>CM062811.1:1065933854-1067146034 GCA_031772625.1 Pinus tabuliformis
ACAGTTAACAGTCTATACTGTTGATGTGGCAAGTGATTGGGAAGGAAAAAGGGATGGTTCATGTCCAGTAAGGACTCACCAAGTCGCGTGTTGTGGTTGGTTAATGGTTTGAAAATTTGGCTCATTTTTATTGGTTGAAAGATGGACCAATGAGGAGGGGACATGTGGCAAGCCCGGAGGCCACCACGTGTCCCTCCCTAAAGGTCGGGCATATCAGTGCGCAGTGTAAAAGTTTTATGGGTAGGTCGGCGAAGTCGAACCCTCAACCTCGCCCACACATTGCCCACACCTTATCGTTATACAACCACATTGTGACTTAGCATTCAATGGTCACATATTATATTTGTTATGTTATGACTTGGTAGTTGGGGGAAGGAGGGAGCCAGCCCAGCGCGCTAGCCCCCTCCCATGTGATCGTTACCACGAAATCAGAGGTTGGGTTAACCCATAACCATTGGAATGTATGCCACCATGTGTCCACTATTGCGAAGACCGCCAAGCTAATGATTAGCCTTACTGCGTGCTTAATGTGCTAATCAAGTTTTACGCCTAATTAAACACAAGTTTATCATTAATTAATGCGCAATTAGTTTGGTGGCATATTGGGTGGAGCCCCCAAATTCAGCGGTAACTCTAGATTTAGTGGAGTTAACTGGAATTCCTCAAGTTTTAGTGGAGAATTCCTAGGATAAATTTATTTTTCCATAACTTTTGCAAAATTCGACCAAATTGGGATCAAGAAAAGGCATTCCTAGTTGATTTTGATGCTTTGAGCACATTGAAGCATGTTTCAGGAGTAGTAGAGCATTTTAAATAACATTTTTTCCATTTTTAGCTAATAGAGAGGCCCAAGCCATGGAAGCTAGTCCAAGAAGATTTAGCCAAGAGTGGTGAACTCCTTCATCAAAACATTGTGTTAAGTCTTCATTTTGATGGTTTTCTATACATTTGTTTGTTGTTGTTCAACACTTTACTTTCATGCTATTTTTCTCATGAATTTGACATAAAACTTGACATAAATTTACATGTTCATTTACAAACACCATAAGGAAGCCTATGCACATAAAGCATATGATAAGTAGTTGCTTTTAATTATGAAGTTGAAATTAGCCCAACAAAACTAACATTCAACAACATATCAAGTTGGTATTAAAGCCAAGGTTATTTTCTTGATTTCTTGAGTTTTGTGCAAGTAGGGTTTTAATGGTAGCAAATTTGTGATGCTTACAAGGTTAAAGTTGCAGAGAGGAGAATGGAAAATACTATTTGTAACTCTTGAGGTAATGCACAGAAGAAGGAGAGACACAAGGCCACAATCTCCACCCAAAGTTCCAATCCCAACTGCACTTGAAGTACCTCAAGTTTTACCTTCAATTGAGATTAAGGAGGTACAAGCAGTACGAGAAGCTTGGTTTGAATCCAAAGCCATCATGTCTGGAGCAGGAGATACTGAAGTATTTCAAAAGAGGAAGCATTCAAGAAAGCTTTCTATGACTTAACTGACATGGTTAGAGTTGTCTATGAAGAGAGGAATACTAGAATGTCTAGAGATAGTACTAAGCCCCCACATCGAGAGGGAAGCTCAGGAGATAAAAAGGATGAAAAGAAGGATTCAAAGGGTAATGGAGGAAAGCCTCCTCCATCTTGACCATATTCATCATCCAAATCATCTTAGACAACATCATCTTCCACTTCCACCACCGAAACTGTTCATACTAATTCAAAAACTCCATAGGAAAAATATCTTTTACTCAAATTAGACATTAAGTTTGAACTTCCCATGTACAATGGTGAGGTCTATTATTGTTCTGTATTTTTGAGTTTGTAGGAGTAAATACATTGGACAACATCAAAACCACTTTTGTAGCTAGGATCTATCCCTCCCAGCTTCAAATAGGGATCTCTCTTTATAATTTAGCTTGGTTTTTAAGTTGATTTTAGGCTAGTTATGATTGGTTGGTTGTTAGTTTTAATTTGTTTTATTGGTTGGTTGGTTGATTTGATTAAATTACTTTCTTTCGATTGGGCTCTGAAGTCAAATTAAGCTGGATGCTGCATCAAAAGGTCAGAGTAATCCGAGGGAAAGCTAGTTACATTTACTTGATCTTTAAATTGAATTATGGAATGGAGAAAAGAGGTGATTTAGTAGTGATTGAAAAGAATTTAAGAATTTCTCAATCAGACATCAGAAGAAAACATACAAATTCTAAACTTAGTCCAAATAATGTGCTCAATAACATATGTTACTTTTCACATCTCATGTTTTACAATTAGATTTCAGATGATAAAAAGATAGAGAATAACAATGGAAACACACTTACACTAAGAAAAACATCACCAGTATATTGCAACACAAGTATCCTATGAAGAGTATTTTTATTAATGATCCTCCAGTAGCGTGGAAAAAGTACAGTGCTTGATAAAAAGGGTTACAATGATTAGGAACAAAACCTCAATACTTCGACTGAATGAAGTATTTAAACATAATTTTCAAAAAAGATTACAATTAATGGCTCACTGACATGGCATCATATTATCAAATTCAAACTAACAAAAATGAAATAACGTGACCAAACGAGGTGAATTGGTGAAGTGATTTGGACATCTGGCACTGCTTTGGTGGAGAAGAGTTGTTGAGTGGCCACTATTTGTGTGTCGCGCTAGTGAAGTTGACCCTTTCTTTAATCCTAGAATTCACATAGTTTATCCCACCGCTTGTCATCTGGAATGGAAATTTTTGTTACTTTGCATGTAGATCTCATCTATTTTTGTATACTGAGCGAATGTGGGTTTTACTACAAAAATGTGTTTGATCTCATGCTGGATGAAAATCATGTTGCTGATAGCTTCATAAAAATATCTCCCTCTCATAGCACCTTTGATGTGGGAAGACTTGGCCATATCCTTTGCAATGTCTTTCAAATTCTTCATATAGTCTTCCCTGGTCATCATCTTATCATTGATCACAAATAAAGAAGGTAGGACTTTCTTATTTAATGCTTATATTCTGGTGAAAAACTTGTTAACTGCTACCTCCAAAGTGTGACATTTCTCTGTCAGCTGCACAACCAATTTCTTTTTTGTCATAACTTTCTTTACTTCTAAGATTGTTTGTGTTCTTTCATCTATTCCCAAATCATTGAATTCACATATGTTTTTGGTGTTGAAAAATTTGATGATGTGGTTGTCCGTAGTAGGAATTTCCCCCAATTCATTATTGATAGTGGAAATGGACTACTTTGCTTTCTCCATCAACTATTTCTACTCAAATATAATATGGATATAAGGCCAGATTTAATCCATTTCCTCAATGATGTTGTTCCATATAATTTCTTTGACTTGGGCCAATGTGTGGCCAATAGAGGACTCAATTGCTAATTTCATCCATATTTCTACCTAGTTTTGACCTCTTTGTAGCTCTACTGCATGGAAAGTCTCAATATTTGTATTATTATCTTGTAGAAGATTTACTTGAGCCTACAATATTTTGACTTATTCAGTTTGGAGAGGCATGTTTTGCACTGTATTTGCTAACTAATCTGCAACAGCTCTTGTTCTTGTTGTAGAAGATGTAGCTGTAGGAATGGTTGTGGTAGGCAGTTCTTCCAAAGGGACAACAACCATTTTTGCAATTTTCCCTTTTCTTTGATTATCTTTTCCATCTCTGTCTCCATTTGCTTCAACTGTGCACTCTAATCCATGATGAGCTTCATCATGTTTGCTTTCTGTGACTCTGTTTCTTCAATGTCCTTGGCTAGAGGATCTTCTATAGCTGGTAATTTCAACTGCTTCCTTAGTGCTACTATGTTTGTATTCTTTTTCCTTACAAGCTCTTCTACAACATTGATATTTGTAGGATCATAACCTACTTTTATCACCAAGTCCTCTGAATCTTTGATCCTTGTGTCTTTGGCAAGTGCAGAGACCTTCTCCATCTTTAATTGTGATTGGACATTGGCTAATGTAACCTGCAATTTTAGACAAACTCATAGCAGTGTTAGTGAGAGTAGATGAAATCATTTGTCCAGTTTTCTTCTGCATCTCCATTTGGTCAATGAGATGTATGTCTTTCACATCAAATTCAAATGATGTCTTCTTGTAGTCTAATGCTACCTTGGGCTGGGGAATCTGTGCTTGGAGGAATGCCATTTGCATTTTTCCTTTCTCTAAATCAATGGTTGACAGCAGTCTGCTTTGAGAGCTGGAAGTTTTCTTCTAGAACTGATTATATGTCTTGATTTTCAAGGCCTCATTTCTCACTTTAATCTCCTTGAATATATCAAATATACCCTTTTCTGTCCCCCCTATGGTAGATCTGCTAATCTGCATAACCTGTTGTTTATCTTGTGAAGTTGTGGAGGTAGTGGGAGAAAGTGTAGTGTGATCACGCACCAATGCAGAAACAAGTGGCTGTTTGGTGGTGATAACATTCTCTTGCTTTGAATCCTTGCTTAGGCTTAGTTTAGAATGTAGCTTAGCCTTCTTTCTGTACATGTTGTCTTCACTAGAAATATTAGTCATTGAAGGTGACTATTATTCTCCGTTCCTCTTTGTTGATTTCTCCTTTGTGATAGGAGTCTACACTGTTGAAGTGGACACTAACTTCTCATCTACCTCTTGTAGAGTATTCTTAGTCCATTCTAGTTCGTTTTTATATCTTTCAATATCTATTTTGGCTGTTTGAAAATAAATAGTAGATTTTTTCTCTACTCTCAACTTGCAGATAACCCTTAGTGTATCATATAACTAGGTGAAATTGAGGCTGAACTGCATCTCTTTCAGTAATTTATCTGCTTCTTCCCATGTTTCCCTGTTGTTGCAAATGAAAGGCCCTATTTGAGTTTTGATTTTGAATTGAGATTTCTTCTTGGAAGCTACAAAGTGAATCTCATCCATATTGAGCATTTTCCTGATCTATTCTAGAGAAATAAACCTCATTGGGAGGAATTTTGGCAGCTTGTAAGGGGCTAGCTCACACCCAAATATCTTCAACCTTCTGTAATTCTGATAAAGGTGCCAATCCCCTATCTGGACTTGGTCTTATAGCTATAAAACTTTCTTAATTTCTTAACTAATCCTTGGCTCTATCTTGCTGCTTAGGAGAGTGAGTGCTAGATGTACAAACATCTCTATGAACTATTTGTATGAAAATTCCTATTGTTCCTTCATTACTAGCATAGCCTAGAAGATGATTGATTGTTGATTTCCTTATTCATCCATCTTTTGTAAGGAAAGCTTGATGTTGTCTCCCTGAAAATATAAAAACATATAAACTAACACAAAATCATATTTGAATACTTCCTCAATTTGGAATTTAATAATCTGCTCATGGATAGAATCTTCAAGAAATTGGCCAAAGTTAAACAAGATGGAAGGCTTGGGATCTACAAAGGAAATGGAAAGAAATCCTATAATTGCCTCATCTACCCACTGATCAGTGTAAAAGCCAAGGAGGTAGGATATGATTGTGATGATTTTCTTGGCTCTCTCAGGGAAAATAGAGGATGGATAGGGGGGATTTTTCTTGGGTAATGGGGCATCTTCAGTCAAGAAAATCTCAAGGGTTTTGGTTCTCTTACCAAAGTCCAATTTTGCATATAATTCAACAGGTTATTCATGAGAAAAAGAGGTGGAATTCTCTGTTGTAGGGGCCCTCATCATTTGTTCTATAGCTTAGGGAGTGAGAGTGAACAAAATTTGTCCAGTGGGGGAAATAATAGCTCTGTGGCTAGGCAGATAACATGTATGACATTTCCTGACAAATTCAGGGGTTTTGTGGGTACGGGGAAAGATATAGTGGGGCTAATTGGATTACCACAGTTGAATATCATCATATTTATATATAAACTTGTCCTCAAACCAGCAATACATCTCAAAAAGATCAAATTCACAGAGAGTTTCATGAATTTTATAGTCTCTTTCTACCAAAGGGATGTGGTGAAAATAAATGGGAGGGTGGATCAGAGGACTCAACGGTTCTTCTAGTCCCTTGTCTTTCAGAGGCATGATTGGATAAAGCTAAGGATAGTGGTGAAATCTAGATTACAAGTTTACATTGCGCAAAGAGGACTTGGAATATGTAGATAGGAAGACAAGGTAGTGACCTAAAATTTAGTGAGAGGGCAATGTCCCTAGCCAGGTGAAATTGTTGGAGTTCAGAATAGAAAACCTGTAACAAGACAATGAAAATGGCAGTGTGAAAATTAGTAACCAATGAATGGGCGAAAGGAGGGATTATATAGTATTCTATCTTTCCCATTGATGGAGGCGTGGGTCCATTGAATTAACAATTAAGAAAATTAATTGCCTAATGAATTAATTTTGGAGGGAGCGGATGTGATTGGCGGGATCAACGGGCAGATGATGTGGTGACTAAAGGGAGCGCAACAGATAGAGAAGTGGTATCAGGAGGCAGAGAAACCACTTTTTGGAGGGATGTGGGAGGAGATTAATGTTTTTGGCCGAGGGGGGTGTGAAATCATGTGGTGTTGACATGTTGCGATGGGCACAGTTTCAAATACCACCCATTTTGGACCCCCCTACGATGGTAAAGTTTGGATGGTGAGGGGGCCTGAAATGTACTGTGGGCCATCGTATGTTGAGAGGTGGGCACAAATGAGGGTAGAAGTGGTAGGATGTTAAGGTGATGTGACAGGGCTTTCAGTGGGGTCAGGAGAAATGAATTTAATGTAGAACAGGGAAAAGATTTGAGTGTATGGTGGGGTAGGGGATGAATGGAAATGTGAGTGGATGGGTGACTTTGGGGTATTGAAACTTGGGAATAGGGGATTAATATATCATACTCTAGAGTAAAACTTCAATCCTTTTGCCTTTGCTCTGCACATGAAATGTATTTGAAATTCATCTTAGAATAAAACTTTCATGCTTTTCCTCTAACCACCATAGTGCTTCTACCTACCCTTTCTCATTTCAATTCTTTTTCTAAGCTAACATTTTCTCTTCTTGCTTTGTACGGTGCTTTTAAACTAGCAGACCCAAATCACTTTTCTTTTCTAAAAATCTACCTTAACCTATTACTTATCTAACTATTGATTTAGATTAATCTATTGAATCAATTTTACTTCTACCTAACTACTGATTTACCAAGATTAAATTGTTTGGTAAACCTTTATTCACTAACCTATTTAACAGAAATTTAAATGTGTTCAGTCATGATTAAAATGTATGACCTGAGCAGGGTTTTAGTCATTGTGGCATTCAGAAACAATTTTCACACAACCTTTTTTGATAATGAATTAAAATAACTAACTTATCAGTAGTGCCATTTATACTTGCAGCACTTTCAATATTATTTTCTATTTTTTCTTTCACAAGTTTCTTATTTCCTTTTTTCTTATTTATTTTTTTAACATACCCTCTTTTCATTTTCTTTTTTCATATTTTTGGAAATAATTTGAATATTAAAATTATGTACAATATGAAATCACAAATACAAAATACTCAATCACCTTGGGATCATATAATTTATAGGACCCTAACAGTGGCTCCAGTTAGGGATGGCACTTCTCCAAGTGAAGTGTCAAGAACATATGATTAGTAGCCTTGAGTACTTCATGTCTGTAACGTCTTCATTTGATTTCTTTTTTGTTTAAGATACTATTGGTAGCTCATCAATCCAGGCTTAGGGCCTTCACTACGAGCTTCAACCTTTGTTAATAAGTTACCCAATCAAAACCATAAAGACTATGATATTTACAATGATGAAAGGAAAATATGTAGGCTAAGAATAGTAATGTTTTAGCATCTTTCCATTGGCAGGACCTCCAGGTATCTCTGCTCCATCTAAGTCCTTAAGGTAGAATGCATTATTTAGCCTCAAAGCATGTATAATATATGGCTCATTCCAAATATGATCAAACATTCCATGTTTACCTTTGTCTTCTCTCCTTGAATCCCATCTCAAAACATGGTCCCCAATGTTAAAGTCATCACCTTTTGTTCTTCTGTCAAAGATATTTTTAACGTCTTCTTGAATAACTTAGGTCATGTTGTATACTTCCTCCCTAGACTGCTGCAACTAGATAGTTTGATTAATCCTTCTTTGTACATCATTGGGTTCATCTTGCACTTCTTGAATGATCTTCATGACAGGAACTCCTAAGGAGGATGTAAAACCTGCATCCATCCCATAGACCAATTGGTATGGTGACATTCCAATTGATTTTTTAGTAGTAAGTTTGTTAGCCCAAAGTGCACTGACCAACTTGTTGTGCCAAGACTTTTTGTTTTCTCTAACAGCTTTTTAATGATGTTTACCAAACTTTTTTTTGAGGATTCAGCCAACCCATTACCCCACTACCCTGAGGGTAATAAGTTGTTGAATTTACCAGAGTAATGTGGTATTTATGGAAAAATTCAACCATATTTTTAGATGTAAAGGCTACAACATTATTAGTGATGAGTTTTCTAGGACAACCAAATATGAAGAGGATATTAGTCTCAAGGAATCTAATAATGACAACATCAGTGGCATTTTTGGAAGGGGTGGCCTCTATCCACTTGGTAAAGTAGTCAGTGGCTGTAAGAATCCACTTATGTTGGGCAGAGGAAGAGGGATGAATTTCACCAATGAAATCCGATCCCCATTGCTGGAAAGGGCTTTCAACAAAGATACGATTTAAGGGCAAGGGCAATAATTTTCTATTTCCCTAAAAAATATGGCATTTATGAGATGAGGTGACTTGTTTGTGAATGTCAGGGAAAAGGGTAGGCTAGTAGAAACCATCTCTAAGTTTTTTATTGGCAGTAGTTTTGCAATAAAGATGTCCACCACAGTCACCTACATGGAATTCCTGCATAACTTTATCTGCATCATCCTTTAACAAGCATTTAAGTCAAATACCCCCAACATATTTCCAACACAAAACATTATCTATAATGCAAAATTTAATTGCTTTTAAATTCATAAGTATTTCCTTTTTTTTTTCAAACCAGGAGAAGCATTTAAATTGAATAAAACATAAAGCAAGTCTGTATACCAGGGTGAGTTCATAAATGCCTCATCAATTTGTGGAGTCATTTGTTCCTCTTGATTATCTAATGAATCAATCAAGTTAAAGTCTAATGCATGGAAATTTGACTCAACCATCAATTTGGCTAGTCCCCGACCTTTGATTAACTTGGTGGGCTTGATTTCTAAGTCATATTCCAGAATGAGAGCAATCCATTTGCCTTACTTTCCATTAGGTCCATTCCATGTCAAAATCACCTTAACTACTGCATTAGGTACATAAGCAATAATATGGGAATGAAAAATATGTACTCTAAAATATTTTATTGCTTTAACCAATGCAAAGGCCTGCTTTTCCATAATATTGTATTTCAAAGTTTCATCTCTTACTAAATAATGCAATAGGTTGTTCAAAGCCTTCACTGCTTTTCTGCGGTAAAAATGCTGCAATAGTGTGTTCAGAAGCAAAAGAGAAGATTATTAAATATTTGGTAAAATCTGGGCTGATCAACACTAGTGCCTTGGCCAATGCTTGTTTAACTAAGTCAATGTATTATTTAGCCTCAATACTGCACTTGATTTCAGAATCCTTTTTAAGCATGTTTGTTATGTTCCTAAGAAGTTCTGTGAGGTTAAGAATAAATCTCCTTAGGAAATTGATTTTACCAATAAAAGACTGAAGCTCTTTGATGTTTCTTGGATGACTAATTTTTAATGTTGCTTCAATTCTTTTGGGATCTATCCTAATTCTATCCTTGGAATAATGTTACCAAGAAGTTTTCCTTCCTCAAGGCCAAACATTGTCTTCTTAGGATTGATTGAGATTCCAAACCTCCTACATTTTTCAAACACTCTTCTCAGATGTGCTAAATGTTCTTCATCAGTTTTAGAATAGACTGTAATGTCATCTAGATAAATCATAATAAAATGGGAAATTTCATTAGCTAAGGTGATATCCATTGCTCTTTGGAAAGTGGCTCCAGCATTCATTAAGCCAAAGGGAATTTTCACATACATGAAGGTTCCCCATGGTGTAGTGAAGGCAGTTTTATCCTGGTCATCAGGGTGCACTAAGACTTGGTTGTAACATCAGAAACCATCTAACAAGGAAATCCTACTAGAGACTACCACCTTTTGTAATATATGATCCATTTTAGGTAACGGGTAATTTTCTTTAAGGGATAACTTATTTAGATTTCTGAAATCAATACACAATTGATATCTCCAGTTTTCTTTCTAGTAGGACAATGTTAGACACCCATTTAGAGTACCTAAGAGGAGGTATAATTTTAGCATCATACATCCTTTTTACTTCTTTCTCAATCAAAGGGATTAGGGAAGGATTTACCCTACGAAGTTTTTTCTTAAATGGTTTTTGATCTTCCCTGATTGGGTTTTATGTTGTATGATGCTAGATTCATATGCTTTTAGATCCTCATAACTCCAGGCAAACACATCTATGAACTCTTTTAAAAGGGATATGTATCGTTGTTTTGTGATAATAGAAAGTGATTTTGAGAGTTTTATCATTTTTGGATTCTGCTCACTACCTATATTGCATTATTCTATGTCTGTCCCTGTGGGTTCTATTTTTTTATTTTTTGCCACATCATTAAAATCGAAACATTCTTCTAATGGAACTAAACCCCTAGGCAGAACATTATCCTTAAGCTCTATTACTTCAAATTCTTCTTTTTCTGGATCTATTTCATGCAATTCTAATTTATGTGCATATTTATTGACTAAAATATTTACATCAGAATCATCAAGCTACTTATCTGTACTAACATATTCAACAATCTGATTTTCTACTTCACACTCTAATTCTATTGTGTACTCTTCATACTCATCCTTGGATTGCAAAAAGATTTCAATTTATTTGTCACTTCCAAATACCTGTGAATGTCTCATATTTTCATGTACAGCTGGACGATGTTTAACCTCCATTGTATATTATTTGTTAGGGTGAGGCATTTTACATGTGCTAGCTGAAAAAGCTAAACCATTAGCCAAGACATTTTTATTTCAGGGAATGATAGTAAGATCATATTCTTCAAAGGTCCTATAAATTCAAGCACATCATTTTTGTAGGCTCTCAACCTAGGACGTCTGGCAGCATACTCTCCCTTGATCTATCTTACAATTAATTCAAAATCCCCATGAGCAACAATTCTTTTAGCACTTAACTTCTTCAATAATTGAAATCCTAAGAGAAGTGCCTCATATTCTGCTATATTATTGGTGCAATGAAAGTTGAGTTTATAGGAATGACCCTATGCATGGTTGTTCCCTGAATTGGACACCCAAACACTTACCCCTGAACCTGATTTTCTACAAGAGCCATAAAAGCTCATGTTCCAAAAAGGTTCAGTTTCAGTGTTTTCTTGCACAATTAGAGTTTGATTTTCATTTTTTTTACCAATATCATTTTCTTCTTGAGTAACCTTTGCATCAACGCCTTCATCATTATAACGAATGAAGAGTCTAGGTTGGAATGAACATAGTAGAGAGGGTAGTTTTTTGGTTTATCTTGACTGCTGACCATATACTTCATTAAATTTTCCCTATACAGTCTCCTTTGTTGACCAAACACTGGTATAGTGGCATAAATCATGTCTATTTGTAGGGTTCCTTGTAATTTTTCTCCCCATGAGTGTGACAACAACATGCCATACTTTGGGGGAATGTCAACAACCACTATATCCATCACTAGACTTTTAGGAGGGATTTGGGCTAAAGTAACACATAGGTCTTTGATAAGACCTACACACCTAACTTTTCTAGAATCAAAGTAATACAAATCTTTGTATTGTCTAGTAATTTCAAGTCCAAGTCTTTCCATGATAGCCTTGGGCATTAAATTTTGGGATGCACCTGAATCTAGCATAGCATTATGAAGAATTTTATCATGAATATTCAAACTGACATAAAATGGAGGGACTCCTCCTTCTTGTGGTTTACCTTCTACTTTTGGCCCAAATAGGAGCTTAGGTTGATCATCACTCAAATTCACATCATCCGTTTTCTCCCCAATTTTTAATGCCTTAAAGACCTAAGTCATGTATACATTCTTGTTAATCAATTTAGTCAAGGGGATAGAAAGTTTCAGCTTGACAAGTTTATTTTCTATACTGAATGGTGATTGATTTTTAAGAAGGTTTGAAAAATCTGACTTATCAGCAACTAGTTTTGTTGTCAGCTCAGTTTGTTGGTTGGTAGAAGGAAGATCAGTTTGAGTAATTCTGGAAGTTGTATCAATTGCCTTTTTCATAGTAGCTTCTATTGGCTTCTTTCCAATATTTTTTGTGGTTTTCTTAAGGGGATTTTATGTTTTGTTCTTGGGATCAGAATCAGAGACCTCTTTCACAGGATTTTCACCATTCTTTTTAGTTGCAGTATCTTGACGTTTCTTACTTCTAAGATTATACTGCATATGGACTTCCATTATGGCATTTTCAAATCCTTGTTTGTATTCTTCTGACTCTTAAAAATTCATTTAAGTTTGGGCTATAAAAAATAGTTCTTATTCCTCATGATTGAGGAAAAAATTTTCATCATCACTTATCCCTAAAAAATTAATTTTGTTATCATCCAAATCTTCCACAATATTCCCCTCATCATCTATGTAATTTTCCTCAAAAGGAGGCCAAATTTGCTGATCTGGTCCCTTTTGCTCTCTTTGTTTAATTTGGGGAACATTTCTTCTAAAGTTTTGGTTTCTGGTTTGTTGAACATTTTGGTTTTCTCTTGCTTGATTCTGGTCATTGATGCTCACTCTTTGCATCATTTGATTTACTACTCTGACTAGGTTATCAATCTTATGGTCAACAATAGAAGTAGAAGGTTATTCTTTTATGGTTACTCTGCGTTCAGACTTCAGTTTGTCTTTTTTTTCCAGGATGTTGGCTTCAACTTTAATTTCATTTGCTTGCATTTCTTCCAAAGTTTCCCGATCTCTTTCCCTAAGTCGATACTCCATATCTACATTGAAACCATCTTGAAAATCAATCAGGGCTAGGCCAAGGGAGAGCTTGATGTCTTGTGGAATGGCATTATAAACAATATTGAATCTTTCACAATACTCTTCCATAGTTTCATTGGGTTTTCTTTTTAACCTTTTTCATTTGTTTAGGAGTTGAAGTGGGTTCTTCTTGATCTCCCATCTGGCTAAAAGAAATGACAAAAAGAAACAAGATTGGCTATACTTCCTGTAGGTAAACCCATACACCATTTCTTCACATCACCTCCTAAGCTCTGGGCAGACAATCTCATGTTAACATCAAATTCATACACTTCTTGGATATCAAACACATCATTCATCCTATGCACAAGCTGTTGAGCAGTGTAACTGCCAGTATTATAAAAGGTCACAATTTTGGATGGATAATCTGTAGACATAACATTTCACTGGCCTGGTAGCACCAAGGGTGCATACCTTCCTATCATAACTGTCCTGGTAGAGTGAGTTGAGGATGGACCTAGTGGAGGTGTATTTTTGATAACTACAAGGTTAGTAGGTATAGTAGTTTCAGAAACCAGAGGTAGGGAAGTTGAAACTATAGAATGAGTAGGGTTGGGAGGCTGTAAATGTATAGACTGAGAAGACTGACTAGACAAAGAGGTTGCTACAATAGTTAAAGCAAAAAATTCAACAGACTGCTGAAAAAAAGCTTCTTCTATACCTTGGTCCAATATTGAAACTAGACCTTGTAGTTTGTGAAATTATTGTAAAGGTTCAAGATCAAAGTCTGTTTCAAGGTCTTGGGTTTGGGAAACATATGGTTGCAGTATCCATTTGTCTATGATATTTTGATCTATAAAAGCCTCAGACTTGGATCTAAACAAACTTTACTGAAAAAGGAAAATCAAATTCTATATCTTGTAAAGTTTCAAATTTCTTTGGGAGAGAATTAGACCTTGACAGAGTATTTGCCAGAGGAGAATTGAATCTAGACAAGGGATTATTACTACCTTGACTCTCTCTAAAGATTTTCTTTCTCACCAATTTCTCAGGGTCATCTACAATTTTAGAAGGGTCGAGATCAGGGTGAGATCTAGTGTGAATTATTTTGGGAGCCAAGGGTATGAAAAATCATCACACAAAACTCAAAATGAAAATCAAAGATACAACACATATCAACAAAAAACAACCTTAGATCATGTATTTCATATTGGTACAACAATTGCTTATTGAAATACTGGTTTTAAACTAGGGAATAATAATGTTTTGGATTAAAAAGTATTCTTCCCCAGTATGATCACCACTATGTTATTGTTCTGTATTTTTGAGGTTGTGGGACTAAATACATTGGAAAACATCAAAACCACTTTTTGAGTTGGGATCTAGCCCTGCCAGCTTCAGAAAGGGATCGCTCTTTATAATTTATCTTGGCTTTTAAGTTGATTTTAGGGTAGTTATGATTGGTTGGTTATTTGTTTGAATTTGTTTGATTGGTTGGATGGTCGATCTAATCAAATTACTTTCTTTCCACTGGGATATGGAGTCAAATTAAGTTGAATGTTGCATCAAAAGTTTAAAGGAGTAATCACAAGGAAAGTTAGTTACATTTACTGGATCTTTAAATTGAATTATGGAATGGATAAAAGAGGTGATTCAGTATTGATTGAAAAGCATTTAAGAATTTATCAATCGGACTTTAGAAGAAAACATACAGATTTAAACACAGTCCAAATAAGGTGCTCACTAACATATATTATATTTTATATATTTTGTTTTACAATTAGATTTTAGATGATAAAAAGATAGAGAATAACAATGGAAACACAATTATACTAAGAAAAGCATCACCAGTATATCTCAACATAAATATCATATGAAGAGTCTTTTTATTATTGATGCTCTAGTAGCGTGGAAAAAGTATAGTGCTTCATAAAAAGAGTTACAGTGATCAAGATCCGACCCTCAATACTTCGACTAAATGAAATATTTAAACATAATTTTCAAAAAATCTTACAATTAATGCCTCATTGACATGGCATTCCATTATTAACTTCAAACTAATAGAAATGAAATAATGCGACCAAAAGAGGAGAATTAGTGAAGTGATATGGACATTTTGGCACGGCTTTGGTGGAGAACTGTTGTTGAGAGGCCACTATTTATGTGTCAGGTTGATGAAGTTGACCCTTTCTTTAATATTGGAATTCACATAGTTTATCCCACCCCTCCTCATCTGGAATGGCAATTTTTGTTACTTTGCGGTAGATCTCATCTACCTTAGTATACTGAGCGAATGTGGGTTTTACTACAAAAATGTGTTTTTTCTCATTCTGGATGAAACTCATGTTGTTGATAGCTTCATAAAATTCTCTACCTGTCATAGCACCTTTGATGTGGGAAGACTTGGTCATATCCTTTGCAATGCCTTTTAGCTTCTTCATATATTCTTCCCCAGACATCATCTTGTCATTAATCACAAATAAAGATGGCAGGCCTTTCTTATTTAATGCTTCTATTCTCGTGAAAAACCTATTAACTACTACCTCCAAAGTGTGACATTTCTCTGTCAACTACAAAACCAAGTCCTTTTTTGTCAGAACTTTCTTTACTTTTAAGATTGTTTTTCTTCTATCATCTATTCCTAAATCATTGAATTCATATTTGTTTTTATAGTTGAGAAATTTGATGATTTGGTTGGTTGTGGTAGGCATTTCTCCCAATCCATTGTTGATAGTGGAAATGGGCTACTTGGCTTTCTCCATCAACTCTTTCTGCTCAAATATAATCTAGATACAAGGCCAAATTTCATCCATTATCTCAATGATTTTGTTCGATATAACTTGTTTGAGTCGGGCCAATGTGTGGCCAATAGAGGACTGAGTTGCTAATTTCCTCCATATTTCTACCTGGTTTTGAGCTCTCTGTAACTCTACTGCATGGAAAGTCTTAGTCTTTGTCTTATGATCTTGTAGAATATTTACTTGAGCCTGCAATGGAAAGTCTCAGTCTTTGTCTTATGATCTTGTAGAATATTTCTTCAATGTCCTTGGCCGGAGGATCTTATGTGGCTGGTAATTTCAACTTCTTCCTTAATGCTTCTATGTCTATATTCTTTTTCCTTACAAGCTCTTCTACAACATTGATGCGAACATCTATAGGTTTGAAGTATGATACCCCTCTTGATATTCACATAATTGATTATGTGTTGTTAATGGTAGATTTTACATTATTGGATGGTGTACAAAACATGGTTTCACTCTCCACATTTGAAGATACTTCAGCCACTAGAACTGCCCTAGATAATTTTTTCCTTTACACTACATCCTTGACTTACCTTGTCTCCCACCCCTATCCTTAATGCCCCCCGCCCTCCCACCCCCAGCCCCCATCTATTGTTCCTTATTCATAATCCACTTCTTTTTAGCCAAGTTCATCTTTGTCCTTGTATTAGTAGATAGAACTAACAAGACAAAGGAGTTTCAATCTAAAAATGGTGGACAATAGAAAGGATTACGAGCTTCGGTCAAGGATCAAATCCTTCCATATTGGTATCTTAAAAGGCAAGTTAGCAGAGGATGCCCCTTCAATTGGACATGCTGGAAGAATTTCTTTTCTATCTAAGTCTCAACAAAGAGAAATAAACAACATAAAACTAGGTAAACAAAATACCATTATAGGGGCTCTTGTGGCTAAGAAAGCCCCTATGGGGGTTCAAAAATGACAATCTTATCACTCAATGTATAGGGTTTGAACAAAATTACCAACTTAAGGGGAACCATACCGAGTTCTCACTTTTCTAGAGGTTGCAAGAAATCATCCAATTTTGAAAAGTGTTGATTCACAATTCAACTTTTTCTTTGGGAAATATTTGTAACGCTTTAATTTTTTTATGTATTAAATATGCACATTTTTTTAAATGTTAGTGACTTTCATGCCAATTTTGAAAAGTGTTGATGCAACATCAACCCCCTTTTTTAGGCTTATTTTTTATACTTTAAAATTTTTTATTATTAAGTATGGATGATATTTTTAAATTGTTCATGATTTTCATGCGAAATTTGAAAAGCGTTGATGGAGCATCAATAATTTTTTTTTTTTTTTGAGATATTTTTGACACTTTAATCTTCTTCTTCTTTTTTTATGTCTTAAGTATGCACATTTTTTTTTAGATATTGGTTATTCAACCATGTTTCAAGTTGTCTTCTTCTTCTTCTTTTTTGTTTTCTTCATGAGATGTCTAGTTTTGAATGTTTTTCAAGTTTGTGTTTTTGTTTTTCAAGTACTGAAATTTTCATTTTTTTTGCAAAGTTAAAAAATGCAATAATAATAATAATAATTTGAAGTTAGGATTTTTATAGATTTATGTATCATTAATAATAACTTCAATACACATAAAATAGTTGTCACTAAAAAAATTAATTTTAAATTATTGATTAAAAACTACACATTTTTCATAGAGATGTAATTAGAAAAGTACATATCTTAGGATTTTTCCCTAAAAGTGACACGTCAAATAAATGATTTTTATGGAAAAAAATGAACATAAAAAATTGAAACAATAGCAAATTTTATGAAGTTTATGTCCAAAATTGATAATATTTGATGGTGTTTTTCCAAAAATAATGATTCACATAAAAGTTTAAGTAGAAATAACAAAATAAAAAACTTAAATATTAAAAAAAAAATTTGAAAATATTCTTTAAAATAAAAGTAAATTGAAATTTTTTGTTTAAAGAAACAATTTAAAGCATTTTAAAAAGATTGAAAAAAACATTAAATTAACCAATAAATAAAACAATAGAATTTAGTTAAAATCAATATATAAAAAAGGAAAGAGATTTTTTTTATTAAAAGTAGAAAATATTAAACAATTATAAAAAATGTTCAGAAATTAAAAATTCAAAAACAAAAAAAATTAGAAAAAAAAGTATTAAATAAATTAGGAAAAAAACACAACAAACAAAACATAATTTAATTGAATACAAGAAGGAAAATAAAAACAAACTTGAATATATATAATTTGAAAAAGTAATATTATAATATAAATTAAAAAATAACAATCATAATTATAAAATATTAATTGTTTAGAAATATTAAAATAAAAATAATAATTTAAGCAAAGTTTTTCGGTAGAAATCACATGAGAGAAAGTTTTGGCCAGTGCGTTTTGAACCAACAAGTGTGGTTCATCATCAGGACTAGATGAAGACATAGACCATGGCAAAGACTTAAATAGAGAGTAATCTAAAGACATAATTTCAAGTAATGACTATATTTGAACAATAATATTTAAATTATGATATCAATTTATTAATATATTAAAAACAAATATTATTAAGTAATGGCTATATTAAATGGTTAGTTTTTGAAAAATAATATTTAAATAATTATACTAGTTTATTAATTTAGTAAAAATATTAATAAGTAATGGCTATAGTCAATGGCTAGTTTTTGAAAAAATAATATTTAAATTAATTAAATAAAACCAAATATTACTAGTTTTTGAAAATTAATATTTAAATTATGATATTATTTTATTTGTTTATTAAAAGCAAATATTAATAAGTAACCACTATATTAAACAACTAGTTTAAAAAAAAAAATTAATTAAAAAAATAAAAAATAAAAAGTCAAACTCTAAGCAAGGAGGGAAGCCAAAAATTATAAAAGGAGTCAAGGCCCTAATCGAGACAATATCATTTAATAAATAAAATAATTAATTGAAATAAAATAAACCAAATTAAAAATAATTGGAAAAATATATAAAATAAAATAAAAACATACACAAGTCAAAAGAAATATATATAGATAGATAGATATTCAAAGAAAATCAATAAATAAAACATGGTCAACAATAAGATATGGGGTTGAGGTTCATTAAACAAATAACAAAAATACTAAAAGGAATTAAGAACGAATAAGATGATAAAATACATAAAAAAAGTGGAGGATCAAGAAAATAAACTCTAATGAAGAATAAATCAACAACAAATACTATAAAAAGGACGCTAATATCTACATAGATAAACAAATAAAGAAGATAAATCCCAAATAGAAGCATAAGAAACTAGGAGGATAGGACAAGGACCCAACTTCTACTAAT
Source organism: Pinus tabuliformis (assembly GCA_031772625.1). NCBI lineage: Eukaryota > Viridiplantae > Streptophyta > Pinopsida > Pinales > Pinaceae > Pinus > Pinus tabuliformis. Next base: position 1,065,952,890 of record CM062811.1, read on the forward strand.
ATTCCAACCATCATATCTATTCAAATTATTGGGTCTCTTTAGAACTTCTAGGGCCTTCCTCACTTTACGATGAGTAGGGTCTTGACTCCTCTTATAACTTTTGACTTCCCTCCTTGTTTAGAGTTTGACTTTTTTTTAATATTATATTTCAAAAACTAGTTGTTTGATATAGTGGTTATTAATATTTGTTTTTAATAATCTAATATCATAATTTTAATATTATTTTTCAAAGAATAGTTGTTTAATATAGCCATTACTTAGTAATATTTTTAATAAATTAATAAAATAATATCATTATTTAAATATTATTTTTCAAAAACTAATCGTTTAATATAACCTTACCTATTAGTATTTTTAATAAATTAATATGATTATTTAAATATTATTTTTCAAAGACTAGTTGTTTAATATAGTCGTTACTCAATAATATTTGTTTTTAATATATTAATAAAATTAATATCATAATTTAAATATTATTATTCAAATATAGTCATTACTTGAAATATGTCTCTACATTGCTCTCTATTTAAGCCTTTTCCATGGTCTCCCTCTTCATCTAGTCCTCATGATGAACCACACTTGTTGGTTTGAAATGCGTCGGCCAAAAATTTCTCTTATGTGATTTCTACCGAATACTTTGTTTAATTCATTATGGATCACAAAAGCCTGAATACAAAATACCTTTTTTTAATCAGAATATAAATTTAGTAGAAAAAATAATAAAAATAAAATTATTAATTTAAAAATGAAATGAAAATAAATAAAAAAATATTTTGAAAAATGTGAAAATATACATCAAAAGAATTAAAAAAATATTTAAAAATTTAAAAGGAAATATAATATATATATATATATATATATACACACACACACATGGGTCCCTGCCTTGGTTGTGCCCTAAAGGGTTGTTGACAGGGCCAAAGGAATGGTGTGCCGCTCCAACTAGCCTAGTGGTGGCCCTTTGGCACCATGTCAAGCCGAGCATTTGATTCCTGGAATCAAGCCCCCCTACAACATGCGCTGCTCCAGCTACCCTAGCGACAACCCTTTGGCACCATGTCTGGGCGACAGGTCAATTCTCATAATTTTTTTTCTTATTTTTTTATGTTTAAATTTTCATTGTTAATGGGTTATTTTTTTAATTATGCTTTTTTTTCCAAGAAAAAAATTGATATTTGATTCAAAGACAAAATTACATTGTGCAGATGCCTGAGGACATTACATACATTAGCTGGAAGGCCCACTCGAAAAAAGGCCATAGGGCGAAATAGAAAACCAAGAAGCCAACAAAAAATCTGGCTCAAACTTTAAACAAATCCTAGGCGCAGGCTGCCCAAATAGCGAAGACAAACCTAAAGAATTTGTGACAAAAACACCTCTACAATGGGATGAACCACAAAAAAGAGAGAAGAGGCATGAGGCTAAAGTCAAAAGCAGTGGGAGAGCCACTTCAACCTTGCTCCCTCAACTACCAAGTCTAAGACAAAGACGGCAAGAGAGCCACAGCAAAGGCGACCGTAATGCACCCAACATTAGCTAATGATGGAGACCCTTAACAACATCAATGCTAGGAGAGGACACTAAAAAACACGATTGCGAGGTGCATAAGCCCACACAAGGAGACCATCACGGAAATCACGATGACGGAGTAGGGCCATGAGCCCAAATGGGAGCCAACAACCACTTCAGCAGAAACATAAGCCCCAAGAAAGTGGATGGAATAGGCCGTTTGCAGAGGCAAGAGAAACTGTCAACAGGAATCCAAAGAAAAATGCGGCAATGCCCTAATCCCAAGCGAGTGTCAAGGTAGCCATAAGCCAATAGACAACTCGTCAAAGCGATGAGGAAAGTAGTTGCAAGAAGGAGAGATGACTCTAGCTAAAATATATAGCAAAAGTGACACTAGTAACAACACGAATCAACAAAAAAACTACCCAGAAAAAGCCAAGCCAACACACACATGGTCAGCAGCAAGAACAAGTGGAAGAGCCATGACATCTCAAAAAGACAAAGAAGAACCAACAAAGGCATGAACCAGGGAGGCGGTAGCTAGAACCGTAGCCACCCCTCCTGCACCCTCAACTCCTCCAACCCCTCCTCATCACCCTCCTTGATTGATCCTTTATCCACATCTACCATATAATGCATCTATGTTATTAAATTATGTTATTTATTTATTCTTTTTTTATTTTGGTTATCTATATGTGTCATTTTTCATTTTTAACTTTTCTTTTTCAATGCTTTTTTATAAGCTTTGTCGAACTACATCTTCATCATGCCCAATATATCACCTTAATGAGGGTAGGGAATTGAACTGATAACTTCACATCAAGGTGTTCATTAATAGAGCACCCGATCACCTACTATCCAAGACCTCGTGGAATGTTTTTAGCTTATTATTATTTTTGGGTTATGATATTTTTTTTTTGGTTTTTTTTATTTTATTAATCTATTAATTTATGTCTTGCTATAAAGGTTGTGTTGATGTTCGACTAGCAACCCGACTCCAATATGTGTCAATTTGATAGCTTATTTTTAGTTTTCATTATAAGGAATCAAATTCACCTCCACTATGTCTTGATTTGATGGTTTATTTTCAAGTTTTCATTACAATGGATCAAGAATGGCCCTACTACGTGTCAATTTGATGGTTGACTTCTAATTTTTTGTTGTTATGTGCCAAGTTTTCTTAGGCTAATGTTTTAAAAAAACTATATTTTTAACATTTGGTAGAAATACCTTTTGATTTAGGTATTTATTACTAAGGTTTAATTTAATCATGATATTTGATCTCGAAATACGTTGAAAACCTAAGGTTTGTTATAGCCATGATATTTATTTTGATTCCATGGCTAAAAGATGTTGAAATTTTAAGTTTTTCAAAGTCGTGATATTTTATCTTTAATGCCATGGTTAGAAAATGCCAAAACTTTAATGTTTTTCAGATTCATGATATTTATGTTTAATGCCATAGTTGAAAATTGTTGGAATTTTTAGCTTTTTTGGAGTTGTGATATTTTAACTTCACCGTATTGTTGAAACTATTGGAATTTTAATTAATTTTGGATTCATGATATTTTATTTTTAATGCCAATTCTAAAACATGTTGGAACTTTAGCCAAAAAAATGTTGATGCCATATTTTCGTGTGATTTTTTGTGTTTACTGCACAAAGATTTTAGTTTTTAATGTCAATGTTAACAATATAAAAGTTTAACCCAAAAGAAAAGTGTTGATGCAATAAGTTGCAACCCAAAAGAAATGAAATTTTAACATCAAATTGCCTCAACACTTTTCATTCAAGGGGATTTTTTCATGTTTTTTGTGCAAAAAAAATGGTTTTTACTTCCATTTTTAAGAAAAGTGAAAATTTACCCCGAAAAAAGGAAATAAAATTTTTGTTCCAACATCAACACTTTTTGTTTTCGAGCTCTTTTTTCATGTTTTTTGGGTTTTTTTGGCTAGAGTTCTCGTTTTTAGGTTTTAGTTCTCATTAAGTTGGTAACCTTGACTTTGATGCCCCTCACCAAAAAAGGAGTTGTTGATGGTGTTGGATACCACCAATGATCCATGATTATTATACTTATGGATGCATCGGAGTTAACATGAGTTACAACGCTTAAAACCCATGGAAACATAAGCATGAAAAATGAAGACAAAGAGACATGATAACAAAAGATCATGACATATAGATTTGACTACAAAGTTGTCCAATTTGGACTACATCTTTGAGACCTACTCAATAGTGGGGATGCCTTCTTTTATTAACTAGCATGAAAAGAGAGAAGTACAAGAATATTTTTACATAACCATCCTTATATGTCCAATCTGGAAGATAACTGGAAAATAGAGAGCCCATCTCTAGAAACATACAACACCACTACCTTCCTAGCGAAAAATAGTGCAAAAACGCCTATCCGAACACCCCATTCAGATAATCGTGCCTTTTGTAGCCTTCTCGGAACCTTTTGATCTCTGAGATAAGGTCCCGACCACCTGCTAGGAGTAGGTGCCACTGCTCTGCTATGCAAACTTGCACTGCTCTATGCTCTCCCCCCTTTCCTCAGACCTAAATAGTCATATTTATATGCTGGTGTGGTTGAATCCTTCATAATTGGGTAGTTTTAAGAGCAAATGGCAAGTTTATCAAGCGGGATTATCGTGAGACCAAGGATCTCGGACATGTATGATACAAGGAAACCAAACTTGCAAAAATGGTGAAAACCCATTTTAATCTTGCATACATCTTGGCGGCAATACTTATTGGCGAACAACTCTCGGTGTTTTACATCCTTAACATAGAAAACCCCATCGAAGAGCAGTCCAATAGCTTGTTTCTATTTTAGGTCTTAAACTGATGGCTTTAACAAAGAATCGATGTTCGTTCAATCAGCAGGCAAGGCGAGTCTAGAAAACAACACTCTCCACATTTCGCGATACACAGTCCCAACGACTTTACCAAATGTTGTTCATAAAAATCTTTCTTCTGGCAGTCCATCACAACTTGCAATGAGAGGCTTCCATCAGTGGATAGACGCAAGTCTTCATAACATAGACCGATCGGGTTTATTTAATACAATTTATAAATATCACATCTGGGCAATCCTGTCGCAAATCGCAATCAACGATTACAGCCAAACCACTTCGTAAACACAAACAATTTTATGTGATTGTGATATGTATCACATCGCAACGAAGTCCTGTTAGGGTCGATCCAAAACCTCTCCTAATATGTGATCGTGATATACGATATCGCATCTTAAAAAAGTCTCAGCGTGGCCAATTTACCTTTATGTTCTTCCTCCAGACTGTGATATGCGATATCGCAATCGTAGCTAGGAACGCGAGGAGTCGATTCTTCCTTGAGCTCTCATCCTTTTCACCGATAAGCGATATGTGGGGCCAAGTGGAACTACCACATGGCACGCCATTCGTTGAAACTTTGCCATGTCATCTTCTTCTTTTCACTTGGAAAAGTCAAACTAAAAGTTTGAATTGCTCTAACTTTTTCATCTGGACTCAGATTTGAGTGTTGTTCATACCATTGGATTCAGGATGACGATCACTTCGATCCGATGCTAAACCTACCCATATTTTACCACTTTGAGTTTTTATCCTTTTACCATGCCACTGGTACTTTAGAGAGATCCACTTGGATCAATCCTCTTAGATCCTCCTAAATCAATCCTCCTGGATCAATCCTCCCCACTAAGAGAATATGTTGTTCCTCCAAAAGCATTAATTAATCTGCATTTACTCTATACTCTATTAGCACCACAAGTGCCCTAACAAGACATCCTTCCTTCTCCTTCACCTCTGTCCTTCGGAGCCATAAGCGATGCACCAACAATTGCATCCCCTGCAAACTTGTAGTACAATATCTTGCAAACTACATGTTTAGCTCTATGACCAAAATGAGCCAAGCATCCCATAATTTCCATGAGTTTATAACATATACTCTGTGGTCAAGTTTACATTAAAAAGGAAACAATACTCCAGCTATCAAGACGAGGCCAAACATCATTGTTGCTTCAACAAGTGATGGAAAACACATCATCGTTGCAGCACATGATTTACACAAAGAAGGCCAAACACTATTGTGGCTTCAACAAGTGATAGAAACACAGCATCACTTTCAGAGTTCAAAAAGAAACACAAAATAAGGCCAAGCATCATTGTTGCTGCAACAAGTGATGGAAAACACATGATCACTTTTACAATTTAAAATGAAACATATGAAAAAATAAGGCCATGACATTCTACCACAACTAGAAGAACCATACCTCACTTATCAAAGTGGATGGATGATCTTCCCTATGGCACATTCACTAGTTGAAAAATTGTTTCGCCTAGTTCATGCTCAGATGCTCTTGTCCTTGCGACATTGCTGTGGATGGAGCCTCCAACATGTGGCTCTCTAATGACCACCACTTTCGCAATGACTAGATTGACCCTTCACCTTCCAAATTTGCTTGATCTTCTTCTTCTTTTCTTGTTGTGAGCATCACCCGATGCAATGAGTGCTAAGTGAACTATTCAAAAATCATGAGAAATTAGTCAGTTACGACTACCTCTCATGGAAATGGTCATACATGAATGACTTACTTAGCTCAGTTGAATCCCAACATGCTATCTAATATAATGCACTGTATAAACCCCCTAATACTTAAATTCAAAAAGAGTGAAGCAATCTCTACATGAATGGTTCATGAGGCACAATACTTGCTAAGGTTTTGCAAATGGGGTAGCAAACTAGGTGGGCTTGATTGTGTGGAAAAATCCACAGTTAAGTGCGCTTGAGCCAGAGGCGATCTGGGATGGGTGACCTCCCTGGAAGTCCTGGTTACCAAGTGTAAGCCCCAGAAGTGATGATTGACGCTATGTGATTCATTTCACTAGTTTCAATCCCACTTCTTTACTCCTGCGAGCATCACCTGATGAAATGAGTGCTAATTGAACTATTCAAAAATCATGAGAAATTAGTCATTTACGACTACCTCTCATGGAAATGGTCATACGTGAATGACTTACTCAATGCAGTTGAATCCGAAAATGATATCTAATATAATGCACTGCGTAAACCCCCTTATACTTAAAAACCTTATTTGACTTCAAAAATGTGTGTAGATGTATTATACAAATAAAGTAAATTACACCACCATGCACAATATTAATAAAATATATTTAGAAATGAATATATGCCTGCATCGTATGGTCTTGGACTTTTATGTTGGAGTGATAAGTATTTGCACTAATTAAAACTTCCTTGTTAACTATTTGTAGATTGTAACCTATCCCTAAGAGGAGATCCATCTTTGAAGCAAGCCATAACACGAGTGCCTATGTCCAAGCAAAAAACACCTTATTTATGGAGTTCAACACGATATTCTCATTTTATTGTAATTGTAATTAGAGGTTAAAATTTATTAATTAGTGTCCAAAGATGGTAACTATTAAACAACAATTTCTAGAATTTCTAGATAGCCTATGTGTATATGGAAATTTTTACATAGAGAAGCTATGCATATATTGACATTGTTGGAGCACAAAATCTGAGAGAAGCTATGAGTATATAGACATTGTTGACAATTTTACGGTACAACACGATATTTTCATTTTATTGTAATTGTAATTAGAGGTTAAAATTTATTAATTAGTGTCCAAAGATGGTAACTATTAAACAACAATTTCTAGAATTTCTAGATAGCCTATGTGTATATGGAAATTTTTACATAGAGAAGCTATGCATATATTGACATTGTTGGAGCACAAAATCTGAGAGAAGCTATGAGTATATAGACATTGTTGACAATTTTACGGTACAAATTTACTGAGAGACTAGGAATATAAAGATATTTCCTTTTGTGGCCAACTGAAGTTAGCATATTATATTGTTTAAATGGGGCATGTTTGGTGTATTTTGGCGCAAGGAGGCATGAAAACAATGGAAATTATGGTCGTATTTGAAAAGATCTGGTAATTGTTTTTTGAAATATAGGTTATAGCTATCAAGTAGATCTGGCAATTGTTTTTTGAAATATAGGTTATAGCTATCAATTTTAAGGCTCTTGGGTGCTCCAGGGGCTTTTGATGCTGCTTAATCCATTTCAACCATCAAAAAACAATTCAAAAAAATACTAAGAATGGATTTCTTGAATTTTTTCACTAAATTTCGACCAAAAATTTCACCAAGCAAAATTGTGGTCTTTATGGACAACACATATTTTGGTTAAGTTTCTTACCTTACATGGTGAGTTGGAGAATCATATATATTTCAATTAATTATAAATTTTGAAATATTTGAAAATTTAATGGATATATTTCAATTAATTATAAAGTTTGAAATATTTGAAAATTTAATGGATAGAACAGAAATCAATTGTCTGATTTTGCTTACGCTTTGTTAGATTTCAAATTTATTTAAAATTTTGTAATTAAATTATTTTAATGGCACCTTTATTCATTTTGATCCAATTAAAAAAAAATCAAAAAATCAAAATCAAAATTTAAAATTAAATTAAATAATAAAAAAACGTAATGAGAATTTGACAAAGATATTCTATCACTCAAATGGTGCAATTTTTTTTTGATGTGTGGCTATGTGCGGAGCACATATATAAAACTTTTGAAAATTAAATTAAACATGGAAAAAAAACATAATGACAATTTGGTGGAGATATTCCATCGCTCAAATGATGCAATTATTTTTTTAAATGTCTCGCTGTGTATGTGTTGAGCACACATATATCATGGGTTGTTGGAGAGAATTTTTGGAAAGTGTGATTTTAACATTCAATGCAAGCTAAGATATTCTATTTCTCAAACGGCATATGTTTTTGTATATGTGGCTTTGTGTCGAGAACATATAGATAATGTGTTACTCCAAAATGAGTGTAATGAAAAACTTGCTCCAGCCTAAAGTGATAGGTTTTTTCTTTAGCTTGAAAATGACATTGAACTCGTAAACCTTAGACATGACAAGTACGCTGGAGGGAAAATCACTCAGAGAAGAGGTCAAGATGCAATTAGAGGTCAAGATACAATTAGTTTATTTCTTAAGGGTAGTTGATGCATTGAATGTACCACAGGCATCGTGCCCTGCACTTTTTTAACAGATTGGCCTGGCCCAGCCTGGAACTTGACGTCCCACGGGATGTATTTTTGGTTTCCAAATGCATTTGACGACAGCTTAAAAGAGTTCAACATCAAACCTGGCGTTCTTTCTACATATTCAACTTGTCAAAATGATGTCCACTTTCGCAATTAAACCGTAAAAAATTATAATACCTATATTTCATGGTACACAAGACATTTGAACTGAAGGCGATTTAAATTCTCTGGCGTCTCACTGCCTACCACCATAGTACTTACTACCTAACATTAATGGGAGTAACTCTCGATGCCCAAATCAACCCATGCGAATGATATTTAAAATTAATCCAAATGGTATACAACTAATATGAAAATTTAATGGATAACTACCGTCCTCCTAGTTTCTACCTCAGTGTAAATAAATGTGGACCGCGGTTCTAAAGTTTTCTTTCACTCCAGAGTCTACGCTAAACCAAATCTAATGAGAGATGTTGATGCAATTTGCATTCTTGAATCTTACCTATTCCATTCCATGATCCATATTCACGATGAAGGTTGTTGAATCAGATGGAATGTATACCTTCATAATTCGGTGGGGTTGTTTTGCTAAGTTTGAGTTCTGGACGGCTGTGGTGCTCCTGCGTGGTGGATTGAAGGGATTGGAATGTGCGAACAACAACCCAACTCGCCAATATCCAGGAACATGTCTACAATAGACTTAGAAACCCGAAGGCACACAATTTACTAGTCATCAAAAATGCTTTGAATGCGAAAAAACTACCCAACTGTACAGACGAGCGCATGCATCCAACGTGTCCATTCATTTTAAATATATAACTCTGTAAATTCAAAGAACTTGCAGAGGCATATGGTTTGGACACCTACATAGGCGTAGAATGGATACTAATAAACGCAGTTAGTCTAAATTTCGAAACCATGTTTTGTTTTGCATTAATTGAAATTATAAGTTTGATGAGTAAATTTTTGATAATCTAAATGTTTAAAATTTTTTAGAATGCTAAATTTATATATTAAAAAAACAAATTTAAACCATACACATCAAAATTTTATTACAATTTTACTTTACCACAAAAAAATTTTTCCCTTACTGCAAAAATTCTCATGAACTCTTCTTTTACATGATTTTGTGATTTTTAGGTTGCCACGGTAGCTTCAAAGAAAATTTGATATAGCTATTTGTTTTGGTTAAAACTCAGGGAAGTCTGCCTGCATGCTTATAATTGGCGAACTACACGGGTTGTTTCTCAACTCTCAACGTCACTTTTGAAAACAAATGTAAAGACTTTCAGTTTCCAAAACGATATTAAACTCAACTTCTTTGACATTTTATTGTTCACAAATTATTTTAGTAGTAATGACCATACACTTAGCCGATTACATATAGCCCTGCATGAAGATAAGGGCTTGTCTGCATCGACTCGGGTCACATGTGATGTGGATTCCAACACAACTCATGGTGAGACGGCTTCGACACATCGTCATCTACACATTAGTCAGATAGATGATTATTTATGTAGCATTCTCCTATAATTATATATCACTACTAAGCCTGGTCGACATCGACTTGGCTCAATTATGGAGAAAAGTTGACAGGGTATACAGGGCTTTGATCAGGGTTGAAAAGCCCAAAGTGACGCTCCGTCTCATCCCCCGTCTTCAAATCCTCGTTGAAAAGCGCGAAAACATATGTGTCGATGCTCATTCCTGGCCTCTTTGGTGTTCCTGCATTCGATAATACATGTTTAATAAGATTATTGTTATAGGTCTGAGCATTCTCAATGGTGGCCACATCCGCGCCAGCGGAAGGCCATCCACTTTCGGTAATGACGATCGGGATGTTGGGATACCCCGAGGCTTCCATGGCCGACAAAAGAGTATCAACCATGGCATCGAACAGGTTGGTGTAGCTGTGATCACCGTCTTGCACCACCGTAGACGTAGACTTAAACAGAGCATAATCCAGAGAAATGTCTTTTGTGTTGCCGATGTAGCTGAAGTATGGATAGACGTCCGCCATGAAGGGACCACCGTTCTGTGACAGAAAATTGAGTATTTGGCTCATCGTGTCCTTCACAGCATCTACGAAGACTCCTTTAGACGGCGGGTAGCCGCTGCTAACATCCGGCCTGTGGGTGGTAGAGACCTTGATGCTATTCTGCAGATTAGCGTTCTGGATCGCAGTTTGAATGTTGTTCATGGCCGGAACAAGATAGGGTACGTACTGAACGTTGTCCGAGGTTATCAAAACCTCGTTTCCCACTGCAATGTATTTGACATTGGTGGCGGGATAGAAGGGCACAATGTTCTCGTTAACCCAACGGTTTGCCGACTCTTGGCTGGAAGATATGGCCTGCAGTTCGCCGTTAGCGACACCCACTATTACATCGATACCAGAATTCGCCAAAGCTTGCAGTACAACATTGTTTTCCTGGTAAATTCTCGTTTTCCCAATGTTGTTGGACTTCATCAAAGTTACCGCCTCGTCTGCAGATGGAAGATTGTCTGCGTCCATGCCATAGTCCACTCCTATTTTATCACCATCTGCACACCGAATTCAATTAAATCAGTTTAATAGAGCGACAACATTGAACTTAAATCTTTGAATAACAATCCTATTGTATGAAGCATGTATCAAAGTAGGAAGGAAAAGAATGCAATATCATGTTAATTTACCTGCGAGAATTAAACAACAGAAGATGGCCACACATCCAATCAGGAAGATCCTAGATTGGTCTTTAAAGGCTGCCATTTTTATCACAGGAAATGAGAGGATTGATAAATAGCATGCGAGGGCGTTGTATTTATAAGGAGCTCGATTGGTCTGCGCATGGATTGAAAATTCAAAATCGATAGGGCAAGAACGATGCCGTGCCGTATCGGATTAGCTCTGTCTCGTTTGCACTGACAATTTGTTCCGGTACGTCACGTTATATCCAAAGTTGTACAATAGGGAGAGCTGGGGGCACATTTATTCGTCGTGAAATGAAATGTCATTGGTCGTTTCTGCTCATTTTTCTTCATCAATTTGTCGCTGCCCAAGAGTTGAACAGCCGCCATCGATTATAACAGGCAAAGTCTTGAAGTACTCATGACGTTCACGTCTAACGTCTAACTAGGGCATGACTTTTAAATAGCCGCCATCGATTATAACAGGCAAAGTCTTGAAATACTCTCGACGTTGACGTCTAACTAGGACATGACTTTTACACTATGGGAAGATTTCAATACGAAATTACTTAATAAACTTGCTTCTATGTTCGTTCTATTTAATTATTAGGTGTATTATAATTTAATGTTCAATAACAATTATTCATTTAACTGGAGCCTGGCACGCGGTGCACAATCGGAAAGCAGAAAGAAGTGAAACGAAGTAGTAAAGCTCTTCGTCGGAAGGTGGGTAAAGGGTAGATAGGCGGTGGCGATGGTGATTGTGATAGCTTAATAAACGCAGTGGTCTATAATGCGACGTTTTGAAAGTTTTTTCGGCGGGTTTTTTCCGTCGAAATCCGGCAGGAATTTATTGGAATCGCAAGTTTGAGAGTTAGTTTCTGCACAATGAAAGCGTCGCGGGGGTTTTCCAGGGTGCTGAATCCAAATATGCAGTTAAAAAACCATTTTAACTGCAACAAATCAAAATTTAACCTCAATTTCTTCCGCCGGATTCCGTTACCGGAATCTCTAAAAAATCACATTATAAACAACTCCTTAATAAACTTGCTTCTCCTGTTCGTTCTATTTAATTATTATTAGCCGGATTATAATTTAATGTTCATTAACAATTATTAGGAGCTGTAACATAATTTAATGATCAATAATCCGGCCGCATAGATTTAACTTTCATCGAATATTTTATAACAACAAATTATAAATTTAATTTTACAATATTTTAAAATTTTAAATGTAAATTAAAATTTATTTTAAAAGTATCTATTTTAATTTTATCTTTGTCGTGATTTCGTCTCTCTTTTATATATATATAATATTGATTTACTTAAAATTATTATAAAATATAGTTATTAGTGGTTGTCATCGCGACCAAAAAAGTCTTGATTTACTTAAAAGTATTATAAATCTCTTAGGTTTAGGAATGTATGCAAAGTTTCGGTTTCTTGTTTTTCAATTTGAAAAGTATGGATAAATGCAAAGTTTCGGTTCTTTGTTTTTCAATTTGAAAAGTATGGATAAATATTTTATTTTATTATTAATTTTAGAGTGTATATATATATTTATATATAGAATTAAGTTTGGGTATATTTTAAAATTGTACAACTGATTATAGGTGATGTGGTTTTATTTGAATAATAGTGATGGGTAAGCTTGCATTTGAGATTAATAGTTAATGATGGTTATCCTTACTATGATTTGTTTTCCCTTTTGCAAAAAATATGTGTATGTGAGTGTACATGCTAACAACAATAAATATTTTGTTGTGCAAAGTCAAGAAGTAATTGAAAATAAAAAGATTAAACTCCTTTGTAATAATATTAATAAGAGGGAGATGTGTAATTCATTCCATTTTTACTATATAATTAACATGTAACATTTAAAAAATATTAGTTGTAATTGAAAATTTCAATGTGCACCATAAATAAACTAATGTAAAATTAAGTAATATTGAGATGCATTTAAAAATATATTATAGTAAAAAAATTCTTTACAATGTAATTCATAAATAAAATATTTCATGTTAATTAAGTTATTTCAATGTCAACAATTTACATATAATATATGGTTTGAAATAATAATAGTAATAAAACAATATTCTCATATTAAATGATTAAATCTGTTGGAAGGATATTTTCAGTTCATGACTTTTCCAATCAAGAAAAGATTACTTTTTCACTTCTCAAAACCACCCCACATGTCAAGGACTAGTGGGACACCTACTACGGAAAAAGGCCGAGAGTGGACCCTCATTGTTTTTAGCACACCCACTTGGGATTATTTTTGAGATGCCATCAAGGGACAATATTACCTTGTTGGAAGCTATGAAGATAAATACAGAAAGTGGAGCATGCTACGGCAGGGAAGGGACTAATATGTGTCGGAGTTCACAAATATTTTCCATACCCTTCACATGAAGCTGGGTATCAAGGGTATTGGGTGGCATTTGGTACTTAAGTACTGTGACTATTTACCCAAGTACATCCAAGATGAGATGGAGTTCTTGGATATTTCATCGCTTTGCACGATGTACCGATACGCTATCAAGATTGAGCAGAAGTTTAAACAGAATAAGCGGGACTTTGGATCTGTGAATCCAAAGCAAGGAAAATGCACCTCCAAACCAAAGAGAAAAGGACAAAGCCAAGGTGGGGCTACCTAGGACAACCCGTCGAAGTCGCAAGAAAAGAACAACACCACGAAGAAAAATAAGGACACGGGAAAATTGTGTGAGTTCCATAAGAGCTCCACTCACAACACAAGTTAGTGTCAGGGCAGGCAGTCACTGGTTGCCAAGCTGAAGGCCTCTTAATGAGATGCATGTTCCTACTCTAAATCAGAACCTGATAAGGGGAATGAAAATAGGAAGAAAATCATTAATGCTGAGCCCTGTGCCACCGTGGCTACCACCAGGATCCAGAAGATTGATCCTGAAGATCTAGATGAGGGGGAATGCCTCTTCCACTCACAGATGTGGGTGAAGGGTTCTCCATTGTATTTGATTGTCAACTGCAGGTACCAAAATAACCTCATTTCAATAGAAGTCATGAAGCGGCTGGGCCTAAAGACTACAGCACATCCACATCCTTACACCATCCAGTGGCTTCATCAAGGATGACATCTACGCATCAGCCAGCAGTGTCACCTTCCCTACAACATCAAGCCCTTCATGGATAAGGTACTGTGTGATGTTTATCCTCTTGAAGTTTGTGATGTATTGTTAGGACAACCATACTTGTGGAAACGACATGTTGTATATGAATCTAGACCTCGTTTTGTGATTATTACTTTGGCCTATAAGTTGTACATGATATGGAGGTAGCCCCGCCTACTGCCATCTCTTTGATCATTGCAAAGAAATACAATAATATCATTTCCCATACTAGAAAATTTATTTTCGTTATGATTCGCCCTCTGGGCAAGAAGAAGGTCGTGGCGACGGCTTCCAAGCAGGGCTCCTCTGCAAAGTAGCAACAAATGTATAAGGTAATGGAGAAGCACAGGGTATTTTCGCCTCACTTACGAGGGTACCTTTGCACTGTTAGGTAAAGCACTCCATCGATATGACCCTGGGCATGCCGCTGCCCAATGGACCAACTATCAACACTCTGTTCTAGAGAACGATGAGATCAAGAGATGGATTCAGGAACTATTACAGAAATGGCACATCAGGCCAAGTTCATCACCCTCTAGAAGCCCAATTGTATTGGTACAGAAGAAGGATTCGACCTAGAGACTCTGTATTGTCTATCGGGCACTAAACAAGATCATTGCCTGGAATAAGTACCCAATCCCATAGATTGATGACCTCATGGACCATCTGAAGGGGGGCAAACATTTCAACAAGATTGACATGAAGTCAGTTTATCACCATGTGCTTATCGAACCCTTTGATGTATGGAAGATTGCCTTCAAATCCAAGGAGGGCCTTTTCGAACGGTTGGTCATGTCATTCAGATTAAGGAATCCCCCTACAAACTTCATGAAACTCATGGACGACACCTTGTGACCCTTCACCAATCGATTCATGGTGGAGTATTTAGATGAAATCTTGATCTTCAGCTAGAGTTGGGAAGAGCATCTCCACCATATTCGACAGGTCCTTCAAAGCCTGTGATAACACAAGTTGTGTGCTAACTTGGAGAAATGCACTTTTGGCCTGACCCAGGTTCAATATCTGGGGTCCATCATTGATGAGTAGGGTGTACATGTGGACCCATCCAAGAGATAATTCATTCAGGATTGGCCAGCCCCAACCACTCTAACAGAGCTCTGCAACTTTTTGGGTCTTGCCAATTTCTACCTCTAGTTCGTGTTGGGGTTATCTCCTATCACTTGGCCTTTAAGTTAAGTCACCAAGGGCAGAGCGAAAGAAACTATTTTTCAGTCTAAAATCCAACAACATGTGTTTTCCGAGTTGAAGCATCACCTTTTCTTTGCACCAATGCTCACATTACCAGACTCGCAACAACCATTTGAGATTAAGACAGATGCCTCCGACTATTCTATTTTTGTGGTTCTTACTCAACATGGGCATACAGTGGATTACCATAGTGAGACACTTTCAGACAGAGTCTGAAAGTATCCCACTTACGACAAAGGAATGTATTCTATTGTGCAGGTCTGTCATCAATGGAAGCATTACATTCTTGGGAAGGGAACGATCATCCACATAGACCACCGACCCCTGTAGTTCATACATACAAAGGGGAAGTTGCAAAACGATCGCCATCAGAAATGGTCCACCTACCTGCAATAGTTCCACTTGAACATTAAGTATAAGAAGGGCAACACCAATAAGTTGTTGATTTCTTTAGCGGACAGCTAGTCATTACATTGATCACTGTGCTCGACTCCTATTGGCATGTGATTTCGGGGTGACCACATGTTTACAAGAGTGATCCGAAATTCTGAAGCACATGGCAGACACTCCTAGAAGGGAAGCAAGTTCAAAATTTTCACCTTAAGGATGCATTTTTTTGCCACTTTGGACACATCTCTATTCCTTCAAGCGAGCATGCTAAGATGATTTGGGAGGCACACTATAGTTGGGTCACTGGACATTTTAGAGTAGAGAAAATAGTGTCAATATTGCAGAAGTATTTTTATTAGCTGAAACTTCATTAGGATTTTGGGAAGTACATTATATCCTACACCGTCTATGTGATTTCCAAGCCAACCATCAAGAAGCAAGGCATGTATACTCATCTACCTACTCCTAGTCGGCCTTGGGAATCTATCTCCATGGATTACATGTTGGGCCTTCCTTCTACCTAGCATAGAAATGATTTTGTTTTCGTGATCATCGACAGATTCTCTAAGATGGTCATCATGGTGGCCTACAAGAAGAGTATCACAACAGAGGCCACTGCTAAGCTCTTCTTTGAGTGAGTGTGGGTACACTTTTGGATCCCATAGTCCATTGTCTCAAATCGAGAAAGCAGATTCCTGAGTACATTCTAGTCCAGTCTCATGTCGATGCTAGATACGAAACTTACTAAGTCCACGGATTTCCATCCCCAAACTGATGGCCAAACAGAGGTTGTCAACAGGATGATCGTACACATTCTATGAATGTACAACTTGAAGCATCCACGCAAGTGGAATGAAATTCTCCCTTATGTCCAACAGAGCTACAATAGAGCTCTCCACATCTCAACAGACCAAAATGATTTTCGTGTAGGGCTGGGATTTTAGCCATTATGTCCCACTGATGTGGCCATACCATTTGCAGCCACACAGGGAGATTTGGCTTACATCTAGTATGAAGGCAAAAGGGCTAACAAATTCAATGAGAGCATTCAACACATCCATCAGCAGGTCCATGATATCTTGGATAGAGTCAATGCTAACTACAAGCAGTGTCATGATCAACATCAAGTGTCGCACAAGTTCTAGGTGGGCAAAAAAATTGGCTACATTTGCAGAAGGCGCGCCTCGATGGACCCCATCTCAAGCTTCACTCGCTCAGATATGGACCATAGACCATCTCCAATGCTATCACTGATAATTCCTTTAAGATCAACATCCCACCGTTCCTTGGTCTGCACTTAGTGTTCAATGTAGACCACCTTCAGCCATACTTCCCACCATTGTTGGACACATCCAACATTACAGAACAACTCACGCCAACAAAGCTCAACCTAGACTGCATGCAACTGGCCACAACTGACCAGATCATGGACACATAGATCAAGGACCCTCTCCAACATAGGATACAGTTATATCAAGTTGTCAAAGCAAGTCAACTCATTCATTAGGTTAAGTGGTTCACTAGGGACTAGGTTCAATAGCAATTTCCTCACCTCTTGGATGCTTTGCATGCAATGGGTACCATTGCTCCTTGAGGGGGGAGGAATGATATAGGTGGATATTGGTGGCTACCTACCTATTCCACCTAGACCCTCGAGTCAGTTTCATTTGTTTACTTATTTATTTCAGCATTTGCTATTTTTCGCATTTTTTCGGGTCCTGAAATTCTGAAGCAATGTTGAACCCCTAAATGACATTTTCTTGAGGTACACTACATGTCCATAGCCTTAGGCAACGACCCACGGAAAAACTTATAATACTAATAGAGGCCTTTCCTACAAGGTATTATACGCATCAAATGGAGATAATATGACCAAGTTACGACCCCAAGAAGTTGGCTACCCAACTAATCCCAGTGGGGCCCACAAAATATTGGTGTTACATCCCCTGGGGTTATGGTTTTGGTTGTTTAGGGTTTCCTCATGTTTTTCAATAATAAATAGGCCCTTGAGCCTAATTGTAACACAGTTCAATTGGCATGTAGCCGCCACATCTCTTCTCAAAGATAAGTTATCATTGTCCGAGCTATCTTATTTCCATTCTGTTTGTAAGCATAATTCATTATTTTTATATTAATGAAATGAAGTGTTTTTCTACTACATCTATGTATTTATGACTATATCTGTAATTTGTAGTGTTCTTGTTTAAGTTTGAATCATGGAAAAAACTTTGTCATGCCCACACATTCAATTATTTGCCCGCATCATTACACCGCAATTGTCAGATCACTCGATGTTGAAACATCCTGATAAGAAACCCCTCCATCTTGATGCTACAGGGAAGAAAAAAGTGGAGTTGGACGAATGTTTCTATATGTGACCTATGAAACTAGTGTCTCCTCTAGGATTCCCACAATCGAATCTCAATGAATCCTACTGTTGTGGCATCTTGGCTTACATGACAATTGACAGTTCCTTTGTCTTGTCTCCCAAAAGAAAAGACTTGATGTCAGTCAATGGAATATTGCAACACATCCATAATACAGAGGTGAATTTTCATTCTCCTGCATAATTTTTCAAAGGCATTGTCTAATTATTATAATTTTCAAGTTTTATTTTAGAATTATGATTAAAATAAGAAAAAATGATTTTGGTTATAATTCAAGCTTTCATCATCTTTAAAAATTGAGATCACTGATATATTTAAGAGTTGTTAGTCAAAGATATAAAGTAGTGAACTCTAAATACAACCGCTTTAGGAACATTCCTTAAAAGAACATGGTTTTCTTTAGTAAAATTCCCAAAAAAACATATCATGGATTGATGTAGAAAAATACCTGAAAAAACAAGCCATGTTTTATTATAATTCCTAAAAAATATGGTATGCTGCAACAAAGTGGCCTACGTTAGAAAAATTCCTATGGCCCACTGCAGAAAATTCATTTTACCTTCTTCTCTTTAAGGATCTTTATGTTTTCAGAGTGCGTTTTCCTTCCACCTTTTTACACCACAGATTTCTCACTAGAGGATATTTATAATCTACGAGTGGATTTTCCATTTTCTCTTTTAACTTCATGATTTTCAGTATATGATTTATTTTTCAAGTGCCTCTATTTAACATCAAGAAAGACAGAGAGTGGAAATATTTTATTTGAATTCCATAAATCATAATGCCCTTATTAGTCCCTGCCATCTGGCATCCGGCAGGGACTATAGTAATCAGTCAGATTTGAGTTAGCATTAGTTTGCAGTTTTCCTGCGGTGTTATTCGGCGTTTATAATAAAGTTTCGGAAGGTGCTGTGCGGGGATGTGCAGAAATAACCAAAGTTTATTGCGGGTTGAGGCTTTGCCATGTTATTTGGCCTCTTCCCGAGGCGGAAGAGGCTGGAGCATAGCCTAATTTGCGTTTTGCGACCTGTTCATTATCGTTAACCGTCACGGTTTCATATTAATGTTAACATTAATTTGTTTGCAGGGTATGCTAACGGGTGTTTTGTTTTGTTTGCAGGGTATGCTAAGGTTTCATGTTAACGGGTGTTGGTGCTGCAGGTGTGCAGGTGTCCGTGCATGGCGGGAGGTGTCATCAACCACCGCCTACCGCCTATGTTCTTGCCGCCTCGGGCTTTTGGTGCTGGATCGACAGTGCGGACGGGCTTCTTGAGCTTGTTTGCGGGTATGGCTTCTGATGCAGCAACAACTTCTGGTTCTGCTCGTCCCGGTCCTGCTACTGATAAACAGGACCATTTAGGAATAGCCAAAAGCGGATGAGCGAAAGCTAATGGTTCAAATGTTGTTAATCGCTGGAGCTCATGGCTGCTAATGAACACTCAATGGGACGGAAGGTTACTCTTCCACCTAATCGGAACGGGTATGGTGGTGGAAAGAAAGAGCGAAAGCTAATGGTGCTGAAGTGTGAAAGAAAGAGCAAAGAAGAGCCCAATGAGGTCTCACTAGCTCCCAATGAAACTTCGACCAAATGAAAGGCTGAATAACTGCGACTATGAACCAAGGAAGGGAAGGAGATGCTGTTATGAGCTTTAGCTAATGGGGTTTGACCCTACCGCTTCCCTACTGGTTGGGTAATATTCAACACCGCTCCTTTTTGGGCTATAATGGAACTGGCTACTACAACTACATCTCGAACGGATGGAAACATTGGAAATTACCACGAGCCGGGCATTGATCTTGTTTTATAGAACCAGAGGCAATGGGAGCAGAGGCAGGTGCAATGGTAAAGGTAGGAGCATGCACAGAATGAAACGAATCTCTATACAGGTATAATCACAATATTCCAGGGAGCAGGTTCAGATCCTATAGTTCCAGATTGAGATGCCCCGAACCAGGGGAGGATAGGGCCGGGCCGGAGCGCAACTGAAAGTAAGCGACGAACCAAGGAAGGGAAGGAGATGCTGTTATGAGCTTTAGCTAATGGGGTTTGACCCTACCGCTTCCCTACTGGTTGGGTAATATTCAACACCGCTCCTTTTTGGGCTATAATGGAACTGGCTACTACAACTACATCTCGAACGGATGGAAACATTGGAAATTACCACGAGCCGGGCGTTGATCTTGTTTTTATAGAACCGAAGGCAATGGGAGCAGAGGCAGGTGCAATGGTAAAGGTAGGAGCATGCACAAAATGAAACGAATCTCTATACAGGTATAATCACAATATTCCAGGGGGTAGGTTCAGATCCTATAGTTCCAGATTGAGCTTAAGGTTCAAGGTTGGGTACTTAATACCAGCTGCATTTTCTGTCATATACCTCTTATGTATCCTTTAGTTCAATCATTGAAGTACAGTATCAAATACTAATGGTAACACCCCTCTCTTATTCGTATTCAACGCCTATTTATTACATCTGCTCAACACACATGAGAGGGACTATGTTGGTCAAGCGGGTCTGTTGATCAACCCGCTCATTACACAGTTTTGACCCAATCCAAACACTGGTTAATGCCTATCATGGGCAGCAGTACTGAACATAAAGGTATGCCATGAAAGCATTGGCCAATTAATTCTTGTCTTCTTGATACAAACAGCTCACATATTGTTGTAGTTCCTTTGCTCTATGTATTTTCTGGTACACTGTGTCAATAATTGTAACACTGTAGTGAGCAGAATGAATAGTCCAATTCAATGTACAGCAATTCATACAATCCAATCTTCAAAACCTGAGCTTGACAGAACAATGTATGTATAGATTAACCAAAATTCAAGAGTGTAAGCTTGTTCAGAGTTAACTTCAGGGCAGATTTTAATCATATTCTGCCTCACGTCAGCTACAGAAGCCGGAACCTGTGAGGGCTTTTACAAAGTATCACCGGAGGGTTAACATGCTGATAACGCCTGCACTCTATGAAGCACATAATGTTTTTAAGGGATCAAAGATTTTCAGAAAGTTTTCGAAATTTCAAAAACTACTTACATCTATATTTCAAGGTGATAGTAATCCTCTTGAAGATTCCATATTTTGGATCGCTGTCTTTATACTTACTAATTTTGATATAAAGCAGATATCATTCTCGTATGACTGAACCATTGCGTGAAGTGAAATCCCCTTTTTATGATTTAGTAAAAATATTATGTACCCCGAGGTTTAATCATAATTTTCCGCTCCCTCTATTTTCACAAAGGGCAGTGCATATTACACCATCCATGGCAAATGAACTGATTCGGGTAGTGCTTTTGATATTGCCAGAAAGGTTCACAGGTTTTTCTGCCAGCTACGTTTAAGGTGGAATAGTAGCTGTTATGTCATGATATCATCTCTATATGGAGAATACGTGTTTTATATGAGCAATGAGTTTGGTTGAAACATACTAGTATCTTGAACCAGCCATAGCCCACGGAGGTGAGGTAAGCTAGAAAATCTCTTGTTATACCTCGCTGTTCATAGCTATATAGCTCTGTGTCATTAAGGTATGTGCTGCTTGCTGCCTGTTTCTACCTATCACCTATAAGGAATCCATAATCATAATGCATCATAAGTAATGAATGTCCAATATGAGCTTATAACCAGTGCTATCCTATCTTGTCACGATTATTGTCTAATTAAATCAATGGATATAGCTCCTGTATCATCTCTTCTCATGTAATGATATCTAATTACAATTTTTCAGGGAAAACTGCAAGTCTTTTCCATTTTTACTCTTCAATTTTATTTGCCTCTGTCAACGGATACGACTTAACGACCCTCTTCCGTCGCCCTTACTTGGGAAGTGAAAGAATCTGTGGATTGTTATTTGCAGGTTCATTCATTGGAAATCCAAACTGGTTGAAAAAATCAACTGTTCTCACAATGGTATGCAATGTGCATTTTATTTCCACTCATATACTTTTCCAAATATGGATTTTTTATCAGAATTTAGTTGGCTTATTCCAGCCTAATAGAATATTGTCTTTCAGGTATGTTGGGAGGCTTTTTGTCAAGGCTCTGGGCAAGCCAATAGAAATTATTACAAAGCTGAATGCGATGGCTGGTTTTCCACCAGATGAGGAAATTGATCTTTACGAGGTTAGTTGAATAAAAGCTTTTGGATACTGTGACACTAATTAGTCCCAAGCTTTTCTTTTCCCTAGTTCCTTACTGCAAGGGAGGAAAGTGGATCTTGAGTTATTGTTTGGTCAATTGTTTGTAAGATTTGTTTCATTTAACATAAACCTGTTAAACAATTTTAGAAAATAAGGCTGGACAGAAACAAGAGCTGGAAGGACAAATGGAGGCAATTATATTGTTGGCCTCCTCTGCTAGTTCATGTTAAAACTGGAAACTTTTATTGTATCAATTGCCGCTTCTTTCATACTAAAGGTCCTACACCATTCAAGGACTTATTTTCTGTTCTTTATTTTGGCTTTCTGAACCTGTGTAGCTCTCTTGTAGTATCTCTTATTAAATTTGGAGTTGCATGAGGCATTCTCAATTGTGTCTTTTACTATGGTCTTGTTGACTGCATTTTAGTTCATTAGTGGACATCAGGGAAGTTTAATATTAAAAGTGGAAAGATTTGTCCTATCACTTTCTGCTTATTTCATGTGGACAACTTTAGAGTTTGACCACTTATAGCATTGATAGGAGTAGCTTTTAATGTGCTCAATTCATGCTTTTGTACCATTTGCATGTTCTAGGTATCACAAGTGTATCACACAATGAAAACGCAGCAAACGCAAGCAAAGTCCGTCCTTTCCATTTTCACTGTTTTGGTTTAATGTTTTGCCACTTTTTAGAGCTTGCCATAGCACTGTTTGCTGCTATATTCTCCAGTTGCTGTTATGAAATGGGCCAGCGGACAGCAAGCTAACAGCCTAGTAGTCTACAGGTCAAAGGCTGAGGTTGTTGTTTTTGCCAGTGAAGGCTATTATAGGCAGAAAGTAACCCCTGAAAAGAACAGTTCCAGAAAATAACCCAAATAACTCAAAAATCCCTTTTAAAACCTGTAAAATAATTTGCTATAAACCTAAATAAAAAACAGCAATGAATAAACGAAGAAAACAACATGTAGAGGTTACCTCTATGGATGCTGTAAGATGCCTGTAACAGTCAATCAATGAGTAAAATCTAGATAAAACCTCCTGTCTTTGATGCTCTAGATGCCCAGCTCTTTTGGTGAACGGCCAAAATGTGTTGGTTGGTACCCTCGATGGGTTACTTTGCCCTCCTATAGTTATCTTTGTCACTTGCAGTCAACGAATGGAGGAAATTCACTCAAACAGATGGAAACAATGTGGAAAGTCCCTGTCTAAAGGGTATTTATGCTTTTCCTGGAGAGTATGAGTCAAACTTACAAGTCATACTCTTCGATTGTCCTTGAAACCTGCAAGTCAAACTGTGAGGTCATTCATCAAACTTGCACTGACTGAGTCAAACTTTGTAAAGAACATAGGTACTGTAATTACCATAGTATTACTAACACATGAGCCTATCGTCTAAAGTAATGGTAATCTCTAACCCATGCTTAGTGATATAGAAAAAGGGTAATCACTATGCTTAACTAGCTTGTTCAAAGTGTATAGATGTTTTAATTAGGTCAAACGCTATAACATACCTTGTGTAAAGTATTCAGTTGTTTGTATTACTTATACCTCTTTCATATCCATAATAACTGATATGTCATAATCTGCTTGTAATTAGTGAACAACCCGTATTGGGTTACTCTGCATCACATAAGCATTTTCCTAAGTAATCATGTATCTCTAAGTTCAGCTGATGTGAGACAAAAGTATAACTCGTATTGTTTTGGCGGTTACTCTGCCTTCGTTTTGTAATCTTGGCTCTTGTCTTGATGTTAGAGAATACAGCTAGCTTCATGGTCTTGAGCAAGGCAAGTTAATTAACAATCCATGTTTTATGAAAAACCAAGACCCCTCGCAACTCCCCTACTGTCTTCTATAACAGCAACATATTTAATCTACCACCACAGACTCAAAGGGGCACCTAATTTCGCATTTACTACTGCCGCCACATCCATCATTCCATATGCCATTTGCTCCCCATGTCAGATCGATCACCTAATTGCACCGATCGCTCACTTAACGTAAGGTCTTCGTTTTATGCCCATCATTAAATACTGGCCTGCTCCAATCTGATCTTCAAGATTTCTGCACCTAGATATTGACATAGATTTCCTGTCGGACCCAATCTACCACCAAGATTGCCCAACGTCAGATACATCACCTAATTTCGCATTTACTTCTGCCGCCACATACATCATTCCATATGCCATTTGCTCCCCATGTCATATCGACCACTTAATTGCACCGATTGCTCACTTAACGTAAGCTTTTCGTTTTATGCCGACCATTAAATTCTGCCCTGCTCCATCTGAGCCTCAAGTATTTTAGCTCCATTCACACTTAAAACCACCTTACAAACACGTTGAACTTTTGTATAAATTGGCCTCTTCTGCACCTGGATATTCACATACACCTCCCCGCTTCACATAACATGGAATCCATTAGCATAAGCCAACTTACTGAACTCACAGCATTGTTTCTCTTAGCACTTATTCTCATGACTCTTCTGATTATTGACATCGTAAAAGTCGAAAGACAAAGAAAAAAGAAACCAAAAAAACAATAACATCTCTTTTGCATCATCTTACGCATTGTCTTATTTCCCCGCTTCCTTCTCTGTTACAGGTGTACGACGGATGCTTCAAATATGCATTTGGGTCCGCCATCGTGTTGCAACTCGCATTTTTTATGCTTCTATCGTCTCTGCTTGACTGCGGCACTAATGTCCTAATTGTTAGCATTCATGCTTGTCTTGTATTCTTCACATGTCTTATTTCCCCGCTTCCTTCTCTGTTACAGGTGTACGAACGATGCTTCAAATATGCATTTGGGTCCGCCATGGTGCTGCAACTCGCATTTTTTATGCTTCTATCGTCTCTGCTCGACTGCGGCACTAATGTCCTAATTGTTAGCATTCGTGCTTGTCTTGTATTCTCATGTCTCTATTTCTATTGCAGTTGTGTCATTTTGGGCTAGCAACATAAACTGGTGTATCTTGAATCGTGTTTATGTATTACTGAAACTTGTTCATGTGACTATATATATTGTAACTCTCTTTTTCTGAGAACTACTTCAAATCTGCGGGGAGTAACTTACTCCAATATATCTCCTGCTATAGCATGAAGAGTTTCTTACTGGGGAGAAATATTGTAAATAGTGAAATTAGTTTCCTGTAGCTGGTGTATCTTGAATCGTGTTTATGTATTACTGAAACTTGTTCATGTGACTATATATATTGCAATTGTGTATATTGCAATTGTGTGATTTATGTATTACTGAAACTGGTGAACTAGTCTACTCTCTTTTTCTGAGAACTACTTCAAATCTGCGGGGAGTAACTTACTCCACTATATCTCCTGCTATAGCATGAAGAGTTTCTTACTGGGGAGAAATCTTGTAAATAGTGAAATTAGTTTCCTGTAGCTGTCCAGGGTAATGAATTGTCTTATTATGATTTCTAATTGTGAAATGTTAGCAAGTTTAAATTACATTGAAACATGCCTTTTTATCCTCAAATTGTCTTTTCTTTCCTGTTTAAAACTTCTGGATACAGAAGCTGCATTTTGCTCTTAGCT
This sequence comes from Pinus tabuliformis, assembly GCA_031772625.1. NCBI lineage: Eukaryota > Viridiplantae > Streptophyta > Pinopsida > Pinales > Pinaceae > Pinus > Pinus tabuliformis. The sequence goes on from CM062811.1 coordinate 1,065,979,007, forward strand.
CTTGCTAGCACTTCTTAAAAATTGAAGCCTACGACAGCCCATGTACTTGGTTTTGTAAACATTTATCAACGTATTTATTATTCATTATGTTTTCTGAAAGTGAAACTTAGGCTTGAGATTTCCGGGAAGAAAACCTGGTTGAAAGCCAAGCTGCTTATTTGCGTTCAAACATCAACTCTGAATCTCCTGATCTAGTTCGGAAACTATGTTTTCTGAAAGTGAAACTTAGGCTTGAGATTTCCGGGAAGAAAACCTGGTTGAAAGCCAAGCTGCTTATTTGCGTTCAAACATCAACTCTGAATCTCCTGATCTAGTTCGGAAACTGTCAGCAGGCTAGATAGAACTATGTGCAGGGACTAGCTGCTTCGCAGCCATCCTTGTTCATTATTGTATCAACTCATGTCTATGTCTAAATTCGATTAATTTCGGTTTATATTTCTTATATTTTTCACATTAACTCTTTTTTTCTTTAACTAATGTTACGAAATGAAATATAGTATACCTATTATTTCTCATTACATTTAATTTTTTTTTTAACAAATAATTTTTTTGGTAATGGTGTTATACAACTTTAATGTTTTTTAGTAATTAAAAATATGCATTATTGAAAAGTATTAATTGTATTAATTGGACCTATTTTGTATGATTTATTGAATTCTAGTTTTTGCATATATTTTTTTATACAATTGGTTGCAAATTTACAAATGTCTTAAAAGAGATAAATACAATTTCCAATTGGGGAAATGTATGGATGGACAAAAGAGAAAACATCTAAGACTCAAAGCAATTTAGAAGCATGTGAAAAAACTCATAATGCTCATGTGGAACAACAATTACATGAATTTTTTGGAAGTTCTTCTGATCATGATGTAGACGAAGAAACAAATGAAGTTGAAGAAAAGGTTGATAATAATTTAATAATGAAAGTTCAAACAAAAAGAAAATTTCACATGGAATGGTTAGATAAGTTTGTTTGGTTGAATTATGTGAGGTTTGATGAGAAAATAACTATGAAGTGTATCTATTGTGAGAAGTATAGGATGAATGGACCATGGGGTTTAGGGAATGGTTGCACAACATTACAACATGGTGCTCTTGTTACTCATGAAAAATCACGGGTGCATAAAGATGCTAATGCAAGAGAGATTAATCCATTAGAGGGAAAGATGAAACCAATTACAGATCATATTAGACAGGTCGGAGATTCCAATAAGGAAAGTGATTTTTACAATGAAAGTATCATATTTCATTTGTGGAGATTTATCTCTATCAAAGTATGAGAAGCTTTGCAAATTTCCAATGGAAGCAAAAACTCCAAATGTACCAAAGTATTTAGAGTATTCTTCATACACAAATAGTAAGTCTACAAATGATTTTATATATTGCATATCAAAACATCTTTAACAAAATTGGATAAAGAATATGTTCGAAAGTCCATTCCTTTCATTGATGGTTGATGAAAGCACGGATTGAACCTTAAGGCAACACCTTGTTACTTATGCAACATATTTATATTTAAAGGGTCTCAGGCCACATTTCTCCCAGTTTATGAAGCTCAAGGATGTAGTGGATGGAAAAGGAAAAAAAAATATGATAATGTCAATCAATTAATAAATGTTAGAGGCCTTCAATATAAACATTTGATAGTTGTTTCTATAGATGGGGCTTCAACAATGATTGGACATGAAAATGGTCTTGTTTCATTTAGGAAAAAGAACAATCCAAGCCTTATTACAATTCATTTTGTGGCTCATCGTGAGTCTTTAGCAGCTTCAGATGCTTCTAAGAAATTACTTGAGTTACTGTTTTTTGAAAAAATTGCAAACAAAGTGTATTCATGGGTTCATAAATCCCCATAGAGAAATAATAAACTTAATGATTTGCTTAGAGTCATGCAAATTGATATTCTTGATTTTCTACAAATGAATTCAGTGAGATGGTTATCTGAAGGGGGTGTTATTATAAGTCTTGTGAATGTTATCCCAACAATTTTAACTATGTGGAAAAATGAAAAAAAAAAACTTCATCATGGTATGACAAGACATGAATATATTCTATCCAGTTTTGTTTACATATGTTTGTTGATGTACTAAGGGAATTGAACAAGTTGAATGTGCCTTTTCAAGAAGAAAATGTAGATATTACAACTATTGGGTTAGCACTTGAAGTAATTATAAGCGCATTATCTAGATGGTTCTTCAGAAAAGAGACATTTGTAGAAGGCACAACTTATCTTTCAAAATTTTTGAGTGATTCTCAAAATGGATAAATTGATATTAAAGATGAAGGGACAATTGTAGATAGACATGAGTTACGATACATTTTTATCTCAGTCATGGATATTGAATCCAATGAAGCAAGGAAAGAATCTATGAAACCTTGTATTGAAGGTACACAAGAGAATTGCCAGCAACTCATAGAAGGTTATATAGAGAGTCTCATAGATTCTTTGAATGAAAAATTTCTAGGCCTTCATCTTTTTAATGCAGCAAAAATTTTCAACCCTTGTTATTATCCAGAAGAGCATCGTAATCATGAGAAAAATTAAGAACATTGAATTTTAAAGCTTTTCCAACATTTGCAACATACCATATCAAGTTATATTAGATTTGTAGATTTATTTGATGTTAAATCTTGTAAAAGAGAGTTGCACCTTTTTGTTGATTCATTAAATCTGGATTGTGAGGGTTTTTCTATGAAAGGAGCATGGAAAGTCTTTTGTAACACAAAACAATGACACAAATTATCCTAATATGATGAAATTATGGCAAGTTGTACTCACTATTCCTACAAGTACAGTGGATTATGAAAGGGGAGTTTCTAAGAAAAACATCATCAAGGACATTAGAAAATCAAAGCTAGATTTGGATACACTAGATGCTCTAATGAGAGTATCTTTGAATAGGCCTGAATCTTCTAATGTTGATTGGCATGCAGTTTATGAGGTATGGACAGATAGAAAGTCAAGAAGGATTCTTGTGCTTTGAAAGTTCTTCTTGGTTATGTTTAATAAAGGATAGATGTACTGAGATATTCTTATTGATAAGTTTTTCTGTAGTTTCTTGAGAAACTAAATTTAAGTGAAGTACAATTATGATCTATTATTGCATATTTTTTTTTATTTTCTCTAGAATGCTTGACTTTTAATGAGATATACTATGCTTTGGAAAAATCTCACTATATAATTTAATTATAGTCCATCAATTATAAGTTGACATAATATCTAACCTGACTCAAAGCTGATGTAAGCATTATAGAATCGTCCTCTATTTTCAACAAACAAATAAACTAATATTCAACTAGAAACATTATTGACACATTAAAATATTGACAAAAACCCTTCAATGATCAAAGTCTTGTATTCTCTCATAAATAAATACTTCATTCACACATTAAAATATTAACCAAAAACCCTTCAACGAACAAAGTCATGTATTCTCTCCGAAATAAATAATTCTACTCAGCAATCTACGCATGCTTCCTTCACAAATTAGTAACAAGATTAATAAAAGTTTAAATATACTAATAGCTAACTAAATTTCTTTATTAAACTCTTTAGATTGTTGTTAAATCAGCCTGTAATATACAGGTCCATGTATCGTGTGGGCCACATATGGTTAGCCATTAAAGACTCTATTAAATAAACTCATTTTAAAATTAATATTTATGAATAATGAACATTTAAAATTAATCTTTATAAATAAGAGCAGTTATAAACTTAGAATTTGATGAGTTATTTTCATAATTCTGGAGATGAGTTAAGATGGACCATCAGTTAAATTGATTATCACTTGTTAAATTTATGGTTAGTTGGCTTAAAAAAAAAATTAGACATATTTAGATTTGGTGATTACTATTTTTCAAAAACACTTTTAAAGCAAAAACGTTTTTCCAATGATATTTTTTGGTTGGATTAAATTTTTCCTAATTTACATTCAGAACCATTTCTCACCCCATACAAATGTATACAACCATGCTTGTTTCTACAATTTCACTTTGAGATAGCATATCGAAGCAATTTATAATCGAAGCAGTGTAGTAAATCTATGTAGAGCAAGTGCCCAAAATCTTAAAAAAAAAATAAAAATTAAAACCTTTAGATTTAGGAATTACCATTTTTTCAGAAACACTTTAAAAAAACCGCTTTTCTAGCAATATTTTTTGGTTGGATTAATTTTTCCCTAATTTACATTCCTAACCATTTCTCACCCAATTTATCACCCTATACAAATATAAATAACCATATTTTTTTCTGCAATTTCATTTTTAGACCCAATTTCTTACCCTATACAAATATATACAACCGTATTTTTTTTTTGCAATTTCACTTTTTTCAGATTGAAAAAGCATAATTGTATTTATATTGGAAATATAAACATAGCATTATGTACCATTACATTTGAGGGACTATCTCTCATATAGATGAAACTATGCAAAAGGATGGAGAACTTGTCAAAAAATAAACCCCAGCCATACTGACGGACATCAACAGTACATGCCAAAAGAAAAGTAACCACCATGAGAAAACCAATTTCACTTTTAAATAGCATAAAAAACCAATTTATAATCTAAGTAGTGCAGTAGATCTATGTATAGCAAGTACGTAATGCGGTAAAAGTTTTGTGTGGTCTATTTATGAAATATAATTCTCCAATTAGTAGAAATTTCTTCAAATTTGCATTTACTACAACAATCTTTCGAGTGAGTTCTTTGATGGAGTTGTATTCTAAGAGCTATTGCACTAGTTGATTCGTAATTTCACTATGTGATCTCTAATTTTTTGCACTTGCTGTATATTTGATTTTTTTGCACGCGCTATATATTTGATTTAGTTTTCAGTGCATGACTTATTTTGTGTTCTAGAATAAATTTGTAAGTTTTTTGAAAAAAAGTTTTCAAATAAGTGGAAGTATAACGCTTACAAATTCGATTAGAATTTCAAACGAAACGTATGAAAAATTCAAAATTATCATCAAATTTTCATTCAATTTGACAAGTTGTGGGGATTTGAAATTCCAGGCCTGGCCCAAGGTTTATTTAAATATTTTGAAATGGAACAAAATGAATCGTGGTAAAGTACAGAAGTACCAAATCTTGAAACGCGTGCATGCTTTGATCATTAATAATTTGGACAGAAGTTAGTGTGAGTCTTTTTTGAAATGAGTGTTTTTTTTTAATTTTAATTTTCAAATTAACCTTTTATTTGTGACAAATAAATTTTAGAGTCTATAAAATAACCTATCAAAAATTTTAGGCAATGATAAAATTAGAATATATTTTTTATAAAAATTAAAATTTATTTTTCTAATTAACAAATATTAAAAAAATAGTATTAATAGCAACTAAATTAAACTCAAAAATTAGTTTGATAAACGGATTTAATTTTTGATAAACGGATTACAATATACTAGGCCTTGTCTAAAAAAACTTGAACAAAACCTTTAGAATATTTTAAGCCCATTATAATTGCGAGGCATGAATATAAAAATCTTTAATCTCTCTTTTAAAAAAAACTCTTCTACCGCCCAACTCTTAAAATTATGCCCATACTCATGAAACCGTTGACGCGCACTTATAAATACTAACACGGTCTTTTCTCGCTATGATCGCGCTGCAGGCCAATAACGACTGCTTGCGAATAAACTATGCGATTCTTGCAGACTACACTGGTTCTTGCTAAACCTCGAAAGTTGTAAATTGGAATTCTTTGCACTGGCGAAGACTAAGGGTGCCGGCGGCTCTCGTTCTTTCACATATTTAGTGAAACATTCAATGGTGGTAGGCTGCAACCCTGCCACCTAGGAGACTACCACGATTAAACAGTCAATGGTCGTAGGTTGCAACCGATCCCACACGGCACGGTGTCCAACTTGGTCTACAATTTTGAATATTCAATCGCTGTGGAGAGCAGTCGAGCTTCCGTCCTCGCGGGAGAGTTTCTCAAGTCTCTCATTTCCTGTGAGAAATATGGCAGCGTCTAGTGAACAGATGAAGAGAATCTTGATTGGGTTGATTGCCGTCTTCTGTTGTGCAATCGTCACTGGTAAATTAGCATTACCCGATGCACGCGAATGCATGGTCTAACGGCGGGGCCGGCGGCTTATACGCCCCTGCCCAGTTTCGAACCCTATCTGCGATGCTGCTGTGCAGCGATTTGTCGATTTGAATGATGTGATGTATTCAGAATTTGATTGATGTGATGTATTCAGATGTATTCATATGTATAAATTTGATGTGATGTATTCATATGTATAAATTTGTACAGTTGGCTTATGATTGATGTGATGTATTCAGATGTATTCATATATATAAATTTGTACAGTTGGCCTATAATGATTCTTCAGGGGCCTAGCCACCCCCATTTAAAAAAAAAAAAAATTAGCATTACCCAACTATTCTTTAATTTTTAAAATGCAATTGCTATTCAAGACTTAACATCGATTGAGTTGTATTAAACCGATTATTTTTCTTCAATTGGTTGTGCAGATGGTGATAAAATAGGAGTGAACTACGGAATGCTCACCTGCAGGCCAGGTGGTAACTTTGCTGAACGGCCACAATATCGGGAAAACGAAGATTTTGTTGAAATTGTAATTTCAACTACCGCCACTGTTGAACCTTGCGCATTTAATTTCCAGAAAACCACTAGTACGTTCATCGCACCGCTTTTTTCCCAGCAGTGGTATTCTCTCAAACGGCCCCGACATTGTACGCTATTTGACGTGAACGTAATGTTCGTTTGTTTTGTTCAAGTGATAACTATTCGATTAAAATGAAGGTTGTTCACCGTCCGATTGAAACAAAGTTGTTGTACACGTCTCCGTCATTGATCCATGAACCTTGCGTGGAGTAAAAGTCTCGTTTGACCATCCGCTTGTCAGAAAAATAATTTAATGAATTTATTATGGTCGTAGATTGTAGGTAAAAGATTTTAATTTTAATGATTTTTTACTTACGGAAGCATAGCATAGTAAACGCATGTAATTTTTTTTTTATTATTGCATATGAAGTGTAATGTAAGTGAAGCAGCGCCTGAGAGAATATACACATAGCAGTGTGAGGTAAGTTTTTTGGTTGTTAAATGTAATGTAATGAAAGTGGAGGCATAGCAACGCGATAAGAAAAAAGAGAAGAACGCACGGAGTGCGAATGAGTGCATGATTTTTTATTTTTTAGTTAGAAATGTATGTAACAGGAGGGCATATATAAATAATTTTTTTTTATTTTTTAGTTAGAAATGTATGTAACAGGAGGGCATATATAAATAAATTTTACACAGCAGTAAATGTAAAATTTTACACACACAGCAGTGTAATTTTGTGCAAAAAGAGAGAGTAATTTTCAAAGACGGTGAATTCTTTTTAGCTGCATCTGAAGCAGTCTTGAAAAATCCCTTTGGTAGAGGAAGAATCTGTAACAACAGTTGTCTTTGATTAATGAATACAAGTTTATTTTGGTGTGTGAAACTCTATTCTCTGGCAAACAATTTTTTTTATGCTTCCCTGTGTAAAGATCATGTGGTAAAAACAGAGCATCATTCTCTGTTTAAGTTTTTTTTTTTTGGAATTTAGCAGAAAATTCCTAACATTGGTATTAGAGCTTGTCCAGGCTCTTTGAAGGTGTGAAAGAAGCGGAAGGGTTTTCTTGCTGCAACAGCGTTTCCAGCAGAGTGAAAACTCAGTCAAAAAAATCCAAGGTATTTCTCAAGCTAGTTTTTTGTGTTGCTGTTGAAGACAGTGAGTTATTTTAATACACAGTTAAGCATTTTAAAGCTTAGTTAAGAGTGCGAGAATGGCTAGCTCCAGCACCAGCGCTAGCATGGATATCTTTAATACTCAACTCCCACAGTTTAATGGGAAAAACTATGACTATTGGGCAATAACCATGAAGGTTTGGCTTGCCTCACAAGATTTATGGGAATTTGTTGAGGATGGATTTGAAGAACCAGCAGATGAAGAAGAGTTTAATAACTTGACACAAGCAGAGAAAGATCTGTTGAAGAGCTATAAGAAGAAGGACTCAAAAGCCCTCGTATTTTTGTATCAAGCAGTGCATGAGAGTGTGTTTCCAAGGATAGCAGCAGCTAAGACATCCAAAGAAGCATGGAAAACCCTCAAGACAGCCTATCAAGGCATGGAGAAAGTGAAGACAGCAAAACTATAGTTGCTGAGGAGAGATTTTGAGAATCTATGCATGAAGGAGTCAGACAATATTGACTCGTTCTTCACACAAGTGATTAGTCTGGCCACACAGATAAGGTCTCATGGAGAGATTCTTGAAGAAAGGAGGATTGTGGAGAAAGTGTTGAGGGTTCTACCCTCAAATTTCGATGTGATTGTCACCACCATAGAAGAGACAAAGGATCCCACAAACTTCACAGTTGATGAACTACATGCATCACTGATAACACATGAACAGAGGTTGAGTAGGAATGAAAAATCATCTCTAGAACATGCTTTTAAGACCCAGATGTCCTTTGGAAGAGGAAGACATCAAGACAGAGGAAACAAGAGAGGAAGAGGCGGAAGCCAAAAGAGAGGTAGAAGAAACAGTCCAGCAAATGCTCAAGGAAGAGGAAGTAATCCAAATCAAAACCAAGGCCAAGGCAACAACCAACAAAGTGGACAACATCATGCTCAAGGACAAAGGTATGATAAAGCCAATGTCCAATGTTATTATTGTAAAAAATATGGACATTATGCAAATGAATGTAGGAAGAAACAACATTATATGAATAATAGAACTAATGCAAATCTTACTAGAGAAAATATCAGCCAAAACAATTTGTTTTTAGCCTGTAATATTGCTGAAGAAAAGAGTGAAGATGTATGGTTTCTAGACTCCGGTTGCAGCAACCATATGACAGGAAACATAGCTTTGTTTTCTATGTTAGATCAGAATGTGAAGTCATAAGTCAAACTAGGGACTGATAATAAAGTTTCTTTTATGGGAAAAGGAGAAGTAAATGTCTTAACAAAGAATGGTGAAAAGAAAACCATAGCAGATGTTTATTATGTTCTTGAAATGAAATGTAATCTCTTAAATATTGGACAGCTTGTACAAAAGGGTTACAATGTTTTCTTTGAGAATTATGTATGCACCATCATAGATAGAGCACCCAGCAAACAATGTATTGCTGAAGTGAAGATGACAAGGAACAGGATGTTCCCTCTCAAAATAAAAGTAGATTGGAGAAATAAAGAAGTAATTGCAACAGACTTAAGAGGTTTTCCAAAGCGAACTAGAGGATGAAAATTGGTTGTGGCACTTGAGATTTGGACATCTCAACTTTGGAGGTCTTAATTTGTTGAGTAGAAAATGAATGGTAAGAGGATTACCATTGATAGAGAAACCAGACAGCCTTTGTGAAGGTTGTATCTTAGGGAAACAACACAGAGAAAATTTTTCATCAGGGAAAAGCATAAGGGCAAAAGCACCCTTAGAGATTGTCCACTCAGATTTATGTGGATCGATGCAAACTCAATCGCTTGCAGAGAGCCACTACATATTAACATTCATTGATGATTTTAAAAAAAACAACTTGGGTTTACTTCCTGAAGAACAAAAGTGAAGTGTTTGAAAGATTTTGCAATTTCAAAACACTTGTAGAGAACCAAAGCGGGCTGCATATCAAAGTTTTGAACACTGATAGAGGAGGTGAGTATATCTCCAAGGAATTTCTACAGTTTTGTAGAGAAAATGGAATTCATAAGCAGTTTACAGCTAGGTACACTCCGCAGCAAAATGGAGTTGCCGAAAGGAAGAATAGGACTATCATGGACATGGCGAGGAGTATGTTAAAGGCAAAGCATTTGCCAAATGATTATTGGGCTGAAGCTGTACATTGTGCAGCGTACATTTTGAATAGATGCCCTACAAAAGCAGTGATGAACAGAGTGTTGGAAGAAGCATGGAATGGGAGAAAGCAAGGAGTCACCCACATGAAAGTTTTTGGATGTGTGGCTTATGCACACATTCCAGATCAGCTAAGGAAGAAGTTGAACAGCAAAAAGGAGAAATGTATTTTCATTGGATACAGTGAGGAATCCAAAGCTTACAGGTTGTATAACCCATCCACCAATAAGTTCATTGTGAGTAGAGATGTTCAGTTCATTGAGGAGGAAGCTTGGGATGGAAGCATAGAGAAAATAGTGAATGTTAAAAACTCTATGTCTCATGATGAAATTGATGAGGAGATGGCTGAAATACATCCCCAAACAGCAGCACCAACACAAGGACAGCAAGGGACACCCTTAGGAGAAATGAAAGTGCTTCTACAAGCACACCACAAGGAGGAAATTCAAGTGCTTTTTCAAGCTCTTGCACACCAAATGAAAGAGGTAAGAAGTTAAGAAATTTAAGTGATATTTATGAGCAAGAAGCAGCAAATGAAGGTATGAATTCTTTGTTTGCATTATATTGTCATGTTGATGACCCTATTCAAGATGCAATTAAGGATAAGAAATTGATAGAAGCTATGGATGAGGAGATCAATGCCATAGAGAGAAACAAGACATGAGATTTAGTTGAACTACTAAAAGGAAAAGAAGTCATTGGAGTTAAATGGGTTTACAAAACCAAGAGTAATGCTAAAGGCAAAATAGAAAGACACAAGGCAAAATTGGTTGTCAAAGGATACAAGCAGCAGTATGCGAGAGACTATGAGGAAACTTTTGCACCAGTTGCAAGAATGGAAACAGTGAAAGCAGTGATGTCCATAACAGCACAAAACAAGTGGAAAGTTTACCAAATGGGCGTGAAGTCAGCATTCCTAAATGGAGTGTTAAAGGAGGAGGTTTATATTGAACAACCTCTAGACTATGAAAAGAAAGGCCAAGAGCACAAAGTGTGCAGATTGAAGAAAGCTCTTTATGGGCTGAAGCAAGCACCAAGAGCATGGTACAGTAGGATAGATTCCTATCTACTGGAAAATGGATTTGAAAAGTGTAAGGGAGAACCCACCCTCTACATCAAAGAAAATGATGGTAAAATTCTAATTGTTGTGTTATATGTTGATGATGTCATTTTCACAGGTAATGATGATTACCTTATTGAAAATTTCAAAACAGTCATGAAAGAAGAATTTGAAATGACTGACATGGGTTTGCTGAGATACTTCTTAGAAATAGAAGTAGATAAAAATGAAAATGGGATTTTTATCTCACAAGAAAAATATGTTAATGAAGTGTTGGAAAGATTTAATATGTAAGAGAGCAAGGCAGCAATCACTCCCACATTGATGGGATTAAAACTCAGCAAAAAGGACAGCAGCAAGGATTTTGATCCTAACTTGTACAAGAGCATAGTTGGCAGCCTCATGTATTTAAATGAAACTAGGGCGGATATAATGTATGATGTTAGTTTAATTTCCAGATTCATAGAGAGGCCAAAAGAAGCACATTGGCAGGCAGCAAAAAGGATTCTGAATTATGTTAAAGGTACTAAAAGGTTTGGCATTTTATATACCACTTCAGAATGTTCAGATTTAATTGGATACACTGATAGTGATTGGGCTGGAAGTGTAGATGATTGGAAAAGCACATTCGGTTATGTTTTTCACATGGGTTCAGGAGCCATTTCATGGGCTTCTAAAAAATAGCCTATTGTAGCATTGTTTACAACAGAGGCAGAATATGTGGCAGCTATAGCAATAACATGTCAAGCAGTTGGGATGAGGAGGACGTTAAGGAGCTTAGGCCAAGAACAAGTAAAAGGAACTATGATTTTTTGTGACAATAGCTCAGCTATTGTATTATCCAAGAACGCTATGTTTCATAAGAGAACGAAACACATTGACACAAAGTTTCACTACATCACGGAATTGGTAAACAGTGGAGAAATTGTTTTACAACACTGCAGGACTTAGGAGCAGGTTGCAGACATTCTGACCAAACCATTGGGGCAGAAAAGTTTTGAATTTTTGAGAAAATTTCTGGGTATGACTGATAACCCAGCAGTTGAAATTAAAAGGGAGTGTTGAAATTGTAATTTCAACTGCCGCAACTGTTAAGCCGTGCGCATTTAATTTATAGAAAACCACCAGTACATTCATCTCACCGCTTTTCTCTAAGCAGTGGTATTCTCTCAAACGGCCCCGATACTGTACGTTGTTTGACACGTGTCCGCAGGGAGTTTTCAAAACAGCCATTTTCCCGGAATGTAATGTTCATTTGTTTTGTTCAAGTGATAACTGTTTGATTAAAATGAAGGCTGTCCACCATCCGATTGAAACAAAGTTGTTGTACAGGTCTCCACCATTGATCCATGAACCTTGCGTGGAGTAAAAGTTTCATTTGACCGCCAGCGTGTTAGGAAAGTAATTTAATGAATTTATTATGGTCGTAGATTGTAAGTAAAAGATTTTAATTTTAATGTTTTTTTTACTTACAAAAGCATGGCATAGTAAACGTATGTAAGTTTTTTTTAATTATTGCATATGAAGTGTAATGTAAGTGAGGCAGCGCATGAGAGAATATACACACAGCAGTGTGAGGTAAGTTTTTTGGTTGTTCAATGTAATGTAATGAAAATGGAGGCGAAGCAGCGCGATAAGAAAAAGGGGAAGAACGCACTGAGTGCGAATGAATGCATGATTTTTTTTTTTTTTTTGGTTGAAATGTATGTAACAGCAGGGCATATGTAAAAAAATTTTACACAGCAGTAAATGTAAAATTTTATACACACAGCAGTGTAATTTTGTGCAAGAAGAGACAGAGTAACTTTGAGGGAGACAGTGAAGTATTTTTAACTGCATCTGAAGCAGTCTTGGAAAATCCCTCTGGCAGAGGAAGAATTTGTAACAATAGTTGTCTTTGATTAATGAATACAAGTTTATTTTGGTGTGTAAAACTCTGTTCTCCAGCAAACAATTTCTTTTATGCTTCCCTGTGTAAAGATCATGTGGTAGAAACAGAGCATCATTCTCTGTTCAAGTTATTTTGTTTTGAAATTTAGCAGAAAATTCCCAACAGATTTTCAGTCTTTTGCAAATTCTGGGATCAATGTAATTGTAGTTGTCAGTAACCATGATTTGCAGGCCATCTCCTCTAGCCAGGACTCAGCAAATGCTTGGGTTAATGCTAATATTGTCCCCTATTCCAGCACCACTATCAAATATATTGCGGTGGGCAACGAGGTTTTGTTTAGATCGCAGTATGTATCGTATCTTGTTCCTGCCATGAACAACATTCAAACCGCGATCCAGAACGCAAATCTGCAGAACATCAAGGTCTCTACCCCCCATGCCTTCAATGTTATAGGCAACAGTTACCCGCCTTCACATGGAGCATTCAGTGACGATGAGAAAGATACCATGAGCTCTATACTCAAATTTCTGTCAGATAACAGGGCTTCGTTCATGTCCAATGTGTATCCATATTTCAGCTACGTTGGCGACAGCAACAACATTCATCTGGACTATGTTAAGCTCCATTGATTTTTCCATTAATCGCTGCCTTGATTTATGGAATTGCAGCTTTTCTTAACTAATGGAAACCAACTGCAGTAGTTTCCTTAAGTTAAGAAAATCAACTGCAATTACTAAATTTATAATTGGGAGCTACTAAAGTGGTCCATCACTTTGATCTGATCTCTACCTTTGTGGGACATCTAACCAATAGCTATTAGAAGCTTGATGGAAGCTTAGCTATATATTCATCTGTTTGGTCCCCAAGCTCATATCTCAATCCCCTTCAGTTCTACACCATCTAGCTGAGATAGCAGAGGCAGAGCTTGGAAGTGCCTTCAGATCATTTGTCTTCTTTCCCTTTTGCTTGTGCAGCGGGAGCGTGGTGTTTCAGAAGGAAATTGCATCAACAGTTTCACCAATGGCTGGAGGTAATTCATATCCCTGGGCATTAAGTTTCAATGATTCTTTTCAGTTCTTTCCGCATGCAGAATCGCTGTTTACGTTTATTAGTTTTTCTAACAGACTACGCTCTCTTTCAGCGCATGGCTACAGCAGTGCCAGATGAAGATCACAGCTACAGCAATTTGTTCGATGCGATGGTGGATTCTATTTTCTCCGCAATGGAAGCCTTGGGATATTCCAACATCCCGCTCATTATCACTGAAAGCGGATGGCCTTCCGCTGGCGCGGATTCGGCCACAACTTAGAATGCTCAGGCTTATAACAACAATCTCATCCAACATGTTTTATCGAATTCAAGGACACCCAAGAGGCCAGGTATGAACATTGAGACCTATATCTTCGCTCTTTTCAACAAAAGCCAGTAAACTAGGGATGAGATAGAGCGTCACTTCGAGCTCTTCAACCTTGATCAAAGTCCTGCATACTTTGTCAACTTTTCACAAATTGACCGCAACTCAATTCTCCTTAATTATTTGTATGCAAAATGCAATGATATAAATTTATAGAGGATGCTACCTAAATAAACATCCTCCTTCCTTCTTAAAGTACCGAAGAGTCAAAGTGTACCTATCATTGTTTATTGAAGGACCACACTTTGGATTTCTAATGAATATACATATTTATAACAGGTTTTGAAAAAAATTTACGTAGACGTATTAAACACGGCCTCCCAAACAAGTCGGATTGAGAAATTTTAATCTTTGAAATGAATTGTTAGTCGAGCAAGATATGATAGATGGTGGTTAGGCAAACCACAAAAAAATGAATCCATAATGCCGTGATGATATTTTCTCTTTTAATGATCTAAATCCATTTAAGATATGTGACGAACAATCTCAATAATTATTCTAATAATATAAATATTATTTAAAGAATAATTTAATTTATAATAATAAATAATATTATAATTACTATTAGATGATGGTTAATGTTTATTATTTAACGATATCAATATTATTTAAAATATAATTAATTTAATAATAAAATATTATAATTATTATGATTTTATTAGATGATGGTAGTTAATGTCTCTTGCAATAACATTAATTACATAGTTAACATTCTTATAAAATGGTGGGAAAATAGATAATGAATAATTCATAATAAGAATAAAATGGAAAATTGAATGAAAAAATCATAAAAACAAATTATGGGATTTTTAAAATTTTTGTTTTTAGGTTAGAAAAGTATTTCAAGCTTATTATATATAGTATCAAGGTTGGTTTGTGAATTTTTTTTTATGGGATTTTAATTTTTTTTTATGTTAGAAAAGTATTTCAAGTTCATTATATAAAGTATGAAGGTTGGTTTTGTGCCTTTTTTTTTTCTTATATGGGTCCAGTGTTATAAACTATGTTACCATAATTTATTTTTCTAATTTATCAACACTAATTTATAAAAATTATAAACTATGTTACTATAATTTATATTTATAAAAATTAGTTTTTATTTTAGCAATGTTTTTTTTATTAATTTAAAAAAAAAAAACATACTTTTAATTTTTAAAGGAAAAATCTAATACTTATTTATACAATTTTTTTAATAAAAATGGATTAAAATAATACATTTTATACAAAATATTGTTGGTAGTGTGTTTGAAATTGGATGTCCAAATTATATATATATCAGCAATATTCGTTGTGGTATGTATGGACAAAAAATGTATATTGAATTTATAAATATTTATGTCTTTGATTTTCTTTTTTTGAAAATTTAAATTATAATAGATTCAATTTTTTTCCAATTTTTCACTATTTGGTTCAATTAGAATTAATGGTTATAGGTGTGTTATTGTTTTGTGAATTTCTAGGTTAGCAATTTTTAGTTTATCAAGTCCACTTCTATTGGATCTAGTCCATAATCTACTCCTATATACGTAACTATTGTTAAATCACCATTGTTAAATCAATACAAATATAGTGAGATTGTGTTTCGTGTGTAACTGTGCTTGCTCCCTCATTTTTGAGTTGGTATCAAAATAGGTTTAGCCCAAATTCTCTCAAGAGAGCTGTTATGATGATGCCAATTCTACAAGCTTAAATCCTTTTACATAGGGTAGAATGCGAGAGTGTTTATTTTCCGTATGAGTGATTGTTGGAGTATTGAATTTGATAGTTTTGTTGTGTGTGATTGTGAGAAGGATCCGGAGTACAAAATCACCGTCCAAAGTATTGTACATGTGCTACTCAAAAAATTTGCATAGTCATTGTCAAAGGAATGTATTCGTCTTGTTATTGAAGAATTTCCATAAAATTTGTGCATTTATGAATTCCCAACTTCTGAAATATGAAATACCCCATCGAAATTATATGTTTTGTATCTATTTCAAATTTGTTAGTGGTATTTGTAGCGAAATTGTGGAAAGGGGTTTCATCAAGATTCGAACTCGAGACCTTCAAGATGATCCAAATGACAGTTTACTAGGGAATACAGGTGAACTTGTTGTTCAATGGCAAGAAGACTCAATCATGACTTGGTTAATTTCTTACCTTTGTTGGTGTAATTATTTTTTCTTTTTTTTGTATTTCATTGTTATATTGTGAATCTCCAATCTTGTTTCAAGGGGGTTTTGAGTGGTAAAATTTCCTTGAGCCTCACGGTTCTTACGACTGGAAGAAAACCTAGAGACTTGGATTTAGGGTCATTGAATCAACCATATTTTTTTGCTAAATAAAGGGCTAGGATATTTTCTCATGTTGGAGGCATTGTCTTTCTTCTTTAGAAGCCGTGCGGATGTCAAAGAAGAAAAAACCAAAAGCCCGTGCACGTGCTCATAGCTTCGTGATCATTGTATATTGTTGTTTTCTTTGGAAGCTTTCAATTGCAAATAATTATGTGGTGTGGGTTTGAAATTTATTTAGTGGTGGGAAAATTTCACTCTTGTATTTTTTATTTGTAATGAATTATGAAGAACCAAAATTATAGAGCATAGTAACATAATTCAAATTGGTGGGTTTTGCTGCATATGGTGATACAAGAACATCGTTGATTTGAATATGTTTACAATATGTTATATGTTGATCCCATCGTCTGAAGCAAGAAACATCAGTTTACAAGTTATTTCGTGTGTGCGTTTAAGAGGTCATATTGTACAATTAACTTTTGAATACATTGAATATCTAGACGATCTTCCTAAATAACTAGTGAATATGGTGAAAGACCATGTATTCAACAAATGGATGCATGTCCATAGATTGATTGAGTTACTTGAATGTTTTTCTTGCAGAAACCCCGACGAGCCGAGTGTGTCAATATTGTTAATTTTACAAGTATGACAATGATGGTCAGAAGTGGTTTTGTCTTAAATGGGTCAAGTGGTAAGCTCGACGGTGTGGTGGAGAAAGAGCATAGTGTGCGAGATGCAAAAGTGGCTGAAAGTGCTATGATGACCAGATTAGATAATCATCAATGTTTAATTTCAGTGTTGTAATTTGTGATTTTTGATATTTGTAATGTAAGCATTAAGGGAGAGACTTAGAATTAATGCTTATAGGTGTGGTACAAGGTGTTAATTGTTGTGAGTTTCACTAGTTATTTTTAGTTAATGAGATCCACCTACACCGTATCCATTTGGTGATATATTTCTATATATGTAACTATTGTCAAATCAATAAAAATATATAATGATATTTGTGTTTGGTGTGTCACTATGTTTTTCATTTCATTTTTTAAGTGGATATTCATGAACTTATACATTTTAACCTCTTCCCTTTTAGCTGAGATGCATCCAAATCCAAAACTTAACATTAGTTGAACCCTCACGTCATCTGTGCTCAAGGAAGGCACCTTCTCATCGATTGTCAACCTAGAAGGATTAGTGGATCTTACACATTTTACGAACAAGTAAAAGATATTCCGAGGACGCCCCGGGGAGAGATTATGAGGTGGGTGTACACAAATTTGTATGTCAATCCAATGATGACCTAAGTGATCAGACAATTATCTGAGCTTGTTCTAACCTTCTTTGAGCTTTGCAGGAAATGGGTATCAAAGCGTGTTTTAAGGAATGTGAGGGGTTGTGGCATCGAAGTACACAAAGTTTTTTGTTAATTTGATCCTGGAAAAAGTGTTTATTGTCTCATTGAGTGTGTTCTACCCTTAAGCCATGCGAGAGATGGGTATTAGAAGAGTGTAACGCTTTTCACTTTCCTTTTAGCCCACACGAATAAAGTCGATCATTCTATTGGAGATCAAAGAGATGAGAACCCTAGAGGATTACCTAATTCATAGCTTGCTTCAATGTAGGGTTAGTGGTTTCCATGGCTTATAATCCCATGGATGTCATCAACACTTGTATTCTCTTAAGTCTAGCATTAAATTGTTGCATTTGATTATGATCGTTTAATTGTTCCTTTTACAATTTCCATTTCAACTCATATATTCTCATTTTCATTTGTGTAGATGGTTCCAAAGTTGTGCTTTTGCCTTTTGCAGTTAAGCTTTTTCATTTTCTTGTGTGGTACTATTTTAACTTCCCTCCATATCAAAGGTTCCCACTTTTTGATGCATTTCTTAAAATTGATCCACACTTTTTTCGCTTTCAACTATCTTGCCATAAGTTCCACTGCATTGAAATTTATTTTTTTACAAAAAAGCAATTTTTTTTAACTATCTTAATTATATAAGATATGGTTCTCAACTATCCTTTCATAAGTTCCACGGCATATTAAAAAAAAAAATTACAAAAATACAATTTTTTTTAAACTATCTTAATTATATAATATATGATTTATTATATATAGTGTAATTTCAGATTTATCAAAATTTCAATGATACAAACTAATTTTTATAGTACAATTATTCTCTTTAATAAAAATAATTTTTGAAATTTTTTATTTTTATTAATTTTATACGTCCTCTATAAGAGTTATAGTTGCAACTTGTGTTGTCCAATACAATGGAGTAATTGGGTAATTATTTTCCTGGGTCAATACAAATTCACAAGAGTAAAATGGATTTGATTTAGAGTTTAATAAAATATGTAGGATTTATACACTTTTACAACTTTGCATTTAATAAAATAATTCGATCAGTAAAATAAAATGGGATACAGAGTCGCAGCTTTCAGTAAAAAACTTAAATTTGCAAAGGTGACAGAAACTACGGAGAGGGTTTAATACTTAGTCAAACGATCATCAACTTTGCCTTTAATTAAAACGTTAAATTTATAAAGGTGAAAGAAACTATGGAGAACATTTAATAAATACCTAACTATGGAGATGACGAAATTTTTGTATTGGTTAAAAAATAATAACGATGGTCAGAAATTCAAATAAATATTAATAAAGTTTAGTTATTTTATTATTTTTCATAATATTTGTATATGATCAAATTTAGGCTTAGGTGATTCATATTAATTTTTGAGTATTTTTTAGTGTTAATTTCATCAAAATTTATTTGTCGAGGAATCTGCCAAAATAAGACGAAAAATTAGATCATGACAACGGGTTAAATAAAAAGATAAACTATTTCAAAAATTATAATAAAATAGTTACTTTTGACTGTACTAAAAATTAGAAGAAAGATTATTTTTTTCTTAATTTACATAACTAAATTATATATATATATATATATATATATATATATATATATATAACACGTTGAAATTACAATAAGATTATTATCCAATTCAAGATAAACCATTTCAAAAATTATAATAAAATAGTTACTTTTGACTCTACAAAAAATTAGAAGAAAGAATATTTTCTTTCTAATTTAAATAACTAAATTATATATATAAAACGTTGAAATTACGATAAGATTATTATCCAATTCATAATATGAGACTACTTTTGACTTGATTTTTGATCTAAATAAATAACTATTAAATATATATATGAAATATTATTATTATTTTAAGGTTTAATGAAAAAGAATTTCTTATTTTTGATCTAAATAAATAACTAAATAATATATATATATATATATGAAATATCATTATTATTTTAAGGTTTAATTAAAAAGAATTCCTAAAATATATTAGAGATTATTAGAGATTATCAAAGTCAAATATTGAATGTAAATATAAAAAATAAATTAAATTAAATTAAATAACAAAATATAAAAGGAAAGGGACAAAATAAATTAACACAAAGTAAGGGAACAAAGAGGAAGCAATAAACTTCACGGGAGAAATTATAAGAGACCGATTTAGAGAACCTAAAAAGAAATAAAAATTATTTTATTTCTAATTTTTTTTTTTAAGAATGGAGATAAAAATAAAAATAAAAATAAAAATGGGGAATAATAGAAATCGATACAACCAAATGAGATAAGAAAGGAAAATTTGCTAAGAGGAAAGGGCAACTGGTAATTTTCCAGTCATTGTTCCTGTTTAGATTACTAGGTTTCTATGGCCTCCCTAAACTTATGGTCATGAAAATGAGTAATCCTTGCAATAACTGAGGCCTCCTCATTGCATCTATGATGCTTTGTCTTTTCCACATGTTGCGCCAAAGCTGAAGAGCAGATCCTCCTATGCCTAATATTGACTATGTGCTCAAGAATCTTTTGATTTATAGAGCAACTTGTTTCACCAATATAGGGGGTTCCACAAGAACATGGGATAACATATACACCTTTCATATCCTTGGGGTCCACTAGGTATTTTACATATTTTAAGGAGCTTCAAATGGTGTTGATGGGTCTAAAGGTTGAAGGAACATTATGCTTTTTCAGGATTTTCACAATCTTGTCTAATGTCCCTCAGATGAAAGGGATATGCACCCTTCAAATCCGATCCTTGAGATCTTTCTTAACCTTAGGACCTTTTCTAGCTTTAAGGAAAGCTTTAAGACCCCAGTGCCTATTATATCCATTATTAACAAAACAATTAAGGAGATGGGTTTTCTCTTTAAAAAGGTGGTCTTCATTAGAAATTCTCAATGCACAAGTACCTAACGTGTTGAGACCACCTAGCTTTTGAGTAGGGAAATGATGTGACTTGGCATGAAGATACTTCTCAGTATGAGTTTTCTTCTGAAATACATGGTGGGAGAAAGATAGATCGTCCTTCTTCGAAATAAGGACATTAAGGAAAGACAAGAAACCATCAACTTCCTGCTCCATAGTAAACTTTATGGAGTTAGATTGATTGTTGAGATGTTTGAAAAAGAGATCTAACTTATCCTGACCATGAGGCCATATGACGCAGGTGTCATCTATAGATCTTTTCCATAGCTCGGGCTTGAATCGAGACGATGCCAAAGCTTTGGATTCAAAGTTTTCCAAAAAGAAACTAACTACAATAGGGGACAAGGGGGAGCCCATGGCAACAACACAAGTTTGTTCATAGAATTCCCCTTCAAAGTAGGGGAAAGTAGAAGTAAGACAAATCTTGACTAATTTAGAAGTGTCGGGATAAGTGAGGTGATTGATGACCTCAAGGGCCTCCTTGATAGGGATGTTAGTGTAAAGGGAAACCACATTGAAACTAACAACGTTGTCTCCAGGATCAAACTTCATGTCCCTTAACTCATTGACAAATGATGAAGAGTCTTTGACAAATGACTCTGTAAGGCCAACAAGGGGTTTAAGCTTCAGGGCTAAATATTTAGCTAGAAGATAGGTTGGCTCTCATATGGTGTTGACAATGGGTGTCAGGGGAGGACCATCCTTATGGATCTTTGGAAGTCTATAGATCCCAGTTATGATAGGGCTACTCTCGATGAGATTGTGGCTAAAGGAGCCAACAGTGCTACTAGATTTTATAGCTAAAACAATTGTTCTAGAGATCCTCTTCAAGGGATTCTTATTAAGTTTTATGTAGCTCTCGTTGTTAGAAAGGTGATCCACCATGTTCTTACGGTAATCCTCCTTATCGAGAATTGCTACAACCCCACCCTTATCGACATTCAGAACAACGATGCCTGGTTCCTGTTCAAAGATTTGAGGGCATCAAACTCTTCCTTGCTAATGTTGTTCTTGGAGGGCTTTGCATTCCTAAAGACAACAACACAGACTTGTCTTATTATTTCTTTAATATTATCCGGTAAACCCCTAATCCCAAACTCAATGTCACACATAATTTCTTCCCCATATTTTTTAGTAGCAAGGGAAAATTTAAGCCTTTCTCCATAAGACTATAAAATGGAAAAGAAGAAAAGAAATGAACGAACTACCCTACTACTATTATTATTATTTTTATATTCAAAATAATAAAGTTTATTAGGTTTATTACCACGTTGGAGGGGAAACGAAAGGAAAAAATAAACGAGTTGACTACCCTATTATTATCATTATTTTTATATTCAAAACAATGAAATTTATTATGTTTATTACCAAAGTTACTACGGTTAATAAGACTTAAATGCAGGGAGACACATGAAGGGGAAACCGATAGCGTTAAGCCCAATCGGCAAAGGAGGAATAAACATAATGAAGTGGACGTGCTGACAGGGGAGTGGAGAACGGAGGTCTGCGAAGGATGGGAGAGGGTTCACAGATCGGACGGAAACATAGTCCAGACTGGCCACGACCCCGGGTGTCATGCCCCCAAGCCTACGGTAGTCTTCCAACTGTGCCGGCGAGGTGCGACACCACTGAACGCTTTCTTTTTAACAATACTAATGTTTATGGGCTACGCCTCTTTCAACATAAACTTACTTGTCCTTATAACCGAATAAAATGTTATCCTTTATACTTCAACAAAGAACATTCCCATTCATTAACCATCAACAATAAACCGAGAACAATACACAAGTATAAAGGGAGGGGCAACTCCCGAACAGTCTGCCCAACAATAATATTATATCAGAATATCAGATTTTACAACAAGTGTGTCTTGGCCGAACCAAGTCTCACACTTAATCAATTTTTACAAAGGTAGGCCACCTGCCTTTTACAATAGTCTTGTGCACCTCTTGCACAAAGGATGGTGCTCACCCGAGCCACCTAAAATCCTCTGCCAAGTCCTACACCAAAACCCGTACCTTAGAATCCAAATCCGCACTCACAACCGAACATTCATACCTCAACCTACAAGTCCCTTCCTCCTCGTACTTGGATTAGACTACGCATGAGGTATGCGTATCTACCTCCAAAACCTGCGAAGTACTTTACCCCTTTGAGCGTATGAAAGAAGTGCGAAGTTGCTTGGATTAATGAGCTCTCATGCTCATGTATACATATGCTTCACACCATGCGTAATCTCCTTTAAAGCCGACTTATGTTATGAAGCCTTTTTCACATAATAATATTATATTATTATGTTCATCCCATAATATTATTATGTCGTATGTTCACATATAATATATGAAGCCTTTTTCACATAATAATATTATATTATTATGTTCATCCCATAATATTATTATGTCGTATGTTCACATATTATATTATATTTTATTCACATATAATATGTTCATATCGTATATAATATAATATGTTCATATTATTTTCATATAATATGCATATAAACTCCCATATACGCTCAAGTGTACTAACACTTAGCCATTTTTGCACACGCTCCTTATCGTCGCATTTCGTCACATTTAACGCGTATGATCGTCGCACCAATGTCGCAGCTCGTCGCACTCCCGTTTGCCCGCGCGCCTGTGTGCCCGCCCGCGCCCTTGTGCACGATCGCCCGCCCGACGCCCGTCGCATCGCAGCTCGGAGGCCTTACACCAGGGGATGGTTATAAACCTGGCAAGAGCCATGACCGTAGGCACTGACAACGACCAATTCAAATTCAGGCCAAGAGATGGTTCCCCACACGTTAACAGTCGCGGATCAATTGAGTTTCTTATTCAAATCTATTCTTCTTAAGTTAAAATATTATGCATTAAATTTGTGATTTCCCAGCAAAAATATGGCAGCCTCCGAGGAACAAACGGAGATAATCATGGTCGGGTTCAATCCTCACCGTTAAACTAGTATTACACTAGGTTTTTTTTATTTTTTTTTAAACGATAATCACTTCACTACATTTTTGATAAAATATTAGCATGTCATAAAGAAAATTGATGTATTCAACACTTAGGATTTAAAACTTTCATTATATTGATTCATATAATAATATTTGGTTAAAAGTTTTAGTTATTATGTAATGAATTAATTATTTATTATAATGGTTAGTTTTCTTCTTTATAGGTTAATCTTTACCAATAATATCATATAAATGTATTAATATTATTATTTACTTTATTATGTTAATCGCTAGTTTTCTTCTTATTTTGCATTTACTATGTTAACCCTAGCTTATAACAAACGGAGATAATCATGGTCGGGTTCAATCCTCACCGTTAAACTAGTATTACACTAATCACTTCGCTACATTTTTGATAACATATTAGCATGTCATAAAGAGAATTGATGTATTCAACACTTAGGATTTAACACTTTCATTATATTGATTTATATAATAATATTTGATTAAAAGTTTTAGTTATTATGTAATGAATTAATTATTTATTTATTGGTTAGTTTTCTTCTTTATAGGTTAATCTTTACCAATAATATTATATAAATGTATTAATATTATTATTTACTTTATTATGTTAATGGCTAGTTTTCTTCTTATTTTGCATTTACTATGTTAACCTTAGCTTATACTATTATTTTTCTTAGATTATATTATTATTTAAATTAATATATTTCGACAATTTTGATAATAAATAATTAATTATTACATAACGATTAATTTCCAATTAAATACTAGTTAACCACTCCTAAATAATTTTACCTCACCAACTATTAATTTTGAATGGCTAACACTGAACAATGATGCATCCATGCTATTTATTCTCTCAGATTGTCTGACTTCTCACCTTGTCTTGAGGATGAACTACATTAGTTGGTTCGAAACGTCAACCTAATCTTTACAATGTGATTAATCTGAAAGACTGTTTTCTAAAATATATTAATATTATTTAAAAATAATATTAATTTACTAACATTAATACATCGATATATTAATTACAAAACTAATAAATAATTAGAAAAATTACTTAATTCATAATTATGATAATCAACAAATTACACAAACATAAAGAAATATGACATCATTTGTTTACAGTGTTTCACAATACTCAACATTGTTCATTGAAAGTCATGCTTAGTTATTGTAACATTAATTGATTTATTAATTAAAACATTAAAACTTTAATTAATTAAAACATTTAAATGTTTAACTAACATTGATTAAAAGATTTGACAATATATTAATTAATTTATTAAGTAATTAACATTAATATATTGATATATTTTTTAAATCATTAATATATTGATATATTTTTTAAATCATTAATATATAATCTTAAAATATTACTTAATACATAATTATTATATGTAATGTTTTGATTTATAATTTTTCCTAATTTTCTTGGGATATTGCTTAAAATTTTCTACCATAAATTTCTCGAGGCAATTGTAGAACAAGAACCATGGAAAAAATAAAATAACATTCCAAAAAAACCATAAATGCCACAATTGCAAATAGCATAAGAAATTGAGAATTGAACAATTTATTTATTTAATATAGAAATTGCATACAAAGCTTCCAATAGAAATAGCTATAGTGATGACCACAGAAGATCTGCTGCAATAATAAATTAGGTCTCCAAAATAGAACTAGAAATCAATAAGTTGCACCTGTGAATTATGAAATGGCGTAAACATATAACTCACACTTCCCATAAGTTTGTGTTGTTGTTGGTGGAGGCAAACTAATATTTGAGGCCTCAAATATTCTCCAAAAATTTTGAAAAATTAGAGAGAGGCTCCTCACATGGCACCCAATAAAACCCAGAAATATTTTAAGTTAATTCCAACCGACGCTAGTTAAGTGAAAATCCTAGTTAAATGAGCAGTTCACCCACCTATAAGAATGAGGTTTTCAAACCCGAATATCCCCCAAAAAATTATGAAATTTTAACAACAAAATTCCATCACAAAACCCAGAAAAACCAAAAAAAATCTTGGTCTGAATACACCAGTCACTGAAATTCCAAAATCCGCATGTAGCCCTTCACAATCTACCATTGAGATACAAAAGTCAAACTACTGTAAGAATGAACACATTCACTAAAGGAAAACTCTTCCAAATCCCTCCAAAATGTATTCCTCAAACTTCCAGCCAAAATCAACTCCAATGCCCAGCAAAACACTGTTGCTCAACCCCTACAAAATAGCTGGAAATCCAATGTACAATAGTTGTTCCTCCAATTAGCAACTTGAATTGTCTCTCTGCATAAGGAGTGGAAAATTGAGTGAATACCTACATTAATCTTGAATTGGACTCACCAAATTAACTCACTAGGGAGACACTCGAAGTTCTCCAAAATGAGGGTGGAATTTCACTTAAAAACTCCTTGAGCTAAACAACACTAGTTGAATCTATTAGGCAACTCAAGAAAACTCTCCAATTCTGGAATGAATTGCCAAAATAGAATAATCAAAATGAGGCTCTATCTTTCCTTTTATTGTTGTTTTCCCTTTCTTGTACCATGGTTTGATTGCTATCATACTATGCTTTGATACAATTCTTTTTTTTCCCATGACTTGATTTCCCTTTTTGGTAATCTCCAAAATTTATCTTCACTTTAATTTTCTTTTTTTCCTTAAGTCCTAACCATTTACTTTTCTCCAAAATTTATTTAATACCTCCAAAACTTATTTGTCCTAATTTTATTTATTTAAAAATATTTATGATTGGCCAGAATTTGAAAATTGAGAATTTCTCTTAGAAAATTTACTAATTGGGGACATTATATTCCTCCCCACCAAAAATTGTTTGTCGTCAAACAATTTCTAAACAAATGTCCTCTCTAATTGCTGATCACCATTGTGACCATCAATAATAATTGGGTCCCAAATGTACCACTATGTCATCCCCAATCTCAACATTTTCTCGACATGAAGGAATCCCTCGATACAAGGATCCCAAGCAATCTTAATAAATGTGAAGCACACCTTGCTACACTTGCTATCCAGCCAGATACGTGTATGAGAAGCCATATGCATACTATGAATAAGAAGAGCACCTTGAAAATGTAGTACTCTATCTCCCCATGTAGTTGCCCTACTAAGTAGCCCACCTCATACACTCCAAGAGTAAAGTCTCGAAGACACAACACAATCCCAATGGGGATGAAGTCTCTCCCAGATGAAGTTCACCTAATATCCTCTTGCTCACCAGCCTTCCATGTTGGTGAAGTCCCCCATGCCAATATCAAACCACTAAAATCCAATGGAAGATCTAAATCGTCTCACCTTGTAGGAACCAAATCATCCCTAAGTGTAGTTGAATTGTAGAAATTTCTCTATAGATCAGCTAGATCTGATACCATGTAGAAATTCTCATTGTAGATCACCTGATAATAAAATGTACTGAAGCAAAATACTTGATGTACTTCTACTATCAAATTTTGCGGAAGCTTAATCAATTTGAGCAAGATCAATCGGAACACATATAATAGAGAAGAAGAAATCATACACATGAAACATAGAAGAATACTCTGGGAAAGTCTCAGCTAAAAACCTCGCTATCTGTATTATCATACAGGTGGAAATATCTCAGGATTACACAAAGCTTTAGCTCACAACCTATCCAGATCTCAGTACAATCCCTCACTACTGCTCATAGACAGAATAAACAACACATATGCCTTCCTTCAGTCCTCCAAGCCTCCTATTTCCTTGTGTCGTTTCTCCTGGGTCCTCCAGCTGCCCCCTGTGTAATTCTCACCTCACACACTTCTCTGGCCTCTGAAATAACTGTGCCATCCTGAAGGAGATTAATTCCTTCTACATGGATGAGTTTCATTTATAGGAAAAATCCTCCAACTGATAGTACAATGTCCCTGTCTTTAATCTCAACTGGGTCTCTATCTGAACTGACATCCATGAGTTATTTATGAGAGAATATTCAGTTATCTGGAGAACACTAGTTACATTCATGCATGCATTAACTGACTGAACTCACAATTAGTTCCACAAACTGTTTGGAACTAATCTAACTAGACTTAACTCAGTTAACTGAGCTAACTAATTACAACTCAAATACAACTCATCCTTATCTCCTTAATTAAGGGATAACTTCCTCAATCAAAGGGATAACTATTGCATGTCTTCACAAAGACTTCATGTTTGAATTTCTCCAACTAATTAACTCAATATGAATTAATTACTTATTTTTTAAACAGCTACTAAGACTAAATTCGAATTTTAATTCTCAATTTTGATTCAAGGAAAAATCAAAATTGGAATATATCCTGAAATGTTATTTATAGCAATGCTATTTTTAGCATTTCTATTTTATGCTATTTCCAATAGAGTTGGAGTATATCCTGAAATGCTATTTATAGCAATGTTATTTTTATCAGTTCTATTTTTAGCATCTCTTGTTTCTATTTTCAATATTCCCTCTCAACAAGAAAGGCATTCAACTCAAACCCGATTATGAACCTTTGGAATGTTCTGCATGCAACACTTCTCTTAAGTGTTGTTTCTCTAGCAACTCAAAAACACAAAAAATATCCAACCTGAATCAGAATGATGCCCCTGTCATCAAAGTCTCTGACTGCTATTGCCTTTGTTGACTAAAAAAATATGCACCATTGTGCTCTTTAGTATTTGACTGCTCTAGCCTCTGTCACTTTGATCTCTGACTGCATCAATCACACTGATTCTTACTGCTGCATTTGTGTTGTTGCTGGTCCTATCTCCTAGCATGCATCGTGCTACCCACTGTTGCATTGCAACTCAGTGGCTGAGAAGTAAGTAATTGATCTCCCAACTGACCTCCCTGTTGGGCTAGAAACATCCTCTGATGTTAAAGCTCCCTCTGTCGCTCCATCTGCATCTATCTCTACCCACTTAGCCAATCATGCTACTCCTCGTCAGGGCTCCCGTAGCAAGGTCTAATAAAAGAGGTTGGGTACCTCAAGGATCCTGCCCCTATTTCAATCTTCTTGGGACTATATATTCACATCGCCCCACCTCACACCTGGAGGTATGGCTGCATGTGATACCTCTGCCCACTTGGCTTGAAATTTCCCCCTACTAGATGTCTCTGCATGAGTGGATGCCTCCACTCGATCTCCTCTCAGCTTCTCTAGTTGTGGCTACTCCACAATCTCCTGAAAGTACTTCACCAATTATGGCTCCATCATAATTGTCTGAGACTTCTTATGGTGTTGCATGTTGAGAGGTAATGTATTCTCCCTCTCAACCACCAAGTCTCTAACAGTTGCCTTGCTCCTTAAGGCCTTCCATGCATCTTGAACCTCAAGAGCATACAGGTTTTGTACCCATGAACCGATCTGTTTCACCTGACCTGTGGTGCTGTGTCTAAGGAATACCTTTCCCTTATTGAAGACAACATCGTAGCCTTTGTCCTCCACCATCGCAATCGATACCAAGCTCTTCTTCAGTCCAGGCACGTACTTCACATCTGTCAAGGTAATGAGAGCATCATGCTCCCTCTGAAAAGCAACTGTGCCCATTCCTGAAACACTATACCTTTCATCATTACCCATCTTGATGCACATCTGGAGGTCTTTCTCCTCCAAGGTACTGAACAAACTCTTATCGTTGGTCATGTGGAATGAAGCTCCACTTGTTGAC
The DNA here is from genome assembly GCA_031772625.1 of Pinus tabuliformis. Taxonomy (NCBI): domain Eukaryota; kingdom Viridiplantae; phylum Streptophyta; class Pinopsida; order Pinales; family Pinaceae; genus Pinus; species Pinus tabuliformis. The sequence goes on from CM062811.1 coordinate 1,066,008,441, forward strand.
CTAGGTTGTCATTGATGTTAATATGGTAATATTCTAGATACTAGAGGATGACATGAAGCCTAGGGGATGCAGAGCAGATTCATGAAGAGACAGGAGCAAGGCCATCAGGAAAGCCAAGCCATAAGCAAAGAGGAGCTACCTAAGGAGGCATATCAAATCACATTACAAGATATTAGAGCAAGAGAGGCATTCACATATGCAAGGAGGTCTTTGGAAGACACTACCAAGCCAGAGGAGCAAATGGAGCAGACGGACCAAGAGGAGCAGATGGAGCAAGAGGAGCCAAGAGGAGCAATATATATATATATATATATATATATGCCATATATATGTCAAAGAAGAGGAGCATACACAGCTATCGAGAGCCTATCGGGAGCAGAGAAAACAGAGCAAACAGAGCAATATAGAGCAAATGGAGTAATATATAAACAGAGCCACCAAGCGGAGGAGATGGAGCCTATATATATATATATATATATATATATATGCCAAAGAAGAGGAGCACACAGAGCTATCGGGAGTCCATAACATTATCGGCGACCAAAAACCATATAGATATGCATATAATGCAAACAGAGGCGGAAGACTTGGTTATATATGCAAATACACCATCGACAACAAAAACTATGCATATATGTGTTTAACACTATCGGAGGCGCAAACAGAGGCTAAGGCGTGTACATAGGCAAATACACTATCGGAGGCAGAAAGTGGACTTTAATTTTTTATGGACGGGAGTGTTAAGTCCTATCGGGTCTGGCACACAATATCGCATCGGGACTTCGGGAGAAAAGTCATACAATGTTAAGCGTCCCTTTACTTGCGATCGTCGATAGCGATTATTGCATCAGGATTTTGGAGCGAAGGTAATTACAGTGTTAAGTGACCCTGTGCGACTTGCGATCGCCGATAGTGATATCGCATCGGACGACAGCCAAGGGCAAGCGTCGATTGCGATTGGAAGACCAAACCCGATGCAACATTATAGACGGGCTTAATATAATATCGCGCCCAGTGGTGGATCGGCCATCGGCCATCGGCGATGTCATGGGGTCGATATATAAAAGACCCCTGGAAGCCTCAAATCACCGATTGCGATAAGGCTGTGGACCCGACGGGCATATAAAACATGGTTAAATGCTACGTCGCATCTGGTTCATCGGAGCAGTGGAGGATCGGCCCATCGGCCATCGGTGATGTCATGAGGAGCGGACCCGATACAGGAATAGTTGCGGGTGAACTAAAATTGAAGTCCAGCTCTTTAATAAGTTTCGACTGTTTCACTCATATTTCCTATGTATTTACATATTTGCCTTGCGCGTGGTTTGAAGGGCCAAAATGCATATGATAACGGTTCCGATAGTTTAGCAGGCTGAACTACGATGATGGTGATTGCGATAGGACATGGCAGGTCCGTTAAACGTAAAACTCTGTGTATGCCCGACATCATTGCCAAACGGAGCACTGTTACGGTAAACAAGGAAGATAGATTCTTCGTGGATCGTTTGGACCTGGCCATTGATTCAACGTGTCCTGTGAGCACGATGAGACAGAGGAAGCTATAGCGACAAACAAGCCAACAGTGAGGAAGTTGAAGCAGGCGAGAAGGAAGCTGAAGAACTAGCAAGTAAGAGGAAACGAATGGACAGAGGCATGGGAATGCATAAAAGTAGTAAAAACAGAGGACTGCATGAGGCTGTTGATTGTTGCAAAAAATCAGAATGTGAGATAGCAGAAGTAGCAGCGGTGAATGTTGTTGAAGGTTGTTGAATGCTGTGGAAATAAGCTGGAGGAGACAGAGGCAGCGAGAGGATCCAGCAGAACAGAAAGAGGGCCGTAGGGCTAACAAGACAGCAGACAGTCGAAGGGGAGAAGCAGCTAGCAGAAAACATAAACTTGAGCAAGAAGTTGTTCTTTATGCAGAGCTTAGTGCAGCTAACAATAGACTGACTAGAGCTGTGTGAAGACATTATCAGAGAGCATGAAGGCTATTGGAGACTATGCGTGGGCAGTGTGCAGAGCTGTGAAGACTCATCCATAAGAAGACATGGTTGTCATTGATACTGTAGTTTGGAGACTACAGTGAAGCTGTAAATAGACAGAACTCAGCAGAGAAGAGTTTTGAGAATAGAACATTATTATCAAAAGTGCCTCAAAAGCAAGAAGGATAGGAGTCCTTGGGGCTGGTGCCTCAAAAGCAGGAAGGATTGTAGTCCTTGGGAGTTGGTGCTCCTAAGTCCAAGATTGGTGTCTTGGCAAAATAGAGTTGGTGCTCTGGAGGTTGGAGCCTCACCAAAGTCCAAGTTGGAGCTTGGCAACTGATTGTAACCATCTATATATTGTATCTATTTTACTGCACAGTTTATATTAATAAAAGAATTTATTCCTGCTGTTCATCTTGTGTTCTGAATATATATGTTTTAACTGGTAAAACAATAGTGGGAAAAAGAAATACTGATTCAGCCCCCCTCTCAGTATTTCCAACACCATTGTCAAGAAACTAACCACAACCCATCATCGATGAGGGTAAAATCCAATTCAAACTGAGAGGCCAATGCCTCACCTTCATATCCTTCCAAGGATCCCTTCTTGGATTTCTTCAATGGACAATTAGTTGCATAATTGCCCACCTCATGACAATTAAAGCATCGCACTTTAGATTTGTCAATCTTCTTCCCACCAGGGGAAGAACTTGATTTGGAATGGGAAGCCTTCCCTTTCCATTTCCTCACCTAACTTGCTAAGGCTAGATTTTCTTCATCATCATGCTTTGATGAAGAACCATCTCTGGTGCTTCTCATGATCTCCTCCTACATCAGATTCGACCACAGTTGTTCCCAATCTGGCAATTTCTCTCTTCCATTCACTGAGTCTTGGTAGCTATGCCAGCTCTTAGGATGTCGAGGAGAGCAAGACTCACCATGTCATCATCATCTGTCGTGATTCCTACACTTCCAAGCTCATCCCTACAGGTGGCGAGCTTGTTTAGATATGTAGAGATCATGTCGCCCTTTTCACACTTGATTTTCTGAAGCTTGTCTTTTAACGCCAACTTCCTTTCATCGTTGTTGTTCTGATATAGATCCTCCAATGTCTTCCACATTGAAAACAATGTCTCCTTCCCATGGAGACTCGAGACAATATGGTCTCGAACTCCCTCCAGAAGAATCCTCCTCACTCTAGCCACAAATTTCTTCCATTCCGCCAATTCTTATGCATTACCTGCTGCTGGCTTGGGGACTTCTTGATCAATGAGGTCCTTCAAACCATTGTCCTCTAATACCACTTCCATGCGATCCTTCCAGGCTATATAATTCAAGTTGCCATCCCGGGCATACTCGAGTCTCAAACCATTGAACACCATTGGTGAACTTTGAGATGTGATAAGATTTTGATTTCTATAATCAAGAACTTCAAACTTCAAACTTCTCCTTTCTTTGTATATTGTTCTCTGCTTTGATCACCTTTTCTTTGATACCATGTAGAAATTTCTCTATAGATCAGCGAGCTCTGATTCCATGTAGAACTTCTCACTGTAGATCACCTGATAATGCAATGTATTAAAGCAAAATACTTGATCTACTTCTACTATCAAAATTTTCAGAATCTTAATCAATTTGAGCAAGATCAATCAAAACACTTATAACAGAGAAGAAGAAATCGTACACATTAAACACAGAAGAATACTCTGGGGAAAGCCTCAGTTAAAAACCTCACTGTTTGTATTATCATACAAGTGGAAATATCTTAGGATTACACAAAGCTTTAGCTCACAAGCTATCCATCTCTCAGTACAATCCCTCACTGCTGCTCATAGACAGAGTAGACAACACATATGCCTTCCTTCAGTCCTCCAAGCCTCCTATTTCCTTGCGCAGTTTCTCCTGGGTCCTCCAGCTGCCACCTGTGTGATTCTCACCTCACACACTACTCTGATCTCTGAAATAACTGCGCAATCCTGAAGGAGATTAATTCCTTCTACATGGATGCATCTCCTTTATAGGAAAAATCCTCCAACTAATAGTACAATGTCCCTATCTTTAATCTCAACTGGGGCTCTATCTGAACTAACATGCATGAGTTCTTTATGAGAGAATATTTAGTTACCTGGAGAACACTAGTTACATGCATGCATGCATTAACTGACTGAACTCACAGTCAGTTCCACAAACTGTTTGGAACTAATCTAACTACACTTAACTCAGTTAATTGAGCTAACTAATTACAACTCAGATACAACTTATCCTTGTCTCCTTAATTAAGGGATAAATTCCTCAATCAAAGTGATAACTGTTTCATGTCTTCTCAAAAACTTCATGTTTGAATTTCTCCAACTAATTGACTCAAGATGAATTAATTACTTATTTTTCAAAAAGCTAGTGAGACTAAATTCAAATTTAAATTCTCAATTTTGATTCAAGGACAAATCAAAATTGGAATATATCCCCAAATGTTATTTATATCAATGTTATTTTTAGCATTTCTATTTTTTTCTATTTCCAACATAGTTGGAAGAGATCCTGAAATGATATTTATAGAAATAATATTTTTAGCATTTCTTGTTGCTATTTTCAACACTCCCTGTCAACAAGAAAGACATTCAATACGAGCCCAATCTTGAACCTTTGGAATGTTTTGCATGCAACAATTCTCTAAAGTGTTGTTGCTCCAACAACTCAGAAACACAAAAAATATCCAATCTTAATCAGAATGATGCCTCTATCATCCAAGTCTCTGACTGCTATTGCCTCTATCGAATGAAAAACTCTACACCACTGTGCTCTTCAGTGTCTGAATGCTCTAGCCTCTGTCACTTTGATCTCTGATTGCATCAATCACACTGATTCCTACTACTGCATCCATGTTGCCACTGGTCCTATCTCCCAACATGCATCAACATTGCACCTCCTCTCATCATGTTGCATCGTGTTTCCCACTGCTGCATTGCAACTCAATTACTGAGAAGTAAGTAACTAATCTCCCAAATGACCTCCCTGTGGGGCTAGAAACACCCTCTGAAGTTGACGCTCCCTCTATCGCTCCATCTGCATCCATCTTTACCCACTCAGCCAATCCTACTACTCGTCGGGGCTCTTGTAGAAAGGTATAATCAAAGAGGCTGGGTACATCAAGTATCCTGCCCCTATTTCAGCCTTATTGGGACTATCTCTTCACATCGCCCCACCTCACACATGGAGGTATGGTTGCATGTGATTCCTCTGCCCACTTGGATCAAAATTTCCCCCTACTGGAGGTCATTGCATGAGTGGATGCCTCCACTCGATCTCCCCTCAGCTTCTCCAGTTGTGGTGGCTCCACAACCTCCTGAAATTGCTTCACCAATTGTGGCTCCTTCACAATTGTCTGAGACTTCTTATGGTGTTGCATGTTGAGAGGTAATGTACTCTCCATCTCGACCACCAAGTCTCTAACAGTTGCCTTGCTCCTCAAGGTCTTGCATGCATCTCAAACCTCAAGAGCATACAGGTTTTGTACCCATGAACTGATCTGTTTCACTTGACCTGTGGTGATGTGTCTAAGGAATACCTTTCCCTTACTGAAGAAAACATCGTAGCCTTTGTCCTCCATCATCACAATCGATACCAAGTTCTTCTTCAGTCCAGGCACATACTTCACATCTTTCAAGGTAATGAGAGCACCATGCTCCCTCTAAAAAGCAACCGTGCCCATTCCTGAAACACTATACCTTTCATCATTACCCATCTCGATGTGCATCTGGAGGTCCTTCTCCTCCAACGTACTGAACAAACTCTTATCGCTGGTCATGTGGAATGAGGCTCCATTGTCAAGAAACTAACCACAGCCCATTATCGATGAAACCATGCATGCGATGAGTGTAAAATCCAATTCGAACTAAGAGGCCAATGCCTCACCTTCAGATCCTTCCAAGGATCCCTTCTTGGATTTCTTCAATGGACAATTAGTTGCATAATTGCCCACCTAATGACAATTAAAGCATCGCGCTTTAGATTTTTCAATCTTCTTCCCACCATGGGAAGAACTTGATTTGGAATGGGAAGCCTTCCCTTTCCCTTTCCTCACCTTACTTACTAAGGATAGATTTTCTTCATCATCATGCTTTGATGAAGAACCATCTCTGGTGCTTCTCCTGATCTCCTCCTACATCAGATCCGACCACAGTCATTCCCAATCTGGTAGTTTCTCTCTTCCATTCACTGAGTCTTAGTAGCTATGCTAGCTCTTAGGAAGAGAGAGGAGAGCAAGACTCACCATGTCATCATCGGCTGTCTTGATTCCTACAGTTCCAAGCTCATCCCTGCAGGTGGTGCGCTTGTTTAGATATGTAGAGATCGTGTCGCCCTTTTCACACTTGATTTTTCAAAGCTTTTTTTTTAGCACCAGCTTCCACTTATTGTTGTTGTTCTGATATAGATCCTTCAATGTCTTCCACATTGAAAATGGTGTCTCCTTCCCATGGAGACTCAAGACAATATGGTCTCGAACTCCCTCCAGAAGAGTCCTCCTCACTCCAGCCACACATGTCTTCCATTCCGTCAATTCTTGGGCATTAGCTGCTGCTGGCTTGGGGACTTCTTGATCAATGAAGTCCTTCAAACGATTGTCCTCTAATACCGCTTCCATGTGATTTTCTAGGATATATAATTCGAGCTACCATCTAGGGCATACTCGAGTCTCAAACCATCGAACGCCATTGGTGAACTTTGAGATGTGATAAGAATTCGATTTCTATAATCAAGAACTTCAAACTTTGAACTTATCCCTTCTTTGTATACTGTTCTCTGCTTTGATCACCTTTGCTCTAATACGATGTAGAAATTTCTCTATAGATCAGCTAGCTCTGATACCATGTAGAAATTCTCACTGTAGACCACTTGATAATGCAATGTACTAAAGAAAAATACTTGATCTACTTCTACTATCAAATTTTGCAGAAGCTTAATCAATTTGAGCAAGATCAATTAGAACACATATAACAGAGAAGAAGAAATCATACACATGAAACAAAGAAGAATATTGTGGGGAAAGCCTCAACTAAAAACTCCGCTATCTATATTATCATACAAGTGGAAATATCTCAGGATTACACAAAGCTTTAGCTCACAAGCTATCCATCTTTCAGTACAGTCCCTCACTATTGCTCATAGACAGAATAAACAACACATATGCCTTCCTTCAGTCCTCCAAGCCTCCTATTTCATTACATAGTTTCTCGTGGGTCCTCCAACTGCCACCTATGTGATTCTCACCTCACACATTGCTCTGACCTCTAAAATAATTGTGCAATCCTGAAGGAGATTAATTCCTTTTGCATGGATGAGTTTCCCTTATAGGAAAAATCCTCCAACTGGTAGTACAATGTCCCTGTCTTTAATATGAACTGGGTCTCTGTCTAAACTGACATGCATGAGTTATTTATGAGAGAATATTTAGTTATCTGGAGAACACTAGTTACATGCATGCATGCATTAACTGACTAAACTCACAATCAGTTCCACAAACTGTTTGGAACTAATCTAACTGGACTTAACTTAGTTAACTGAGCTAACTAATTACAATTCAATTACAACTCATCCTTATCTCCTTAATTAAGGGATAACTTCCTCAATCAAAGGGATAACTGTTGCATGTCTTCACAAAAACTTCATGTTTGAATTTCTCCAACTAATTAACTCAAGATGAATTAATTACTTATTTTTCAAACAGCTAGTGAGACTAAATTCAAATTTTAATTCTCAGTTTTGATTCAAGGACAAATAAAAACTGGAATATATCCCGAAATGCTATTTATAGCAATGCTATTTTTAGAATTTCTATTTTTTGCTATCTCCAACAGAGTTGGAGTATATCATGAAATGCTATTTATAGCAATGTTATTTTTAGCATTTCTATTTTTAGCATTTCTTGTTGCTATTTTCAACATGAAGTGTGAAACCTTATGATGCCCAAATCTCATGCTAGTCTCAGGACGGTGCCACCATGCTGACGTTGCACCACTCTGAGTGTGATATACTTGTCATCATGCATAGACTTGATCCTCTTCTCCTCGAACTTGATGGTGAAAAATATGTGAAGGCCAAGATCATCCTGCTTTGGCATCTCCATGATATCAATGTCTATCCATCTACTGCCAATATCGGCTCATAGTAGTAACAAGGAAAATCGGCCTCGCCATGTGACGAAGGTCTTATTTCTCCCTCACATTTCAAACCAAGAGTGAGTTGAGTCACTCTCTTCGCTAATCCCGCTCGTCAAAAAATAGAGTGACCAATCATCCAACTAAATCCTTGCATCCCATAGCCATATTGGCTACATCGAATTCCTAACAATTGTTGGCACCGACTTGTACCATGTCTCATGTCCCTGCATGTAATCAATATATGCACTCCATACATATTGAATTATTCTAGTGTGTGCAATATTACCCTATGCCTGCCATAACACACTATGAGATATGTTATCCTCTCTCCTATAGGTGCTACCCAAAATTTCTTGGAGTCTAAACATCCACCTCTAATATGGTTCCACCAACCATTTTATGTTCACTTGAGACATCTCAAAATGTCTCTCCCAACAAGTGTCATGCATCCCCCTAAATGTCGGATCAAGGGTGGAGCACGTGCTACCTTTGCAGTTGATCACACCATGCCAATGCTTTCACCTACCAACTCGCACCCTCACCATATGCCATGGCTGGAAAGCCTTTCTCCTGATGCATTGTGTCATGTGCAACTGCCTCATATGAACATCCTGGGTCTTGTTGCTTATGATGATTGCATCAAGAGACAATAAACAAGTCTTGTGTGCCAGTGTTCAATGTTGGAGAGGATTGAACAACTTATTTACTTAATATAACAATTACACATAAATCTCCTAATAAAAATAGCTACAGTGATGGCCGCATAAGATCCACTGTAATAATAAATTAGGCCTCCAAAATAGAACTAGAAATCAGTAAGTTGCACATGTGAATTTTGAAATTGCTCAAACTGGTAACTCCCACTACCCATAAATTTGTGTTTCTGCTGCTGGAGGAAAATTGATATTTGAGGCCTCAAATCTACTCCAAAAATTCTGAAACATTTGAGAGTCTCCTCACACCCCGACCAATGAAACCCATAAACAATATAATTTAATTTCGGCCAATCTGAAATGCCCAAAATAGTCTGAAAATATGAGTTAAGCCAACAATTCACTCTACTATAAGAATGAGGATTCCAGACTTGAATATGGCATGAAATTTTTTGAAATTTTAACAACAAACTCCTCTCATAAAACCCATAAAAACCCACAAAATTCTTGGGTTGAATCAACTAGTCCCTGAAATCTCAAAATCCACTTGTAGCCCTTCATAATATACCAGTGAGCTAAAAACATTAAATTGTTGTAAGAATGCACACTTTCCCTGAAGGGAAACTCCTCCAAATCCCTCCAAATTTTATTCCTCAAACATTCGGCCAAAATCAGCTCCAATGCCAAGAAGCAAACTACTGCTCAACCCCTACAAAATAGCTAGAAATACAACCCACAATAGTTGATCCTCCAATTAGCAACTCAAACTATCTCTGTGCCCAAGGAGTGGCAGGCTGAGTGAATACCTACAATAAAGCTTTTTGGAAATCCTGAATTGGACTCCCCAAATTAACTCACTAGGCAGACACTCGAAGTTCTCAGAAATGACGGTGGAATTCCGCTTGGAAATTCCTTCAGCTAAACAACACTCATTGACTTCGCTAAGAAGCGCAAAAAACTCTGCAATTTTGAAATGAAATGCCAAAATATAATCATCAAAATGAGGCTCTAGATTTCCTTTTATTGCTGCTTTCCCTCTCTAATACCATGGCTTGATTGCTCTCAAACTATGCTTTGATACCATGTTTTGATTTTTCCATTGACTCGAATTCCCTTTTTGGTAATCTCCACAACTTATCTTCACTTTATTTTTTTTTCCTAAGTTCCAACCATTTCATTTTCTCCAAAATTTATTTAATACCTCCACAACTTATTTCTCCTAAATTTATTATTTAAAAATATTTATTATTCACCAAAATTTCAAAATTGAGAATTTCCCTTAGGAAAATTATTAATTGGGGACATTACAAACCCCCCTGACAAAAAATACTTGTCCTCAAGCAATGTCTAAAAAAGTGCCCTCTCTGACTATTGATCACCACTCTAACCATCAATAATACCAGGGTCCCAAATGTACCGTTGAGTCATCCCCAATCTAAACATTGTCCTGACATGAAGGAATCCCTCGATACAAGGATCCCAAACCATCCTAATCAATGTGAATCATACCCTGATACACTCAATATCCAACCAGAGATAGGTACGAAAATCCATCTACATAGTATCAATAAGTAGAGAATCATTATAATGTAGTACTATGTCCAACTCGCCATGAAGCTGCCCTACTGAGTATCCCACCTCATGCACTCCAAGAGTAAATTCTTGAAGACACAACACAATCCAAATGGGTATGAAGTCTCTCCCAAATGAACTTCCCTTAATATCCTCATGCTGACCATCCTTCCATGCTGGTGAAGTCCCCCATGCAATTATCAAACCACTAAAACCAAATGGAAGATCTAAATGATCTCCCTCTGTAGGAACCAAATCATCCTTAAGGGTAGTTGAACCATGAAAACCTACGATGCCCAAATCCCATGCCAGCCTTAGAAGGGTGCTACCATATTGAGGTTGTGCCACTCTAACTATGACATAATTCTCATCATGCATAGAAAATATCCTCCTCTCCTGGAACTTGATGGTGAAAAATATGTGAAGGCCAAGCTCATCCTACTTTAGCATGTCCATGATATCAATGTCTATCCATCTACTACCAATATCGGTGCAGATCAGTAACAAGGAAAATCAACCTTGCCATATGACAAAGGCCTTGGTGCTCCCCCATATTTTAAACCAAGAGTGAGTTGAGTCACTCTCTTCTATGATCTCGCTCGTTACAAAATAGAGTGATCAATCATCCAACTAAATCTCTGGATCCCATAGCCATATCGGTTGCGACAAAGTCCTCACAACTGCAGGAACCAACTCGTACCACGTCTTGGGTCCCTGCATGCAATCAATATATGTACTCCATACATATTGAATCAATTTGGTGTGTGCAAGATTTCCATGTGCCTACCATACCACACTATGAGATCTGATATCCTGTCTCCTATAGGTTCTACCAAAAACTTCTAGGAGTCTAAACATCCAACTGTAAGATGGGTCCACCAACCATTGTATGTTCTCCTGAGACATCTAGGAATGTCTTGCCCAACAAGTGTCATGCATCCCCCTAAATCTGGGCTTAAGAGTGGAGGACATGCTACCCCTGCAACAAATTGAACCATCCCCAATCTTGCACCCACCAAATCGCACCCTGATCATATGCCATGCTTGTAAATCCTCTCTACTGATGTATTGTGTCTTGTCCAACTATCTCAGTTGAACATCGTCGGTCCTATTTCTCATGATAACAACATCAAGAGACAATATAAAAGTACCATGTGTCATTGTGCAATGTTGGAGAGTGATAAATGGAAGCTCACAGTTAGCCTTGTGAGAAAATCAATCTCCAAATATGGGTGTGCCAAACCTAATGGTGTGCTTAACATCCCCGTTTGGAGATCTCTTCGGTGTCAACACTCCAACAACTTGTTGTGCATCATCATACTATGTTGTACATAAATATGTACCCCTGCACTCTTCTGCATAGCTCTGAACTTCGAGGCACAACTCTGTGCACCAATGGATATCAACACTCACTTTTGTACCACCCTGTACCATATGGAATCCCATATGTGTCAATGCACCTACCACTTCACTAGTAAACTCGATGTGGTGTAAGTTGCTCCTCCCACTCCATCGTGAAAATCCATGCACCACAACACACTACCATGCATCAACATGCTCATCTGCAAAGCATTTCTCAACACTACATGCTCCTACACACCATTGAATGCCATCATATATAGATGAGACAATACGCATTGGCCTGCACCCTACCGATATTGCCACCTCTATGATCGCATCACCATAGCCTCTGATGTGTGGGCCTTGCCTCCAAAATCTCCATGAGAGAAACGGGAGGTGAATTTCTTGCTAGAGTATGCTAATTATCCTATGACTCGATGCACAACCATCATACTGAAACAAAATACGGTGTCCACCTTCTCCCATGTTAACCCAAGTCGTCACTAATGTTAATGGAAATTGAAAAGTGTGTGGATGCTCAGTCAATGGATTTGTCACACGACTAATTCCCTCACCAGCCACATCCATGATGTGATGGGGAGTCCCACCTCGATCCTAACAACCGTCATCCTACACCTAAAGTATATGGTAGGAATCCCCTCTTGGATCCCAATGCCAACATGGGCCTCCAGTATCCATAATGTCTAGAAACTCCTGCTAAGCTTCACTCCCAACTACCACCATCTCCATAAATCTAGCCCAATCCACTGGGTACCAAGTCAAAACCTCTTCTCATCCAACTCCAAGAGAGGAGTCAAAAGCATGAACTCCCATACAAAGAATAAGACCTCCATCCCGTGAATGTTGCACCTTGTGCAACTCATGTCGCCTAATGTCACCATCCTAGTTAACAGATAAAATTTATCGTGGTGACTCTGCTTCTTCCTCTCCAACATGTGGAGGCAACCTATTAGTGTTGCAAGCCACCTATATATATGCTTGAAGAGGGCTACTATGATGCTCCAATGTGTACTCCTCTAGTTGTGTCGCCAGGGAATCCAACCATTGTGTAACATGAGTTAGCTTGGTCATTGTCTCAAGATAGGTTTCTCTCATGCAATCCAGCTCCTCGTTATGCTGTAGAATGGTCTATTGGATTTTTGTGGCCTTCCTTTTTAATTCTAGAAGGTCAAAATGGAGTTGTTGAAACTGTTGTGGGTGGCTATCATATGTAAACTCAGTCACAACTCTAGATATTGTTGTGTCTCCTAACACCTCATCAGCTAGGGTAACTTTGTGTCCCTTGACACGCCATCAATGTGTGTATGTTCAACTGTCTCCACCAATGTGTCAACCAAGGATACTGAAGGAAACTCCAATAAGGGTGGCTCTTGTGTCACACTAGGTGTGTTCACATGCTTCCCAACTAATAAAACGCATAAATATTTTAAGTTAATTCCAGCAATCCCGGAATGTCGAAAATAGTGTGAAAATCCCAGCTAAACCAATAATTTTCCCTTCTATAAGAATGAGGATTTTAGACCCGAATATCGCCCGAAAAATTATGAAATTGTAACGATAAGCTCCTCTCACAAAACCCAAAAAAATGTAGAAAATTATTGGGCTAAATCCACTAATGCCTAGCAAAACACTACTGCCCAACCCCTACAAAATTGCTGGAAATCCAATCCACGATAATTGATCCTCTAATTAACTTCTTGAACTGCCTTTGTGCCCAAGTAGTGACAAATTGAGTGAATACCTGGAATAAATCTCTGTGGAAATCCTAAATTGGACTCCCCAAATTACCTCACTAGGGAGACACTCGAAGTTATCCGAAATGAGGGTGGAATTCCGCTTTGAAATTCCTTGTGCTAATCATCGATTGTTGACTTGGCTAAGCAGCGCAAGCAAGATCTCCAATTATTAAATGAAATACCAAAATGGAATGATCAAAATGAGGCTCTAGATTTCCTTTTATTATTTCTTTCCCTTCCTCATACCATAGTTTGATTTCTCTCAAACTATGCTTTGATACCATGGCTTTATTTTTTCCATGACTCGATTTTCCTTTTTGGTAATCTCGACAACTTATCTTCAATTTAATTTTCTTCTTTTACTATGTTCCAACATTTCCTTTTCTCCAAAATTTATTTAATACCTACACAACTTATTTCTCCTAATTTTATTTATTTAAAAATATTTATTATTCACCAAAATTTAAAAATTGAGAATTTCCCTTAGAAAATTTATTAATTGGGGACATTACATTATAGTCAACCACATTAATCAAACATAGCTAACACGACCACATTCAGACTTGATCAACACTACGTTTACTGTATTTGACAATAGTCAATTTTATTTTCTCAGATTCATCCTCAATCAATGTAACTGAAACATTTTCAATTATAGTCAACCATGCTTGATAATGAATGACACCAAAGTCATTCATTGTAAACCTTAACCAACAATGGTCATCCTTAATTGGTCACAATCATAATATTGATAATAGTAATAATAATTAACTTTAATAATAATAATAATAATAATAATAATAATGTGACGTTGGAATTGTACACAAATGTTTCTAACGTCTTAGTGCGACATTACAAAATGTGGTCAACCACATTTCATAATATGGGTGACTCTTCGACTATGTTTGACTATGTTTAACAATCAACAGTCTTAACCTTCGTTCAAACATAATTTCCTATTAATATTATAGACTAATAATTAAAATTAAACATTTTATGATATTGAAATTGTAAATAAATCTATTATACATCATAATGTGACAAACAGAGTAAGAATGTTACATAACATTGTGATTTGTACAACATTACAATGCGACATTATAACATTATCCAACCACATTTACTAGTGTAGTTGACTATGTCATGGTACCTTTGATAGTCAACACTCTTCAATTTTCGTCATTCATAATTCCCTATTAATAATTAATAAATATCTCTAATTAATAATTTTTATGAAATAGTCTAAATTAAAAAATGTCGATATATTTTCCTCACCACCAAGTTAAAACTCATAACTTCCTTACATATCTAAATAATATGTTTAAACCATACTTAAATTTTTTTTTTTTTTTTTTTTTGCCTAATTACACATTAAACGTACGTTTGTTCAACCGTTAACTGAGTGGTTGCATATGCATGCCATTCAAAGGTAGGCTCACTTGTCAGGAATTTATAGTGGAAATAAATATTATTTCGTTAATTTATTCATGCATTAAATTATTCATAGTGGCTGGTGATGTGTTCAATACTTGCAGGGAAGATATTTCGACTTTCTTCGTGATATCTCCGCATCGTAATTTTCCTGACGATATATCACTTCACTAATTTTTTGATAACAGATTAACATGTATGCAGAAATAAAGATAATTGGTGTATTCAACCCTTCGTTTAACCACAGTTTCATTATTATATTTATACAGTAATAAAATTGTAGGGCTTCATTAATACAAGTAGGTGTATAATGAATAAACAATGATGTAAAATTATAATTAAATGCAGTAGTCTTTAACGCGATTTTTTGAAAGCCTTTCCGGCGATTTTTTCCGGTGAAAATCCGGCAGTAATTTATTGGAATCCAAGTTTGATAGCTAATTTCTGCACAATGAAACCGTCCCAGGGGTTTTTCAGGGTGCTGAATCCGAATATGCAGTTAAAAAACCATTTTAACTACAACAAATCATGATTTCATCTCAATTTCTTCCGCCGGATTCCGTCACCGGAATCTCAAAAAGTCGCATTATAGACAACTCCTAATTAAATTATTTTAATGCCATTATTATTTTCTTAAATTATTGAATTATTATTATTTAAAATAATTTTATTTTTAGTAAAATGATATTTTTATATAATATTTTTTTATTAAATTATTATTATTGTGATAGTAATAAATTATTTTATTAATTAAAATATTAAAATGTTTAATAATATTAATTAAAATATTTTACAATATATTAAATATTAATTTATTGATTGACATTAATATGCTGATATATTCAGTAGAATATTAATGCATTATTTTAAAATAGTAAATTAGTACATAATATTATAGTTAATCACATTAATCAAATATAGCTAAATATGACCGCATTATGACTTGGTCAATTCCCAATAGTCAATTTTGTTCACTCAAAATTATGTTGAATTAAAATATTGTTAATTAATTAAATAATGACATTAATAAAAACATTAAATAGACTTTAAAATTTTAATTATAATAGTAACAACTATTTTACAAACTTTACTTTTATTCAAATGTTGGTAATGAATATAACAATAAGATTAATAACTTTTCCTCTCCCTTGGTCCAGTCGAGTTGACCAGTCAAATTTAGCCGTTTCTCAGTCAAATTGCCTGGTCCAATATAGTTGTTTCCTAGTCAAATATAGCCGTTGGAAGATCTGCTCTCCCTATTTAACCTGTAGCCATGATCTGGTTCTTCAACTTGTCCTAACGATGAACCACACTTGTTGGTTCGAAACGCGTCCACAAAAATATTACAAGTGATTTCCGCCAAAACATTTCTCATTAAACTTGATATGGATCACAGAAGCTTAAATTCAACAACATTAATAATATTAATGAAAATATTTACATAAAAATGTTTAATAACACTAAATATTAATTTAAAAATATTTAAGTAAATACATTAATATTACTTATAAATAATATTAATTTGTTAGTTTTTTAACATGAATGCAGAATTAAAACATTGATATATAATTAAAAAAAAATTCTTAATATATAGTCATTATTGTCAACCACATTACTTAAACATGATGAAATATGACCATATTCAGACTTGGTCAACACTGTGTTTAATGTATTCGACAATAATCAACCTTCTTCACTCAAAACAATCCATAGCTTTTTTTTTTTTTTGATCCAGTAAGTGTGGTTCCTTCCATTAATCGTGAAAATTACATAATGTACAAAAGAACGGGGTTATGAACAGCAACACAACCCCTTACCAACCTCAATAAAATCTACCCAAGGAATAATTCACTTAACTAGCCCATAAAGCAACTCTTTAAACCAACCTTCTTAACCCGAAAGATAAGAAAAAAAGGGGTTTTAAAGTTTTCCAGGACCGCTAAAAAACAAAAGTTTCGAGTTACGGTGCACTCGACAGCTTTTAAAGTCGAGGGCCCACCAAACCCAAAGCCCAAAGTACCACAATAAACGACTTAAGGCAACAAGCCTTGAACTTGGGATTTCAGAGCACACCGAAAACTGAACAATTCGATCAGTGCAGATCTAACGGTAGAAAACGAATTTCGGGTGATTAACTAGCCCGCACCTTAAATGAATAAATGGACCCGATGAAAAGTCTAAACCACAAGTCTAAACAAATTCGGGTTCGGAAAAGGGTTAACTGTCAGTCAACTTGATGGCCTGAAACCCTTTCGATCCATCCATCATAGATCCGATGGTCCTTAGCCCATATCGGGCTGGTATCATGCCCTCTCGATATAAAACCATTCAGACCTGATGAGAGGCATTAATTGTCGTTTTGAGAAATTTCGGGTCCATTTGGAGCATTATCTTCCAAGCAATTAACCGCCCGAAATCCGTTGGATGCTAGAGATTGTTGTAGTAGAGGGTCGACTGCAAATCAAACTGCCCAATATTTACCCCCTACTTCTTTACTGCGATTGGTTCCATTTCGTCTGTTGCCATAGGCCTGATTACTGTTTTTCCTTCATAGAATGATATTGCTCCCTATCTTCACTCTCTTGTCTATTACAATCCTCCCTTAAATTTCCTAAGGGTGTCAACTCCCAAGCATATCTTCTGTTGCTTCCAGTGCATAGCACACCTTCATTTGCCAAATGATCCACTAACCTATTGGTTGTTCTGCGCACATGAACAAAACTGAGTGTTCTCAGGGTCCCCGGGTGGGATTGTATTCGTTGGTAAACTTGTACTGACCACAAGTGTTTTGAAACTTTTTCTGGTGTTTTTCCATTGCCTATTTTCTTGACTTAATTGATCACCAATTCAGAGTCTGCTTCATTGATGGCATTGTGTAGATTAGAGTCAATCAAGATTTCTAGGCTTTGCTCTAAGGTCATGAGTTCTACCATATTGTTGGTGGCCTTCCCTAAATGACCATGAAAGATGATTTTAATGTAACCCTACTCATCTCTTATGACTCCTCCATAGCCAGTTGCCCCAGGATTTCCTTTAGAGGCCCCATCTATGTTAAATTTCAAAAAGCCTTGAGGAGGCAGTTTCCAGATGTCCTTTCTAGTAGTTATGTATCTTACTATTCGGCTTATGCCCTGAGGGGCAGGTAATTGGAGACCCAACTGAAAGAGAATCTGAGCCTCCTGCCTCAGAGGAGGCTTCTCAAGTGGTTTTTTTAGAAGGGTACTTATAGTTTCTTTGAGTTGTCTTGAAATCTAAGCTATGATGCTCTGGGTTGAGCCACTTTTGTTCTTTAAAATCTTGTTGTTGCGCTCTTTCCAGACATCACAGATTAAAAAATGTGGAATTAGAGTCCAGGCTTTGTTGATTATTTCATTTTCTAAGAAGTCTTTTCTCCATTTCTTCAAAGTGCTGGTGATACTATAATCGTCCTTGTCGGTTTGGTTCAATATTGAGGCTACCCAATTCCACAAGGTAGAGGTGAATGGACAGAGGTTAAGTAGGTGATCCACCATTTCTTCTTGAAGACCACATAACTGACATCTAGATGGACCAGCGAAACCTCTTTTCCTAAGGTTTTCCCAAGTCAGATTTTTTTTGTGTTGTACCAGCCATATGAATAGTTTGATTTCCATCCAGTGTGGGTTCGACAATATGTCCTTCCATGTCTTGTCAGGGTTTGGAAAGTCAAACCCCATGCCAATTATTTTGGCTTCTTTGAGGTTGAAATTGCCTTTGTTGTTTCTCCCCCACCTAAGTTAGGCAAACGAAGTTGAGGTCAAAATCTGTCTCTGTTCCAAGATCATTGCAAGAGCTGCAGCCTGGGCCTTCAAAGGGGTTTCTTCCCTGCATATTAGGTCCTTCCATGTTCTCCATTTGCCATTCTTCCTTGTCTAGTCCCAGAAGTCACTTACCCTGAAAAGACCTTTATTGTCAGTGTCATTCTTGAGAAATGCTAGTTATTCTCTACACAGGTTAGGTTCCTGCTGCCAGTTGTCCTCCCAGAACCAAGTTGTGGTTCCATCTCTGATCTCCTAGAAACTATGCTTCTATACTATGGCTCTATTCTCCCAAGCATTGTTCCAAATGTGGGAGACCTTGATGAGCCCCATCATCCAAATAAGATCTCTATCTTGCCAATTATTTACATACTTTTGATTCCAGAGCTTAGCCCAAGGGGTTCTCGTTTCCCTTAGCCATCTCCACCAAAGTTTGGCCCCCAAGACTTTTCTTAGGGTTTCTGGGTCATGAAGACCCAAACCTCCATGGGTCTTGGGTTTGCAAATCTTGTCCCAAGCTACCTAAGACCATTCCTTTTTCTCTTCCCCTTTGCCCCAAAGAAAATCCCTCTAGATGCTCCTGATATGTTGTATAACACCTTTAGGAGTAGGAAGAATTGAAAACCTAAAGATGGGAATGGTTTGCAGGAAAACCCTTGTAAGCACTAGCCTTCCTGCTAAATTCAAAGATCTGCATGTCCATTTCCTGCTCTTGTCCTAGAGTTTATTAGTCACTGGCTCCCACACATCCTTGCTCAAGGGTTTGTCGGTGAGAGGTATTCCAAGATATTTGGAGGGAAGTTGATCTCTTTGAAAGCCAAGGATTCTAGTGAGGTTTCTCTAAATAGAAATATCAGTATTAAAAAAGAAATTTTTTGATTTGGTAAGACTCACCTCTGTACCAGTGGCCATAGCAAACTCGTTCAGGATGTGTTTGAAAGCTTTTGCTTCCTTGACTGTGGGAGTGCCCTGCAACATGGTTTCATCCACAAATTGTTGATGAGTCAAGGTATCCCCATTCAGGTTTAGTTTGAGACCCCGGATTCTTCCTTCTGCTTTAGTTGGTTTGATCACTTTGTCTAATCCTTCCATCATGAGAATAAAGAGGAAGGGGGAGATCGGATTTCCTTGTCTGATACCTCTCGAGGGCCTAAAGACTCTGGTTGGCGAGCCATTAAGTAGGATAGAAAAACTAGTTGTAGTAACAACGACCAATACCCATCTTATTGAATTATGGTCGAAGCCATACGTTTTTAGTGCTTCCTTGATGTACAACCAGCTTAGCTTGTCATAAGCTTTGGCTTGGTCAAGCTGTATGATCATCCCCACTTGCTTATTCCTTTTAAGAGAATGAACCACCTGATGAGCTTGAATGATGTTATTTAGAATTTGTCTTCATTCCACATATCCAGTTTGCTCCTCCGATACAAGAGTAGGAAGAAGAGGCTTAATTCTATTTGCAATTACTTTGGAGATAATTTTGTACACCACATTGCATAAAGCTATGGGTCTGAATCTATTTGGTGTCATAGCTTTTTCCTACTTTGGGATCAAAGCTATGAAAGAAGCATTGAGCGCCCTCAAAACTGTTTTGGAACCTCTCGAGTCCTCCACAACATCAAGGATGTCTTGTTTGACAATTTCCCAACATGCTTTGAAGAAGTCTACATTGAACCCATCCGGGCCTAGAGCCTTCCCATTTTTCATCTCTTTGATAACTTCATTAACCTCCTCTTCAGTCAATGGCCTGTTAAGATTGTAATTGTCTTCCCTGGTTACAAGCTTTGGAATATACTTAGTGAAATTATTGATATACCGTGATCTGTCTAAGAGAGGCTCCTCAGCTATGTTTTGGAAATGTTGAACCAGAGTTGATTCCATTTATTTGTGGGTGTTGAGCTCTTTCCCTTGAGTGTCTTTAAGTTTTGAAATTCTGTTGTTTGCCCTGTGGGAAACTGTAGACTTGTGGAAAAACTTTGTATTTCGTTCCCCTTCTTTTATCCATTGCACTCTAGATTTCTGTCTCCAAAATGTCTCCTCTTGCTGACATCTATTTTCCCATTCCTGTTGAAGAGAGTTAGCCTGCATTTTCCTTTCCTCGGTAAAGCCATCTGTGATGAGGATCTAATTAATTCCCTCGAGTTTCTGTTCGATTTCCTTTTTGGCTTTGAAAATATTGCCAAATTCATTCTTGTTCCATTCTTTAAGCCTGCGTTTGATGTGTTTCAATCTCTATTGTAGTAGGAACATTTTTGTGCCTAGAATGGGCATGTCTTCCACCCACCATTTTCTCATGTTCTTGATGAAGTTAGGGTGAGTGAGCCAGACATTTTCAAACCTGAAGGGTTTGTTCCTTGGAGTGCCTATAAAAGAAGCTTCAAGCTGGATTGGTTAGTGATCCGAGCCTCCAAAAGGAAGGATTGAAGCAGTTAGGTTAAGGCCCGTGAGAATGAGGTCCTCTGAGATTATGAATCTGTCTAGCTTAGAGGAAACTTGAGAAGCCCCTCCGCTCTTATTGTTTCAAGTGAAAGTGCCATTTATTGTCTCCGTATCTCATGTCATTTAGGATGTTCTGGAAGGCAATGGAGTCCCTACCTAGTATCCTGGTCCCTCCTTTTTTTTCTGAGAGAGATCTTATCATGTTAAATTATCCTCCTAGAATCCAGGGCATACCAAGATGCCTTTCTCTCAGCTCCTCCAGTGAGGTGAGAAGCTTGATTTTGTCCTCAAACTTCTGGGGACCATAGAAATTTGTGATCATATATAGTTCCTTATCACCCAAAGGTTGGATCACTGTCGCAAGGTAGTTCCTGGATGCCTCAGCATCTAGGATTCCAATTTTTTGAGGATTCCAAAGAGTAAGAATCCCTCCTGCAGTGTTGTTTGCTTTAACTTCTAGATACTCATACTTAATGAGCCATTTTCTATGTATCTCTCTGATTTTTTCTATTGAACATTTAGTTTCCTGTATAAATACCATATCTGGTTTTTCTTCTTTTATTCTATTACTGAGATTTCGTTGTTTTCTTTTACTTCCTAGACCCCTAATGTTCTAGGTTGTGAGCTTCATTATGAAAGGTTTGTGAATGAATAACTCGTGAGATCTGTCATCTTACTTGAGTTAATCATGAGTTTCCCGCTTTCTATCAATAGTTCATTCTATCTCTTCCTTCCTCTTTTCTTGCATGGGATCTTGAAGGAGTGACCTAATGTAACTTCCATCAATTTTATCCCTCTATTTTCCTAGCCGTCATGGTTCCTTTTGACCCTAGAACCCTTTGCTTGAGATCTCTCTAGAGGAAGAGTCGTTGCACTCTCTCAAACTCTTTTTGTGGTAGAGAGTCAACTCCTTTGGTAGTTCCTTTCTCCAAGAAATTTTCTAGATCAAGATTCTCCCTCTCAAGGATTTCCTGTAGTTCGTGGTCCTCCGTTCCAACTTCACTTGGCGTCATCTCATGGTCCATACCAAGTTCCATAGTGCTTGGCAAAACGTCCCTTGGTATGTTGTTTTCAGGTATATCTTCCATGCTAGTATCTTTTTCCTTCTTTGTAAGATTATCCTCCGAGGCCTAGATCGTTCCATTATTCACTCCTTCTTCCTCTAAAATCTTGAAACTGTTATGACTTGGTTGATTTTCCTCATTAGTTTTCTTTTGGTGCTTTTTTCCTCCTTTCCCTTTGCCTCCTACCTTGGTTAATCCTACAGGGTCTTTGCTTGTGTTGGTTTTTGTATTATCTGTCAGTTTGTTTAGTGGGTAGCCTCTAAAGAGGTGCCTGTGTTCATGACACTTACGACATCTAAATGGGACATATTCACAGTCGACCACCTGCACCCATTATTCATCATAGACTTCAAGAATGATTTCATCTGGTAGTGCTCCCGATAGGTCCATTTCTACGCATATGCGGGCAAAGGATGTGTATTTTCCTCACAGAGTCGCATCTGATATTTTAAAAAAATGACCTAATTTATTGCCTATGGCCTTTAGTGATTCTGGCAACCAGTAATCTAAAGGTAGGGAGTAGAGTCTTATCCATACTGATATGGACGTGAACGTCTCTCGTTCCGGGACAAAATTCATCACCCATGGTCACATGTAAAGGCCTGCAGCCGCAAAGAAATATGGTCCACCATCAAAAACTTTGTCCTTATCCTCGAGGTTTGTGAACACCACTATGAAGAAACCCTTGGACCCAAGGTGAAGGGTTATGTCCCCCTTTGGTTTCCAGTGGTTTTTAATCCAAGCGTACAAAGCTTTCTCCATTGGCCATATTCCCATAAATTTGCAAATAACTGCATATGTTGCCATGTGATCCATATGTGCCTATAGCACTGGATCATTTAGAATAACCCTGGATTTAATGGTTGCCCTGGGTTTGCAGGGTCCCATCCTCGCCTTGTGCTCCGCTTTCTTTCTGCTATCTCCTGTTCCTTGCTCCCTTTGACTCCTTCTTGATTCTCTTTCTGTATTTTTGTGCTTATTTCCTCGATTCCTGCCTCCTTTGGTTCTTTTAATCTATACGAACTCCCTTACTTGTCTCTGTTCAGGACTACCTGACTGTAGGAGGGAGTAGAAGTCCCCCCTCCCTTCCCCTCCATTGTTACCAACCTAAAGCCCTGTTCTAAACCCTCGCTCAGCTTGCTTCCGTCGTGCCTTCCTTTTTTCCAAAACAATCCATAGTTAATGTAATATTAATTATTTATTTAATTAAAATATTAATGTTAATTAATTAAGACATTAACATTAAAACATTAAAATTAACACATTAGCATTAATTAATTAATTAAAACATTTATTTAAATTTTTTTAAATAAATATATTAATATTAATTAATAATGACATTAATACATCGATATATTAATATTAACATTAATACATCGATATATTAATTACAACATTGTTGGTCACTTTAATTGTTTATTAATAAAACAGTCGAGTGCCACATAAATTATCAACCCAGGAAAGTCTGATTATTCCAAAGGTGACTACGTACTGTATGTACTCAATATTAATAGTATTAGAAGCTGTAGTATAAGCAGTCTACTATCTATTAAATCCCTACTCTGTGTTACAGCAATTACAACAGTTACAACCTAGTGCAGGAATGAAGTAAGAACAAATAACTTAAAGGAAACAAATCTGCAAAAGGAAGTGATGGCTACCCTGCAACAAAGGATCAGGACCCTATCCTCAGAGTAAGGACTTTCAGCACCTGCCTCTGTTGTCCAGTTCACCAATACACTGTAAATCCTAATCACCGGTGAGGCACTCATATACAACATCAATCAGTTTAAAAGGAAAATAGAGTTTCAGAAAACGTAAAATACCAATTAGAAGCAGTACTCGTGATATAAACATAAATCATACACACAACACACAACAGAAAGAAGATGGGTGAATCTTGTGATGAAGGTGGGCCCTGTCCTTCTCAGAAGATTCCCTAGAACACAAAAACTAAGATAAAATACTCAGAACAGAATTTTATTCATCTACCAATAAACCATATTACAAAAAGAGATTCAGTCTCATCCCTTCACTACAGTTTTTGTGTTACAGCTCGTTCCCTCCTTTTCTGTCTATCCCCCCCTCTAATGTAGATGTCTCCTCTTTATAGAGGAGACATCTATTACAAAACATTTTCATACATTCTGATTCAACCCTTTTGTACCAAAAATAGGAAAGTCAGTTCTTGATAACAGAATATTGTTACAGTCGTGTGAATCATGATCATTACAACCTATAGTAATCAGTCGGACTCCTTTGCCAATGCAGATTTGTTACGCAAATCTAAACTGTTCCTCAAAGTGCGCGTGTTGTTCTTGTTGTTTCAGCTTCGAGGTTCATGCTGTTCTTGTTGTTTTAGCTTCACGGTTTGCGCTGTTTCCACTGTTTCAGCAATTGCAAAATGTGATCCTGCCAGTTAGGCAGTTTCAACAATTGTTCAACAACTTAATCAACTTTCAAGGATCAATTATAAAGATAGCATGATTACGTGTTGAATAATTAAACATATAGCAATGAGGAGAGTTACTCTATACCTTTTGGAGTGATTAAGCCAAAACACTAGCAAAGGTTCTCAACTAAGGGTTGAAGAGGGTAATATAATGACAAAATATACGATCAAAAATAGACAATATGGGAACCTAACATCCCCCCCAACTGAAAATGTTGCATGTCCACATGTAACGTCTACTCTGAATCGGAATTAGAATACTGGGCTGAACAGTGTAAATTGCTTATGCAGTAAGTGTAGAAGGTGTTGTCAACCATGTCTTTGAACCCTTGGACATTCTGAAGTCTCTTCCATGCTGCCAACTCTTCCTTTTTAGTCAATGTAAATTGAGCCTTGTATTGTTCTCTAGGAAGCCATAAGAGAGGGAAATGAAAATGGTAACCAATCCTTCATTCAGCACATTGTCTCATACATTTTACATAATCAGGTATCCATGAGATTTCTGCCTGAAGATTGAGGGGATTGTAGGGATGATATTCCCATCTTTCTTTGGGACAGTGTTCCCAGAATAATTCATTTGCTTTTATGGCCAAAGGTCCTTTAGTTTTGACATAATGTTGGCAGTCTTCCAAGACTGTTTCTTGCAGATTCCTAATATGATCGGTCATCCTTGGTTCTCGTAGATTCCGTTGATGTTCCATAAGGAAGATGGCTGCATTCTGCGGTTCCGGACGAATCCAAAGAAGACAGTTCTCCTCATTGTGTTTTGCAGACATAAAAGCATTCTGCCAAGTAAGCTGGTTGGCCAAAAAGGAAATAAAAGCTCTTATTTGAATATCACCACAAATAGGAAGTAAATTAATTTTTCTATCTTGAGGCATAGCCTCATTGTGAAGATAGAGTTCACACAGCAAGTTCTGGTCATTATTTGGTGCTTCTACAAAAGTCTCAACAAATTGTTGTGGTGTAGAGACCTGGTGTGGTCTTCCATCCTTAATTGCTTTTAATTGGAGGAACGCTAAACGTTCTCTCAAGAATACAGAATAATTAAAAGAAGGCTTTCTTGTAGCGAGTAAGCACTAGACCAAATCGAAGATAAGGGACAATCTGGCTTTTAATTGCTTATTTTCCTTGTGTTTTGCACGAGACTGTTCCATTGCTTCCCAATTTCTATAGGCATAGTTAAGCCATAATGGCTTCTGTTGTTGAAATTCCTTTCCTTGGGAGAGCTCGTATTCTGCCTTCCATGTGTTGCTTAGTTCTTGAAAACTGGAAGTCTGTGCATGAGCATTGCTGACACAGGGAGGTTCAGTTTGTATATGCACAGTTGTAAAAGATTTTGATTCTAGTTTCTGCTCATCAATAACTTGGGCAGGCCGGGGTGGTTCTGTTTCTTCCTCTGAAATTCTTGAAGACCCTGCTGGTTCTTGTGTAACAACAGGGTGTTCCTTTTTTAATATAACAGGGCTGGCTCCAGTCAATGGGACTGCAATTATCTTATATCCTGCTTGAGTATAGATATCCCCACATTCACTGCACATGTATTCATTGTATTTCTCTTTCTCTACACTCTTTTCAGCTTGAGATGCTACCTGAGCTAACATGTACAGATTGAGTTCCTTTTTATAGGCTTCGCTAGCCATTGCTAACTCTTTCTAATAAGCCTTAATTTCTGATTTTAAGAACTCATTTTCTTCCTGTAGGGAGGCTAGAGTAACCGGGGCTTCTATAGTTGCAGATTACAAAGGAGAAGAGAATTGTTGTTCAGCATTAACTTCATCATTTGCATCCTCAACAGGTGGTTCTTGTGTATCACCTGTTGGGTCAGTTTGTGTATCAGTCTCACCTAGGGCATCTTCTTCTTGCTCCCCAACAGGTGGTTCTTGTGTGGCACCTGTTGGGTCAGTGGCTGGTTCTTGTGTAACAGCCACATGCAGGTCATCTTCTTTTTGCTCCCCAACAGGTGGTTCTTGTGTGGCACCTGTTGGGTCAGTGGCTGGTTCTTGTGTAACAACCACATGTAGGTCGTCTTCTTTTTGCTCCCCAACAGGTGGTTCTTGTGTGACACCTGTTGGGTCAGTGGCTGGTTCTTGTGTAACAGCCACATCTCCTATATCATCTTGGATGTCTAGTTTGAATGTATCAGCAGTTGGTTCTTGTGGAGCAACTACTTCTGTTGAGAAAAATGATGTCAAAAAATCGTGAACACTCTGTAATTCGGCATCTGAGGGTGAAGGAGGTGAAGGTTCAAGGCCATGCGGAATACGGGGATTTAAAATGATAGGAGGGACATTTGGGATAATGGCCTCAGTTGCTGCAAACAACCTTGTTCATTGCCAAGGTAGGGAACCAGGAGAGACAGTTGTTTTCCTCTTAAGGAAAGTGATGAGGGTATCCTCGTCTGAATCATCGGTAGGGATATGAACTATGGGGGTGGATGGTTCGGCTTCATCAGGGGGTGAGGACTGCTGTAGATTTTCAGTGCTCAATTGGGGTGTTTCTGCTGTTGGTTGCTGAGTTTCAGCATCTTGCTGGGAATATACTTCATTTTGCTGAGGATTTTCCTCAGCTTGCTGGGGAGGGTTATTGAGGGGAGGTGGATTATGCAGGGTGAAGCCTCTATTTATCAGGAGTTGGACCAAATGATGGTGCGTGAGGCAGAGGAGTTGGTGCCTTGCGTTTACAGTATAGTGTGCCATATTTTTTTAGACATCCAAGGAGATAATAGGGCATATTTACTAGATGACCATGCCGCAAATGATTTAATAAAACAAAGTCGTGTTGGTAGAATAACTGATAACAGCCCTCACAAGTGAAGTAATTCTTGACGAATTTTGCAACCTTTGACCAAGGTGGTGGTAGTGATCGAAGCGCAACACCCCTGCCTTTGGCTTCCATCTGCTCCCCAGGTAACAGGAAATCTTGCTGTGCATTGAGGACAAGATGCTTCCTGCTGAACCAGTGAATACCGTTGGTTGGAAGCCCCAAAACTTGCACTATGTCTTCCTCTGTTACTGGGATTCTCACCCCTTGGACAGTAGAGTACCCCTCCCTCAAATTGCATGCAAATTCCAGAACCTGTTGTAAATCAAAATTCGGGAGTCTTCTGAAATAGTCCACCCATCCTGCTTGTAGGAAGATTTGGTATGCGTCTGGGTAAAGTTCCAATAATGCCGTCGAGCCTAGTTCATGTCTAACAGCATCTCCTCCCATAGTTACTGTTTTAGGCAGAATACAAAGTGCAGAGCCGAGTTGCCGAGGTCGAAACAGAGTAGAACATTGCAAAATGAAATTATGACGTAATAAGGTATAAATGAGGTGGATTAGACACAACCGCGAGGAATAGGGATGGCGGTGATCGACGTGTTATGTAATGATTACAATATTTCGGTAATCCCCCCCAACTGCGGCTGAATGATATGGTTGGCAGTACGACGCTTTTAGCGGTCATGTCAACTATCTCCTCATTAACTACAATTTAATATTCACACTTAACATGCATACCTTTACAATTACCTTTGGTTGTTGCGCCAAAAAGTGTTATCTCGTCCTTAATAGGTCAATTATCATTATAGAAAGGGTTTCTAAGGTGTAAGGGTTTTTATACACGAGGTTTTTATTATTCACGAGAGGCAGTAGTGAAGGGATATTATTAACAGGATAAATGGCTGATTCCTTTGAATAAAGAATGATATGTTTCTATTGAAGTAATAGTTCATTCTTGGGAGCAAAAATGGGGACATTTAGGAAAATGGAAAAGATTGGTGTTTAAGCAGTGGGATTTGGTGTTTCGACACTGGAAAATGGTGTTTCGGCAACGGGAAATGGTGTTTCGGCAACGGGAAATGGTGTTTCAGCAACGGGAAATGGTGTTTCAGCAACGGGAAATGGTGTTTCAGCAACGGGAAATGGTGGAGGGAATGAATTATGATCTGGAATGACATGGCAATGCTTTCCAATCTGCAGATTAATTCTTCCTATATTGGAATTTTTCTTTTCAGCCACCATCCAAAGCTAAGATCTGCAAAATAATTAATTGTAACATGGCAACCCTTGACAGGGATTATTAGTTAAGAAATCTAATCTAAAAATAAATACATAAACAGGAAATTAAGTGCATTGAGGGATAGCCGGTTCCCCCAAAAAGGCATAGTGTATGTCTGTCATGCAAGTAGCTTTGAAATCCTCTTTAGAAATAGGTTGTTTATACAAACGAATTCGATACCCATTTACTAATAATGGTATTCTAGAATCATCAATCGTTAGGAGTCTGACTGTTCCATTTGGAAAAACAGTATCTACTTCATAAGGTCCTAGCCACCTTGTTCTTAATTTACCCTGAAATTTTTTGAAACGGGAGTCATACAGTAAGGCCCAATTACCTTTTTGGAACTGCTTGTGCTTAATAGTTTTGTCATGCCACCTGGTTCTTTGCTGTTGTATCATGGTTGTTTGATGGATGACATCCAACCTCTTTTCATCCAATTCCTGAAGCTGCTGCAACCTAGTTGTCTTTGCATCAGTCAAGTCAAGGTTAACAGCTAAAGCAGTCCTTAAGGTTTTGATTTCAAATTCCACAGGAAAAACAACACTTTTACCATAAACTAATTCATAAGGTGAAAAACCCGTAGTGTTCCTCCAAGTAGTTTTGTAAGCCCATAATGCTTCAGGCAACCTTTGAAACCAGTCCCTTCTATTCTCCTTGACTGTCTTTGTTAAAATGGCTTCTATGACTTTATTTGTACTTTCCACTTGCCCATTTGCCTGGAGGTGATAAGGTGTAGTCATTTTATGCTTAATGTGATATTTCTGGAGTGTATCTTTGAAGCCATGAGAATTAAAACGAGGTCCTCCATCTGTAACTAGCTCTCTAGGCAAACCAAACCTAACAAAGATTTCTTTAAATAGAAAAGTTAACACTGATTCTTCATTAGCTTTGATGAGTGTCTTAGCTTCTACCCACTTAGTCATATAATCTGTTCAAACCAGTATATAAACTCTTTGATTGGATAGAGGATTGATGGGACCTATAAAATCTAGTGCCCATGTTTCAAAAGGTTCAAGTATTACATGGGGGTTAAGTGGCATTTTATCCCTGTGATTAGGCTGGCCCATTCTTTGATGGCTATCGCAGGCCCTAACATATTTCTTTGCGTCCTTGAAAAGTGAGGGCCAATAGTAACCCATTCTAAGAACTTTATGTGTTGTTCTCTTATTCGCAAAATGACCTCCACAAGGGCCATCGTGGAAAGCCTTCAATATATCATAAACTTCATCTTCTCTGATGCATCTTCGAATTTCCTGATCGAGTCATATGTGAAAGAGACACCCACTTATCCAGCTGTACCTAGCACTTTGCTGAACGATCTTTCTTTTCTCTCTGTGAGATAGGTGTGATGTTAGTTTCCCTGCAACTAAGTAATTGGCAATGTCTGCATACCAAGGTGAGTGAGCAGATACTGCAAATAAATATTCATCAGGAAAAGAATCATCCACTGGAATATTTTCATCAGTTTTTAACTGAGAAAGAAAATCAGCAACTACATTTTCTTTACCTGGTCGATCTACAATTGTGATATCAAATTCTTGTAATAATAATAACCATCTGGTAACTCGAGCATTTGTAACTGATTTGTTCATTAAATATTTAATGGTCGAGTGATCAGTATGCACAAAAGCAGTATAACCAGTGATATAATGTCGAAACTTGTTAATAGCATAAATAAATGCTAAGAATTCTTTCTCGGTGACTGTATAATTAAGTTCAGCAGGGGTTATATTTTTACTAATAAAATAGATAGCATAGGGAAGATTGTTTTCTTCTTGACCCAAGACAGCTCCAATTGCAGTATCTGAAGCATCAGAGGATATATGAAAGGGGAGTGCCCAGTCAGGTCCTCTTAAAATGGGAGCTGTAGACAATTGATGTTTAAGTTCATTAAATTCTTTTTGACAACCATCAGTCCACTTAAATTCAGCATTTTTCATAAGTAACACAAACAAAGGAGAAGCTATTTTAGAAAAATCCTTGATAAATCTTCTATAATATCTAGCATGTCCTAAAAAACTTCTTACATCAGTTTGCGTTTTAGGGATAGGCAGAGTCTGAATTACTTGTACTTTAGCTGGATCAACTTGAATTCCTAGGAATGAGATGAAGTGTCCCAAAACAATACCTTGATTCATCATCATATGACATTTTTCAGTACTTAAGGCAAGATGTGCTTCTATACATCGTTTAAGTACTTTTTCAAGGTTTTGTAAAGCATCTTCAAAAGTCACACCATAAGGAGTAAAGTCATCCATAAATATTTCTAAGGAATCATTAAGCATATCAGAAAAAATTCCTATCACCGCTCTTTGAAATGTTGCTGGGGCATTACATAGTCCAAATGGAAGAACTCTATAGGCAAAAGTCCCCCATGGACTAGTAAAAGTGGTCTTGTCCTGATCTTGGGGTGCAATCTTGATCTGATTATATCCACTAAATCCATCCAAAAAGGAAAAGAATCTCTTACCTGCCAAATTATCTAGTACCTGATCAATAAATGGTAAGGGAAAATGATCTTTCTGAGTAGCCTTATTTAGAGCTCTGTAATCCACACACACTCTCCATTTCCCATTTTTCTTAAGTACTATTACTAATGGTGAAACCCATTCATTATCGGATATAGGATATATAAATCCTGCATTCAATAGTTTTTGAAGTTCTTCCTTCACAATTTCCCTTAAATTGGGATTCATTCGTCGCTGGGGTTGACAAACTGGGCATGATCCTTCTTTAATATAAATACGATGAGTACATAATTCAGAAGAAATTCCCTTCATATCTGTGTAATCCCATGTGAATGCTCGTTTATTCTCGTGGAGTAACTTCATTAACTATTGTGTTTCAGCATTTGTTAGGTTAGGGTTTATATTTAATGTTTTGCCAGGCTCGATTTCGACTGTTATACTTTTGGAGGAGGTGTCAGCAGATGTCTGAGATAAGTCTTCCGTTCTAAGATTTTGTTGTGATTCAGATTCCAAGATTGTAGTCAAGTGATCATGTATTTCAGAGTTAACCGAAGAAGTTTCAGAAATAAAGCTACTAACTAATTCATATTCGGTTGAATTCTTAAATGTTAGGGCTTGTCCGACAGTCAAGATGGGTTGGGTCTCATCGTCCTCATAATCTAACCACACAGAGTTATCATTATTAATCATAGGTGTAGCATGAGGGTACAGAGTAAGCTGTTTGGTTTCACATCCATTAGAAATTGTCATTGAACCTGACCTACAGCTGATGAAGGCATCTACTGTAGCCAGCCAAGGTCTTCCTAAAATCAATGGATGACCCCCCAACTTTGTTTTGGTCTGTAACACCACAAAATCAGCTAGGTAGTTCCAAGATTCGACTGAAATTATCAGGTCTTCAATGACTCCTTCAAGTTTGATTGTGGAGCGGTCAGCTAGCTCTAGAATGGTTGGGGTTTCCCTAATTACATCCTTTAACTGTAATAACTGTGCAGTTCCAAGTGTCATGATGTTTATTGCAGCACCCATATCTACTAGAACTCTAGAAACAAAAGTTTTTCCCACCTGTACTGTGACCGTAGGATGACCAGGGTCACCATATTTCACAGGAGGGTTTTTTTCTGACATTAGAGCAGCTAGATCACCCATCACATGAACTGTGAGGGGGTCCTTAGATTTTCTTCCAGGTTTCTTAATACAAATATCTCTAACAGTTCTAAGATAAATTGGTACATCTCTCAGTGCTTTTAAGAGCAGAATTTTAACATATAAATTCTGCAGCTCTCCTAAAAGATTAAAAGCAGGTGGCTTAAGTGTTTTGGTAAGAGCCAAAAGTTCAAGGAATGGTGGCTCTGTTGCTTCAGCAGTCTCTTTAGAGGATGTTTCAACTGTTTCAGCATTGTTATTAGAGGATAATCCAACTGTTTCAGCATTAGATGACTTTTCTTTTCCGATTTCTTCTTTATCAGAATCGGAAGTAATGTCATCAATAATGGGTTCAACTATTCTTCCATAGCGTAAATGAATGTCATTACATTGCATAGGGGAAACCAATTGGTTTTGAACATCAATTACCTGCAGATCTTTATTATTATTCGAGTTGGGGTTAGGTTGTATAGGCAGCTGGGGTTTCATTGTCTGATTATTTGGTGGAGCATTTGATGGTAAGGAGAGATATTGCTGATACTGAGGTAATTGGTTTGGAAATGGGATCTGTGGAGCTATCCAATTTGGGTTCCATTGATTAAAATAGTTTTGATGTAGAGCCCAGGGATTTCACATCATAGGATCAACAAAAGGAGGGTTCGGTTGCTGCATGGGTGGGAAATTCATTTGATTAAAGTGTGGGTACTGCATTTGATTGAAGGGTGGGTAATTTGTTTGAAAAGGAGGATGATTATTCCAACGATTAAATGACATGTTAGAATTCGTACCTTGTCCTCGTGGTTGCCATTGCCTTCTCTGTGTGAGGAGGTACACTGCTTCAGCTTCTTCTTCAGTTGGCTGCAGTGCTGCTTTTATTCCTGGCAAAGAAGGGCATTGTTGAGTCTCATGGTCCTTTTCATAGATAGTGCAGATTGGTACCTTGTCCAGGGGGCATTCCCTTAGTGGCTGTTTTTCCATGCATTTAGAGAAGAAAATAGCCAGAGCAGCTTTTGCTTCTGCCTGCTTCCTTTTAACCTGCAAGGTATCAATTTGTGAAGCAAAAGAGCTTAACATTTCAGTTTTAAATTCTTCAAATAAGTTACCTATTTCGGCCTGTGTTGCTCCTCCACTTGCTGATTTCTGGACTCTTGAGTATGTACTATCTTTGCTCTTTGGTCTGATTGCTGCTCCTCTCGAACATCTTTTACAGAGATTGATAATCTCATCATAGGATTCCTTAGATATGTCTCCTTTTCCAAGCATATTCAACATATCTAAACAATCATCTCGTACCCCTTTTAGCAATATTGACTTGAGAATATCCTTACTCATATCAGGATGATCAAATTGCTGTAAGTTATACTGTAGCCTTTCCACGAAGTCCTCCAGACTTTCGTCCTCCTTCTGAGTCATCTTGAATAATTCTTCCTTCCTTTCTCTTGTTCGACAATAATCTTGGTATTTAGCCAAAAATTTCTCCTTCATCTGGTCCCATGTTGTAATCACATGAGCTCCCAAGCTCATGAACCATCTTAATGCATTCCCTTTTAATGTAGCTGGAAACAACTTCAATTTCTGAGCAGCATTAACATAGTCATAGCTTCTACACAATATATCAAATACAAAAAGAAATTCATCAGGATCTTCTGTGGATAACCCATGGAAATTGGGTAATGCTAAAAGTGTGATATTCTTCATAGGAGTTGCTCCTCTGGGGATATCTCCAATAGGGAATTCTAGGGTGGAGAGAGAATCTTCTCCCCTTCCTTCTATTCTGCGACCTCCACCGAAAATTCCTTCATTGTTATCCTCCATTGGTTGTTTTCCTGATGTGCTTGCTTGGTCTTTGGAGTTTTCTATTGGAATTTCAATTTTCTGCATTGGTTCCTCCACCTTAATTTCCTCTATTGGTTCTTCTACTGGTCGTTCGTCTTCTTCCACCGGTTCCTCAGTATATTCTGATGGTTCTATAACCCTCTCTGGTCCCACTACTTCCTCTGTCTGATAGTCTATCTGGGAAGAGTGTTGGGTCTGTGGCCTTCTAGAGCTTAACCTCTGGGATGTCTTAGCTTTTGAAATAATATCATCAATAAAAGTTTTTCTTCCTCCTCCTTTGCCTTTGCCGCCTGAATGGTTAACCTTCTTGCGTCCTCTCATGCATC
Organism: Pinus tabuliformis; assembly: GCA_031772625.1. NCBI lineage: Eukaryota > Viridiplantae > Streptophyta > Pinopsida > Pinales > Pinaceae > Pinus > Pinus tabuliformis. Next base: position 1,066,042,890 of record CM062811.1, read on the forward strand.
CTGCATCTCTAAAAGAAAATTGTTAATACCCTTAAAATCTTCAGTCGCCTTCCCCGGAAACGGCACCAAAATGTTGGTCACTTTAATTGTTTATTAATAAAACAGTCGAGTGCCACATAAATTATCAACCCGGGAAAGTCTGATTATTCCAAAGGTGACTATGTACTGTATGTACTCAATCTTAATAGTATTAAAAGATGTAGTATAAGCAGTCTACTATCTATTAAATCCCTACTCTGTGTTACAACAGTTACAACAGTTACAGCCTAGTGCAGGATTGAAGTAAGAACAAATAACTTAAAGGAAACAAATCTGCAAAAGGAAGTGATGGCTGTCCTGCAACAAAGGATCAGGACTCTATCCTCAGAGTAAGGACTTTCAGCACCTGCCTCTGTTTTCCAGTTCACCAATACACTCTGTAAATCCTAATCACCGATGAGGCACTCATATACAACATCAATCAGTTAAAAGGAAAATAGAGTTTCAGTAAACGTAAAATACCAATTAGAAGCAGTACTCGTGATATAAACAGAAATCATACACACAACACACAACAGAAAGAAGATGGGTGAATCTTGTGATGAAGGTGGGCCCTGTCCTTCTCACAAGATTCCCCAGAACACAGAAACTAAGATAAAATACTCAGAACATAATTGTATTCATCTGCCAATAAACCATATTAAAAAAAGAGATTCAGTCTCATCCTTTCACTACAGTTTCTGTGTTATAGCTCGTTCCCTCCTTTTCTGTCTATCCCCCCTCTAATGTAGATGTCTCCTCTTTATAGAGGAGACATCTATTACAAAAGATTTTCATACATTCTGATTCAACCCTTTTGTACCAAAAATAGGAAAGTCAGTTCTTGATAACAGAATATTGTTACAGTTGTGTGAATCATGATCATTACGACCAATATAGTAATCAATCGGACTCCTTTGCCGATGCAGATTTGTTACGCAAATCTCAACTGTTCCTCAAAGTCCGCGTGCTGTTCTTGCTGTTTCAGCTTCGAGGTTCTTGTTGTTTCAGCTTCACGATTTGCGCTGTTTCCGCTGTTTCAGCAACTACAAAATCTGATCCTGCCAGTTAGGCAGTTTCAACAATTGTTCAGCAACTTAATCAACTTTCAAGGATCAATTATAAAGATAACATGAGTACGTGTTGAATAATTAAACATATTGCAATGAGGAGAGTTACTCTATACCTTTTGGAGTGATTAAGCCAAAACACTAGCAAAGGCTCTCAACTAAGGGTTGAAGAGGGTAATATAATGACAAAATATACGGTCAAAAATAGACAATATGGGAACCTAACAAACACTAATAAATAATTAGAAAAAAATACGTAATTCATAATTATTATAGTAAACAAATTACTCAAACACAAGGAAATATGACCCCATTCAGATTTGGTAAACTTTATGTTTACAGTATTTCGCAATAATCAACATTTTTCACTCAAACTCAACCTTAGTTAATGTAACATTAATTTATTAAAACATTAAAAAATTTAAATGTTTAATAACATTAATTAAAATACTTGACAATATATTAATTGAAAATAATATTAATTAATTAATTAAATAAACAATTAACATTAATACATTGATATACTAATTAAAGAATTAATATACAATTTTAAAAGATTACTTAATACATAATTATTATAGTTAACCATATTAATCAAACATAGCTAAACATGACCACATTCAAACTGGTCAACATTATGTTTACCATATTTAACAATAATCAACTTTGTTTACTCACAGCCATCCTCAATCAATGTAATTGAAATATTTTATATTATAGTCATCCATGCTTGATAATAAATGATAATATTGATAATAATAATAATAGTAATAACAATTAATTAATAATAATTAACTTTAATAATAATGCTAAGTAGTAATAATAATAATAATAATAATGTGATGTTGGAATTGTACACAAATGTTTCTAACATCGCAATACAACATTACAAAATGTGGTCAATCACATTTTATAGTATGGTTGACTTTTCAACTTTGTTTCACTATGTTTAACAATCAATAGTCTTCAACTTTGTTCAAACATAATTTACTATTAATATTATTGATTAATAATAAAAATTAAACACGTTATTATACTCAAATGGTAAAGAAATATATTATATGTCGCAATGTGGAAAACAGAGTAAGAATGTTACATTACATTGTGATTTGTACACCATCACAGTGTGGCATTATAACATTAGTCAACCACATTTACTACTGTAGTTGACTATGTTGGGGTATGTTTGGTAGTCAACACTCTTCAAAGTGGTCAAACATAATTCCCTATTAATGCTAAATCAATGTCTCTATGCTCAATCAATATCTCTAATTAATCTTTTCTATCGAATCATCACCACTCCATCAATGAAGCAAATTAAAAACAATAACTTCCTTGCATATCTAAAACCTATATTTAAACCAAACTTCAATTATTTTTTTACAAATCATGATTAAAAAAAATTTGTCCTGTAATTGGTAACCACGTATGCTAATTAGTGAGAAATATATTTAAAAGTAAAATTATAAAATATACATTGCAACAGTTGGAAAGCGTGTTATTAAATGTATGCATGTTCAACATTTGGAAAGTGTTTTGTGATATCGATTACCTGAGTTGTTGTATATGAGCAGAAAAAATCAGCCATGCAAAGGTATGCCCACGTGAAGGCAGTTATAATGGAAGAAATATTATTTTGTTAAATATTCATACGGTAAATTATTCATACCGAATGTGTGGCTGCTGGTGTATTCAACATTTGCATGCCAAGCATTTCAACTTCTTTTTGTAACGTATCCACATCATAATTCCTCTGACGATATATCACTTCACTACATTTTTAATAACATAACATATTATAGTGTATGCAAAAATATTATAATCTATGCAAAAATAGAGAGAATTGGTGTTTTCAACACTCAGGGTTTAACACTTTCATTATACTGGCATATTGAGCCATTCGATTAACCATAAAGTTTTTTTTTTTTTGGGGTATGTAAGCACCCATGGGGATTTGAACCAGTGACATATCGTAAGGAGTGCTTTAACAGTGCACCCATTCACCATCAATCCAAAGCCCCGTGGGCTAAATATTATTTTAACCATAAAGTTTCATTATTATATTTTTATAATAATAAAATGGTATGGTTTCATTAATACATCTAGGTGTATAATGAATAAACGATGATGTAAAACTAGCATTTGCACAAGATGTTGCAAAAGAAACATCGTAAGGCATAAATTGAGGAACAATTGTGACATGTAAATGGTCATTGAAATTAAGAATTAATAAACAAGATTCCATGCAAATGTGGAAGATAAAGATAAATGATTTACATTATGTGAAATTTACAGATAGTATAATGTTTCTAACATAGATTGCCTCTTAGTCGCCGAAGATGGTTTTCTAAGTTTTAATAAAAAATTACTAATAGATTATAATGGAAGAGGTAAATAAAAAAGTATAACATTGTAAACAACATGATGGTTATCTTTTCATATTTGAAATTGCATCACAACAGTTTGAAGACATTGGAGACTCGAAGAAGAAATAATGAACCTACAAAAGGAATATTTTGTTCAAAAGATGTAGAAGAATTATTATTATTTTGAATATGGAATTTAACTGTTGAAATTGATTAGAAAGAATTTGCATGCAAATTTTGTTATAATGAAACTCAAATGAATGAAATTGAAATTACCTTGGTCATGGGAATTTCAATACTTCTAGTTGAAAATGCAAGGCGGCCACTGGAATATCGAACACCATCGAAGATTTATGTGTAGTTGAAGATGCAGATTTCTTGATTTCTAGTGCGCTCGTATTTTTCACATTCTTTCACGTTGATATATGTGGATTATACGTTTCAAACAAAATTTTATTTTTAGTAATAATTGTAAAGTTGGATGAAGGCAGTATAGTTGTATGTTCAGAATTTGCACTCGTATAAATCTTTTTTCTATATTTTGTAAGGTAATTATTGATGCTTATTTTCTGTTTAAGTAAATATATAGTTGTGATATTTCCAAGTCCATATGTCCTTCTCCATAACATGGATAATGTTAGAAGGAAGCAGTTAAAAAATATAATAACAATGTAATACTTGCCACCATGTATTAATACATATTAAATTTGCCTATTGTTAATAGATATAAAAGGTATACGATAAAAATACATTGAGCTTAATAAATATGGGAAACCTTTTGGAGATGTTAACATATGGATTGGAGCAGAGCGTCTAGAGGAGGCATTGAACAGAGAATTTCTTCTGCATGTTTTCTGCAAGCAATTTTTTTGTTGTCTTTCATTTTTATGTAATGATCGAAAATGAATGTGGGGAAAATTTGGAGATCTTGTAGAGAAGGACTCTTGAAATTGCTGTGAATGTGGTAACTTGACGTTTAGTTTTTCTAATGTATATTATTGATTTTCGCAATTTCATACCCTGAGATTTATGTATAGTTAATTCTCAAGCCATCTTTAGTGGAATTTGCATGCAACCATTTCTTTTATTGCTCTAATAGGAAAGTTAGTGGAAATTTTTTCATCCCATGGAGGTCTGATGTATTTGGGAAAAGTTATGACAACAAATGTTGGAAGTTGTGGACATGCAATAGATTCTTTGTAAAACATGGATATAATTTCCCCAAGGGAACCATTAACAAGTTCGGTTGAAACCCAAAGGTTGGAATTTAGCATCACTTTTTTGCTTTTGCATAGCAAGACAATTCGCTAAAGTTTCTCTTCTTCTGAGGAAAGGCTAGAATATGTGTTGTTGTCTTCTACAATGGATCTTGCAATAGGAGTGTTCAAATATTTTATCATTTTCTTATTATGGACCAATGTTTGAGAATTGGTTGGAAATATATGCATGGAATCATGGAAATAATGCATTTCATATTCTCACAAAAAGAAGTTTGTTCGCGACATGAAGATGTTATAGTCGTTAATTGTTGGATTTGCATTTATAATGTTATGGAGGATGTTTCTGAAAGTAAGTTGGGCGATGTTGTCGCCTTGTTGATGAAATATTGTATGTAATATGATGGTTATGTTGAATGTGTTCCACAATTCGCTTCCATGGCTTGTTCCTACATATAGTGTTATGCCTTTGATGGATGATAATGGGTCGAGATCACCAACTAATATAATGGAACAACCACCGAGCATAGTGTTTCTTTGTAGTGGAAATGCCTCTCGAAGACATTCGTCAATGTGGTTGAGAGGATTTGGCCCAATGAAGCTCATTTAATCGATTAGTATGTATCGGATATGCTTAAGTTCTTCTTGGAATGTTGCAGGAGCATTTCCTTCTAAGGGCATAACATTCTTTATAGGAAGGTGGAGGGCGAAATGGCTTGTCGATGCTTGTATGTTGAAGGTTGAAATGCATGTAGGGGCGAGGAGCATGATCGATGAAGGTTTTGAGTTGGAAAGGGTTATGAACATTTCTTTTGTGATATTTATAAGATGGGATTTTGCACTACCAATAATGCCTTGTATTATCATTCTTAGAGGGGGGAAAATATCCTTCTTAGAAAACTAATTAGAAATAATATTTAGGGCTTTTATTTTCATTGGAGATAATGAGTTAAGGTTCGCCAGGATATGTTTATGTGTTTGAAGAATGAGTTGGACAGAGCGATTATTCTCAATCAATTATATGCCTTTTTTCTTGTAGATCTAATGGGATAGTGGTATGAGTCTAGTTATGGTTATCATCAAAACCACACAGGCCAAGCATGTCAAGGTCATTTATGAAGAGCTCATTTGTAGGGTGAAATTGGGAGAGTAATTCCCATTCATTTAACTCCATGGTGTCTCGAGGATGGGTTTCATGAATAGTTGAGTTATCATTTGCAACAGGTTCAATATCAGATAGTGTGCGGTGTTGATGCCAAGGTTTGTATAAAGGACGGAAGGTTTGCCAGTTTATGATGAATTCTTTAGCAGAATCTCCTATATCTTGAGAAATGTGATGAAATGGTTTGTATTGCATAAGAACAACTCGACAAAATTCAACGTAGAAAGGTTCCATTGTGGATGGTATTGAGGAGTAGCATGGAATGACATGAACAATTTCTTTTTTCAGGTCTAAGTTTCCATTTTTTTGTCTTTTGATGAGGATCATATGACCAAGATCTTTCTATTTCTATAAGTGATGTAGATTCTAGGGCAGATGGGCATTGGATGTATGTATCTATGATGTGTGGTGATGGAGAAGAGGTGGTTTTATTTTATGGAAGACATATATAAATTTTTTGGCTTACATTTAAAGAAAAGGAAGATTGACTACACAATGTCAATGGTAATTTTTGCAGCATATGGCAAGTTTCTTGTGCTCCAATTTCACGATCAACATGGGTTTCTACAAGGAATTTTCGAAATGTGGATGTTGTTGGGTCAACATTAGGTGAAGCGAGGATAACTATATGTAGCATGTGGTGGAAGATTTTAGATTTTTTTTTTTTGCTTTGGATGCATATTTTCAATACATTTTTGTACAAAATGGATTGAGAGTATTGGTTGGAAGTCAACATTTGCATGCCATATAGATAAGATAGTAGGGTTATGGGTATTGTTTTGATAATCATTGTGAGAAGGTGTGTATGTCTTTTGGCTATTGGAGTCAATGAACAAGGATGATTTTGGATGTAATTCCCAAGGTGATTTATAACGATATTAGAATGAGGAGCCTTCCTTTCATAGGCATGTGATGTTGGTGAATTTTTTGTGTCATTTAATGCAATTGATAAGTTGTTCATAATCATTAAAAGGATTTCTTCTGAAAATATGTGGCATGGACAATAGGCAAGGGTCTTCTAAATTTTGATGAGTGGGGGTTCCAAGCTGATATGTATTTGTCGAAGAATTGCTTAGCATTATCAAATGCTTTTGTGTCATCACAGATGAGGCTTTCCATATCAGGTGTGTTCTCTATCCAAAGGAAAATATGTATGTGTGTGGATCCTTTATGCTTCCATTCATACCTGTGAAGTATACATTTTTGTTAAATAATTTTTCATTAGATGGGGTTTGATGTTTAGATAATTACGAAAGGAACGCGGTAGAGTGTCTACTTGTACCAATAGTCTTTTGTATGCAAGTGTTTCTCTAAGATAACTTCACGGAATGTTGTGAATCTATGGTGCATATATAGTGATGTTAAATGCGGGTTAGAGATAATGTTATCATCTCTCCATTTTTGTTGTTGTGCAACATCAGGAGGTTGACATCCTAGCATGACTACATGAAGATCAGGCCATTTTGTATCAGTTGCACTTAATGAAGAAAAACCTCAGGAAACCGAGATGACATACCATGTATGTTAGTTCATTTTTAACATTGTGCCTAAAGGATCTTGTGCCATGTAGAGAGGAACCAAATCACAAGACTTGTTCTCACAACTTCTTATCTAGAAATTGTTCTAATTGGATGTTCACATTGTGGATAGATGTTGGAAAGTTATCTACGATGCCTTTCTTTTTCCAAAAAGGATCCTATTTCTTGACTGCGATGTCACATTAGGAGATTTCATATGTAGTAGCGAAATCATGGGTGCTTTCTGAACATGTTATCATGGTAACGTATGAGATGAAGTGCATATTCATGTAAATGCATTGAGTTCGCTCTTGGTTGATTTTGCATTGCAGCTTCGGTGGGGAAATGGCTGGGGAAAGCCATAAAGAGAAGAAATTGTGTGTTGTATTCATTGATTGGGGATTGTCCAATTGGTGGCCATTCAATTGTAGTATCAGAATGGTGGTTCTAGGCATGTAAATATTGTCATATTTCTTGGATTTATGTATTTGTATTGGGAATAGTGGGTATAAATGATTATGTGTGGTGTCAGCGTGGGTTCACGGAATCTTCAATGGGGTCAAGTGGTGTTTTAGGTGATAGGTCAGAAGTTGGATATGTGGTATTGGAATGGGGAAGGGAGGAGGAGAAATCGGTGGGGAATGTTGGTAAGGATGCTAGTGTGTTCCTATCAATGTGAGCATTCTTATAGTATGGGTTATTTTCTAATTTGTCTTCTAATGTAGCAAGCACACGCTATTTACTGACAATGAAATCACAAGCATGATGGTCATTACTGTGACGTGTAACAATTAGAATGTCCAAGTCTTGAACATGTCGTAGAAACATGCTTGTGATTTTTGCAGTCTTGCAGAAAAAAGATGTGTGGCCAGTGTATTTATATTGGCCACCACGTGTGTGTGTTGCTTGGAGTATCGGGTTAACCCTAGCAATGAGAATTTATTCTATTTGTGAAGAGAAGGAAGGGAATGTGGTTGAGGACCAAGATCCATGTTGTTTGATAATGATAAGAAATGACCTTTTGTTTCATACATGCATCTAGAGCAGCGATACATTTGGTTTGAATTGCAGATATGATTTAAGACAAATGGAGCATGGACATTTAGGTGCAATTTTATCAATATTCACATGGAATTCATGATGTGAAACATTACCGTGAATGTTGTTCAAAGCATGTTCAATGGAGGGGTTGGGGCAATGAGTTGTGGACATACTTGTTTGAGAGTTTTTCTCAAGAGATCGAGAGTGTGAAAATTGCAAAAGAGGATTTCTTTCGGGGTGGGAAGTGTTAAATACGTAGAGGTTTCATGGAAAATGTGAATTTGCATCATATATTTCAAACGATGATTGTTGGTTTTCCTATCTATTTTTATTTTTTTGGGAATTTATGATGCCTTTTTTAGCATGATAAACCTCACACCGACATGCATTTATTCATTCTTTATTTTCTTCATATTATCTTTGGGCACATTCATCGTTATAAGAAGCATAAATTCTCACAATTTAAGGTACCTATATGTAAACGAGGGAAAACGAAAATGTTATTTAAAGAGAAAACAACCATGTAAATATATCAAAGGAAAAAAAAAATGAAGTTTTGAATATATTTATGTTATTTTATGATTACAACAATGTGTTTGAAAGAAAAATTCAGTAATTTGCAACTATACATGAAGATAATTGCATGTGTAATGCATCAGGTTCCCTCATTTGTTAAAAGAAGTAAAAACAATGTGAATAAGTGTATTTACACATGCAATAATAGATATAATGGAAGACACATATTTATTTCAATACTGAACGAGAGAATTTTCCAAGAAGGCATACAATACTATATGGTCTAAAATTGTATTTATAAAGTAAAATAATACAAATTGCCAAAAGGCCAAAAGTACATGTAATGATATCTATCTGAGATATCGACATGTTATCTATTGCTCGAAGGATGTTGCTGCATTCTATTGTGAATTGAAATCTTTCTTCTTTCACGATAACACATTTCAAGTATGGTATTCCTCTAAATGTTTTTGTCTTCACTGATCGGGTGAAGATGATATCTATCCAGAGTGCTTTGGAGACAATTTCCTTGATTCGATCTAGATCCAAGGATAAATCATTCAAAACCTTTGCATTAATCCCAATAATTGCATATGTGGCATTTTCGAAAGAAACTATTGAAACCAACTCACTAGTGCGATCTTGTATGTTGATCTTAAGTAAGTATCTATAATCATAGTCAATTACATCAACATTGCATTCTGGGTAATACCATATGCTTGTATTTTTTGGAATAAGTTTTTCATTCATTTTTTCCCATTAAAAATATATGGGCAAGAAAGGTTGTAAAATATATCCATAAACAAAAAAAATTATTGTGCCCTTAAGTTGGTAGAATATAACTTTGTCAGAGGAATCGATAGTGTAAATATCTGCAATTGTTATTTTTTTGGTTGATGGAAAAAAAAGGTGAATATCTTGTTGTTAAGGATGTAGGAGTTGTAGTGGAAACTTATTTTGTAAACCATGACTTTAGCTTGTGGGCCTCTTCGATGTCAGGATCTACAAGAATAATGGATCTTGTTGTAGTGTGAACTTTTTTCCATTAAATCCTCCGACACGAGCAAACTTGATTGCAATGATAGGGTTATTTCTTGCAGCACATAAGGAGGAAATTTCTTGTGATACAACATCAAAATTTCCTCCCCAGAAGATCACATCTATGTTATATCCACACATGTCTTGAAAGTGTATTGTTTGTTTAGTAACTTCAGAGCTGTATTTTCTACATATAGTGCATGGATTGGAAATCTCAATAACAATACCAAGAGAATCAACAACTGGTTTGATGTTTGTTGTTCTAAAATCAGTGATTGATTTTATATTGAAATGCACAATTAGGTTGTGTGTTCTTTCATTGGAAACATGCTCTATGGTAGACGTTGCATTTAAAAAAATTTCCCATTCATTATTTAAGTGGTTGTATTTCTTATTATCTATTTTCACATTTCCTTTTGAGTCAATGTAGACATTTCCAACTTGGATTTTGTCAAAAAAATAATTGGCAACATTTTTGAAATAATTAATGTGTATTTCTCCACCTTCTATATCGAAGAGGTCAAAGCCAAACACTTTACCCGTTCTGTATTGGTAAGATTTAGAACTCTGATGGGAATATGGAATGACATGATGGATGTGTTTTGAATAGAAGGAAGGGGGCAGTGCCTTTTTTATGAAGGCTCTTGGTTCGATGAGGACGGAGTGTCTTCTTGAGAAGTGATCAAAATACTTAATTATTTTGGATTACCAATTAAGGGTATAGATGAAGCATAAATCTATAAGTTTATTAGAATTATAGACCTACATGGTAAATGATAGTCATAGGAGTAATTGTTAGATTCAAAAGTGGTATCAAGAAAATTTGTAAAGTTGAAATAAGAACTTTGTAACAAACTTAAATTGATGGAACAATAGCTGAAGTAGTCCAAATTTTAACATGTATAATAAAACCCTTTTCCAGCAATATTTGCAATGAGGTCATTGAAATTTTTTGGAAGCATGAGGTGTTTCATATGTGTGCCATCAGAGATGGAATTGCGATATCGTAGAGTAAATTTTTTATCGACTGAATAGGGTCAAGTTCAACAATTTGTAGCAATGGTTGAATATGAGTTTATCTAGAGTGCATTGAGAAAATAGTATTCTCAATAAGTTTTGTTGTCATTTTATGAAATTAGAGAGAAAAAAATATGTGTTATAGATTAAAAAAATTATAAAGGTTGTTTTTGCTTTAAAATTGTTTATATGTCGTTTTTCTCGCATCAGATGTTTACCATTAATAATATTCCTATAGCACTACATGAAAAATTATGAACTAAGGAGAAATAAGCATATTCATATAGTTTTTAATTCAGTGGTTATCTAGACTTGTAAAAAAAAATGAACAGATTTATCACAACAACTTCCATATGATCATCCTTTTCCAAACATAGTTAAAATTGTAATTCAAAATTTCTCAAACCTACCCATGATAAAATCAATTAGACAAGCGGCCTAGAACTTGCTGAGAATATTCAATAAAACTATGTTGATTGCATAGGCAATGAGAATAACTGAGAATATGTCCATTTTACTTGATATCTTGTGGAGCCTTAGGAGCTTAATGATCATCCTCTTCCATTTTTTGAGTGATCAAGACTCTGAATATAAGTTCTGATTAGCTAAGGTCCTAAGGATATTGTTCAACAGGTTATGCCAACCCACTAATGGTTGATGGGTATTTTCAAGACTCAAGATGTGATGGTTGGTCAACTCAGGTTGAAATATTTTTGTTCTGAACATGAAAAGATACACACAATTCCTTAGATTGTCGGGAACTGATATGCCTTCTACTCAACTACCCCCCTCCTTGACCCTCTATGTATCCATATTCCTTATGCATGTGTGTTAGATATTAGTCAGGTCAGATGCAACATAGGTGTTGTGGGGAAAAATGCCTGTGCAGGACGATCCTATCCACCTAAGGTGTGACAGTGCCTTAGCAACAAACAGAGACAGCTATTCTAGTATTCTTCCTTTATGAATTAAGAATGAAGAGAGAGATAGATGGACTAACCGATGTCTTCCGTTTGTCCCTCGATCCGGTCTCTCTTCTCTTTGAGAGTTCTCAGCTACTTGCCCTCTCGCTCGCCCAGCTTCAACAGGTTTCTGCAAGATCACAAGAAGAGAACACTACACAAGACATGGATTCATATTCATAACTAGTTCAGGATTAGAAATAAACTAAACATACTAATGCAATCATACATCAAAGATACACCAGTATATAGGAGAAACCAAGATAGCTTTATTGATGAATAACAAGGTTCAGGAAGAGATACAACCAAGAAGGCTCCAATCCAGCATCTCCTTCCCAGCAAATGGAATTCCTATCTTCACCTCCCTTCAAAGCATTAAGCACCCAATGATTCCAATCTCAAACCAACAACAATTCTTTGCAATAACAAAATTCCAGCCTTCAGATCTCATGGAGGAGAGATCCATATATAGATGTTTGGAGAGAGGATGAGTCAGCTTGAGATCTGACTAGTGTCCTCTCCCTTTGTCAGTTCTTGATTCCACTTGGAGGTCCTTGCTTCCACTGGGAGATTTGGAACCTCTTACTCATCATAGTCGAATTCACTGAGGCAAGTGTCATTGAGGAAGATTTTGGAAGCTTCCTGGGTCTTGACACCTTGAAGAATGAACTTGCCACTTGTCAACTCTCGTTCAACGCACCTGGCTAGTGCTTCTACCTGCGTTGCAGTGCAGGTAGCCAGTGTTGGCTTTGACATTCAGCGCAAATAGCTAGTGGAGCCACTGAATTGATCCTGAATTGACTTGTTTTTGAGCGGTTTCTGGTGGAGAACTTCTGTGAATTGCTGTGGTTTGTTAGCCTTGTTCCTCTAGGGGTAGGAAAAACATGTTTAGGGACTTTGGATCCCTTAGATTATGGACATTTCATGCTCATTGCTGTAAGGCACAAAAATGTCTATAACAGTTGCCCCCTAAAGTATGAGGTCGTTTATCGGGTGAAATGCTTTATCCAGGATGATCCGAAGTTCATCCAATGCTGGGAGGAGACCTGTAATAAGATACAATACAATACATTATTTTTCATACTGCTTTCATGATCTAGCCGAGGCGGGCATTCCCATGCTCAGCTTTATAAATTCATTTTTCTGTACATAGAACAGACAATCGTCTGATGGTAGACTGATAATTTTTGATGAAATTATCATCCTTTGAGTAGGATGATTATCTGCTACAATGATGTACATGTCAATGTCTTTATCTTTCCTGAATATATATCGCAGCCCGGATGGATGAAACTAGATCCGGGGTCTTCAAACTCGTTCGATTCTTCACTCTAAGTACAAGTCGATCCATGTGAGAAATGTTCTGAAGTCGAACATGGAAAGACATCGCTTGATTACCGGTCAATGAGGTAGACCGTTAACAAGCGCGAGAGGAATCACCGATAATGATAATGACCCTCAAGGTACTGCAGTACAATTCACGTGGTGTGAATAAAGGACTTGGCGTCGAACACCACGCAAAATCTTTCGGTCGAAGGTCATTGATGTATACCTGTCGCCGGAAGTGAGAAACTTGCCATTGAGGCATGCAAGCTTCAAAGTACTGAAGGGGTTGTTCCTAGATCAACTTCTTGGATAATGAGCTGATGTCGACAAGAAGCGATCCGTCAAAGGAGGGCCTTAATGAATCCCACATCAGTGACACGGAACGGAGCTAATGATTTTGATGGAGGTGAAAACGATCTGTGACATATGATTCAGGGTGGCGGTCATGAAAGGATGAAGGATAATGTACGGCAGTGGATAGGAGACGGTTGACTTTTCTGAACGACTTCTCTTGAACATATGGCGACACTGATGCGATGGATCGGTAGCATTACCCCAAATATGGATGGTATGGCGAGACCATGGTGATGTGACCGGTGAATGAAACAACCCAACCCAATTGTGGTACAGAGGAAAAGTGTCATGTTCAAGAGCGACTTGCTACCATCAAAGTTTTCTTTAGTTTCTCCCAATTTTTCCCCAGTCATTGCTGACCAATACCTCTTTATTTTTGTCAAGCCTGAGGAGGATAACATATGCTTGTTCTATAACCTGCCCTTCGGGCAAGCCCATCGCTATGTTTTAACGAGCCTAGCGATAGTGAAACTCGTTCTCGTCTAAAGACAAGTTTGTCACTATTTAATGATTTTAACGAGTCTAACGACAAGGATAACTCGGTCCTTTTCATTTTTAGAGAGTCTGAAAAGGTACATAAATTTAACTCCAAAAGTCCTTTTTCGTCATCTAATCCCTTAAGTCCGAAAAAGTATAAAACAATACAGAAGGGATGAGTTTTCGATAGTTTTAACGAGCTGAACAAAACAAGCGCTCGATATTTTTGTGCAATAATCCCTCAGGTCCAAAAAGATTAAAATCTAGAGGAGGGATAGCACTTCCGGTCTCTTTAACGAGCTGGAAGGCCAAAACTCGGCAATCTTTTCATATTTTACGAGTCAGTTGAAAAGAGCTTAAAGAAGACTCGTCTTTTGAGGAACGAGTGATAAAACGGATTAGCAGCTGATTCCAGGTACAGGTTGGAATTTTCCAATCACGGCAGTGTCACAAGGATGGCTAGGTGAAATCACTCTTCGCAGTTGTTCCTCAAAAAATGGGTAAACAATCATATGGAGGTGAACGATCGGCCAAATGAAAAGTGGGGGTGACGGTGCAAACACGACCAAGGCTTTAATGGCTGATAATGTTACATTCACAGATGGTTATTTACCGGAAATTGGTTCATTTTTTATTTTAAAATGAGCTTAAACGCTGGTGGAAACACTTGCTCATTGCTTATGTTTATTTTTTAACGAGCATGAAGTCCGCGTTAAAACTGCTCGGATCTTGTGTTTATTTTTTAACGAGCATGAACTGTGTGCTAAAACTGCTCGAATAACCCAGTCATATGACAAGAGTGTCTCATTGAGATTCTATTTTTTATGGAGCTTCATCTCACAAAGCTTTGCCCCGGATCCTTTCGTTATGCAAGTTCGGAAACGACTAATCCTACGAGTTTAAAGGGTTAGAGGTCCTAAAAATTTAAAAAATAAATAGCCGCCCCTTGCTAGCACTCCAAAAGGTTTGCAAGCCCCCAGGCATAAAGTACGATTTCAAGGTTACCTCTGCTTCATTTCCGTCAAAACATTTGTTTCACCGAGAGAGGCCTACCTCTTTCAGGTTACCCAAATATTGTCTCGTTAATCTTTCAAACAAAACACTTCCTCGGCAATGTCTACCGAAATAGACAAAGGTGAGCGACGTAGCCCGCCAACTCTCATAACTTTGACAAAAGAATCTTATTCTAGAATAACCCCTCTTCCTAGACAGACGGGGTACAGACTAGTCATATTCTCCCACGGAAACCTACTCTATACCCAAAGTTTCCCTGCCGAAGCAGACCAGGACGCATGCCCCCTGGGTTCCAGTCATATCCTCCTGGATTACTCGCGCTCATCAGGAGGACGGACCGTGGGTTGAGACACTTCTTGCGTGAAGAGACCATTTAGGGATGGTACATGACTATTTGCGATGCATGATCCGGGAAATGAAAGTTGGTCCACGAGCTTGACCACTCTTCCTTCATGCGGAAAACACATTACTCTAAAGAGTGATGAGACGATGGCTCCCATGCAATATATATAGTCTCGTCCAAGGAGTAGGTTATAATCCAAGGGTCCTTGAATGACCATCACGTTCATTTGAACGGTCTTCCCTTTCAATGTTATGGGCACATTGGGGAGGATCCCTAAAGGTCGACTGGTTCCTTTATCGAAGCCTGATAGATTTCTCATTTCCGGAAAAAGCGCTGGCGAACCAAGCGCTTTCCAAGAAATAGAGGAAAGGATACTCACAGATGCCCCCTCATCAATAACTGTGCCAGCCATTACCATTCTGTATATTTGAACGATAATTCTGAATGGTATGCTAGCTGGCAAGCGGGGTCTGCCTAGTTGGTTCCAGTCGAACGAGACAACTAGGTTGCTTGGTGGTGGGACCGAATAGACAGTCGGATATCGCTCTGACGAACTTCCTTCCTGCGATAAAGGAATGGGTGCATTGCCCCCTTGTTCGTCAGAGTTAGTGTTGATGAAGAGAATTTGGATGGTGTCGTCTTTATCCTCCTCTGTGATGGTATCATTCGAAGATAGAGCCTCTGAAAGCAAAACTGGGTCAACTGCCACCTCAACCTTTTGACTTTCGTCAGGTATGGATTTAGACGGTTCATCTTCAATGATAGGTGCTTCGGCTGACCATCTGAACGGGCCAGCTGGGTTCTCAACTAGTGAAGGACTCGGCAGGAGTTTTTGATATCCAGGAGGAAGTTGCGCTCGTAAAATCGGGCGATCTTCCAAAACTCTTTTGGCCTCGTCTAAGAAGGGACAACGGTGGATGACATGGTCACCTTCACACAGTTTGCAGGGAAATCTAGCTTTCCCTCTCTGTCCTGTGGCTTCACTTCCACTAGTTGACGGTGTGCTATCAACATGGCTATCAGAGGTTGACGCCACCGAATTATGCAAACGGGGAGACCAGTCCCTTAGTATCCGAGGGATGCAGGGACAATCTCTATGGAAGTGGTCTCCCTTGCATATGACACATGGCGATTTAGGCCTGGTCAGTGCTGTGTGTGGATTTTTGTCAGACGACACTTGTTTGCCCCCAGTCGCCTTTGGCTCCTTCTTCTTCTTCTTTTCCTTCTTCTCCTTAGGAACCCGATTTTTTGTTTTACCAGTTCCGTCAAGCGAAGAGGAAGGAGGGGAGGAAGAATTATATGAAGTAGAAGGCTGGTGGGTAACTCTGGTCTGATCTAACTGTTGACTCGGCTGTTCAGGAATAGTGGTGTTCTGAACGACATTGGTTGAAAAGAGCCAGACCGGCAGGCCAATTGTCAGTCCTGGAAGCGACAATGTGGCCATATGGGGTGCACCAACATCTCCCCAAGAGGAGAAAGGACTAGGATTTCCACCAAGGGGAATTCCTTGGTTGGTGGGCTCCATTTTTTCAACCTAAAGATCAACGCAGGAATAATGGGTGATTGTTCCGTTTAAAATAAATTTTTAACGACGCTTTAGACACAACTTGCTTTTTCACTTTTAAAGAGTCGAGAAAAAGCTAAAGATGACTCTAGTCTCCTTCGATGTTTTAACGAGCCCGAAGTGACAAATGCTCGGATGGGATTTTTCTGTTATAGATTCTGAAAAAGGCCAAAAGGAACTGCTCTGGAGTTCTAGGCAGAGGGTGTGCCAAACTTTTCGCAAAACCGCAGAATACTTTTTAGGGTACGGGCGGTCGATCTTCCTGAATGCTGTGTTCAGTGCATTGCGATCAGTAGGGCGGCCGACACGGCTTCCTAAGGATAAATGTTATATTCCTATAGGGGTCTCCCAATATATACGCGACGGTACGTGGGAGCACAATCCGTACTGGCTCTATCGTCCCTCAGGAGGAATCACCCACCTTCAACGAGATCGACAGTCACCAGGCTTTACGACGCCGGAACACGTCTCTAGCCTAGACCTCTATGTTGTGCGTTATGTTGCAAAGCGTTGTTAAGTTCATTCAGTTTATTTTAAGTTGATCTTTTTAGAAGTTTGCCTTTTCTGGATCACCACGAGATGTATGATACAATTCCTAAATGCAGTCTAAAGATGATAAGCAAGCTTTATATCTTTTCAACTTTGAAAATCCTAGCTACTAAGGGAAAAGAAAGACACCATCTTTTCTCAAAGAGCAATCAGCACACTCTAATGCACTTTTCCTAAATCAAACATGCAAACTATCAAGATGCAAGTGCACAATGCAGGTGTTTGTTTTCCGCTTTCTTAGTATTGATGCCTACAAAGAAAGCTTTTTGTACAACTTTGAATTTGCTTTTAAATGACAAATACAAACAAGTTTACTTTTTTCGAAATCAGAAAGGGTAGAAGAGAATACAACACTTTGCGACTTTCGAAATGAACACTTGTTTCGACACTTAAAAGAGACAAACTCAAACCAATAAGCAAAAGCAAATGTATAATCAACTGTAAACAGCCAATGAACTCTCTCCTAAGATCACAATCAACAGATCTGAATCAAGGGCTACAGGATGATTATTTCACTCATGCAAAGGAAAAATGTAAATGACGCCACAAACACATAAAAACACTCACAGTCTTTTTGTACAAAAGGAGGCAGAATTTAAGCAGAGAAAAGGAGTTATCAGACTGGTACCTATGCTGGTTACAAGCTGCAAAAATCAGAGATCAAAACAAGGCAAAACAGAGCAGAGAACCCCAGCTGCACAAGGCCAAACTGGATCAGCGCAACCTCAACACAGGGGTTTTGACATTCAGCACAGGTGGCCTTCACGGGACCTGCGTTGAAATGCAGAATCCCTTCACAGGGGTCACGCTGAAGAAGAAACGAGAGTTTCTCACTGGGTTCTGGGTCACAGTTTGCTGATTAATCAACGGTTTCAGGCCAAATGAAAGCAACAAGCAAGGTACAATCAAAGGGATGCTTTGAGGGGGTACTAAGATCTATCACAAACGATCATCAAATCATTTGTGAGTCCATTGTTCAGATCATAGACAAATCCAGTGATTGGATCAAAGCAGCAACTGTCTACTTTGCAACTGAGAAGAGCAGATGCAGTTCGATTGTTGCTGTTGAGTCTATGAAACAAACAATGATAGAGACACAAATAAAATGACTAAACAGATGTCCCCAGCGGAGTCACCAATTTGTTGTGGGGAAAAATGCCTATGCAGGACGATCCTATCCACCTAAGGTGTGACAGTGCCTTAGCAACAAACAGAGACAGCTATTCTAGTATTCTTCCTTTATGAATTAAGAATGAAGAGAGAGATAGATGGACTAACCGATGTCTTCCGTTTGTCCCTCGATCCGGTCTCTCTTCTCTTTGAGAGTTCTCAGCTACTTGCCCTCTCGCTCGCCCAGCTTCAACAGGTTTCTGCAAGATCACAAGAAGAGAACACTACACAAGACATGGATTCATATTCATAACTAGTTCAGGATTAGAAATAAACTAAACATACTAATGCAATCATACATCAAAGATACACCAGTATATAGGAGAAACCAAGATAGCTTTATTGATGAATAACAATGTTCAGGAAGAGATACAACCAAGAAGGCTCCAATCCAGCATCTCCTTCCCAGCAAATGGAATTCCTATCTTCACCTCCCTTCAAAGCATTAAGCACCCAATGATTCCAATCTCAAACCAACAACAATTCTTTGCAATAACAAAATTCCAGCCTTCAGATCTCATGGAGGAGAGATCCATATATAGATGTTTGGAGAGAGGATGAGTCAGCTTGAGATCTGACTAGTGTCCTCTCCCTCTGTCAGTTCTTGATTCCACTTGGAGGTCCTTGCTTCCACTTGGAGATTTGGAACCTCTTACTCATCATAGTCGAATTCACTGAGGCAAGCGTCATTGAGGAAGATTTTGGAAGCTTCCTGGGTCTTGACACCTTGAAGAATGAACTTGCCACTTGTCAACTCTCGTTCAGCGCACCTGGGTAGTGCTTCTACCTGCGTTGCAGTGCAGGTAGCTAGTGTTGGCTTTGACATTCAACGCAAACAGCTAGTGGAGCCACTGAATTGATCCTGAATTGACTTGTTTTTGAGCGGTTTCTGGTGGAGAACTTCCGTGAATTGCTGTGGTTTGTTAGCCTTGTTCCTCTAGGGGTAGGAACAACATGTTTAGGGACTTTGGATCCCTTAGATTATGGACATTTCATGCTCATTGGTGTAAGGCACAAAAATGTCTATAACAATAGGTGCCTTGGAATTATTTCTACAACTATAAAAGCTCCTAACATTTTCTGATGATTATGTCGACATAGGCATCCACAATGGGGTGGTACCTCCTATTAGCCTATTATTTGGTCCTACAAGACCAATGTGCCTTCTACATAGCCTGCCCCTAAACAACCTCAGTAATTATGTGTTAGTTATTAAGAAGGACAAAGGAATCTATGTTGGTGCCTTAAAATTTTTCTACAACTATACGATTATCGTCCTCTTGTACTTAAAATAGTATCTTGATATCCCATTTTCAAATGGCAAAGTTCTAATAAGAAAAATCATGGTTGTAGTCATTGTAGTGAGATTAAATCTGTTCATTTAGAGTCAACCGACTGACCTTACACACATTAGCTTTAGATTCAGCCAGTAAATTTTGGTCAAAATAAGCATTTCAACAACTTATCATGATTGGATACAAATTCCACCATGAAAGGGTAAAAATATATAACATAGAATATAAAAACTTCATTCATCATCCAAATCCTATTGCACATAAATGATGTTGATATCTCCAATATAATTTTCAATAGAAATGCCAACTACTATACCTTTGTAGAGAGATTTGTCACTACAACTTCCATATGGTCATCCTCTTCCAAACTTAGTTAAAACTATAATTCAAAATTTCACAAACCTACCCATGATAAAATCAATTAGACAGGTGGCCTAGCACATGTCGAGAATATTCAATAGACCTACATTGATTGCATAGGCAATGAAAATAACTATTCACCCATCAAACAGTATAAAAACGACCATCAACAAAAATTTGAATCGATATCAATATGTGTGTTTTCTTCATATCAAATCTTGTCCCCACTTTAACTGTAATTTCGGTTCTAGTTAAAAATTGATCTAATCCGTCCTTAATACAATGCTAATTGTCTTTGAAAATGTAAAAATAGAGGGCTAATTTTGGCAAGAGATCTAATTTTGGGAGAGATGGAAAAAATTGCCACCTGCAAAGGGTGTTTGGGCATGTAATCCTCACAAGGCCAAGAATCCCCTCAGATTGAAAATTGTCCGGGCTTCCTGAGGATATTGTTCAATAGGTTATGCCAACCCATTATTGGCTAATGGGTATTGTCAAGAATTGTGATGCTCAAGTGTGATGTGAAATATTTGATCTAGTTTACATAGAAAAAACTTCAAATGCCTCACCTGAATTGGTTTTGTACTAATATTCAATATATAATGAAGTTATATGACTTCCCTGCATCCCTTTACAGTTGCGGTCTTGGAAATAAATGATCATATGCTTCACAAGAAAAGTATTTGGATCATAAAGAATTCATTGGAATGAAATGCAATTAAGTAACAAGTGAAAACTATAAAATCCAATTAAGGACTTCTTTTGAAAGATATTTAATGAGTGGCTTTCTACTAGAGTGGTTAAAGTTTAGACTCTGATAAAAAAGAGGAGTATAGTCCAGATTTTTATTCGAGTTTGTAATTTGGTGAATGTTGAAGAACCAACACGACTTACCTCACACACTAAATTGTTGTGGTATTCAACAACCCCACCATTTGTTAATTATAGTAGTTAATGTTACTTTAACTAAATGGGGACCCTTTAAAAAGTTTCATCCAAAAAAAAAAACTTAGCATTTAGTCATTTCTTTTATTTTTTGAAAAAAGCAAAGATAACAATCAAAACCTTTTTGTGAACTACTAAAGACTTACCTTTTCATATATAGCATGTCTAAAACCCACCAAAGGACCTTTCTAAAAAGCCTCCAAAATCAAGCAAAGTGATTAAATAAGGGCTCCATGATCTAAATTATCATAAAATCCAATGAAAACAGAAGTCCTTAAGCATTTTTAGGCTTAAGTCTCGCAACGCATATCGCAACTCATGAGGAACTCTCTCTTAAAAATGATATAGAAAGATTTGTGAGTTGCGAAACCGTGAAGGTGCTTTGACTTTTATCGCATTGCATTTCAGGTATTCAAGCAAACACTTCGCACTAACCATCAGCTGATATTGCGAAATGCGATTTGCACCCAGACCCACACCTTAGAATATTAAAAGTAAATATTTCAAGTCCATCAAGTCTATTGCATAAGATAAACCTAGCGGCTAACTATATGTGAAACAACTAATCAATGGCTCACATCTTGCATCTCACAGACACATAACATGAGGTAAGAATGCTAAAAGGCACATCTTGCGATATTGCGATCTGCGATATTCCTTCGCAAATCACACAATCGCTATCATCACAGTATAATGGCTCGCCACCCTAGAAGCTTTCATCTCGTTTTATGATGCAAACATTTATGAGCAATAAAGCTAAGGAATAACAAATCATTAGTGGGAATTAGTGGGAAATAATTGTATTTATGTGTGAAAAGCCATTCATCTTGACACGATATCTTGTTACGTGCATTCAAATAATGCTTCATTTACCACCTTTATAAGCTATCTGCATTATTTCATATTTACGTTCATCTATGAGTGTCTGATAGTTGTTGTTCTTCATTTTAGGAAAAAACCACAGAGCAGAGCGTTGAGAACAATGGGGAAGAAAGGCAAGGTTGTTGCCTCTGAGAAGACTAAGATGACTCCCCTATTCAGAGATACCACATGCAGCAGAGAGGGAGGAACCTTTACACGGGATACTATGTACAACATACTAAAGGAGGAACAACCGAGGATTATGGAAATTAATGTTACAGTTGACGGATGAGATTCCTTAAACGCTTCGAGGTTATAGACGGCTTGCTTGTTTTTGCACTGCATACCCTGTCGGCCGAAGATAATCCCTTATACCAACATGGTAAAATGGGTTATCGATGAAGCAGACATCTCAGACAAAGAATTAAAGATGAGAAGCCAAGGGGTCATCGGATCTTTTACCTTGGACAACCTACGGCTTATGTACCACCTACCAGAGCCACAAGTCATCTACAACAGGAAATTCATAGAGAATTTTGCTAAAGAGAACAACGACCCAATGGATTGCACCCACGCCTAGTCGAATAATGAAGAGAAAATCAAGAAAGACAAAAATGGTATGTACACTACTGCATCTATTTGTCCCCCTTATAGTTTTGTTGTGGCTATGTTATGTAGACTGTTTGGCAGACCTGATAGTACTAAGTTCTCCCCAGAGTGGTTGTCATTAATAGACGCAGTCGTTAACGCAACTATAATGAATTGGGCCCAAATCTTGTCAGACAATTTAGCAAAAATAATTATCGAGTATAGAAGGAGAAGAAGTATTGCTTCGAGGGTTTACCCTCCATTTTTTATGAGCGCCTATGTTATGAATGTTATTTGTTTTAGTTCAAATCTCCCCATTATCGGATGGAAATGGATTGTTGGAAATCCGCTTCCCATTCATGTGTACCACAAGGTCATGTGGGAATCCAATTTTCAACCACGTTTTTTCAATATTTTCCATGGAGTTATGCTCCCTATTCATAAGCAGCGTTATAATTGAGATGCCCCCAGGTTTTCTGAAGAAGTTGAAATTGACATCCTCCCAGTGGCCAAATGGTTCGGGGAGGAAAAATTTACATATATCAAAGTTTTTGGCAGCATCACTTCCTCCCACATCCTCCCATACTATGTTCCAGATAGATTGATGACTAGGAAGATAGCCTACCAGATAGCTAGTGAGGGAGGAATGAGCCATACACTGAAAGAATCAAAGAAGGCCATTTGACTTTCATTCCATGTACAGTGCGGAGCATTTGCACTACACGACTTGGGACACACATTCAAAGAAGAAGAGAACATGCTATCTCTACAATTACCCAAATTCCCTAAACGACAATATGACTCATTTGGCATTGTCAAGAATTTCACTGCTTTGGTGAAAATAAAAGTATTCACTAATGAGGAGGATGTTTTTGATGATATCTTTTTGCGGAAAAGCACCTTTGTAGAGGTGAAGCATATGGCACAACTACTTTTTGACCAAGAAGATCTGGAAAAATTTTACAGTTACAGAGAAAGAAGGCTGGCAATCATCCCATTCGACCAATTATTAACTGAACCAATAAGGGAGCCGACTCCCAATGTGATTATAGAAGGTGACTCCAAAGAAAATTCCAAATCTAATTCTGAGGCAGAGTCTCAAGAAAAATCTATCGGGGAATCGCGACAGTCATCACAAAATGGAAAAAGTAGAAGCATCGAGGATACAGCCCAATCTACACAAAATATAGCTGAAGAAGCTTCAGCTAGAAAGAAGGTTGAAATGCCTACTACCTCTGCACAACCAATAAAACCCACGCTAATTTACTTAGAGGCAGAGTGGGATAATTTTAATAAAAGTCTCAATATAGAGGAACAGGTGCCAGAGTTGCAAACTTCACAACAGAAAATATCTTTGGAAATTACAGTGGAGGAAATTTCAAATGAACCAGAAGTAGAGCATATCCCTGTTACCCCCACCTCCGAAATAATTTTGAGAATTGAATAAATACCCCCTCTGGATGTATTCTATAGCCCACATCATAAGGCCGTGGTGAAAAGACAAAGAAAGAAAATAAATTGGACTTTATAGCTGTTACTACCCTCGAAAATGAACTAATGGATGTTCTATGGAAGGACTCGCCCATTGATCCATCTGCCAACCTAACTAAACTCTCGCAGTTTGCAGGTGCTTATGCTACATCGACCATAGAGAAAGCAACAGAACTCCAAATGTTTCTTAGAGAAAAGGAAAATAAAATAATGTCGCTAGAGGAACAATTACAGCAAGTCAAATCTGACTAGCAGGTAGAGATACAGTTGGCCAAGCTTCAACAGGATTTGAACAGATGCAAATAGAACATCAAATTAGCTTAGCCGAGAAGGAAGTAGAGGTGCACGAAATAACTTATCTACATAAATATGATCAGAAAATTGATCAATTTATTACCGAAGTACTTGGACTTAATTCCCAGTTGACGCACTAGAAATAATTATTGTGTCAGAATATTTCACACTGGAAATCTTATTGCGAAATAGGGAATAAACTGACAATTCAAGTCGTAGAAATGTGACTTGAATATGATGAGATCTTTAAAAACGTATCTGATTTCATCGCCTGGCAAAATATAGAGGAAGGGAGAAAAGCCGACTTGCCCAAACTAGAAGAATCACATAAGGAAATTCTGCTTGCAAGCTGGGATTTTCAGCTTAAAGAAGAAGAAATGGCAACAACAGATGTGGCGGCAACATCAAACGTTATCATAGAAAATATCAATGAGAATTTGCACAGTGCCAATCTAGTGGTGAGAATTGGGCGATTTATTTTGTGTTCTAGAATAAATTTGTAAGTTTTCAAATAAGTGGAAGTATGACGCTTACAAATTTGATTAGAATTTAAAATGAAAAGTATGAAAAATTCAAAAATATCATCAATTTGACAAGTTGTGAGGATTTGAAAATCCACCCGACGTTTACCAGATCCTGAAATGCGTGCATGTTTTGATCATTAATATTTTCGACAGAAGTTACTGTGAGTTTTTTTTTAAATGAGTTTTTTTTTTTTTTAATTTTAATTTTCAAATTAATCTTTTATTTCTAACGAATAAATTTTAAACTCTATAAAAGAACTTGTCAAAATTTTTAAGCAATGATAAAATTAGAATATATTTTTTATAAAAATTAAAACTTATTTTTATAATTAACAAATATTTTGAGAAAAAAAAATTATTGATAGCAACTAAATTAAACTCAAAAATTAGTTTGAGAAACAGATTACAATATACTAGGCCTTGGCTAAAAAAAATTGATCTCAAAATGCGAGGCACGAATATAAAAATCTTTAATCTCTCTTTTAGAAAAAACTCTTCTACCGCCTAACTCTTAAAAATATGCCCATGCTCATTAAACCATTGACTTTCCTCGAATCGATTGACGCGCGCATATAAATATTAACTATGATGGCCAATAACAACTCTTGCGAATAAACTATGTGATTCTTGCAAACTAAGCTGGTTCTTGCTAAACCTTGAAAGTTGTAGATTGAAATTCTTTGCACTGGCAAAGACTAAGGGTGCCAGAGGCTCTCATTCTTTCACATATTTAGTGAAACATTCAATGGTGGTAGGCTGCAACCCTACCACCTAGGAGACTACCATGATGAAACAGTCAATGGTCGTAGGCTGCAACCCATCCCAGATGGCACGGTATCCAACTTTGTCAACGGTGGTTGTGGAGAGCAGTCGAGCTTCCTATAAATGGACGTCCTCACTACTTCTTACTTCAATTCTCAGCATACCTGTAACTTCACAAATTTCTTGAAATCTCATAATTTTTCCTGCTTGTTTAGCTACTTGGAATATTTCTTCTTCCAGTAACTTCATTTTTGCACTCTTAAGGATTATGGCATTATATTTGTCTACTCCTGAAATGTCATCTTTAGCCTCTTCTTCATCAGTAAACCCCTGTAGTATAATAGTAATCCTATTACTATCATCTCTTGAACTCATTTCTAATTCAACACTCCCATACTGTAGATTCCACACCATTTCATATTTCTAAGACATTCTAATCTCACCCTTCATTAATTCGATCTGTTCTTCAGAATTAACTTCTTGGTTCAGATTGACTTCACATTTCCTTGTTCCTGCATATAAATCTTCATCAAAATTAATCAATTCAATAACCACAAATGCTTTACCTTGCTTCCTCATTATGCCAATATTTCTGACAACTTCTTTTCCATATTTGTCATTCATGACAACTTCTTCATCCTTATTCAGTTCTGGTTGTACAATTTGATCACTTATTCCTTGGTTTCCTTGCCTCTTTTTCAAAAGACTTGACTTTTACCACAAATCTGCCATCTCGATTGGAATTTCTCCCAAAAGTTCTGCACAATCTTCATTGTCTGCATCATCTGTCTTTAGTCGTTCTTTACTCTGGCTTCCTTCAAGGTCAATGATCTTCAATGATTGTTTAATATCTACATAATTTACTACAGCTATGTTTAATAGCTGCTCTTCTCTTTGCATCACATGATTATGTGAGTTTCCTTCCTTTAACTTCTGAAAAATCATATCTACGTTGTTCCCTTCACTTATGATAACACTAAACAGTCACCTTACTTCAGTGTATCCTTTGATCTCAATAATTTTTTTGCCATCCTCCTTTTGACTTATCCTTTGGATATCACCTGACTGGACATCTTCTTTCACTTGGCTGTAACTTTCCTCCTTATTCTGCATATGACTGTGAGTAGTCATCTCTCCACCCGTTAATATAACAGTTTACAATAACTGCTTGTCTTTCCTCAAGTCTATATGACTTGCAAACACACAACAACCTTCAATTTTCAAAGTACAATACCTTCCATTTTCTTTTGATGCTTCAAGCACCAATCCTCCATCATAGATCTTTTGGATTTCAGCAGATCCTTCTTGCTGTGACTCCATTTCTCTGAGTATTTCCTTCTTTAACAAATCAATACAAATTTGTTCAAGTTCCCTGAACTCGTTCATCAGCTTGCCATTCCACCTCTGTTGCAATAGCTTGCAATAGCTTCCACTTGACTCTTTTCTTCATTCTCCATCTGTATCTTCGATCTTCGTTTGTCTTTCTTTATACTGCCAGGCTAATCTCTTATTCTTCATTCTGCTACCAGTTGCTATACTTCTGCAATCTAATGCCTTCCTCAAATTCATTCTCATATAGCTGATCATCCCTTTCAAATTATTGGTTCCTTCCATCTTCATCTTGCCGGATTAATACTTTTGTCTCCTTCATGTCTCTGAGGACATAACTTCTCTGTTGCTCCTGATCTTTCATCTCACCTTCAAATAATCTCTGCTCAATTTCTCTGATTTCAACATCATATTTATTAATGTTGTCTTCCACACCATGCATAGTAATCATATCCTTTTCTCTATCAAGTTCTAAAAGCTTCATTTCTCCTTCAGGTTCCTTGAGCAGTCTTTCCAAGAGTTCTATTTCCTTGTGAAATCTCTCGAGTAGTTCATCACAACTTCCATTCTTAGCTTCATTCTTTTCCTGGCAATCCTCTAGAGTTATCATGTCTTCTGCACTATCATATTGCAAACTTCTTTCATCAATTTTATTAAAAAAATTCATTTGTTTACCTTCTTGGAATACCACTATGGCATTGTCATTAGACTTCTGGTCCATATCAACTTCATTTGATTGTTTCACAACAAACAGAATTTCATCTATGAACTCCTTCTGCTGCAATAGATCAGCACCTTCTTCCTCTAAAAGGGATTCTCCATCATACTTCACCTCAAGAGCTTCATTCCTATTTGTGACAGTTTCACCAGACTATCCATCATCCTCTATATATCCTGCAAACATACACAAACTATGAGAATTAAAATCACAAGGCTTCATTGCCTCATCTGCTTCCCTTGTCAACATATCTTCGAATTGTTCTAAACTATGCCAATAGTCCATGAGATCTTTAGTTGATCTCTCATTATCCTCTTCACCCAACATTTCACCTTGTTCTAGTCTGCAAATGGAAACTTCCATTCCTGCTTCTGCTTCTTTGAGTTCCTCTGGTTCCTCTTGAGCACTCAATATCTACTCAATCTTTCTCAATTCTTCTGCTATCTCTAACTTCACTTGCTGATTTCTCTTTTCTCGTAGCCTCTGCCACTTTACTCTCTTCCTCATGGTCCAACCATGCTTTTGGTCTTCATCACTTCTTTGCAGCATCTCCATAAATATTCCAATCTGGAAATCTATCTCAGCTCTCTCTTTGTCAAACTCTCCTTGACTCATCCTCATGCCATTTGCTTTGGCATCTTTCCTTCTACTGTGGATTCTTTCTGAACCTCTGCTATGACTATCTGTAGTCATCTTCTTATCCTCTCTTTCCATGAGCTCCTCACTCCTCTGTAACAAGCCTTTGCAATAGCAAGTACTCCTTATTGCGATCTTATCTCACTAAGCTCTCCTGACTCAGTGTTTTGGTTGGCACGGTCCTCTATCTGGAACCCCCTCCTGAGCAACACCTTTGCTCCTTCTAGGCTTCTACAATCTCTCACTCACTCTTGAGAACACTTCAGCTATCCTATGTGTCCAATCTCTTGTTGGATTCTTCAGGTTCACTGCCACTTCAAAGTGATTTCCTTGCTCTGCTTTTAAGAACACATATGGTTCTTCTCTCACAACTTCTCTTGTTCTATATTGCTGCAGTCTTCACACTTTCTTATGCTGCCACCTGTGGTTTGAATGGATTTCCTCTATCTTTTGCATCTGCAAGTTCTACTATACATCGTCTCTGTGTGCCTTCCTTCTGTCAGATTAGAATTTGATCCTTCCTCTCGTCTGCATAAATATCTTAACACAACTCTGTTTTTAGTTCCTTCACATGGAATTTTCTTCCTTTTTCCTGCTCTGATACCAAAAATGACGCAACCCTAAGCCTGCCACACAAATATACCTTATCGGGGCTTAATTTCCCCTTAATGGCCCTTTAAAGCTCCATTCCCACATGCATGCATATTAGAAGTGTTTTATATGCTTTTGGCCTTAAAAATCCCAAATCACCCCGCTTTACACCCTTTCTCTACAAAGCATAGGCCCTTTACTCTATCGGGAGTGGAAAGCCTTTGAAAAAGCTTAAACTATGCCTTTTTCCCTTTCAAGACCAAATACTCTTCAAAAGGCCGAAACAAAGCTTTTCCGCCCCTTTTACACAGCTATATATGTTAACGCTACAGATTTAGATCTGGCCGATCGAACGGCTCAGATTAGATCGCAATATCGGTGATCGCAGTCTCAATGCCCATAACTATTGGCACTATCCTTAGTGGAGTTTCGATGTGATAGCATAATCGCTATCGGCAATAATAATGGTGCTTAACAATATATAACCCCCACTTCAAAACCCTCTGATGAGATGGCCTTTATGAACCCGATAGGCTATCCAATCGACACTATACTTTTTCGGGTCCGGGTAGGTTGCACTATCAGAATTCGGCGATCACAAGCTGGTTCCCTTCCTCCGATGTGACACGATTTATGTATCAGATCTGATATAACTCAAAAGTAACATTTATATTATTTCAGGTCTGTTATAATGATCCGCTTAGTGGTTTTGCGTTGTTTCTCTATGTAAATGGGTTTTCCACTTGCGGACCCAAATTACACTAAGTTTGCCTTAACCATGGGGATTTCTACAGTAGAGTATAAAAACACAAAGCCAATGCCAAAATCATTCGCATATAGAGAAGGAGCAAGCATTCGAGGCCTCCACGGGCCTTTTATATAATTATGCATGCAACACTGATCTTTCCACAATAAACAATAACAGAGTCTCGCCTTAGGCTAGATTATGCAAACAAAGACCTCTGCCCTAAAAGAAATGCATTCAATTACTTGGTTCCACACTCTAAATCAATTTTCTGTGTACAGACATACATACAAAACTATATTTGGGGTTCTCTACCCTCTCTGGCCCGATTTCTCTAGTTAATGGCCTTTCCCTCCTATGCTACCCGTAGGCTACAATACTCTCGGTCCTCTCCCTCTCTATCTCGCTTCTGCCTTTTCATAAAAGAAAGGAACACATATATGCTAAGTTAACCATCTCCTCCACAATTGGAGGAATAAACTATACATTTAGAATTTAATCCTATCCTAATCTAAACAAGCTAGACTACTTGGCTTGATCTCTACACAGGGAGGATCATTTGCCATTTTATTCCCAATTTTGTTCAGAATTAGGCCACTCTTAACTACTTACATTTATTTGAAATTAATACAAATTTAACAACCAAGTCTTCCTCCAAACTTGCATTAGCCACAACATGTGACCACTCCATCACATTGTTGGCTAGGTCTAGATGCTCCTGCATCACCATTGTTAAATCAATACGAATATAGTGAGATTGTGTTTCATGTGTAACTATGCTTGCTCTCTTGTTTTTGAGTTGGTATCAAAATAGGTTTAGCCCCAATTCTCTCAAGAGAACTATTATGATGATGCCAATTCTGCAAGCTTAAATCCTTTTACATAGGGTAGAATGCGAGAGTGTTTATTTTCTGTATGAGTGATTGTTGGAGTATTGAATTTGATAGTTTTGTTGTGTGTGATTGTGAGAAGGATCTGGAGTACAAAATCACCGTCCAAAGTATTGTACATGTGCTGCTCAAAAAATTTTCATAGTCATTGTCAAAGGAATGTATTCATCTTCTTATTGAAGAATTTCCATAAAATTTGTGGATTTATGAATTCCCAACTTCTGAAATATGAAATACCCCATCGAAATTATATGTTTTGTATCTATTTCAAACTTGTTAGTGGTATTTGTAGTGAATTGTGGAAAGGGGTTTCATTAAGATTCGAACTCGAGACCTTCAAGATGATCCAGATGATGGTTTACTAGGGGATACAGGTGAACTTGTTGGTCAATCGCAAGAAGACTCAATCATGACTTGGTTAATTTCTTACCCTTGTTGGTGTAATTACTCTTTTTTTTTTTAATTTCATTATTATATTGTGAATCTCCAATCTCGTTTCAAGGGGGTTTTGAGTGGTAAAATTTCCTTGAGCCTCACGGTTCCTATGATTGGAAGAAACCCTAGAGACTTGGATTTAGGGTCATTGAATCAACCATATTTTTTGGCTAAATGAAGGGCTAGGATATTTTCTCATGTTGGAAGCATTGTCTTTCTTCTTCAGAAGCCGTGGGGAAGTCAAAGAAGAAAAAACCAAAAGTCCACGCGCGTGCTCGTAGCTTCACGATCATTGTATATTGTTGTTCGCTTTGGAAGCTTTCAATTGCAAATAATTATGTGGTGTGGGTTTGAAATTTAATTAGTGGTGGGAAAAGTTCACTCTTGTATTTTTTATTTGTAATGAATTATGAAGAACCAAAATTATAGAGAATAGTAACATAATTAAAATTGGTGGGTTTTGCTGCATACGGTGATACAAGAACATCGTTGATTTGAATATGTTTACAATATGTTATACGTTGATCCCATCATCTGGAGCAAGAAACATTAGTTTACAAGTTATTTCGTGTGTGCGTTTAAGAGGTCATTTTGTACAATTAACTTTTGAATACATTGAATATCTAGACAGTCTTCCTAAATAACTAATGAATATGGTGAAAGAACATGTATTCAACAAATGGATGCATGTCCATAGATTGATTGAGTTACTTGAATGTTTTTCTTGCAGAAACCCCGACGAGCCGAGTGTGTCAATATTGTTAATTTTACAAGTATGACAATAATGGTCAGAAGCGGTTTTATCTTAAATGGGTCAAGTGGTAAGCTTGACGTTGTGGTGGAGAAAGAGCGTAGTGTGTGAGATGCCAAAGTGGGTGAAAGTGCTATGATGACCAGATTAATTTCAGTATTGTAATTTGTGATTTTTGATATTTGTAATGTAAGCATTAAGGGAGAGACTTAGAATTAATGCTTATAGGTGTGGTACAAGGTGTTAATTGTTGTGAGTTTCACTAGTTATTTTTAGTTAATGAGATCCACCTACACCATATCCAGTTGGCGATATATTTCTATATATGTAACTATTGTCAAATCAATAAAAATATATAATGATATTTGTGTTTGGTGTGTCACTATGTTTTTTATTTAATTTTTTAAGTGGATATTCATGAACTTAGACATTTTAACCTCTTCCCTTTTAGCTGAGATGCATCCAAATTGAAATCTTAACATTAGTTGAACCTTCACGTCATCTGTGCTCAAGGAAGGCACATTCTCATCAATTGTCAACCTAGAAGGATCAGTGGATTTTACACATTTTACGAACAAGTAAAAATTGTTCCGAGGGCGCCCCGGGGAGTGATTACGATGTGGGTGTACAAAAATTTGTATGTCAATCCAACGATGGACTAAGTGATCAGACAATTATTTGAGCTTGTTATAACCTTCTTAGAGCTTTGTAGGAAATGGGTATCAAAGCATGTTTTAAGGAATGCGAGGGGTTGTGGCATCGGAGTACACAAAGTGTTTGATTCGCTCATTGAGTGTGTTTTGCCCTTCCTCAAGCCATGTGAGAGATGGGTATTAGAAGAGCGTAACGCTTTTCCCTTTCCTTTTAGGCCACATGAATAGAGTCGATCATTATATTGGAGATCAAAGAGACGAGAACCCTAGAGGACTACCTAAGTCATAGCTAGCTTCAATGCGGGGTTAGTGGTTTCCATGGATTATAATCCCATGGGTTAGTGGTTTGCATTTGATTTTGATCGTTTAATTGTTCCTTTTACATTTTCCATTTCAACTCATATATTCTCATTTTCATTTGTGTAGATGGTTCCAAAGCTGTGCTTTTGTGTTTTGCAGTTAAGCTTTTGCATTTTCTTGTGTTGTACTATTTTAACTTCCCTCCCTATCAAAGTTTCCCACTTTTTGATGCCTTTCTTAAAATTCATCCACACCTTTTAGGTTTTCAACTATCCCATTAAAAAAATTGTTTTTACAAAAATGCAATTTTTTTTTAAACTATCTTAATTATATAACATATGGTTCTCAACTATCCTACCATAAGTTCCACCGCATAAAAAAAAAAAAATGTTTTTACAAAAATGGAATTTTTTTTTAAACTATCTTAATTATATAACATATATCTAAATTTATTATATATAGTGTAATTTCAGATCTATCGAAATTTCAATGATACAAACTAATTTTTATAGTATAGTTATTCTCTTTAAGAAAAATAATTTTTAAAATTTAGTATTTTTATTAATTTTATTACGTCCTCTATAAGAGTTGTAGTTGCAACTTGTGTTGTCCCATACAATGGAGTAATTGGGTAATTATTTTCCTGGGGTCAATACAAATTCACATGAGTAAAATGGATTTGATTTAGAGTTTAATAAAATATGTAGGATTTATACATGTTTACAACTTTGCATTTAATAAAATATTTCGATTAGTAAAATAAAATGGGATACATAGTTGCAGTTTTCACTAAAAAAACTTAAATTTGAAAAGGTGACAGAAACTACGGAGAGGGTTTAATACTTAGTCAAACGATCATCAACTTTGCCTTTAATTAAAACGTTAAGGCAAACGTTAAATTTACAAAGGTGAAAGAAACTATGGAGAACATTTAATAAATACCTAACTATGAAGATGACGAAATTTTTGTATTGGTTAAAAAATAATAACGATAGTCAGAAATTCAAATAAATATTAATAAAGTTTAGTTATTTTATTATTTTTCATAATATTGGTATCTGATCGAATTTAGGCTTATGTGATTCATATTTAATTTTTAGAATTTTTTTTGTGTTAATTACATCAAAATTTATTTGTTGAGGAGATTCTTAAGATAAGAGGAAAAATTAGATCATGACAACGGGTTAAATAGAAAGATAGACAAACCATTATAATAAAATAGTTACTTTTGACTCAACCAAAAATTAGAAGAAAGATTATTTTCTTTCTAATTTAAATAACTAAATTATATATATATATATATATATAGATATATATATATATATAATCTTGAAATTACGAGAAGATTATTATCCAATTCATAATATGAGATTACTTTTGACCAGATTTTTAATCTAAATAAATAACTAAATCATATATATATGAAATATTATTATTATTTTAAGGTTTAATTAAAAAGAATTCCTAAAATATATTAACGAAAGTCAAATGTTGAATGTAAATATAAAAAATAAATTAAATTAAATTAAATAACAAAATATAAAAGGAAAGGGACAAAATAAATTAACACAAAGTAAGGAAACAAAGCAATAAACTTCACCGGAGATATTATAAGAGACCGATTTAGAGAACCTAAAAAGAAATAAAAATTAATTTATTTCTAATTTTTTTACGAATGAAGGAGATAAAATTAAATATAAAAATAAAAATAAAAATGGGGAATAATAGAAATCGATACAACCTGTAAGGTCCTCGAGTTCTACCCGAGAGTGGGCGCGGTTGGGCGTCGGGCGAGTCGACGGGCGCGCGGGCGCACGGGCGGTCAACAGGTGCGTGGGCGGGCGCGCGGGCGCACGAAGTTGGCGCGGGCTGCACGATGGGCGGGCGAGGGCTGCACGACGGGGGGGCGCGGCAACACGGGCGTGCGATGAGCTGCGGAAGAAATGTGACGATACAATGCGACGAAAACAGAAACGTTGTGCGACACTTGGAAATACGACTAAGTGTTGGAAGGTTTGTAGTTCGACTTGAAAGGAGCACGTTACAAGGGCGTTGGGCGCTTGTAGTGGTTTTGGGGGTCGGCCAAGGGGCTGCACACCCCATGTAAACCCACACATGAGAAGTTAACAAGCATATAAGTGTAAGAGCTTCAGAGCTCATTTAGCCATCGCATTCACTCTTGAGATCTTCGCATAAGGCAAGAAGGAAGTGCGCAGTAAAAGGAGGAACTGCGCATATCTCATGCGCATTGCCTTAAGGAGGGCGGTACGCTTGGAGAAGTCATGTAGCAGGTCGAAGGTTGGGAAAGTGTGCCCGGGGTGGATTCTAAGGTGTGATCTTGGTGTAAGACTTGGCAAGGATTCTTGGTGGCTAGGGTGAGCACTGTCCTTTGTGCAAGAGATGCACAAGATGTTGTAAACGCAGGTTTGCCTCTCTGTTGTAATATTCGGTTAAGTGTGAGACTTGGTTTGGCCAAGACACACTTGTATTGTAAACTGATATTCTTAATAAAATTGTCGGGCAGACTCACATTACGGGGAGTTGCCCCTCCCCTTTATACTTGTTGCAATTGTTGTTGTTCTTGGTATAATTGCATGATGATAATGAATGAGTATGGGCTTCATTAAGTATAAAGGATAATTGCTTTTACTTAGTTGTGAAACACAAGCTAAGTATGTTAATGTGAAAGTAGGCGTAATCCACGAATGTTAGTATTGGTGAAAAGAAAGCGTTCGGTGGTGCCGCACCTTGCTACAAGCGGTTGGAAGACTACCACAGGTCTAGGGGCGTGACACAACCAAATGAGATAAGAAAGGAAATTTTGCTAAGAGGAAAGGGCAACTGCTAATTTTCCAGTCGTTGTCCCTGTTTAAATTACTAGGTTTCTATAGCCTCCCTAAACTTATGGTCATGAAAATGAGTAATCCATGCAATAACTGAGGCCTCATCATTGCATCTATGATGCTTTGTCTTTTCCACATGTTTCGCCAATGCTGAAGAGTGGGTCCTCCCATGCCTAATATCGACTACGTGCTCAAGAATCTTCTGATTTATACAGCAACTTGTTTCACCAATATAGGGGGTTCCACAAGAACATGGGATAACATATACACCTTTCATATCCTTGGGTTCCACTAGGTCTTTTACATATTTTAAGGAGCTTCAAATGGTGTTGAGTGGTCTAAAGGTTGAAGGAACATTATGCTTCCTCAGGATTTTCGCAATCTTGTTTGAGGTCCCTCAGATGAAAGGGATATGCACCCCTGAAATCCGATCCTTGAGATGTTTCTTAACCTTGGGACCTTTTCTAGCTTTAAGGAAAGCTTTAAGACCCCAGTGCCTATTATATCCATTATTAACGAAACAATTAAGGAGATGGGTTTTCTCTTTAAAAAGGTGGTTTTCATTAGAAATTCTCAATGCATGAGTAGCTAACGTGTTGAGAACACCTAGCTTTTGAGTAGGGAAATGATGTGGCTTGGCATGAAGATACTTCTCAGTATGAGTTTTCTTCTGAAATACATTGTGGGAGAAAGACATATCATCCTTCTTTGAAATAAGGACATTAAGGAAAGACAAGCAACCATCAACTTCCTGCTCCATAGTAAACCTTATGGAGTTAGATTGATTATTGAGATGTTCGAAAAAGAGATCTAACTTATCCTGACCATGAGGCCATATGACACAAGTGTCATCCACAGATCTTTTCCATAGCTCGGGCTTGAATCAAGACGAGAACAAAGCTTTGGATTTAAAGTTTTCCAGAAAGAAACTAACTACAATAGGCGACAAGGGGGAGCCCATGGAAACAACACAGGTTTGTTCATAGAATTCCCCTTCAAAGCAGGGGAAAGTAGAAGTAAGACAAATCTTGACTAATTTAGAAGTATCGGGATAAGTGAGGTGATTGATGACCTCAAGGGCCTCCTTGATAGGGATGTTAGTGTAAATGGAAACCACATCGAAACTAACAACGTTGTCTCCAGGATCAAACTTCATGTCCCTTAACTCATTGACAAATGATGAAGAGTCTTTGATAAATGACTCTGTAAGGCCAACTAGGGGTTTAAGCTTCAGGGCTAAATATTTAGCTAGAAAATAGGTTGGCTCTCATATGGTGTTGACAATGGGTCTCAGGGGAGGCCCATCCTTATGGATCTTTCGAAGCCTGTAGATCCTAGTTGTGATAGGGCTACTCTAGATGAGATTGTGGCTAAAGAAGCCAACAATGCTACTAGATTTTATAGCTAAAACAATTGTTCTAGAGATCCTCTTCAAGGGATTCTTATTAAGTTTTATGTAGCTCTCGTTGTTAGAAAGGTGATCCAACATCTTCTTACGGTAATCCTCCTTATCGAGAATTGCTACAGCCCCACCCTTATCGACATTCAGAACAACGATGCTTGGTTCCTGTTTAAATATTTGAGGGCATCAAACTCTTCCTTACTAATGTTGTTCTTGGGGGACTTTGCTTTCCTAAAGACAACAACGCAGTCTTGTCTTATTATTTCCTTAGTATTATCCGCTAAGCCCCTAATCCCAAACTCAATATCGCACATAATTTCTTCCACCCATATATTTTTAGTTAAGTTAATTATATATATATAGATAATAGTTACTTAAGTCACCGGTCACTGGATCAATTGAGTTTGTTTTGCTTCTTTTACTCAACTTATATATCAAACAGTTCAGACTCTGCGCATTGACTGAAAAAAAGAAAGACTTTGCACATTGACTGAAAAAAAAAAAGACTGTTAAATTGAGACTTTTGTGATCCATAATAGATGTAAGAAGAGCTTCGGCGTAAATCACATATAGAAAGAGATCTTTGTCGACGCGTTTCGAGCCAGCAAGTGTGGCTCATCGTCAGGACAAGTTGAAGAAACAGATCCAGCTTTGCAAGTTAAATAGTCTGAGCAGGGCCTCCAACAGCTATCTAGATCAACGGCTAGATTTGACTAAGGGACAGTCAAAAAGTCAAATTGACTAATTAGAGGGGGTTACATTATTAATTTAATAATTAAAAATTTCTATTAAACGGGACATAGTTATAATGGAGACCTAACATTTATATACCTAAGGTAAATGTAAGTTGATAGTTAGATAAAAAAATAAAAATAAGCAATTAAATAAATAAATATTCGTTAGTAGATAAATAAATAGATTAAAGAAATAATAAAAACATAAATTAAAATTAAAATAATATATATTCGTTAAAATATAAATTGTAAAATAACACTATATAAAAGTTAGTTACTAAAAAATTAGATAGAAGTAACAATAATAATATAATTAAATAAATTAAGATATAAAATAATATAAATTAGTTATGAAAGAAATAGTAAAATATATATTCATTAATAACTATATAAAATAATAACAATATATAAAGGTTAGTTAAAAAAAAAAAAAGACTGCGCATTGACTGAAAAAAAAAAGACTCTACGCATTGACCGGGATTAAGCGTGCTCATGGTTCTCCTTTTTACACATTTGTAGAGAAACATGATTAAGTGTGCTCATGGTTCTCCTTTTTACACATTTGTAGAGATTAGTAAGAGAGTTTCATAATGAGTCAGTCAATGGTTAGAGGCTGCATCCCCATCGCATTCGTTACCTATGATGGGATCAATTGGGTGTCCCACACGTTAACAGTAACGGAGCAATTGAGTTTCTTATTCAAATCTATGCTCAACATTAATAATTAATTAAATTTCTTATAAGTCAATGAACATCTACTGCACAAAATATTTCTCAAATTTGTGATTTCCCAGAAGAAATATGGCAGCCTCCAACGAACAAACGGAGATTGCGATCCTCTTTGGTTCAATCTAATTGCCAATTACCACTGTGACCATCAATAATACCTCAGTCCCAAATGTACCACTGTGTCATCCCTAATCTCAACATTGTCTCGACATGAAGGAATCCCTCGATACAAGGATCCCAAGCCATTTTAATCAAAGTGAAGCACACCTTGCTACACTCTCTATCCAACCAGATACATGTACTAGAATCCATATGCATACTATGAATAAGAAGAGCACCTTGATAATGTAGTACTTTGTCCAACTCCCCATGAGGTTGCCCTACTAACTAGCCGACCTCATACACTCCAAGAGTAAAGTCTCGAAGACACAACACAATACCAATGGGGATGAAGTCTCTCCTACATGAAGTTCACCTAATATCCTCCTGTTCACCAGCCTTCCATGTTGGTGATGTCCCCCATACCAATATCAAACCACTAAAACCCAATGGAAGATCTAAATGATCTCGCCTTGTAGGAACCAAATCATCCCTAAATGTAGTTGAACTGTGAAACCTTGTGATGCCCAAATCTCATGCTAGTCTCAGGAGGGTGCCACCATGCTAACGTTGCACCACTCTGAGTGTGATATAATTGTCATTGTGCATAAACTTGATCCTCTTCTCCTCCAACTTGATGGTGAAAAATATGTGAAGGCCAAAATCATCCTACTTTGGCATCTCCATGACATCAATGTCTATCCATCTACTGCCAATATCGACTCATAGAAATAACAAAGAAATCACCCTTACCATGTGACAAAGACCTTATTTCTCCCCCACATTTCAAACCAAGAGTGAGTTGAATCACTCTCGCTGGTCAAAAAATAGAGTGACCAATCCTCCAACTAAATCCTTACATCCCGTAGGCATATCAGCTGTAACGAACAAACGGAGATAATGCTTGTGCTCTCGATTACCTGAGTGGTTGCGTATGCAGGCCATTCAAAGATATGCCCACTTGCGTGGAAGTTAGAGTGGAAGAAATATTATTTCGTCAAAATATTATGCATTAAGTTATTCGAGAAATATTCGTACCGTTTGCTGGTGAATTCAACGCTTGCATTCCAGGCATTTCGATTTCTTCTGTAATATATCCACATCATAACTTTTTTTCGACGATATATCACTCACTACATTTTTGATAACATATTAACATGTCATAAAGAGAATTGATGTATTCAACGCTTGGGGTTTAACACTTTCACTATATTGATATATTGAACCCTTAGTTTCCCCATAAAGTTTAATTATTATATTTACATAATAATAGAATTGCAGGGTTTCGTTAATACAACTATGTGTATAATGAAAAAGCGATGATGTAAAATTATAATTAAATTATTTTAATCTATTTATCATTATTGAATTTTAATTATTATTTAAAATAATTTTATTTTAGTCAAATGATATTTTTTATATTATATTATTTTATTAAATTATTTTATGTTGTTGAAGTAATAAATTATCTTATTAATTAAAATATTAATTAATTAATTAATTAATAATATTAATTGAAACATTTCACAGTATATCAATTAAAATATTAATTTAAAAATATTTAAATTAACATATTAATGTTAATTAATAATAATAATAATAATTACTAATTTATTTATTAACAATAATATATAGATATGTTAATTATAACATTAATATATTATTTTAAAAGAGTAATTTGATGATGATGATAATCTATAAATATGGTCTATAGGAGCTAGCTTAAGACAATGAGGGAAAGAAGCATTTTGGTCAGCGTAGTTTCGCTGAGGGAAAGTGTTTTGGAAATGAGAGTGGATATGAGTAAGGGCCAAACAATTCAAGAAAAAGTTATTTTCATCTTCTAGTCTTTTAGTATAGTCAATCAACTAAATCAAACATAGTCAAACATGACCACATTCAGACTTGGCCAACTCTATGTTTACGTATCTAACAATAGTCAACCTTGTTCACTCAAAGTCCTCTTGACTTAAGATATTGTTAATTAACTAATTAATAACATTAATAAAAACATTAAAACATACCGTTAAACTTTAATGAAAAATTAATAATATTAATTAAATCTTTTACTTAAAAATGTTTAATAACACTTAATATTAATTTAAAAATGTTTAAATAATAATCTTAATTTATATGATAAAAAAATTTGGCGTAAATCATATTATCAATCATTTGTCTAAGAGATTCACTGTGAATATTCAATGGCTGTGGAGCGCAGTCGAGCTTCCTATAAATGGTCGTCCTCGCGGAAGAGTTTATCAAGTCTCTCATTTCCTGGGAGAAATATGGCAACGTCTAATGAACAGATGAAGAGAATCCTGATTGGGTTGATTGTCGTCTTCTGTTGTGCAATTGTCACTGCTAAATTAGCATTACCCAACTATTCTTTAATTTTTGAAATGCAATTGTTATTCAAGACTTAATATCAATGGAGTTGTATTAAACTAATTATTTTTCTTCAATTGGTTGTGTAAGGGATGCTCGGAGATAATCTGCCACCTGCAGACCAGATGGTAACTTTGTTGAACGGCGACAACATCGGGAAAATGAAGCTTTTCAATCCAGACGGTGGTGCATTGAATGCTTTTGCAAATTCTGGGATCGATGTAATTGTAGGAGTCAATAACAATGATTTGCTAGCCATCTCCTCCAACCAGGACTCAGCAAATGCTTTGGGTTAATGACAATATTGTCTGCTATTCCGGCACCAATATCAAATATATTGCTGCGAGCAACGAGGTTTTGCCTAGCATGCAGTACGTGTTATAGACATTTTTGTGCCTTACAGCATGAAGCATGAAATGTCAATAATCTAAGGGATCCAAAGTCCCTAAACATGTTGTTCCTACCCCTAGAGGAACAAGGTCAGCAAACCGCAGCACTAAATATCAGTTCTCCACCTGAAAACACTCAAAAACAAGCTAATTCTGGATCATGTCAACTGCTACACTGGCTACCTGCACTGAATGTCAACTGCTACACTGGCTACCTGCGCTGAATGTCAACTCCAACACTAGCTACCTGCGCTGAACGAGTTTGGACATGTGGCAGACTCATTCCTCAAGGTGTCAGAGCCCAGGAAGCTTCCAAAGTGACACTTGCATCAAGGAATTTGACTGGTGATGAGTAAGAGGGTCTAGATCTCCAAGTGGAAGCAAGAACCTCCAAGTGGTCTCAAGAACTGAAGAATAACTGAAGTGGGAGAGGACACTAGTCAGCTTCATGCCAGCTACAAGCTAACTCATCCTTTCTCCAAAACTCCTATATATAGAGCTCTCTCATGAGGTCTATGGAGGCTGGAATTTTGTGAATGTAAGGAAGTGCTGTTGGTTTGAGTTTAGAGCTATTGGGTGATTGCTTTGAAGGAGGTGAAGAGGAGATTTCTTTCTGCTGGGAGGTGTTGCTGGATTGGGCCTCTTATGGTTGTAACACTCCTTGAACTTTACTTCTTCCATTAATAAAGCATTTGAGGTTCTTCTATATGCATGTGTCTCAATGGTGTATTGTTATACTTGTGTATTTGATTTATTCTAATCCTTGAATCAATTATGAATGTATGCTTCTTGTAGTTTCCCTCTCTTGCCTTTTTGCAAGATCTTTTTGTAGCTGGGCGAGCGAAAGAGCAAGGAGCTGGGAGCAAGCAGCAAGGAGAGAAGATTGGATCAATCATTAGCGAAAGACATCGGTTAGTGGATCCCTTTCTCCCCTGTTTTACTTTCATAAAGAAGAAATCTTAGATAGCTTTGCTTCGGTTGTTGCTGAGGTACTATCACCCTTAGAGTGGGATAGGGTCATTCCGTATTGGATACTTTTCCCAACAACAAATTGGCGACTCCGCTGGGGATCGTATCTTGTTGGTTGTTTTTGTTTTTGCTATTCATTTCATAAACACAGGGAGTACCGAATCGAACTGCAT
Source organism: Pinus tabuliformis (assembly GCA_031772625.1). NCBI lineage: Eukaryota > Viridiplantae > Streptophyta > Pinopsida > Pinales > Pinaceae > Pinus > Pinus tabuliformis. The sequence continues at coordinate 1,066,085,502 of CM062811.1, forward strand.
TTGGATCTTTCAAATGCAAAGTAGAGGGCAGCTACTCTAGCTCAGTTTCTGGGCATGTTTATGATTTGAAGAGCTGATCCACAAGGACTCTGAACAGCTCTTAGTGATAGCTTTTCATCCTCCTTTTCATCCCTTAGTGTGTACTTGATTGATAGCTTCTGATTTAGCCAAAAACTGTGAATTTTTGAGCAATCTGTGACCCGGAAACCAAGAGAAACGAAAGTTTCGTTCTTCAGTGCAGGCACTGTGAAGGCAGTCTGCATTTCAGCGCAGTTCCCGAAGGGGCTACCTGCGCTGAATGTCAAACTGACAGTGTACTACCTGCGCTGAACCAGTCTTGCCTTGTGCTACTGGGGTTCCCTGCTGTTTCTTGCCCTGTTTTCACCCTTGTTTTTGCAGCCTGTTACCAGTCAATGTACCTATCTGAAACCAACTTTCCTTGCCACTATTCCGCCTCGGTTGTATAAAGAAACTGTGATTGTTCTTTGTGTATTTCTTACATCATTTACAGTTTCCCATAACGAAAAGCGAACTAGTCTTGCTGTGGCCTCTTAGATCCAGAACCGTGATAAGTGTCGTAGTGATCTTAAGAGTTAGTTGTTTGCTGTTCATAGCTGATTGAGCTTTTGCTTTCGTCATATGGTTTGAATTTAAATATTTCTAGTGTCGAAACAAGTAAATCTTAAGGTGTCTTTTGATTTTGGACAAGCTTGTTTGCTTTCACTTGAAATTGAATTCAAAGTTATACAACAGCTTTCTTTTTGTATTACATCAACATTAAGAAAGAGAAAAGAAATACCTGCATTGTGCATGTGCATTTTGACAGCTTGCATGTTGATTTAGGGAAAAAGTGCATTAGTGTGTGCTCTATGATCTGTATGAAAAGATGATGTCTTTCTTTTCCCTCAGTAGTTAAGATTTTCAAAGTTGAAAGATTGAAAAGCTTGCTTATCATCTTAGACTGCATTTAGGAGTGTTACTATACATCTCGTGGTGATCCATAAAGGCAAACTGCTAAACAAGATCAACCTTAAAATAAATTGAATTTACATAACAACGCTTTGAAACATAACGCAAACACATAGAGGTCTAAGCTAGAGACGTGTTCCGCCGTCGTTAAACGTAGTGACTATCGATCTCGAAGAAGGTGGGTGATTCCTCCTGAGAGTCGGTGGCACTAATACGGACTTGTGCTCCCACGTACCGTCGCATATATATTGGGAGACCCCTATAGGCATATATCTTTTATCCTTAGGAAGCCGTGTCGGCCGCCCTACTGATCGCAATGCAGTGAACATAGCATTCACGAAGATCGACCACCCGTACCGTAAAACGTATTCTGTGGTTTTGCGAAAGGTTTGGCACACCCTCTGCCTAGATCTCCAGAGCAGTTTCTTTTGGCCTTTTTCAAACTCTATAACTGAAAAAGTCCATCCGAGCATTTGTCACTTCGGGCTCGTTAAAACATCGAAGGGGACTAGAGTCATCTTTAGCTTTTTCTCGACTCTTTAAAACTGAAAAAGCAAGTTGTGTCTAAAGCGTCGTTAACAATTTATTTTAAACGGAACAATCACCCTTTATTCCTGCGTTGATCTTCGAAGTTAGTCTACCTTCATCACAAAGTTCTTGTCAAATCGCTAGAAAATCTTTTGGATAGACTAAATATGTCTGAACAACCGTCGACATCCAGGACCGTGTCATCCGACACAGCAGCGGCAGAGCCTCCTGCTGCTACTCCAACGATGTTCGCTGGTATACCATCTGTCCCGGCAAATTGTCAACAACAAGCTGGAGTCCAATCAGAGACTGTTTCGACGACATGGTTAGTTCCTATTTCTTCATCCGGATTATCATCTGGTATTTCTTGTGTTGAAACTCAACAACTTGATCCAATGTGTCTTCAAAGGCCAATCTACCCTTTAAGCACTGGATTGCCACCATATGGAGGGCAGTATGCCTTTTCATTGTTCCCCCCCGGAGAACAACCATATGGGAGTTTACAACAAAGTTCAGGTCAAACTGGAATTACATCCAACGGATGGGTACCAATACTACCTCAGCAACCAAGGGTTACATATTCAATGCAACCAGTCCACCCTGTGTCGAATGTCGCCACTATACCTGGTATGTTAATTGCGTCGCAAGTACAAGCGCTACCTGTTGTATGTCAACCCCAAGTTTCTCAGGTTGCCATACAACAACCTCTTGTCTCGACAACTCAATCGCAACCTCCGGTTAGTGCCTCCTTATCTGGAGCGACTCAGGCTCAAACAAGTACTATGACCCCTCATCTTGGTCAATCATCCAGTATTGGACAACAGCAAATAATCCAACAACCGGAGCTGGTTCGAACCCAACAACCGCAATTCCAGCAATCATATCAAGGACCTGAGCAACAAGTCTTTGTAAGTAATGGGCAACCGTATAATAACGGTTATGCCCATCAAACTTGTCAAAGTTGCCAGCATCAAATACATTATGCTGGTATGCAAAGACCCAATGCTCAGGCGATTCCATCTTATCCTGGGTATGATCCGCCTAACCTGAATCAACAGTTGCCCTTTGTAGCAACTCTAGAATTGCCAGATCTAAACCGGCTGACGAATGATCCAATTGCTTATGCCCCTTGGTGGCCAGCGATTCCGCATAAACTTCCATCGGACATTCCTAAATTCAATGGAAATCCAGGAGAAGACCCGTCGAATCATGTGATGACATTCCATCTATGGTGTTCATCAAACACCCTAAATGATGATTCGATAAGACTTCGCCTCTTTCAGAGGACGTTAATGGGTCCAGCGGCAAAATGGTACATTGAATTGCCTAGAACTTCGTTCGACAACTTCAGTACCTTAGCCACAACCTTTTTAACCCATTTTCAATTACCGATAAGGTATGAAACGGGAACAGAACTTCTTACCAACTTCAAACAGACGACCGCCACCCACATATCTAATCATATACATGAGTGGCGATGTCGTCGGAGGATGGTAAAAACGTACGTTCCTGATCAGCTATTAGCTGAATGGTTTATCAAGTCGTTACTTCCCGCTATAACGGAAGATGTGGCAAAGGGAGGAGTCATAACGGAAGAGCAAGTTATCGCTCGTGCGCAATATCTAGACTTGGTCTATACTCAGTCTGGCACGCTCTACGACAAAATACCTGACGCCCCTAGACCGGAATTCTCAATTCCTCCTCCTCCTAAATCAAACAATGACACTCACGCCGGCGATGGCGTGATTGGAAAGCACAAAATTTCTAGTCAAAATGCAAATGAAGAACTTCTTGCCTCGGAAGTAAATACCATGTCGACCGACAAGGGCAAACAACTGAAGCAACCAGGGGGCAAGAAGAAAAAGACAGGGAGAAAAAGGAAACCCCCGGCAGGGTGTCATATATGCGATGAGGATCATTGGACGAAAGATTGTCCACATATAGCTGAAGTTAAGAAACTCTTCAAGAGTTCAAAAACCCCAGTAGTATTGACTGATCCGTTTCCTAATCCAGGTCAAAATCTGGTTGCTAATCAAAATGCTTCCCGATCCCAAGTGCTTATGTTGTCTGTCTCGAAGCAGCAAAATGATGCTTTGACAAGGAATAAAGATTACGGGAATACACGGCTGTCGAATAACAAGGCTAATGAACAACCTAGTAGTTCGACGACAACTTTGACCAAAGTTGTGCCACCCATCATTCCTAAGCCAATGATAAAGTCGCAAAAGGGAGCAGTACACAAATCGACATTTAATCCTTGTGCGAAAATAGCACAGATAGAGGACCTGGCCCAATCATCGTCCGCTATGTCGACACTCGAGGTACCGCAAAATTGCCTCTCCCAAGAGCAAGCTTTATTATCAGCAATAGGTGGGATTGGCCCAATGGATTCCAATCTTGTGGCCTTTGATCATAAAGGATATGACCCTCAATTACCAGCTCAACTAGCTTTCCTTATTCAAGTGAAAGCCCTCAACAAAACTGTTCATCGAACAATTATTGATGAGGGGGCATCCACATGTATTATGTCGATGAGTTGCTGGAAGAACTTAGGCTCACCACCCTTGTCGAAATCATCAACTACGTTAAAAGCATTTGATGGACGATCATACACTCCATACGGGATTTTAAGTAACTTGCAAGTTGAACTGGGGGGCAAAACAGTAGGAATTGATGTTGAAGTAATTGATGGAAACCTCGATTACAACATCCTACTGGGAAGGCCCTGGATATATGCCATGGCCGCAGTTGTGTCGACCTACTTCAGGAAGATTGCATTTCCCTTTCAAGGAGGAATTACAGTCGTCGACCAACAAACTTTCCTCCCCGACAGTTCACAAGTTACGGGAAGCATTCCAATGATCCATGGAAGCGATCATTCGCTTCAAAATATTGGGGTAGGCCTCCTAAAAGACCCTACCTTAATGGGTACTTTCGCCCTACCGCCTCCAAGTAATCTGACGGGAGTGGCCACGATGGAAACCTACAAAATGAAATCTTCTGTATCTAATGGATTCGGAAGATTCCTAAATATTTTGTCGGCATGGATCATTGCCCTAATAGAAATACTATAAATACAGTGGGCGCCGAGGACAGTTCTTATCTCGTGTCAACCTCGTTAAAAAATGAAACAAGGAATCATGAGAATAGTTCTTTTACTGTGTCAACCTCATTAAAAAATGAAACAAATCCCCTCTTCAAATCTCAAAGGTAAACCTTCATTCCAACCACCGAGTGGAATGCAATGAAGCTTGGGGGGCATGCACCTCGATTTGCGTTATTGTGCTGGGGGCATGCAAACTTATCACGAGCAGTTTTAGCATAGTTCATGCTCGTTAAAAAATAAACGCACAATTGAGCAGTTTTAGCAAGAGTTCATGCTCGTTAAAAAATAAATGCACCTGTGAGCAAGCTTCCCTCCAGAGTTCAAGCTCATCCAGAAAAAATGAACCGGTAAATAACCATTTGAGACCGTAAATTCATCAGCCATAAAAGCCTTGGTCGTGTTTGCACCGTCACCTCCACTTTTCATTTGGCCGATCATTCACCTCCACTTGATTGTTTACCTATTTTGAGGAACAGCTGCGAAGAGTGATTTCACCTAGCCATCCTTGTGACACTGCCATGATTGGAAAATTCCAACCTGTACCTGGAATCTGCTGCTATCCCTGTTTATCACTCGTTCCTCAAAATACGAGTCTTCTTTGAGCTCTTTTCTTCTGACTCGTAAAATATGAAAAGTTTGCCGAGTTTTGGCCTTCCAGCTCGTTAAAATGACCGGAAGAGCTATCCCTCCTCTAGATTTTAATCTTTTTGGACCTGAGGGATTATTACACAAAAAGGTCGAGTGCTTGTTTTATTCGTCTCGTTAAAGTTATCGAAAACTCATCCCTTCTGTATTGTTTTATACTTTTTCGGACTTAAGGGATTAGATGACGAAAAATGAATTTTGGAGTTAACTTTCTGTACCTTTTCAGACTCTCTAAAAATGAAAAGGACCGAGTTTTCCTTGTCGTTAGACTCGTTAAAATGATTAAATAGCGACAAACTTGTCTTTAGACGAGAACGAGTTTCCCTATCGCTAGGCTCGTTAAAACATAGTGATGGGCTTGCCCGAAGGGCAGGTTATAGAACAAGCATATGTTATCCTCCTCAAGCTTGATAAAAATAAAGAGGTACTGGTCAGAAATGACTGGGGAAAAATTGGGAGAACCTCAAAGCTTTAATGGTAGCAAGTCGCTTTTGAACATGACACTTTTCCTCCGTACCACATCGGGTTGGGTTGTTTCATTCACCGGTCTCATCACCATGGTCTCGCCAGACCATCCACATTTGGGGTAATGCTACCGATCCATCGCATCAGTGTCGTTATATGTTCAAGAGATGTTGTTCAGAAAGAGTCAACCGTGTCCCATCCACTGCCATACATTATCCTTCATCCACCCATGATCGCCACCCTGAATCATATTTCACAGATTGTTTTCACCTCCACTAAAATCATTAGCTTCGTTCCGTGTCACTGATGTGGGATTCATTAAGGCCCTCCTTTGACGGATCGCTTCTTGTCGACTTCAGCTCATTATCCAAGAAGTTGATCTAGGAACACCCCCCTCAGTACTTTGAAGCTTGCATGCCTCAATGGCAAGTTTCTCACTTCCGGCGACAGGTATACATCAATGACCTTCGACCAGAAGATTTTGCGTGGTGTTCGACGCCAAGTCCTTTATTCACACCACGTGAATTGTGCTGCAGTACCTTGAGGGTCATTATCATTATCGGTGATTCCTCTCGCACTTGTTAACGGTTTACATCATTGACCGGTAATCAAGCGATGTCTTTCCATGTTCGACTTCAGCGCAATTCTCACATGGATCGACTTGTACTTAGAGTGAAGATCGAACGAGTTTGAAGACCCCGGATCTAGTTTCATCCATCCGGGCTGCGATATATATTCAGGAAATATAAAGACATTTGACATGTACATCATTACAGCAGATGATCATCCTACTCAAAGGATGATAATTTCAGCAGAGAATTATCAGTCTACCATCAGACGATCGTCTGTTCTATGTACTAAAATGAATTTATAAAGCTGAGCATGGGAATGCCCGCCTCAGCTAGATCATGAAAGCAGAATGAAAAATAATGTATTGTATTGTATTTTATTACAGGTCACTTCTCAGCGATTGAATGAACTTCGGATCCTCCTGATAAAGCATTTCACCCGATAAACGACCTCATACTTTAGGGGGCAACTGTTATAGACATTTTTGTGCCTTACAGCATGAAGCATGAAATGTCAATAATCTAAGGGATCCAAAGTCCCTAAACATGTTGTTCCTACCCCTAGAGGAACAAGGTCAGCAAACCGCAGCACTAAATATCAGTTCTCCACCTGAAAACACTAAAAAACAAGGTAATTCTGGATCATGTCAACTGCTACACTGGCTACCTACACTGAATGTCAACTGCTACACTGGCTACCTGCGCTGAATGTCAACTCCAACACTAGCTACCTGTGCTGAACGAGTTTGGACATGTGGTAGACTCATTCCTCAAGGTGTCAGAGCCCAGGAAGCTTCCAAAGTGACACTTGCATCAAGGAATTCGACTGGTGATGAGTAAGAGGGTCTAGATCTCCAAGTGGAAGCAAGAACCTCCAAGTGGACTCAAGAACTAAAGAATAACTGAAGTGGGAGAGGACACTAGTCAGCTTCATGCCAGCTACAAGCTGACTCATCCTTTCTCCAAAACTCCTATATATAGAGCTCTCTCATGAGGTCTATGGAGGCTGGAATTTTGTGAATGTAAGGAAGTGCTGTTGGTTTGAGTTTAGAGCTATTGGGTGATTGCTTTGAAGGAGGTGAAGAGGAGATTTCTTTCTGCTGGGAGGTGTTGCTGGATTGGGCCTCTTATGGTTGTAACACTCCTTGAACTTTACTTCTTCCATTAATAAAGCATTTGAGGTTCTTCTATATGCATGTGTCTCAATGGTGTATTGTTATACTTGTGTATTTGATTTATTCTAATCCTTGAATCAATTATGAATGTATGCTTCTTGTAGTTTCCCTCTCTTGCCTTTTTGCAGGATCTTTTTGTAGCTGGGCCAGCGAAAGAGCAAGGAGCTGGGAGCAAGCAGCAAGGAGAGAAGATTGGATCAATCATTAGCGAAAGACATCGGTTAGTGGATCCCTTTCTCCCCTGTTTTACTTTCATAAAGAAGAAATCTTAGATAGCTTTGCTTCGGTTGTTGCTGAGGTACGATCACCCTTAGAGTGGGATAGGGTCATTCCGTATTGGATACTTTTCCCAACAACAAATTGTTGTTGGGAAAAGTATCCAATACGGAATGACCCTATCCCACTCTAAGGGTGATAGTACCTCAGCAACAACTGAATACAAAGCTATTCAAGATTACTTCTTTATGAGATGTAAGAGAGAGGAGAAAGGGATCCACTAACCGTTGTCTTCCGCTAATGGTTGATTGCTTTGAAGGAGGTGAAGAGGAGATTTCTTTCTGCTGGGAGGTGTTGCTGGATTGGGCCTCTTATGGTTGTAACACTCCTTGAACTTTACTTCTTCCATTAATAAAGCATTTGAGGTTCTTCTATATGCATGTGTCTCAATGATGTATTGTTATACTTGTGTATTTGATTTATTCTAATCCTTGAATCAATTATGAATGTATGCTTCTTGTAGTTTCCCTCTCTTGCCTTTTTGCAGGATCTTTTTGTAGCTGGGCCAGCGAAAGAGCAAGGAGCTGGGAGCAAGCAGCAAGGAGAGAAGATTGGATCAATCATTAGCGAAAGACATCGGTTAGTGGATCTCTTTCTCCCCTGTTTTACTTTCATAAAGAAGAAATCTTAGATAGCTTTGCTTCGGTTGTTGCTGAGGTACTATCACCCTTAGAGTGGGATAGGGTCATTCTGTATTGGATACTTTTCCCAACAACAGTACGTATCGTATCTTGTTCCTGCCATGAACAACATTCAAACTACGATCCAGAACGCCAATCTGCAGAACATCAAGGTCCCTACCCCCCATGCCTTCAATGTTATAGGCAATAGTTACCCGCCTTCATAGGGAGCATTCAGCGACGATGTGAAGGATACCATGAGCTCTATACTCAAATTTCTTTCAGATAACGGGTCTCCGTTCATGGCCAATGTGTATCCATATTTGAGTTACGCTAGCGACAGCAACGACATTCATCTGGACTATGCTCTCTTTCATCCCACGGCTACAGCGGTGAGAGATGGAGATCACAGCTACAACAACTTGTTTGATGCCATGGTGGATTCTATTTTCTCCGGAATGAAAGCCTTGGGATATCCCTGTTGGAACTACTACACACCTACATGCAGACTCTTATTTAGAGCATGGGACTGCATGCAAGATTCCTTTTTCATTTTGGAAATACTACACACCTACATGCAGACTCTTAGTTAGAGCATGGGATTGCATGAAAGATACCTTTTGCATGATTTACTCCTTGATTTGCTCCTTCTTTAACTCCGCAACTGACTAGTTATCTCCGGAACTTGTTGTGGGTGTTGAGTCTTGTCATTGATCACCACTATAGTGCATTACCTTGGGATCTTCACCCAGTGATGCTATATCATGAGCATTGTAACATATTTTCGAAATTATCATTCTTTTCTTCTTTCGATTTTCTTTTAGTGTTTTTGCTCTGCAAAGCTGTGTGTTCAACCTTTACTAGCTAGATTCATCTGTGCAGGTTTTCTAACACATTTACATGGTATCAGAGCCCACAGGTTGCTAGATAAAAGGCGCACCAGTACTTTATTTTGCAAGTATTATAGCTTGGAGATTGAAGATTGACAGAAAAATGGAGTTTCCCAAAGCATCGATCCTAACACCGTACAAGTATCACGAATGGAAGGACCAAATGGCTCGATACCTTCGTCATAAAGGGTTGTATAGGATTACCATGGCTACAGAAGTGGAACCCACTTTAGCCATAGAGAAATCCAAGTACCTCAACCGTATGGATGAGGCCCACGGATCCATATGCATGTGCATCTCTCCAGAGTTGCAGTTTCATCTATCTGCCTGCAATACTCCCAATGAGATTTGGAAAAAGGTTGAAGATCTCTACGGGAAACAGGATGAGATAAAAGGACATTTGCTCGAAGTGGAGCTGCTATCATTGGATCCACGAAACTGTGACAGAATTCAAGACTTCTTCACCAAATATAATGATCTATTGCTGCAACTCAAGGGTTGTGGAATTGACAAATCTAAGGAGGAGAGTCGCCAAGTTCTCTCTATTATGTCAAAACTCGGACCGGAATACCCCGTCTTTGTGTCTACATTTCATTCAGTAAGGCTCGCAATAGGTAAATCCTGCACTATGCCTTCTCTCAAAGAATTTATGGAGTCCCTTATTTTTGAGCAAGATAAACTCATTGGCATGGGGAAAATCAAACCTCCAAAAGCACAAGCACTTGCTGTGCATGATGGCAGCCATAATAAAAATCACAGATCTGATTCAAATCAGAAAAATCAGCAGCAAAAAGAGAGAGGAAAAGCACATTCCCATCCAAAGAAGGAAGGGTACACCAAGCCCTTCAATGACTCCTCCGGCTCGAGAAATGAGAAAGGGAAGAAAGGAAACAGATGCACCTACTATCAAAGAGGATTCCATCCAGAATCCTCTTGCATGAAGAAAAAAATTGACCAAATGGCAGAAATCCTTCAGAAGCACAACCTTGGGGACCACATCCCTCAGGGCGCCAAGAAGAAAACTGAGGATCCGCCACACGGGAAAGGTAACAATTTTCATGCTTTAGTTGCAATTAATTTTTCTCCCGGTGCATGGATTATAGATTCTGGTGCATCACATCATATGGTTGTTGCAAAGGAAGTCTATTCCTCTTTGGATGCATGCAAAGGACCTCCCATCCTCATGGGAGATGACTCACCTATTGAGGTCACCGGAAAAGGTAGAGTGGAACTTTTACACGGAAGCTTTGAAGATGTGATTCATGTTCCAAAACTTTCGGTAAACCTGCTTTCAGTTTATCAGATCACTCATTCCGGCACCGGAAAGAGAGTGGAATTCACTCCAGATGTAGTGGACATATATGATCTACATAGTAGCGCCAAAATTGCAACTGGTGAGGTAAACAATGGAGCCAGATTGTATACATTTTCTAAATTTATTGAATCTGAATCCTCCTTATTGCTTACACATGCCGATGTTAGTAGTAGGCTTTGGCACGAGAGGTTTGGTCACTTAAATTACAGGTATATGCAACAGCTAAGCAAGAATGAGATGGTTGAAGGCTTACCAAATATTAGTTTCTCCAAAGGAGTTTGTGAAGGGTGTGTTCTTGGCAAACATCCCAGAGAAAAGTTTGACACCGACAAGACTCACATAGCATCCTCTCCTCTAGATTTGATCCATAGTGATCTCATGGGGCCTTTTCCTCATCCTTCCATCAACAAAGCAAGGTATGTGCTTACATTTATTGATGATTTCTCACGGTATACTTGGGTGTATCTTCTCAGGAACAAATCTGAAGTTTTTGAGCACTTTGAAGATTTCAAAGCACTAGTTGAGACACAGTCAGAGAGAAAGATCAAAGCCCTCCGTACAGACAATGGGGGGGAATATGTTAACACAGCACTTCAGAACCTTTGCCTTCAGTCCGACATATAGTTGCAGTACACAGTTCCATACACTCCGCAGCAGAACGGAGTTGCTGAGAGAAAGAATCGATCTCTCAAAGAGATGGCTTCCTGCATGTTGCATGCCAAGTCACTGCCTCATAAGCTCTGGGCCGAAGCACTTAATTATGCTAACTACATCCAGAACATATCTCCTCATAGGTCTGTCAAGGATCCGACCCCCTTTGAGGCTTGGAGCGGCACTAAGCCAGAGGTCACTCACCTCCGTGTTTTCGGCTCTCGAGCATGGGCCCAGATCCCCTCTGAAAAGAGGAAAACTCTTGATCCACAGAGCATTGAGTGCATCTTTGTTGGATACCCTGATGGTGTGAAGGGATATCGACTCCTGATTCCCTCTACGGACAAGCTCATCATTGAGCGAAGTGTCAAATTTGAGGAAAGTCTCTTCCATGCACCTCAAGCGCCGCATGCAGACACTTTTTATCTACCTCATGTCCAAGATGATGACTTAGTGCACTCAGATGCAGATACAAATCATGCAGATGCCGAGGAAGAGCATGCAAATGCAAAGACAAAGTCTTCAGATACAAATCTAGTGCATACAAATGATGATCCACATCCAAGCCCAGATCGGGCTTCCAGCAATGAATCATATTACCCTCTCATAAATTAGAGAATAAGGAGCTTACATGAGATATATTCACAAGACCAACCAGCTGCTAGAAATGGTCTTGTGGGGGATAATTCTGATCTGCAGAGGACTAGCTCAGAGTTTGTTGAGCCTCCTCTTGTCCTCACTGCCACTGAACCATCGCCCTCCTGGCATTGTCATTTGGTTCAGTCTTCTGATCCACCGTCTTATGCTGAGGCTGCTGGGCATCCATCTTGGGAGTCTGCCATGGAGGAGGAGTATAACTCCCTCCTCGAGAACCAAACTTGGGATTTGGTCCCCCTTCCTTCAGGAAGGAAACTTGTCCGATGCAAATGGGTCTACAGGACCAAGAGTGCTGCAGATGGGCAAATCACCAGACGGAAAGCAAGGCTAGTAGCCAAAGGCTTCCAACAAGTGCATGGCATTGATTATGACGAGACATTTGCTCCAGTAGCAAAGATGGATTCCATACGCCTTACACTTGCCATTGCGGCTGCCCAGCGGTGGGAAGTACATTAGATGGATGTGAAGAATGCCTTTCTTCACAGAGACCTATCTGAGGAGATCTACATGGAGCAGCCACATGGTTTCATTCAAGATTCATCTTTGGTCTGCAGACTGAAGAAATCTCTCTATGGCCTTAAGCAGGCCCCAAGGGCTTGGTACGCGAAGATGGATTCTTTTCTCTTATCACAAAACTTTGAAAGATGTAAGTCTGATCTGAATGTTTACATGCTTAGGACACATGATTCTCTTCTTATCTTAGTTTTGTATGTAGATGATCTCCTAATCACTTGCAGCTCGGCTTCAGCCATTGCTACAGTCAAGAGGGCCTTGCATGATAGGTTCTTGATGACGGACATGGGTCCATTACACTTCTTTCTTGGTCTTGAGATTAGCCAGAATGCCACAGGCATCAAACTCTCTCAGGCTAAGTATCCACGGGATCTCCTCGAGAGATTTCGCATCACTGACTGTAAGCCAGCACCGACTCCTTTTCTGTCTGGGGTCCACTTTGAGGATGGAGGTGACACTCCATTAGTTGACAGCACTCTCTACCGACAGCTAGTGGGGAGCTTATTGTACCTCACCCACTCCAGACCAGATCTTTCATATGCAGTAGGGGCAGTTTCTAGATACATGTAGGAGCCGCATGAGCTACACTGGAATGTTGCCAAGCGCATCCTCCGATATGTGCAGGGCACCATCATCTTCGGGATTCACTATGCAGCAAGCACTGCATTGAATCTCCTTGGCTTCACAGATTCTGATTGGGCAGGAGACAACATTGATCGTAAGTCCACCTCCGAATATTCACAAAGTCAAGGATCTGGCCCTATCTGTTGGTCGAGCAAGAAGCAGGCTGCTATTGCTCTCTCTTCAGCTAAGGCTGAGTACCGAGGAGTAGTCAACATCACCATTCAGGCTTTGTGGCTACAACACTTCCTCACTGAGTTGGGCGTCCAGTTCCACCAGCCCATTGTCATCTGGTGTGACAACTAGAGCACTCTCAAATTTTGCAGGGATCCAGTACAGCGACAGCGGATGAAGCACATAGAGATCCATATGCACTACATCAGAGACTTAGTACATGATCGGGTCATTGATTTGCAGTTCTGTCCTTCAGCAAAACAGACTGCAGACATCTTCACCAAGACATTCACTGAGCAGAAGTTTTTCTCTTTGCGCGATCGTCTTGGAGTGAAGGACACGATTGCTTAGCAACTGTAATTTTCTTCCTCTTTTCTTTTGATTACATTGTATTTTGAGGGGGGGTTTTCCCACGAGGTTTTCCCTCTTTCCTTAATTTTAGTACAAGTTGCACTGTATTTTGGGTGACCTTTGGCCCTAGTTGCCAGGGCCCATTTTCTATTTTTCCCCATAGTGGTGTTCAGGGGGGGTGTTGGAACTACTACACACCTACATGCAGACTCTTAGTTAGAGCATGGGACTGCATGCAAGATTCCTTTTGCATGTTGGAACTACTACACACCAAAATGCGGACTCTTAGTTAGAGCATGGGATTGCATGCAAGATTCCTTTTGCATGATTTACTCCTTGATTTGCTCCTTCTTTAACTCCGCAACTGACTAGTTATCTCCGGAACTTATTGTATGTGTTGAGTCTTCTCATTGATCACCACTATAGTGCATTACCTTGGGATCTTCACCCAGTGATGCTATATCATGAGCATTGTAACATATTTTCGAAAGTATCATTCTTTTCTTCTTTCGATTTTCTTTTAGTGTTTTTTCTCTGCAAAGTTGTGTGTTCAACCTTTACTAGCTAGATTCATCTGTGCAAGTTTTCTAACACATTTACAATTCCAACATCCCGCTCATTGTTACTGAGAGCGGATGGCCTTCTGCTGGCACGGATGCGGCCACAACTGAGAATGCTGAGGCTTATAACAACAATCTCTTCCAACATGTTTTATCGAATTCAGGGACACCCAAGAGGCTTGGTACGAACATCGAGACCTATATCTTCGCTCTTTTCAACGAAGACCAGAAAACTGGGAACGAGATAGAGTGTCACTTCGGGCTCTTCAACCCTGATCAAAGTCCTGCATACTCTGTCAACTTTTCTCTGAATTAACCGCAACTCAATTCTCATTAATTATTTGTATGCAAAATGCAATGATATAAATCTATAGAGGATGCTGCATAAATAAACATCCTCCTTCAACCCTGATCAAAGTGCTGCATAGTCTGTCAACTTTTCTCCAAATTGACCGCAACTCAATTCTCCTTAATTATTTGTATGCAAAATGCAATGATATAAATCTATAGGGGATGCTGCATAAATAAACATCCTCCTTCCTTCTTAAAGTGCCAAGCCGTCACAGTTTTACCTATCTTGTTTATTGAAGGACCGCACTTTGGATTTCTAATAACACATTTGTGGAGAGTTTCATCATGAGTCAGTCAATGGTCAGAGGCTGCATCCCCATCGCATTCGTTACCGGTGATGGGATCAATTGGGTGTCCCACACGTTAACGGTAACGGATCAATTGAGTTTCTTATTCAAATCTATGCTCAACTTTAATAATTAATTAAATTTCTTATAAGTCAACGAACATCTACTGCACAAAATATTTCTCAAATTTGTGATTTCTCAGCAGAAATATGGCCGCCTCCAATGAACAAACGGAGATTGCCAAACGATTTTCCAAAGCGCCAAACATCGATTGGGTTCAGTTAAACGAAATAAAGATATGATGCTCCTCAAAATCTT
Organism: Pinus tabuliformis; assembly: GCA_031772625.1. NCBI lineage: Eukaryota > Viridiplantae > Streptophyta > Pinopsida > Pinales > Pinaceae > Pinus > Pinus tabuliformis. The sequence continues at coordinate 1,066,100,543 of CM062811.1, forward strand.
TTTATTTAATTAATTTTTTTGATAAAAGATACCTTTATTATCAACCAATAGAATTAAAATTGATAACTTCTAAATTATATATTTAATTTATATTTAAATTAATTTTTCATGATTACAAATTTGCTGTGTATGATCGATAACCGCGTATGCTAATTAGTGAAAAATAAATTAAAAAGAAAATGTAAAACATATATCGCAACATGGATTGATTTTGAAACTCTTAAACCTACTTTTAAACGAATGTTTGTTCAACCGTTCGCAAGTGTTTTGTGCTCTCGATTACCTCAATGGTTGCGTATGCAGGCCATTCAAAGATATGCCCACTTGTAAGGAAGTTAGACTATAAGAAAGATTATTTAGTTAAAATATTATGTATTAAATTATTCATACCGCTTGCATGTGTGTTCAACTCTTGCATTCTAGGCATTTGGACTTCCTTTTGTAACATATCTGCATCATAATATCTCCCAAACTTATTTCTCTTAATTTTATTTATTTAAAAATATTTATTATTGGCCAAAATTTCAAAATTCAGAATTTTGTTTAGAAAATTTATTAATAGGGGACACCATATTCCTCTCTGTCAAAAATTGTTTGTCCTCAAGCAATTTCTAAACAAATGCCCTCTTTAATTGTTGATCACCACTGTGACCATCAATAATACCTGGGTCCCAAATGTACCACTACGTCATCCCCAATCTCAACATTGTCTTGACATGAATGAATCCCTCGATACAAGGATCCCAAGCAATCTTAATCAAGGTGAAGCACACCTTGCTACACTCGCTATCCAGCGAGACACATGTACGAGAAGCCATATGCATACTATGACTAAGAAGAGCACTTTGATAATGTAGTACTCTATCGAACTCCCCATGAAGTTGCCCTACTAAGTAGCCCACCTCATACACTCCAAGAGTAAAGTCTCGAAGACATAACACAATCCCAATGGGGATGAAGTCTATCCCACATGAAGTTCACCTAATATGCTCCTGCTCACCAACCTTCCATGTTGGTGAAGTCCCCCATGCCAATATCAAACCACTAAAATCCAATGGAAGATCTAAATCATCTCACCTTGTAGGAACCAAATCATCCTTAAGTGTAGTTGAACTGTAGAAATTTCTCTATAGATCATCTAGCTCTGATACCATGTACAAATTCTCATTGTAGATCACTTGATAATGAAATGTACTAAAGCAAAATACTTGATCTACTTCTACTATCAAAATTTGAGGAAGCTTAATCAATTTGAGCAAGATCAATCAGAATACATATAACAGAGAAGAAGAAATCATACACATGAAACATAGAAGAATACCCTGGGGAAAGTCTCAGCTAAAAACTCCGCTATCTGTATTATCATACAAGTAGAAATATCTCAGGATTACACAAAGCTTTAGCTCACAAGCTATCCAGCTCTCAATACAATCCCTCACTACTGCTCATAGACAAAATAGACAACACATATGCCTTCCTTTAGTCCTCCAAGCCTCCTATTTCCTTGCGCAGTTTCTCCTGGGTCCTCCAGTTGCCACCTCTGTGATTCTCACCTCACACACTGCTCTTACCTCTAAAATAACTATGCAATCCTGAAGGAGATTAATTCCTTTTGCATGGATGAGTTTCCTTTATAGGAAAAATCCCCCAACTGATAGTACAATGTCCCTATCTTTAATCTCAACTGGGTCTCTGTCTGAACTGACATGCATGAGTTATTTATGAGAGAATATTTAGTTATCTAGAGAACACTAGTTACATGCATGCATGCATTAACTAACTGAACTCACAATCAATTCCACAAACTGTTTGGAACTGATATAACTAGACTTAACTCAGTTAACTGAGCTAACTAATTACAAGTCAAATACAACTCATCCTTATCTCCTTAATTAAGGGATAACTTCCTCAATCAAAGGGATAACTGTTGCATGTCTTCACAAAGACTTCATGTTTGAATTTCTGCAACTAATTAACTCAAGATGAATTAATTACTTTTTTTTCAAACAGCTAGTGAGACTAAATTCGAATTTTAATTATCAATTTTGATTCAAGGACAAATCAAATTTGGAATATATCCCGAAACGCTATTTATAGCAATGCTATTTTTAGCATTTCTATTTTTTGTTATTTCCAACATAATTGGAGTATATCCTGAAATGCTATTTATAGCAATGCTATTTTTAACATTTCTATTTTTAGCATCTCTTGTTTTTATTTTCAACATTCCCTCTCAACAAGAAAGGCATTCAGCTCAAACCCGATTATGAACCTCTGGAATGTTCTGCATGCAACACTTCTCTTAATTGTTGTTGCTCCAACAACTCAGAAACACAAAAAATATCCAATCTTAATTAGAATGATTCCTCTATCATCCAAGTCTCTGACTTCTATTGCCTCTGTCGAATGAAAAACTCTACACCACTGTGCTCTTCAGTGTTTGAATGCTCTAGCCTCTGTCACTTTGAGCTCTGACTGCATCAATCACACTGATTCCTATTGTTGCATCTGTGTTGTTGATGGTCCTATCTCCCAGCATGCATTGTGTTGCCCACTGTTGCATTGCAACTCAGTTACTGAGAAGTAAGTAACTCATCTCCCAACTGACCGCTTTGTTGGGCTAGAAACACCTTCTGATATTAAAGCTCCCTCTGTAGCTCCATCTGCATCTGTCTCTACCCACTCAGCCAATCCTGCTACTCCTCGTCGGGGCTCTCGTAGCAAGGTATAATCAAAGAGGTTGGGTACCTCAAGGATCCTGCCCCTATTTCAGCCTTCTTGGGACTATCTCTTCATATCGACCCACCTCACACCTGGAGGTATGGCTGCATGTGATCTGTCTGCCCACTTGACTTGAAACTCCCCCCTATTGGAGGTCTTTGCATGAGTTGATGCCTCCACTCGATCTCCTCTCCGCTTCTCCTGTTGTGGCTACTCCATAACCTCCTGAAACTCCTTCACCAATTGTGGCTCCTTCACAATTGTCTGAGACTTCTTCTGGTGTTGCATGTTGAGAGGTAATGTACTCTCCCTCTCAACCACCAAGTCTCTAACAGTTGCCTTACTCCTCAAGGCCTTGCATGCATCTTGAACCTAAACAGTGTACAGGTTCTGTACCCGTGAACCGATCTATTTCACCTGACCCATGGTGATGTGTCTAAGGAAGACCTTTCCCTTACTTAAGACAACATCATAGCCTTTGTCCTCCATCATCGGAATCAATACCAAGTTCTTCTTCAGTCCAGGCACATACTTCACATATGTCAAGGTAACGAGAACTCCATGCTCCCTCTGAAAAGCAAGTGTGCCCATTCCTGAAAGATGATACCTTTCATCATTACCCATCTCGATGCGCATATGGAGGTCTTTCTCCTCCAAGGTACTGAACAAACTCTTATTGTTGGTCATGTGGAATGAGGCTCCACTGTCAAGAAACCAACCACAACCCATCATCGATGAAACCATGCATGTGATGAGGGTAAAATCCAATTCGAACTAAGAGGCCAATGCCTCACCTTTAGATCCTTCCAAGGATCCCTTCTTGGATTTCTTCGATGGACAATTTGTTGCATAATGGCCCACCTCATGAGAATTAAAGCATCGCACTTTAGATTTGTCAATCTTCTTCCCACCATGGGAAGAACTCGATTTTTAATGGAAAGCCTTCCTTTTCCCTTTCCTCGCCTTACTTACTAAGGCTAGATTTTCTTCATCATCATGCTTTGATGAAGAACCATCTCTGGTGCTTCTCGTGATCTCCTCTTGCATCAGATTCGACCACAGTCGTTCCCAATCTGGTAGTTTCTCTCTTCTATTCACAGTCTTGGCAGCTATGCTAGCTCTTAGGAAGATCGAGGATAGCAAGACTCACCATGTCATCATCGATTGTCATGATTCCTACACTTCCAAGCTCATCACTGCAGGTGGTGAGCTTGTTTAGATATGTAAATATCATGTCACCCTTTTCACACTTGATTTTCCGAAGCTTGTCTTTCAGCGCCAACTTCCTCTGATCGTTGTTGTTCTGATATAGATCCTTCAATGTTTTCCACATTAAAAATGGTGTCTCCTTCCCATGGAGACTCGAGACAATATGGTATCGAACTCCCTCTAAAAGAATCCTCCTCACTCTAGCCACACATTTCTTCCTTTCTGCCAATTCTTGGGCATTACCTGTTGTTGGCTTGGGGACTTCTTGATCAATGAAGTCCTTCAAACCATTGTCCTCTAATACTGCTTCCATGTGATACTTCCGGGCTATATAATTCGAGCTGCCATCTAGGGCATACTCGAGTCTCAAACCATTGAATGCCATTGGTGAACTTTGATATGTGGTATGAATTTTATTTCTATAATCAAGAACTTCAAACTTCGAACTTCTCCTTTCTTTGTATATTGTTCTCTACTTTGATCAACTTTTCTCTAATACCATGTAGAAATTCTGACTGGAGATCACCTGATAATGCAATGTACTAAAGAAAAATACTTGATCTACTTCTACTATCAAACTTTTCGGATTCTTAATCAATTTGAGCAAGATCAATCAGAACACATATAACAGAGAAGAATAAATCATACACATCAAACACAGAAGAATACTATGGGGAAAGCCTCAGCGAAAAACCCCGCTGTTTGTAGTATCATACAAGTGGAAATATCTCAGGATTACACAAAGCTTTAGCTCACAAGCTATCCATCTCTCAGTGCAATCCCTCATTACTGCTCATAGACAGAATAGACAACACATATGCCTTCCTTCAGTCCCCCAAGCCTCCTATTTCCTTGCGCAGTTTCTCCTGGGTCCTCCAGATGCCACCTGTGTGATTCTCACCTCACACACTACTCTAACCTCTGAAATAACTACACAATCCTGAAGGAGATTAATTCCTTTTACATGGATGAGTTTCCTTTATAGAAAAAATCCTCCAACTAATAGTACAATGTCCCTGTCTTTAATCTCAACTGGGTCTCTATCTAAACTGACATGCATGAGTTCTTTATGAGAGGATATTCAGTTATTTGGAGAATACTAGTTACATGTATGCATGCATTAACTGAGTGAGCTCACAATCAGTTCCACAAACTATTTGGAACTAATCTAACTAGACTTAATTCAGTTAACTGAGCTAACTAATTACAACTCCAATACAACTTAACCTTATCTCCTTAATTAAGGGATAAATTCCTCAATCAAAGGGATACCTATTGCATGTCTTCATAAAGACTTCATGTTTGAATTTATCCAACTAATTAACTCAAGATGAATTAATCACTTATTTTTCAAACAGCTAGTGAGACTAAATTCGAATTTTAATTCTCAATTTTGATTCAAGGACAAACCAAAATTGGAATATATCCCGAAATGCTATTTATAAAAATGTTTTTTTTAGCATTTTTATTTTTTGCTATTTCCAACGGAGTTGGAGTATATCCTGAAATGATATTTATAGAAATGTTGTTTTTAGCATTTCTTGTTGCTATTTTCAACACTCCCTCTCAATAAGAAAGACATTCAACATGAACCCAATCCTAAACCTTTGGAATGTTCTCCATGCAACAATTCTCTCAAGTGTTGTTGCTCCAGCAACTCAGAAACACAAAAAATATCCAACCTGAATGAGAATGATGCCTCTGTCATCAAAGTCTCTGACTACTATTGCCTCTGTCGATTGAAAAATTTTGCACCATTGTGCTCTTCAGTGTCTGACTGCTCTAGCCTCTATCAATTTGATCTCTGACTGCATCAATCACACTGATTCCTACTTCTGCATCCGCGCTGCCACTGATCCTATCACCCAGCATGCATCCGCACAACACATTCTCTCATCATTTTGCATCGTGCTGCCCACTGCTGCATTGCAACTCAGTTACTGAGAAGTAATAACTAATCTCCCAATTGACCTCCCTGTTTGGATAGAAACACCCTCTGATGCTGCAGCTCCCTATGTCGCTCCATCTGCGTCTGTCTCTACCCACTCAACCAATCCTACTACTCCTTGTCGGGGCTCCCGTAGAAAGATATAATCAAAGAAGCTGGGTACCTCAAGGATCCTGCCCGTATTTCAGCCTTCTTGGGACTATCTCTTCACATCACCCCACCTCACACCTAGAGGTATGGCTGCATGTGATCCCTCTGCCCACTTGCCTTGAAATTTCCCCCTACTGGAGGTCTCTGCATGAGTGGATGCCTCCACTCAATCTCCTGTGGTCCTGCATGTTGAGAGGTAATGTACTCTCCCTCTCAACCACCAAGTCTCTAATAGTTGCCTTGCTCCTCAAGTCCTTGCACGCATCTTGAACCTCAAGGGCATACAGGTTTTGTACCCGTGAACCGATCTTTTTCACCTGACCCGTGGTGATGTGTCTAAGGAATAACTTTCTCTTACTGAAGACAACATCGTAGCCTTTGTCCTCCATCATTACGATCGATACCAAGTTCTTCTTGAGTCTAAGCACATACTTCACATTTGTTAAGGTAATGAGAGCACCATGCTCCCTCTGAAAAGCAACCGTGCTCATTTTTGAAACACTATACCTTTCAGCATTACCCATCTCAATGCGCATTTGGAGGTCTTTCTCCTCCAAGGTACTGAACAAACTCTTATCATCAATCATGTGGAATGAGGTTCCACCGTCAAGAAACTAACCGCAACCCATCATCGATGAAACCATGCATGAGATGAGGGTAAAATCCAATTCGAACTGAGAGGCCAATGCCTCACCTTCAGATCCTTCCAAGGATCCCTTCTTAGATTTCTTCAATGGACAATTAGTTGCATAATTTCCCACCTCATGACAATTAAATCATCACATTTTAGATTTGTCAATCTTCTTCCAACCATGGGAAGAACTCAATTTGGAATGGGAAGCCTTCCCTTTCCCTTACTTCACCTTACTTGCTAAGGCTAGATTTTCTTCATCATCATGCCTTGATGAAGGACCATCTCTGGTGCTTCTCGTGATCTCCTCCTGCATCAAATTCGACCACAGTCATTCCCAATCTGGCAGTTTCTCTCTTCCATTCACTGAGTCTTGGTAGCTATGTCAGCTCTTAGGAAGATAGAGGACAGCAAGACTCACCCTGTCATCATTGGTTGTCGTGATTCCTACACTTGCAAGCTCATCCCTGCAGGTGGTGAGCTTGTTAAGATATGTAGAGATCGTGTCGCCCTTTTCACACTTAATTTTCCGAAGATTGTCTTTCAGTGCCAGCTTCCTCTAGTCACTGTTGTTCTGATATAGATCCTTCAATGTCTTTCATATTGAAAACGGTGTCTCCTTCCCATGGAGACTCGAGACAATATGGGCTTGAACTCTCTCCAGAAGAATCCTCCTCGATCTAGCCACACATTTCTTCCATTCCACCAATTCTTGGGCATTAGTTGTTGCTGGCTTGGGGACTTCTTGATCAATCGAGTCCTTCAAACCATTGTCCTCTAATACCGCCTCCATGCGATCCTTCCAGGCTATATAATTCGAGCTTCCATCTAGGGCATACTCAAGTCTCAAACCATTGAATGCCATTGGTGAACTTTGAGATGTGATAAGAATTTGATTTCTATAATCAAGAACTTCAAACTTTGAACATCTCCCTTATTTGTATACTGTTCTTTGCTTTGATCACCTTTGCTCTGATACCATGTAGAAATTTCTCCATAGACCAGCTAGCTCTGATACCATGTAGAAATTCTCATTGTAGATGACCTGATAATGCAATGTACTAAAGAAACTTACTTGATCTACTTCTGCTATCAATTTTATGGAAGCTTAATCAATTTGAGCAAGATCAATCGGAACACATATAACAGAGAAGAAGAAATCATACACATGAAACACAGAAGAATACTCTGGGGAAAGCCTCAGCTAAAAACCCCGCTATCTGTATTATCATACAAGTGGAAATATCTCAGGATTACACAAAGCTTTAGCTCACAAGCTATCCAGCTCTCAGTACAATCCCTCACTGCTGCTCATAGACAAAATATACAACACATATGCCTTCCTTCAATCCTCCAAGCCTCCTATTTCCTTGCGTAGTTTCTCCTGGGTCCTCCAACTACCACCTCTGTGATTCTCACCTCACACACTACTCTGACCTCTGAAATAACTACGCAATCCTGAAGGAGATTAATTCCTTCTGCAAGGATGAGTTTCCTTTATATGAAAAATTCTCCAACTGATAGTACAATGTTCCTATCTTTAATCTCAACTGGGTCTCTGTCTGAGCTGACATGCATGAGTTATTTATAAGAGTATATTCAGTTATCTGGAGAACACTAGTTACATGCATGCATGCAGTAACTGACTGAACTCACAATTAGTTTCACAAACTGTTTGGAACTAATCTAACTAGACTTAACTCAGTTAACTGAGCTAACTAATTACAACTCATCCTTATCTCCTTAATTAAGGGATAACTTCCTCAATCAAAGGGAGAATTGTTGCATGTCTTCACAAAGACTTCATGTTTGAATTTCTCCAACTAATTAACTCAAGATGAATTAATTACTTATTTTTCAAACAACTAGTGAGACTAAATTCGAATTTTAATTCTCAATTTTGATTCAAGGAAAAATCAAAATTGGAATATATCTCGAAATGCTATTTATAGCAATGTTATTTTTAGCATTTCTATTTTTTGTTATTTCCAACAGAGTTGGAGTATATCCTGAAATGTTATTTACTTCTTGTTGTTATTCTCAACATGCACTGTGAAACCTTATGATGCCCAAATCTCATGCTAGTCTCAGGACGGTGCCACCATGCTGACGTTGCACCACTCTAAGTGTGATATACTTGTCATCATGCATAGACTTGATCCTCTTCTCCTCGAACTTGATGGTGAAAAAAATGTGAAGGCCAAGATCATCCTACTTTGGCATCTCCATGATATCAATGTCTATCCATCTACCGCCAATATTGGCTCATAGCAGTATCAAGGGAAATCGACCTTGCCATGTGACAAAGGCCTTATTTCTCCCCCACATTTCAAACCAAGAGTGAGTTGAGTCACTCTCTTCGCTGATCCTGCTTGTCAAAAAATAGAGTGACCAATCATCCAACTAAATCCTTGCATCCCATAGCCATATCAGCTACATCAAATTCCGAACAACTGTTGGCACCAACTCGTACCACGTCTTGTGTTCGTGCATGCAAATAATATATGCACTCCATACATATTGAATCAATCTAGTGTGTGCAATATTACCCTATGCCTGCCATAACACAATGTGAGATATGTTATCCTCTCTCTTGTAGGTGCTACCCAAAATTTCTTGGAGTCTAAACATCCACCTCTAATATGGTTCCACCAACCATTATATGTTCTCTTGAGACATATTAGAATGTCTCTCCCAACAGGTGTCATGCATCCCCCTAAATGTCAGATCAAGGGTGGAACACGTGCTACCTTTGCAGCTGATCAGACCATGCCAACGCTTTTAACTACCAACTCGCACCCTCACCATATGCTACGGCTGGAAAGCCTATCTCTTGATGCATTGAGTCATGTGCAACTACCTCATATGAACATTGTGGGTATTTTTGCTTATGATGATTGCGTCAAGAGACAATAAACAAGTCTCTTGTGTCAATGTTCAATGCTAGAGAGGATTGAACAACTTATTTACTTAATATAACAATTACACATAAATCTCCCAATAAAAATAGCTATAATGATGGCCACATAAGATCCACTGCAATAATAAATCAGGCCTCCAAAATAGAACTATAAATCAATAAGTTGCACATGTGAATTTTGAAATTGCTCAAACTGGTAACTCCCATTGCCCATAAATTTTTGTTTTTGCTGCTGGAGGAAAATTGATATTTGAGGTCTCAAATCTACTCCAAAAATTCTGAAAAATTAGAGAGAATCTCCTCACACCCCAACGAATAAAACCCATAAATAATTTAAGTTAATTTCTGCCAATCCGAAATGCCCAAAATAGTCTGAAAATACGAGTTAAACCAACCATTCACTCTACTATAAGAATGAGGATTCTAGACCCGAATATTACACGAAAGTTTTTGAAATTTTAACAACAAACTCCTCTCATAAAACCCATAAAAACCCAAAAAATTCTTGGGTTGAATCCACTAGTCACTGAAATCTCAAAATCCACCTGTAGCCCTTCATAATCTACCAATGAGCTAAAAACATTAAATTTTTGTAAGAGTGCACACTTTCCCTGAAGGGAAACTCCTCCAAATCCATCCAAATTTTATTCCTCAAACTTCCGGCCAAAATCAGCTCCAATGCCAAGAAGCGAACTACTGCTCAACCCCTACAAAATAGCTAGAAATACAACCCACAATAGTTGATCCTCCAATTAGCAACTTTAACTGTCTCTATGCCCAAGGAGTGGAAAACTGAGTGAAGACCTACAATAAAGCTTTTTGGAAATCCTAAAATTGGACTCCCCAATTTAACTGACTAGGCAGACAATCGAAGTTCTCTGAAATGAGGGTGGAATTCCGCTTCGAAATTCCTTGAGCTAAACAATACTCGTTGACTTGGCTAAGAAGCGCAAGAAAACTCTCCAATTTTGAAATGAAATGCCAAAATATAATCATCAAAATGAGGCTCTAGATTTCCTTTTATTGCTACTTTCCCTTCCTAATACCATGGCTTGATTGCTCTCAAACTATGCTTTGATACCATGTTTTGATTTTTCCAATGACTCAATTTCCCTTTTTGGTAATCTCCACAACTTATCTTCACTTTATTTTTTTTTCCTAAGTTCCAACCATTTCCTTTTCTCCAAAATTTATTCAATACCTCCACAGCTTATTTCTCTTAAATTTATTATTTAAAAATATTTGTTATTCGCCAAAATTTCAAAATTTAGAATTTCCCTTAGAAAAAATTTTAATTGGGGACATTACAGTCCTCCCTAACAAAAAATACTTTTCCTCAAGCAATGTCTAAACAAGTGCCCTCTCTAACTACTGATCACCACTCTAACCATCAATAATACCAGGGTCCCAAATATATCGCTGAGTCATCCCCAATCTAAACATTGTCCTGACATGAAGGAAACCCTCGATATAAGGATCCCAAACCATCCTAATCAATGTGAATCACACCTTGATACACTCACTATCCCAACTAGATATAGGTGCCAAAATCCATCTACATATTATCAACAAGTAGAGAATCATTATAATGTAGTACTATGTCCAACTCCCCATGAAGCTGCCCTACTGGGTATCCCACCTCATGCACTCCAAGAGTAAATTCTTGAAGAAACTACACAATCCAAATGGGTATGAAGTCCCTCCCACATGAACTTCCCCTAATATCCTCCTGCTGACCATCCTTCCATGCTGGTGAAGTCCCCATGGCAATATCAAACCACTAAAACCCAATGGAAGATCTAAATGATCTCCCTTTGTAGGAGCCAAATCATCCTTAAGGGTAGTTGAACCATGAAATCCTACAATGCCCAAATCCCATGCCAACCTCATAAGGGTGCTACCATGTTGAGGTTGCGCCACTCTAACTATGTCATACTTATCATCGTGCATAGACAATATCCTCCTCTCCTAGAACCAAATGGTGAAAAATCTGTGAAGGCCAAGCTCATCCTACTTTAGCATCTCCATGATATCAATGTCTATGCATTTACTGCCAATATCGGTGCAGAACAGTAGCAAGGAAAATCAACCTGGCCATGTGACAAAGGCCTTGGTGCTCCCCCATATTTTAAACCAAGAGTGAGTTAAGTCACTCTCTTTCGTGATCTCGCTTGTTACAAAATAGAGTGACCAATTATCCAACTGAATCTATGAATCCCATAGCCATATCGGTTGCGACAAAGTCCTCACAACTGCAAGAACCAACTCGTACCACGTCTCGGGTCCCTGCATGCAATCAATATATGTACTTCATACATATTGAATCAGTCTGGTGTGTGCAAGATTTCCCTGTGCCTGCCATACCACACTATGAGATTTGATATCCTGTCTCCTATAGGTTCTACCCAAAACTTCTTGGAGTCTAAACATCCACCTGTAAGATGGGCCCACCAACCATTATATGTTCTCCCGAGACATCGAGGAATGTATTTTCCAACAAGTTTCATGCATCCCCCTAAATCTGGGCTCAAGAGTGGAGCACGTGCTACCCTTGCAACAAATCAGACCATCCCCAATCTTGCACCTACCAACTCGCACCCTGACCATATGCCATGCCTGTAAATCCTCTCCCCTGATGTACTATGTCTTGTCCAACTATCTCAAATGAACCTCGTGGGTCTTGTTTCTTATGATGATAACATCAAGAGACAATATAAAAGTCCCATGTGTCATTGTGCAATGTTGGAGAGTGATAAATGGAAGCTCACGGTTAGCCTTGTGAGAAAATCAATCTCCAAATATGGGTGTGCCAAACCTAATGGTGTGCTTGACATCCTCATTTAGAGATCTCTTCGGTGTCAACTCTCCATCAACTTGTTGTGCATCATCATACTATGTTGTACATAGATATGTACCCCTGCACTCTTCTGCATAACTCTGAACTTCGAGGCACAACTCTGTGCACCAATGATATCAACACTCACTTTCATACCACCCTGTACCATATGGAATCCAATATGTGTCAATGAACCTGCCACTTCACTAGTAAACTCGTTGTGGTGTAAGTTGCTCCTCCCACTCCATCATGCAAATCCATGCACCACAACACACTACCATGCATCAACATGCTCATCTACAAAGAATTTCTCGACACTACATGCTCCTACACGCCATTGGATGCCATGATATATAGATGAAACAATACGTGTTGGCTCGCACCCTACCGATATCGCCACCTCTACTATCGCATCACCATAGCCTCTGATGTGTGGGCCTTGCCTCCAAAATCTCCATGAGAGAAACGAGAGGTGAATCCCCCTATTTACTAGTGGTGATGACACCACTGTGTTTATCCTCCATGACCATTGTGCCCCACATAACTCGGGAGAATCCTCGGCCCCATACAAGGCACTATCGACCTACCAATGCCATCTCCTCTGAAAAACTCTTGCCAAAGTATGCTGATTATCCTATAACTCGATGCACAACCATCATATTCAAACAAAATACGGTGTCCACCTTCTGCCATGTTAACCCAAGCCATCATTAATGTTAATGGAAATCGAAAAGTGTGTGGATGCTCAGTCATTGGATTTGTCACACGACTAATTCCCTCACCAGCAACATCCATGATGTGATGGGGAGTCCCACCTCGATCCTAACAACCATCATCCTACACCTAAAGTATATGATAGGAGTCCCCTCTTGGATCCCAATGCCAACATGGGCCTCTAGTATCCCCAATGTCTAGAAGCTCCTGTTAAGCTTCACTCCCAACTACCACCATCTCCATAAATCTATCCCACCCCACTGGGTACCAAATCAAAACCTCTTCTCATCCAACTCCAAGAGAGGAATCAAATGCATGAACTTCCATACAAAGAATAAGACCTCCATCCTGTGAATGTTACACCTTGTGCAACTCATGTCGCCTAATCTCACCATCCCAGTCAACACATAAAATTTATCGTGGTGACTCTGCTTCTTCCTCTCCAACATGTAGAGGCAACCTATTAGTGTTGCAAGCCCCATCTATATATGCTTGAAGAGGGCTACTCTTATGCTCCAATGTGTACTCCTCTAGTTGTGTCGCTAGGGAATCCAACCATTGTGCAACGTGAGTTAGCTTGGTCATTGTCTCAAGACAAGTTTCTCTCATGCGATCCAGCTCCTCGTTATGCTGTAAAATGGTCTAATGGATTTTCGTGGCCTTCCTTTTTAATGCTAGAAAGTCAGAATGGAGTTGTCGAAATTGTTGTGGGTGGCTATCATATGTAAAATTAGTCACAACTCTAGATATTGTTATGTCTCCTAAAACCTCATCAGCTGGGGATATGTCTCCTAGCACCTCACCAATGGGGGGTAACTTTGTGTCCCTTCACACCTCATTATGTGTGTATGTTCAACTATCTCCACCAATGTGTCAACCAAGGCTACTGAAGGAAACTCCAACAAGGGTGGCTCTTGTGTCACACTGGGTGTGTTCACATGCTTCCCAACTAATAAAATGCATAAATATTTTAAGTTAATTCCAGCAATCCTGGAATGACGAAAATAGTGTGAAAATCCCAGCTAAACCAACAATTTTCCCTTCTATAAGAAAATTATTGGGCTAAATCCACTAATCACTAAAACCCCAAAATTTGCTTGTAGCCCTTCGCAATCTACCAATGAGCTACAAAAATCAAACTATTGTAAGAATGCACACTTTCCCTAAAGTAAAACTCCTCAAATCCCTCCAAAACTTATTCCTCAAACTTTTGGCCAAAATCAACTCTAATGCCCAGCAAAACACTACTGCCCAACCCTTACAGAATCACTGGAAATCCAATCCACGATAATTGATCCTCTAATTAGCTTCTTGAACTGCCTTTGTGCCCAAGCAGTGGCAAACTAAGTGAATATTTGAAATAAATCTCTGTGGAAATCCTAACTTGGTCTCCCCAAATTACCTCACTAGGGACACTCGAAGTTATCCGAAATGAGGGTGGAATTCCGCTTTGAAATTCCTTGTGCTAATCATCGCTTGTTGACTTGGCTAAGCAGAACACGCAAGATCTCCAATTATGAAATGAAATACCAAAATAGAATGATCAAAATGAAGCTCTAGATTTCCTTTTGTTGTTTCTTTCCCTTCCTCATACCATGGTTTGATTTCTCTCAAACTATGCTTTGAGACCATGGTTTTATTTTTCCCATGACTCGATTTCCCTTTTTGGTAATCTCGACAACTTATATTCACTTTAATTTTCTTCTTTTACTAAGTTCCACCATTTCCTTTTCTCCAAAATTTATTTAATACCTACACAACTTATTTCTCCTAATTTTATTTATTTTAAAATATTTATTATTCACCAAAATTTTAAAAATTGAAAATTTCCCTTAGAAAATTTATTAATTAGGGACATTACATTATAGTCAACCACATTAATCAAATATAGCTAAACATGACCACATTCAGACTTGGTCAACATTATGTTTACCGTATTTGACAATAGTCAATTTTATTTTCTCAGATTCATCCTCAGTTAATGTAACTGAAACATTTTCAATTATAGTCAACCATGCTTGATAATGAATGACACCAAAGTCATTCATTGTAAACCTTAACCAACAATGGTCATCCTTAATTGGTCACAATCATAATATTGATAATAGTAATAATAATTAACTTTAATAATAATAATAATAATAATAATGTGACGTTGGAATTGTACACAAATGTTTCTAACGTCTCAGTACGACATTACTAAATGTGGTCAACGACATTACTAAATGTGGTCAACCACATTTCATAATATGAGTGACTCTTCGACTATGTTTGACTATGTTTAACAATCAACAGTGTTAACCTTCGTTCAAATATAATTTCCTATTAATATTATAGACTAATAATTAAAATTAAACATTTTATGCTATTGAAATTGTAAATAAATCTATTATACATCATAATGTGACAAACATAATAAGAATGTTACATAACATTGTGATTTTTACAACATTACAATGCGACATTATACATTATCCAACCACATTTACTAGTGTAGTTGACTATGTCGTGGTATGTTTTGTAGTCAACACTCTTCAATTTTCGTCAAACATAATTCCCTATTAATAATTAATGAATATCTCTAATTAATAATTTTTATGAGATAGTCTAAATTAAAAGATGTCGGTATATTCTCCTCGCCACTACTCCATCAACTAATAAAATTAAAAATCATAACTTCCTTACATATCTAAATAATATGTTTAAACCATATTTAAATTATTTTTTTACCAATCATAATTAATTACTTACAAATTTAATTCATAATTAATTACTTACAAATTTGACTTAAGTAATATGTTTAAACCATATTTAAATTATTTTTTTACCAATCATAATTAATTACTTACAAATTTAATTCATAATTAATTACTTACAAATTTGACGTAAGTATGATTTATGATTAGTAGCCACATATATTAACTAGTGAAAAATTTAAAACTACAATTATAAAACATACATTGCAACAGGGATTGATGACCTTTAAACGTACGTTTGTTCAACCGTTAACTGAGTGGTTGCATATGCATGCCATTCAAAGGTAGGTTCACTTGTCAGGAATTTATAGTGGAAATAAATATTATTTCGTTAATTTATTCATGCATTAAATTATTCATAGTGGCTGGTGATGTATTCAACACTTGCATGCAAGATATTTCGACTTTCTTCGTGATATATCCGCATCGTAATTTTTCTGACGATATATCACTTCACTAAATTTTTGATAACAGATTAACATGTATGCAGAAAAAAAGAGAATTGATGTATTCAACACTTAGGGTTTAACGCTTTCATTATACTAATATATTGAACCCTTCGTTTAACCATAAAGTTTCATTATTATATTTATATAATAATAAAATGGTAGGGTTTCATTAATACAACTAGCAGTATAATGAATAAACGATGATGTAAAATTATAATTAAATTATTTCAATGTCATTATTATTTTATTAAAATGTCATTATTATTTTATTAAATTATTGATTTATTTTTTTTTCTCTGCAAATACTAAAATCTATTAACTGAAAAGAGGAATATTTTTACATGGAGTTGAGGCCTCAGAGATCAGAACTCGAGAGCACTCAACACAGCAGAACTGCCCCCTTACAAAAAGAAGTTGGGGAGACCAGTTACATATAGCTAGAAAACAGATATAAAACCCAGAGAATGACTTATAGAGCGAAGAGAGAGACATTGGCAGCAGAAAGCCTAAATTCTTAGCAAACCAGCCGGTAAGTAAACCACCACTTCCCCGAAGGGATGCCAAAACAACAGGCTGAAGATGCTGAACCTTGACTGTGAGCGGAGATGCCTGGAGGTGGTCATTTGAGCAGTATCAAAAACAAAAAGGAAAGAAGCAGGCCCAGGTGGCGTTAAACTTCCATATCCTCACCAGGAGTCTTCTCCACAGCCAGACACACGCTGCCAATCCTCAGACTTTCATTTCCATCCATCTCGCTGACAGGGTTCGCCATGGAATGACTTGTGGCGCCAAGAGTCCCTTCCCCAGCTACTGGGCTTATATCTTCAAGGGGCGGAATGCCTTTAGGAATTTCCTCCTGACCAGACTTATCATTCTTCCAATTCTCCGGGCTTTCTTTATCCATGGAATGCTCACTGCTTTGAGAAGGATCAGGAGCGATGCATGCCAGAGGGGAGATTTGATTTTCTTCTTCCGAAAGGATTATAGTAATGTGAGCAGTAATCAGAGGCCGATTCAAATTGCTTTGAAATTTGAAATGCGTGGTTTGGAAAGCGCTATTAGGAATTGGCCTGCGCCCAGAGCTCAAAGGAGGCACATCCTCATGAGAGGAGGAAAGATTAATAGGCGACTGCTCAGGTTCCACAGAGTGACCGACGGTTGAATGTTTGCCGCTTCCACGTCGCCCCCCAGAGCGACTCCTTCTGCCCTGGCGAACCATTATGGAAGACGAAGGGGAAGGCACAGAGAGACCAGAGAGACCGGAGACAACAATAGAGGGATGGAAAGAATGACACAGAGACCGAATTGAACGCACAGAGAAAGCCCAAGATGGAGCCACAACACTTCCAATTCTGAATTCAAGAGCTGTAGAGAGCTTACCCCTTAAAGCCGTGCTGAACCTCTTCCGGAGATACAGAGAGTCGGCCTGGAGCTTGCCTCTGTTTGCAAGAATCTGCCTGTCACCATATACCACAGCTAACCAGGGCCCGGAGCAGTAAGACTGAGCGCATGGTGTGAGGAAAACATACAGGATCGACATGATTATAACAGCCACAATGTTGCGTTGAACAACGCACTCCATAAATGCAGATATCCTACAGTATCCAACCTTAATAACTCCATCCCTCTTGCGTGAGGTGAAGACCTGGGAAGCCACGCTGCCCTGCAGCTGGTAGTACCAGGTTTTACTGTTTTGCATGACGTTCATTTAAAGTAGATGTGCCACCCGGGGATTAAATTATTGAACTATTATTATTATTTAAAATATTTTATTTTTAGTAAAATTATATTTTTTTATATTATATTATTTTATTAAATTATTTTATAGTGTTGTAGTAATAAATTATTTTATTAATTAAAATATTTTACAATATATTAATTAAAAACAATATATTAAGGTTAATTAATATTAACAATAATTATTTATTTATTTATTAACATTAATATATTGATATGTTAATTACAATATTAATACATAATTTTATAAGAATAATTTGATGATGATTATTAGCATTTACTAAGACTGATATGGTCTATGAGACATTTAGAGAGAAGAAGTTAATTGAGATTATTTAACTTTTTTATTTCTGTGATAAAAAAGGAGGGAAAGAAGCATTCTGAGGTCACTGTGGTTTTGTTGACTCAACAAGTCAAGGAGGTTGGCCATGGGGAAAATATTTTGCAAAATGAGAGCGGATGTGAGTACAGGCCGAACAATCCAAGAGAAAGTTCTTTTCATCTTCGACTCTATTAGTATAATCAATCACATTAATCAAACATAGCTAAACATGACCATATTTAGACTTCGCCAACTCTATGTTTACTCTATCTAACAATAGTCAATCATGTTCACTCAAAGTCTTGTTGAGTTAAGATATTTTTATTTACTTAATTAATGACATTAATAAAAATATTAAAAGATACTTCAAAACTTTAATGAAAAAAATTATAATATTAATTAAAACATTTACTTAATTTTGTTTAATGACACTAAATAATAATTTAAAAATATTTAAATAAGTATATTAATATTACATAAAATTAATATTAGTTTATTAACATTAATGCATTGATATATTAATTAAAACATTAACACATAATTAGAAACAAATCTTAATATATATAATCATTAGAGTAAAAAACGTTACATATAAATAACTAAATATGACTACATTTAGACTTGGTAAACACTATGTTTACTGTATTTGATAAAAATCAATCTTCTTCACTCAAAGAAATCCATAGTTAATGTAAAATTATTTAATTAAAATACTAATTAAAAATAACGTTTATTAATTAAAACATTATAACATTAAAATTAACACATTATCATTAATTAATTAAAACATCTATTTAAAAATCTTTGAATAAATATATTGCTTTTAATTAATAATAATATTAATTTATTAACATTAATATATCGATATATTAATTACAACACTAATAAATAATTAGAAAAACTACTTAATTCATAATTATTATAGTCAACAAATTACTCAAACATAAGGAAATATGTCCTCATTCGGATTTCACAAACCCTATGTTTATGATATTTCACAATACTCAACATTTATGAGAGTAGTCTTCAGCAAAAATCACATCATATTTTATTTGTCGACGCGTTTTGAACCCATGAGTGTGGTTCATCGTCAGGACGAGTTGAAGAACCAGATCATAGCTGCATGTTAAATAGAGAGAGAAGGACCTCAAATGGTTAAATTTGACTGGGAAACGACTATATTTGACTAGACAACTAGGTTGTACTAACGACTACTACGAAAGGATAAAAAAAAAGAAAAAAAATAATAATTACTTTTTCCTCTCCCTATTTCTTGGTCTTGGTGCCCAGTCAAACTTATCCTTTTGTAGTAGCCGTTAGTACAACCTAGTTGTCTAGTCAAATATAGTTGTTTCCTAGTCAAATTTAATCGTTTGAGGGCTTGCTCTCTCTATTTAACATACAACTATGATCTGGTTCTTCAACTCGTCTTGACAATGAACCACACTCGTGGGTTCGAAATGTGTCGACAAATAAAATATGAAGTGATTTTCATTGAAGACTACTCTCATAAACCTGATATGAATCACATAAGCCTCAATTCAACAAATACTCAACATTGTTGACTAAAAATCATCCTTAGTCAAGGTAACATTAATTAATTTATTAATTAAAACATTAAAACTTTAATTAATTAAAACCTTAAAACATTTAAATGTTTAATAACATTAGTTAAAATATTTAAGAATATATTAATTAAAAATAATATTAATCAATTAATTAAGTAATTAACATTAATACATTGATATATTAATTAAAGCATTAATATATAATTTTAAAAGATTACTTAATAAATAATTATTATAGTCAACCACATTAATCAAACATAGCTAAACATGACAGCATTGAGGCTTGGTCAACTCTATGTTTACTATATTTGACAATAGTCAACTTTGTTCAGTAACTAAAACATTTTCAATTATAGTCAACCATGCTCGATAATGAATGACACCAAAGTCATTCATTGTCAACCTTAACTAACAATGGCCATCCTTAATTGATCACAATCATAATATTGATAATAGTAATAATAGTAATAATAATTAACTTTAATAATAATAATAATAATAATAATGTGTCATTGGAATTGTAGACAAATGTTTCTAACGTCGTAGTGCGACATTACACAATGTGGTCAACAACATTTCATAATATCGATGACCCTTCGACTATGTTTGACTATGTTTAACCATCAACAATCTTCAACTTCATTCAAACATAATTTCCTATTAATATTATTGATTAATAATAAAAATTAAACATTTTATGATACTGAAATGGTAAAGAAAAATATTATATGTCCTAATGTGACAAACAGAGTAAGAATGTTACATTACATTGTGATTTGTACATCATCACAATGCAGCATTAAAACTTTATTCAACCACATTTACTAAATTAGTTGCCTATGTTGGAGTATGTTTGGTAGTCAACACTCTTCAAATTTGGTCAAACATAATTTTGTATTAATAGTCAATCAATATATATAATTAAACTTATTTATCAGATAATCTAAATTGAAAAATGTCAATATATTCTTCTCATCACCACTCCATCAATTAATGGAATTAAAAGTGATAACTTCCTTACATACTTAAATAATAAGTTTAAATTTTAAACCATACTTAAATTATTTTTTTACAAATTATGATTAAAAATTTACTGTTCGTATGATTGATAACCATGGATTTTTTAAATGATAACGGTGCACATTCTTAAACGTATGTATTTTCAATAGTTGGCAAGAGTTTTGTGCTCTCAATTACCTTAATGGTTGCGTATGCATGGCATTCAAAGGTACGCCCACTTGTGAAGAAGTTACAGTGGAAGAAATATTATTTCGTTAAATTATTCAGCATTAAATTTTTCCTACGGACTACTCCAGAACTGAACTTCAATTATAATAAAGTTGGGTTTTTTTGTTAATAGGATAAAATGTTAAATAGGGAACCCGCTGGGAACACCAAGGATACTGGATATTGTTGCCACGTGGTGGCGTTCGGGACGCTTTTTAAGTCAAAGTCAAGTAGAATTTGATTTACAGTAAAGATGATATCAAGTGTGCGAAGACCGTCGACTCCTGTGACTGAATAAACCGATAGTCAAGTCATCCGTGGAAGCCGCCTCCGTGGAATTTCTATATACTTTGCCTTCATAATGGAGTAGCTCCCGTTGGTTCATACCTATAACGAACCCTCCGACTCGGCTCTAGCGTTACAGAGTGACGGCAACCATCTAAAGCGCCTTCAGTGTTGGGTTCATATCCGGCCATGGGTTCTTACGATGATGATGGTTACGATTCGCGGGCGATGGCCATTGGCGGCAGACTCATGATGGCAGCCATCGTAGCTGTGTTCACAGTGGTTTTCTACTTTCTGCTTAAGCGTATCTACGCTCGCTGCTTCTCGGGGCGCAGTGGTTCTCTCCGACGCCACCGGCTGGCCTTTGTTGGGCAGCACGACCCTACACGGCTCCAGAATGTTGGACTCGGGAAGTCGGCGATAGAAGCGCTTCCCGTGTTCATCTATCAGTTGGAGAGTCACAAAGACGGGCTCCAGTGTGCCGTCTGTTTATGTGAATTCGAGGATAACGAGAAGGGCAGATTGCTTCCGAAATGCCACCACAGTTTCCACATCGACTGCATCGATATGTGGCTCCACTCGCACTCCACATGCCCACTGTGTCGAGCCAGCGCCCAGGCCGACACTCCGGCCGATTCTGTCGTGGTCCCGTTGGGGGAAGCCCCGTTGGAGAGCACATCCGAAACAGATCAAGAGGTGTCCCCTGTTCCAGAGGGCAGCGCGTCGATTTCCGGGGAACCCGACTCCGACATTGACCTCTGCCACTCGTGCACGCACGACGAGGTTCTCCCGTCTCCGACTTATCCCTGGGCAACCCAAAAGGCGGTTTCTTCCGTGTCGAACTCGGCCTTCTTCGAGCAAGGGACAACATCTACTTCTGGTAAAACCCTCGACAAAACCGTCATCGACATACCGCGACAAGTCGACACTTTTTCTTCTCCCCGGCTATTCTCTGGCCTTAATCAGCAGGTGTTTTCGCCAAGTGATCGCTCAAATTCCCCGGTATTCGTCTCCGTTCACTGAATAGACTATTGAGCAAAGGCAAGATTGTCCTTCCACAGAATCCAGATGAGGGCAGAATTATTCTCGTTGAGTAGGGGATTCCTCCCAAGGTCAGTGGAAAGTTAGGGTTTGTTGATTTTGGCGTCAATGACCATGAACTTCCATGGGCTTCAGAGAAGCTGTACGTATCTGTTAACATAAAGTTACATAACTTTGGTCACCCGTGGACGAGTAGTACAGTTAATTTGGATGTTGAAGCCTTGAGGCTCTTAACTTTGAACTTTGAAGGTCACCTCATCAAACTCTGCCCATAGTGAGTACTCCACTTGGTCTCGCTTCATTGTAGTTAGTGTTTGTTGTATTGAAATTAATAATCAGCTTGGTCTCCTCTGCTTAATATCTACAAGGGATGCGATCATAATATCGCATGCTATTTTTGTTTTTATTAATATTTTTTTAAGTGGAAAAATTTATAATAATTTAATTTTCAAATGAATTTATTATTAATGGTAAATATAAATTGACTTATCATTATTTAAAAAATATATACTATTTAAAATTACACTCGTTCAATCTCTAAAAATAAATTTTTTCTTAATTTGTAAACTTAATTCATAATAATATTTTATATCCATTTTAATGTAATTTTTACTTTTAATAATTATATAATTTATTTTTAAAATAAATGTAAATTGGTGTACAAAATTTTCATACATGTGACCAGCAAAATGCCTCTACTCAACTATTATCTATTGAAATTTACAAAAATACATATATTCTATTGAAATTTACAAAAATACATATATTCTATTGTGTTTAAACAAATAGTTATAATTTCTTAAAAAAAACACACATTTTTAACTATTATCTATTAAAAATACATATATTTTAATGTGTTTAAACAAATAGTTATAATTTCTTTAAAAAAACACATTTTTAACCATAAAACTTATATGTAATGTAACTTTTTATTCTGTAATATTTATATTTTACACAGGGTTTTGATATCCTTCACACAACAGACCTACGTAAAACACCATAAACATTTTGAGTTATATAAATCAAATCGCATGAACACAATGTCAGGCCGTGTATTGTTCCATTTCACAGCGTGCAACCGAATTGCCCTTGTCTTCATGGGGATTAAGCCCTAACATTTTTTCGTTAAATTATTCATGCATTAAATTTTTCATACCGACTACTGGTGTATTCAACACTTGAATGCCATAATTTCGACTTCATTCTGTAACATATCCACATCATAATTTTTCTGACGATATATCACTTCACTAAATTTTTTGATAACATATTAACATGTATGGAGAAATAAAGATAATTGGTGTATTCAACCCTTCGTTTAACCATAAAGTTTCATTATTATATTTATACAGTAACAAAATTGTAGGGCTTCATTAATACAACTAGGTGTATAATGAATAAACGATGATGTAAAATTATAATTAAATTATTTTAATGCCATTATTATTTTCTTAAATTATTGAATTATTATTATTGTGATAGTAATAAATTATTTTATTAATTAAAATATTAAATGTTTAATAATATTAATTAAAATATTTTACAATATATTAAATATTAATTTATTTATTAACATTATTATATTGATATGTTTATTAGAATATTAATACATAATTTTAAAATAGTAAATTAGTACATAATTATTATAGTCAATTACATTAATCAAATATAGCTAAATATGACCGCTTTCAAACTTGGTCAATTCTAAATTTACCAATAGTCAATTTTGTTCACTCAAAATTGTGTTGAATTAAAATATTGTTAATTAAATAAATAATTACATTAATAAAAACATTAAAATAGACTTTAAAACATTAATTATAATAGTAACAACTATTTTACAAACTTTACTTTTATTCAAATGTTGGTAATGAATATAACAATAACATTAATAACTTTTCCTCTCCCTCATTCCAGTTGAGTTAACCAGTCAAATTTAGTTGTTTCTTAGTCAAATTGCCCGTCCAATATAGTTGTTTCCTAGTCAAATATAGCCGTTGGAAGATTTGCTCCCCCTATTTAACCTATAGCCATGATTTGGTTCTTCAACTTGTCCTAATGATGAACCACTAGGAACCACACTCGTTGGTTCAAAACGTCGACAAAAATATTACAATGTGATTTCCGCCAAAATATTTCTCTTTAAACTTGATATGGATCACATAAGCTTAAATTCAACAACATTATAATATTAATGAAAATATTTACATAAAAATGTTTAATAACACTAAATATTAATTTCAAAATATTTAAGTAAATACATTAATATTACTTAAAAATAATATTAATTTGTTAGTTTATTAACATGAATGCATTGATATATTAATTAAAACATTAATATATAATTAAAAAAATTCTTAATATATAGTCATTATAGTCAACCACATTACTTAAACATAATGAAATATGACCATATTCAGACTTGGTCAACACTATGTTTAATGTATTTGACAATAATCAACCTTCTTCACTCAAAACAATCCATAGTTTTTTTTTTTTTTTGATCCAGTAAGAGTGGTTCCTTCCATTAATCGCAAAAATTACATAATGTACAAAAGAACAGGGTTATGAACAGTAGCACAACCCCTTACCAACCTCAATAAAATCTACCTAAGGAATAATTCACTTAACTAACCCACAAAGCAACTCTTTAAACCAACCTTCTTAACCCAAAAGATAAGAAAAAAGGGTTTTAAAGTTTTTTCTGGGACCGCTAAAAAACAAATGTTTTGAGTTACGGTGCACCCGACAGCTTTTAAAGTCGAGGGCCCACCAACCCAAAGCCCAAAGTACCACAATAAACAACTTAAGACAAGCCTTAAACTTGGGATTACAGAGCACCCCAAAAACTGAACAATCTTATCAGTTCATATCTAATGGTACCAAACGGATTTCAGGTGATCAACTAGCCCGCGCCTTAAATGAATAAACGGACCCGATGAAAAGTATAAAAAAATTCGGGTCCGGAAAAGGGTTAACCGTGAGTCAACTTGATGGCCCAAAACCCGTTCGATCCATCCATCGTAGATCCGATGGTCCTTAGCCCATATCAGGCTGGTATCATGCCCTCTCAATACCAAACCGTTCGGACCCGATGAGAGACATTAACTATCACTTTGAGAAATTTCGAGTCTGTTTGGAGCGTTATCTTCCAAGCAATTAACCACCTGAAATCCGTTGGATGCCAGATATTGTTGCAATCGAGGGTCGACTGCAAATCAAACTGCCCACTATTTACCCCCTACTTCTTTACTGCGATTAGTTCCATTTCCTCTGTTTCCATAGGCCTGATTACTATTTTTCCTTCATAGAATGATAATGCTCCTTGTCTTCGCTCGCTTGTCTGTTACAGTCCTCCCTCAAATTTCCTGAGGGTGTCAACTCCAAAGCATATCTTATGTTGCTTCCAGTGCAGATCACACCTTCATTTGCCAAACGATCTGCTAACTTGTTGGTTGTTCTGCGCACATGAACAAAACTGAGTGTTCTCAGGGTCCCCAGGTGGGATTGTATTCGTTGGTAAACCTGCAATGACCGCCAGTGTTTTGAAACCTTTTCTGGTGTTGTTCCATTGCCTATCTTCTTGACTGAATTGATTACCATTTTAGAGTCTGCTTCTATGATGGCATTGTGTAGATTAGAGTCAGTCAAGATTTCTAGGCTTTGCTTTAAGGCCATGAGTTCGGCCATAGTGTTGGTGGCCTTCCCCAAATGACTGTGAAAGATGATTTTTATGTAACCCTGCTCATCTCTTATGACTCCTCCATAGCCAGCTGCCCCAGGGTTTCCTTTAGAGGCCCCATCTATGTTAAATTTCAAAAATCCTTGAGGAGGCGGTTGCCAGATGTCCTTTCTAGTAGTTATATATCTTACTATCCTACTTATGCCCTGAGGGGCAGGTAACTGGAGACCCAACTGAAAGAGAATCTAAGCCTCCTGCCTCAGAGGAGGGTTCTCAGGTGGTCTTTTTAGAAGGGTACTTACAGTTTCTTTGAGCTGTCTTAAAATCTGAGCTATGATGCTCTGGGTTGAGCCATTTTTGTTCTTGAAAATCCTTTTCTTGTGCTCTTTCAAGACATCCCAGATTAAAAAACCTAGAATCAGAGTCCAGGCTTTGTTGATTATTTCATTTTCTGGGAAGTCTTTTCTCCATTTCTTCAAAGTGCTGGTGATAATATAATCGTCCCTATCGGTTTGGTTGAATATTCAGGCTACCTAATTCCACAAGTTAGAGGTGAATGGGTAGAGGTTAAGTAGGTGATCCATCGTTTCTTCTTGCAGACCACATAACTCACGTCTAGATGGACCAGCTAAACCTCTTTTCCTAATGTTTTCCCAAGTCTTTTTTTTTTGTGTTGTACCAGCCATATGAACAGTTTGATTTTCATCCAGTGTAGGTTATGCCATATTTCCTTCCATGTCTTGTCAGGGTTTGGAAAGTCAAACCCCATGGCAATTCTTTTGGCTTCTTTAAGGTTGAAATTGCCTTCGTTGTTTCTCCCCCACCTAAGTTGGTCAGACGAAGTTGAGGTCAAAATATTTCTCTATTCCAAGATCATTGCAAGAGCTACAGCCTGGGCCTTCAAAGGGGTTTCTTCCCTATATATTAGGTCCTTCCATGTTCTCCATTTTCCGTTGTTCCTTGTCTATTCCCAGAAGTCACTTACCCTAAAAAGACCTTTATTGTTAGTGTTATTCTTGAGAAATGCTAGTTATTCTCTACACAGGTTAGGTTCCTGCTGCCAGTTGTCCTCCCATAACCAAGCTGTGTTTCCATCTCTAATCTCCCAGAAACTTTGCTTCTATACTATGGCTCTATTCTCCCAAGCATTGTTCCAAATGTGGGAGCCCTTGATGAGCCCCGTCATCCAAATAAGATCTCTATCTTGCCAGTTATTTGCATACTTTTGTTTCTAGAGCTTAGCCCAAGGGGTTCTTGTTTCCCTTAGCCATCTCCACCAAAGTTTAGCCCCCAGGACTTTTCTTAGGGTTTCCAGGTCATGAAGACCCAAACCTCCATGGGTTTTGGGTTTGCAAATCTTGTCCCAAGCTACCAAAGCCCATTTCTTTTTCTCTTCCCATTTGCCACAAATAAAATCTCTTTGGATGTTCCTGATATGTTTTATAACACCTTTAGGAGCAGGAAGAACTAAAAACCTAAAGATGGGAATTTTTTACAGGACAACCTTTGTAAGCACTAGCCTTCCTGCTAAATTCAAAGATCTGCTTGTACATTTCCTGATCGTGTCCTACAGTTTATTAGTCACTGGCTCCCACACATCCTTGCTCAAGGGTTTGTCAGTGAGAGGTATTACGAGATATTTGGAGGGAAGTTGATCTCTTTGAAAGCCGGGATTCTAGAGAGGTTTCTCTGAATAGCAATATCAGTATTAAAAAAGAAAATTTTTGATTTGGTAAGACTCACCTCTGTACTAGCGGCCATAGAAAACTCGTTCAGGATGTGTT
The DNA here is from genome assembly GCA_031772625.1 of Pinus tabuliformis. Taxonomy (NCBI): domain Eukaryota; kingdom Viridiplantae; phylum Streptophyta; class Pinopsida; order Pinales; family Pinaceae; genus Pinus; species Pinus tabuliformis. Next base: position 1,066,128,523 of record CM062811.1, read on the forward strand.
TGAAAGCTTTTGCTTCCTTGATCGTGGGAGTTCCCTGCAACATGGTGTCATCCACAAATTGCTAATGAGTCAAGGTATCCCCATTCAGGTTTAGTTTGAGACCCTAGATTCTTCCTTCTGCTTTAGCTGGTTTGATCACTTTGCCTAATCCTTCCATCATGAGAATAAAGAGGAAGGGGGAGAGTGGATCTCCTTGTCTGATACCTCTCGAGGGCCTAAAGACTCTGGTTGGGGAGCCATTAAGTAGGATAGAAAAACTAGCTATAGTAACAACGACCATTACCCATCTTATCGAATTATGGTCGAAGCCATACGCTTTTAGTGCTTTCCTGATGTACGACCAGTTTAGCTTGTCATAAGCTTTGGCTAGGTCAAGCTGTATGATCATCCCCACTTGCTTATTGCTTTTAAGAGAATGAACCACCTGATGAGCTTGAATGATGTTACTTAGAATTTGTCTTCCTTCCACATATCCAGTTTTCTCCTCCGATACAAGAGTAGGAAGAAGAGGCTTGAGTCTGTTTGCAATTACTTTGGAGATAATTTTGTACACCACATTGCATAAAGCTATGGGTCTGAATCTGTCTGGTGTCATAGCTTTCTCATACTTTGGGATCAAAGCTATGAAAGAATCATTGAGCACCCTCAAAACTTTTTTGGAACCTCTCGAGTCCTCCACAACATTAAGGATGTCTTGTTTGACAATTTCCTAGCATGCTTTGAAGAAGTCTACATTGAAGCCATCCGGGTTTGGAGCCTTCCCATTTTGCATCTCTTTGATAACTTCATTGAACTCCTCTTCAGTCAATGGCCTGTTAAGATTGTAATTGTCTTCTCTGGTTACAAGCTTTGGAATATACTTAGTGAAATTATTGATATCTATCTAAGAGAGGCTCCTCAGCTATGTTTTGGAAATGTTGAACCAGAGCTGATTCCATTTCTTTGTGGGTGCTGAGCTCTTTCCCTTGAGTGTCTTTAAGTTTTGAATTTTTGTTGTTTTCCCTGTGGGCAACTATATACATGTGGAAAAACTTTGTATTTCGCTCCCCTTCTTTTATCCATTGCAATCTAGATTTCTGTCTCCAAAATGTCTCCTCTCGCTGTCATCTGTTTTCCCATTCCTGTTGAAGAGAGTCAGCCTGCATTTTACTTTCCTTGGAGTTTTTGTTCAATTTCCTTTTTGGCTTTGAAAATATTGCCAAATTCATTGTTGTTCCATTCTTTAAGCCTATGTTTGATGTGTTTCAATCTCTATTGTAGTAGGAACATTTTTGTGCCTAGAACGGGCATGTTTTCCACCCACCATTTTCTCATGTTTTGATGAAGTTAGGGTGAGTGATCTAGACATTTTCAAACTTGAATGGTCTGTTCCTTGGAGTGCCTATAAAAGAAGCTTCAAGTTGGATTGGCCAGTGATCCGAGCCTCCAAAAGGAAGGACTGAAGCAGTTAGGTTAAGGCCTATGAGAATGAGGCCCTCCGAGATTATGAATCTGACTAGCTTAGAGGCCACCTGAGAAGCCCCTCCCCTCTTATTGTTCCAGGTGAAAGTGCCATTTATTGTCTCCGTATCTACTAGTCTCATGTCATTTAGGAAGTTCTGGAAGGCAATGGAGTCCCTACCTAGTATCCTGGTCCCTCCTTTTTTTTTCTGAGAGAGATCTTATCATGTTAAAGTCTCCTCCCAAAATCGAGGGCATACCAAGATGCCTTTCTCTCAACTCCTCTAGTGAGGTGAGAAGCTTGATTTTGTCCTTAATCATAGAAATTTGTGATCATAAATAGTTCCTTATCACCCAAAGGTTGGATCACCGTCGAAAGGTAGTTCCTGGATGCCTCAGCATCTAGGATTCCAAGTTTTGGAGGATTCCAAGGAGTAAGAATCCCACCTGCAATGTTGTTTGTTTTAACTTCTAGATACTCATACTTAATGAGCCATTTTCTATGTATCTCTCTGATTTTTTCTATTGAGCATTTAGTTTCCTGTATAAATACCATATCTGGTTTTTCTTCTTTTATTCTATTATTGAGATTTTGTTGTTTTCTTTTACTTCCTAGACACCTAATGTTCCAGGTTGTGAGGTTCATTACAAAAGGTTTGTGAATGAGTAACTCGTGAGATCTTTCATCTTACTTGAGTTAATCATGAGTTTCCTTCATTCTGTCAATAGTTCATTCTATCTCTTCCTTTCTCTTTTCCTTCCTGGGATCTTGGAGGAGTGACCTGATGTAACTTCCATCGATTTTATCCCTCTGTTTTCCTCGTTGTCATGGTTCCTTTTCACCCTAAAACCCTTTGCTTGAGATCTCCAGAGGAAGAGTTGTTGCACTCTGTCAAATTCTTGTGGTAGAGAGTCAACTCCTTTGGTAGTTCCTTGCTCTAGGAAATTTTCTAGATCAAGATTCTCCCTCTCAAGGATTTTCTGTAGTTCGTGGTCCTCTGTTCCAACTTCACTTGGGGTCATCTCATGGTCCCTGCCAAATTCCATAGTGCTTGGCAAAACCTCCCTTGGTATGTTGTTTTCAGGTATATCTTCCATGCTAGTATCTTTTTCCTTCTCTGCAGGATTGTCCTTCGAGGCCTGCTTCATTCCATTGTTCACTCCTTCTTCTTCTAAAATCTTGAAACTGTTATGACTTGGTTTCTTTTCCTCATTAGTTTTCTTTTGGTGCTTTTTTCCTCCTTTACCTTTTCCTCCTACCTTGGTGAATCCTGCAGGGTCTTTGCCTGTGTTAGTTTTGGTATTATCTGTGAGTTTTTTTAGTGGGAAGTCTCTAAAGAGGTGTTTGTGTTCATGACACTTATGGCATCTGAATGGGACATGTTCATAGTCGACCGCTTGAACCCATTCTTCATCATAGACTTCAAGAATTATTTCATCTGGCAGTGCTCCCGATAGGTCCATTTCTATGCATATGCAGGAAAAGGATGTGTATTTTCCTCGCAGAGTCGCATCTGATATTTTTAAAAATGACCTAACTTATTTCCTATGGCTTTCAGTGATTCTGGCAACCTGTAATCTAAAGGTAGGGAGTAGAGTCTTATCCATACCGATTCAAACGTGAATGTATCTCGTTCTGGGACAAAATTCATCACCCATGGTCACATGTAGAGGCCTGCAGCCGCAAAGAAATATGGTCCACCATCAAAAGCTTTGTCCTTATCCTCGAGGTTTGTGAACACCACCATGAAGAAACCCTTAGACCCAAGGTGAAGGGTTATGTCCCCCTTTGGTTTCCAGTGGTTTTTAATCCAAGCATACAAAGCTTTCTCCGTTGGCCATATTCCCATAAATTTGCAAATAACTGCATATGTTGCCATGTGATCCCTATGTGCCTGTAGCGCTGGATCATTTAGAATAAACCTGGGTTTAATGGTTGCCCTGGGTTTGCAGGGTCCTATCCCCGCCTTGTGCTCCGCTTTCTGACTGCTATCTCCTGTTCCTTGCTCCCTTCTGACTCCTTCTTGATTCTCTTTCTGTATTTTTGTGCTTATTTCCTCCATTCCTGCCTCCATTGGTTCTTTTAATCTATACGAACTCCCTTCCTTGTCTCTGTTCGCAACTACCTGACTGTAGGAGGGAGTAGAACTCCCCCCTCCTTGCCCCTCCATTGTTACCAACCCTAAAGCCCTGTTCCAAACCCTCGCTCAGCTTGCTTCCATCGCGCCTTCCTTTTTTCCAAAACAATCCATAGTTAATGTAATATTAATTATTTAATTAATTAAAATATTAATGTTAATTAATTAAGACATTAACATTAAAACATTAAAATTAACACATTAACATTAATTAATTAATTAAAATATTTATTTAAAAATGTTTAAATAAATATATTAATATTAATTAATAATGACATTAATACATCGATATATTAATTACAACACTAATAAATAACTAGAAAAAATACTTAATTCATAATTAATAATAGTAAACAAATTACTCAAACACAAGGAAATATGACCTCATTCAGATTTGGTAAACGTTATGTTTATGGTATTTCACAATAATCAACATTGTTCACTCAAATTCATCCTTAGTTAATGTAACATTAATTTATTAAAACATTAAAACTTTATTTATTTAAAACATTAAAACATTTAAATGTTTAATGACATTAATTAAAATATTTGACAATATATTAATTGAAAATAATATTAATTAATTAATTAAACAAATAATTAACATTAATACATTGATATATTAATTAAAGAATTAATATATAATTTTAAAAGATTATTTAATACTTTATTATTATAGTCAACCATATTAATCAAACATAGCTAAACATGACCACATTCAAATTAGTCAACATTATGTTTACCATATTTGACAATAGTCAACTTTGTTTACTCAGAGCCATCCTCAGTCAATGTAATTGAAACATTTTATATTATAGTCATCCATGCTTGATAATGAATGACACCAAAGTCATTCGTTGTCAACCATAATCCAAGCGTACAAAGCTTTCTTCGTTGGCCATATTCCCATAAATTTGCAAATAACTGCATATGTTGCCATGCGATCCCTATGTGCCTGTAGCGCTGGATCATTTAGAATAAACCTGAGTTTAATGGTTGCCTTGGGTTTGTAGGGTCCTATCCATGCCTTGTGCTCCACTTTCTGACTACTATCTCATGTTCCTTGCTCCCTTCTGACTCCTTCTTGATTCTCTTTCTATATTTTTGTGCTTATTTCCTCCATTCCTGCCTCCATTGGTTCTTTTAATCTATACGAACTCCCTTCCTTGTCTCTGTTCGCGACTACCTGACTATAGGAGGGAGTAGAACTCCCCCCTCCTTGCCCCTCCATTGTTACCAACACTAAAGCCCTGTTCCAAACCCTCGCCCAGCTTGCTTCCATTGCGCCTTCCTTTTTTCCAAAACAATCCATAGTTAATGTAATATTATTTATTTATTTAATTAAAATATTAATGTTAATTAATTAAGACATTAACTTTAAAACATTAAAATTAACACATTAACATTAATTAATTAATTAAAATATTTATTTAAAATTTTTTAAATAAATATATTAATATTAATTAATAATGACATTAATTTATTAACATTAATACATCGATATATTAATTACAACACTAGTAAATAACTAGAAAAAATACTTAATTCATAATTATTATAGTAAACAAATTACTCAAACACAAGGAAATATGACCTCATTCAGATTTGGTAACCCTTATCTTTATGGTATTTCACAAGAATCAATATTGTTCACTCAAATTCATCCTTAGTTAATGTAACATTAATTTATTAAAACATTAAAACTTTATTTATTTAAAACATTAAAATGTTTAATAACATTAATTAAAATATTTGACAATATATTAATTGAAAATAGTATTAATTAATTAATTAATTAAATATATAATTAACATTAATACATTGATATATTAATTAAAGAATTAATATATAATTTTAAAAGATTACTTAATACTTAATTATTATAGTTAACCATATTAATCAAACATAGCTAAATATGACCACATTCAAACTGGTCAACATTATGTTTACCATATTTGACAATAGTCAACTTTGTTTACTTAGAGCCATCCTCAGTCAATGTAATTGAAACATTTTATATTATAGTCATCCATGCTTGATAATGAATGACACCAAAGTCATTCATTGTCAACCTTAACCAACAATGGCCATCCTTAATTGGTCACAATGATAATATTGATAATAGTAATAATATTAATAATAATTAACTTTAATAAAGCTAAGTAATAATAATAATAATGTGATGTTGGAATTGTACACAAATGTTTCTAATGTCGCAGTACAACATTACAAAATATGGTCAATCACATTTCATAGTATGGGTGACTCTTCGACTTTGTTTCACTATGTTTAACAATCAATAGTCTTCAACTTTGTTCAAACATAATTTACTATTAATATTATTGATTAATAATAAAAATTAAGCATGTTATTATACTCAAATTGTAAAGAAATATATTATATGTCGCAATGTGGAAAACAGAGTAAGAATGTTACATTACACTGTGATTTGTACACCATCACAATGTGGCATTACAACATTAGTCAACCACATTTACTAATGTAGTTGACTATGTTGGGGTATGTTTGGTAGTCAACACTCTTCAAGTTTGGTCAAACATAATTCCCTGTTAATGCTCAATCAATGTCTCTATGCTTAGTCAATATCTCTAATTAATGTTTTTTATCGAATGGTCACCACTCCATCAATGAATCGAATTAAAAGCGATAACTTCCTTGCATATCTGAAACATATGTTTAAACCATACTTCAATTATTTTTTTACAAATCATGATTAAAATTTTTATTGTCCCTGTGATTGGTAACCACGTATGCTAATTAGTGAAAAATATATTTAAAAGAAAAATTATAAAACATACATTGCAACTGTTGGAAAGCGTATTATTAAATGTATTCATGTTCAACATTTGGAAAGTGTTTTGTGGTATCAATTACCTGAGTTGTTGCATATGAATTCCATGCAAAGGTATGCCCACGTGTGAGGCAGGTATAATGGAAGAAATCTTATTTCGTTAAATATTTATGCGCTAAATTATCCATGCCGAACGTGTGGCTGCTGGTGTATTCAACATTTGCATGCCCAGCATTTCAACTTTTTTCTGTAACGTATCCACATCATAATTCCTTTGACAATATGTCACTTCACTAAATTTTTAATAACATATTATAATGTATGCAAAAATAAAGAGAATTGGTGTATTCAACACTCAGGGTTTAACATTTTCATTATATTTGTATATTGATGTATTCAACATTCAGGGTTTAACATTTTCATTATTTGTATATTGAATCATTCATTTAATCATAAAGTGTTTTTTGGTAAGTAAGTACCCACAGGGGATTTGAACCAGTGACATGTTGCAAGGAGTGCCTTAATAGTGCACCCATTCACCGTCAATCCAAAGCCCCGTGGGCTAAATATTATTTTAACCATAAATTTTCATTATTATATTTTTATAATAATAAAGTGGTATGGTTTCATTAATACATCTAGGTGTATAATCAATAAACGATGATGTAAAACTAGCATTTGCACAAGATGTTGCAAAAGAAACATATCTAGGTGTATAATCAATAAACGATGATGTAAAACTAGCATTTGCACAAGATGTTGCAAAAGAAACATCGTAAGCCATAAATTGAGGAACAACTGTGACATGTAAATGGTCATTGAAATTAAGAATTAATAAACAATATTCCATGCAAATGTGGAAGATAAAGATAAATGATTTACATTATGTGAAATTTATAGATAGTGTAATGTTTCTAACATAGATTGCCTCTTGATCTCCGAAGATGGTTTTTTAAGTTTTAATAAAAAATTACTAGTAGATTATAATGGAAGAGGTAAATAAAAAAATATAACATCGTGAACAACATGATGGTTATCTTTTCATATTTGAAATTGCATCACAACGGTTTGAAGACATCGGAGACTCGAAGAAGAAATAATGAACCTACAAAAGGAATATTTCGTTCAAAAAATGTAGAAGAATTATTATTATTTTGAATATGGAATTTAACTGTTGAAATTGATTAGAAAGAATTTGCATGCAAATTGTGTTATAATGAAACTCGAATGAATGAAATTGAAATTACCTTGGTCATGGGAATTTCAATACTTCTAGTTGAAAATGCAAGGCGACCAATGGAATATCGAACACCATTGAAGATTTATGTGTAGTTGAAGATGCATATTTCTTGATTTCTAGTGCGCTCGTATTTTTCACATTCTTTCACGTTGATATATGTGGATTATACGTTTAAAACAAAATTTTATTTTTAGTAATAATTGTAAAGTTGGATGAAGGTAGTATAGTTGTATGTTCAGAATTTACACTCGTATAAATCTTTTTTCTATATTTTGTAAGTTAATTATTGATGCTTATTTTTTGTTGCAGTAAATATATAGTTGTGATATTTCCAAGTCCATATGTCCTTCTCCATAAGACGGATAATGTTAGAAGGAAGTAGTTAAAAAATATAATAACAACGTAATACTTGCAACCATGTATTAATACATATTAAATTTGACTATTGTTAATAGATATAAAAGGTATACGATAAAAATACATTGAGCTTAATAAATATGGGAAACCTTTTGGAGATGTTAACATATGGATTGGAGTAGAGCGGCTAGAGGAGGCATTGAACAGAGAATTTATTCTGCATGTTTTCTGCAAGCAATGTTTTTGTTGTCTTTCATTTTTACGTAATGATCGGAAATGAATGCAGGGAAAATTCAAAGATCTTGTAGAGAAGGACTCTTGAAATTGCTGTGAATGTGGTAACTTGATGTTTAGTTTTTCTAATGTATATTATTGATTTTCGCAATTTCATACCTTGAGAATTATGTATAGTTAATTCCCAAGCCATCTTTAGTGGAATTTGCGTGCATCCATTTCTTTTATTGCTCGAATAGGAAAGTCAGTGGAATTTTTTTCATCCCATGGAGGCCCGATGTATTTGGGAAAAGTTATGACAACAAATGTTGGAAGTTGTGGAGGTGCAATAGATTCTTTGTAAAAGATGGATATAATTTTCTCGAGGGAACCATTAACAAGTTCGGTTGAAACCCAAAGGTTGGAATTTAGCATCACTTTTTTGCATTTGCATAGCAAGACAATTCGCTAAGTTTCACTTCTTCTGAGGAAAGGTTGGAATATGTGTTGTCGTCTTCTGCAATGGATCTTGCAATAGGAGTGTTCAAATATTTTATCATTTGCTTATTATGGAGCAATGTTTGAGCATTGGTTGAAAATATATGTATGGAATCATGGAAATAATGCATTTCATATTCTTACAAAAAGAAGTTTGTTCGCGACATGAACATGTTATAGTCATTAATTGTTGGATTTGCATTTATAATGTTATGAAGGACGTTTCTGAAAGTAAGCTGGGCGATGTTGTTGCCTTGTTGATGAAATATTGTATGTAATATGATGGCTCTGTTGAATGTGTTCCACAATTCGCTTCCATGGCTTGTTCCTACATATAGTGTTATGCCTTTGATGGGTGATAATGGGCCGAGATCACCAACTAATATAATGGAAAAACCACTGAACATAGTGTTTCTTTGTAGTGGAAATGCCCCTCGAAGATGTTCGTCAATGTGGTTGAGAGGATTTGGCCCAATGAAGCTCATTTAATCGATTAGTATGTATCGGGTATGCTTAAGTTCTTCTTGCAATGTTGCAGGAGCATTTATTGGGTCATCATTAGGTGAAGCGAGGATAATTATACGTAGCATGTGGTGGAAGATTTCAGATTTTTTTTTCTTCTTTGGATGCATATTTGCAATACATTTATGTACAACATGGATTGAGAGTATTGGTTGGAAGTCAACATTTGCATGCCATATAGATAAGATGGTAGGGTTATGGGTATTGTTTCGATAATCATTACGAGAAGGTGTGTATGTCTTTTGGCCATTGGAGTCAATGAACAAGGATGATTTTGGATGTAATTCCCAAGGTGATTATAACAACATTAGAATGAGGAGCCTTCCTTTCATAGGCATGTGATGTTGATGAATTTTTTGTGTCATTTAATGCAATTGATGAGTTGTTCATAATCATTAAAAGGATTTCTTCTGAAAATATGTGGCGTGGAAAATAGGCAAGGGTCTTCTAAATTTTGTTGAGTAATGGGTTGGTTTGAAAGTGTAGAAAGGTGGGGGTTCCAAGCTGATATGTATTTGTCAAAGAATCGCTTAGCATTATCAAATGCTTTTGTGTCATCACAGTTGAGGCTTTCCATATCAGGTGTGTTTTCTATCCAAACATGTATGTGTGTGGATCCTTTATGCTTCCATTCATACCTGTGAAGTATACATTTTTGTTAAATAATTTTTCATTAGATGGGGTTTGATGTTTAGATAATTACGAAAGTAACGCGGTAGAGTGTGTACTTGTACCAATAGTCTTTTGTATGCAAGTGTTTCTCTAAGATAACTTCACAAAATGTTGTGAATCTATGGTGCATATATAGTGATGTTAAATGCGGGTTAGAGATAATGTTATCATCTCTCCATTTTTGTTGTTGTACAACATCAGGAGGTTGACATCCTAGCATGACTACATGAATATCAGGTCATTTTGTATCAGTTGCACTTAATGAAGAGAAAACTCAGGAAACCAAGATGACATATCATGTATGTTAGTTCGTTGTTAACATTGTGCCTAAAGGATCTTGTGCCATGTAGAGAGGAACCAAATCACAAGACGTGTTCTCACAACTTCTTATTTGGAAATTGTTCTAATTGGATGTTCAGATTGTGGATAGATGTTAGAAAGTTATTTGCGATACATTTTTTTTACCAAAAGGGAGCCTATTTATTGACTGCGATGTTGCATCATGAGATTGCATATGTAGTAGCAAAATCATGGGTGCTGTCCGAACGTGTTATCATGGTAACATATGAGATGAAGTGCATATTCATGTAAATGCATTGAGTTCATTCTTGGTTGATTTGGCATTGCAGCTCTAGTGGGGAAATGGCTAGGGAAAGCCATAAAGAGAAGAAATTGTGTGTTGTATTCATTGATTGGGGATTGTCCAATTGGTGGCCATTCAATTGTAGTATCAGAATGGTGGTTCTAGGCATGTAAATATTGTCATATTTCTTGGATTTATGTATTCGTATTGGGAATAGTGGGTGTTAGCACCTAAATTTGCCTCAGGCTGAAGGAAGGCAAAAATTAGGGTAACCACAAACCACACTTAGTCTGGTAGCTAGCCCTACCAAAGCAGGAGAGGGCTCTCTCTGAGTCACGCTCAGTGAATGGATAAGCGAAAATGGTCTGAGATGACTTACAATGCAATATTTACCTTAGGCTAGTAAGTGAAAAGGGATTTTGAAAATGATTTTATGAATGACCGAGCTTCTGGGATGTATATGGGACTAGCGCTCAGAAAAGAATAGAGAATTGAATATGAAGGCCCAGATTATTCCGTGAGGCAAGGTAGGCAGAAAGAGCAGCAATTTCGGTTTACGGTGATGCAAAATGGAAAGATTGCCGAAGAAAGCGAAAAGGGCATGGTCATATGAATCCTTTTCAACAGAAGAATAACACTGTACATGAAATTTTCCCACAGGTAGAGCAATATAAATTCAATTCTACCTAATCTCACTTAGAAAAATTCACTGAAATGAAACGTGAATTGAATTATGAAACATAACAAGATACATATGGAACATAAGAACACATTTGCTACACTCACAACCACAAGAATCTCATGAAATAGAGCTGCTGCCTTTCATTAATTCTCTGTCAAAAATACATAGTGCAGAAACAGATTTTCTTTCCCACAGTCTCCTAGAAGTTACAAGCCAGCCAACGCTTTGCAAATAACTTTCATACAATATATAGAATGTGTGAGGAAGAGATAGAACGCCCAGGGGTTGGTAAGTTACTCAAATCATTACGAAAAGGAGATGGAGAGCCAACCATCAGCTACAGGTGCAGCGCTCTCAAGCATGACATTTGGCTGGGGTGACCCCTTGCATTCTTTTGCCACTTGGATAGATGCCCATCTGGATAGAAAACTCATTAAATGCCACCTTTGGTGCCAAAAAACTGAAGTGTAGATTACTGGGCCCACTTGGAGAAGTCGCGACCCGAAATTTCGTGAAACGGGAGCAAATTGGCAATTTTTTCCTCTGTGCGCCGCACCAAATTCTCTGTGCATTGCGCCACTTTGGAGCCTGTTTTGGGGCACTTGAAAGTGTCCAAAATGTGCCCAAGTGGGCTTGTTGGAAAGCCTGTCCTGTCTACTTTCTAACCCCACTAGAATTTCCAAATTTGGTGCTCATTTTCCCCTCCAAATCTTCATTCGCCCAAGACTGCTTTTTGTGTGTCAAAAACGTGGCAGAGATGCCATTTTTGGGTGTTTTTTGACCTTTAGGAGACCCAGATTTTGTCAAAATTTCTTGCCTGGACACCAGTAGTTGTAATTTTCGATGCCAAATCAAAATATGCAAGTTGTTCCTTGATTGGAGTCCTAGAATTTTAGCGTCGCGCCAGTGGCGACGCGCACAGGGAGGAATTTCCTGTTTTTTGTCCAAAAAAAATTTGCCTGTGACCAAAATTTGCCCAATTTTTTTGAAATTTGGGCTGGAGGTTCCCTATGAAGTGTTGTACTGTTCCAAGGAAACCTCAGCCAATATTTGAAGCCGATCTTGCTCCTTTGCCTCCGTTGCCTCTTTTGTCGCTTTGCTCAATCTTGCCTTGAGGCTCTTGATTCTTGCTTTGGAGCTCATGTTTCAGGACATGTAGTGGTGGGTCATGTGCCTTAGCATGTCTTTCTCCCTGTTAGCTTCATCCAACCATTTCTCCAAGTGAACGTTCACTTTCTCTAACACATACTCCCGGTCCTCGTCTCTTTGCTCCATAGGTCTGCCTTGTGCTGCCAGGATGTGTCGCCGGTTTTCCTTGATCATTTGCAAATCTATCTCAGCTAGCCGATCCTCAAGTTGCTTGTTCCTCTGCTCCAGATACAGTATGTTCCACTTGGCCCTCTCCAAGTCCAGGGACAGGTTCTCAATCACTGATTGCTGCTCCTGAATGATCTCTCCCAGCTCAGCATTCGTAGGTTCTGCATCTGTCTCATCATCCTGGAGGAGAACAAACTCGGTCTCTTGCTCACCTGATGGCCCTTCCTCCTACACTGGCTCCTTGCCCTTACCCTGCTCCTATGGTGCTGATGTTGGAAGCGAGGCCCCTTCCACCCCGGGTGGAGATAACACTCGCTTTGCTGCTGCGAACAATGGTCTACTGCCCTTCTGGTATGTGATGTATACTGGCATGGTGGTAGTCTCATGACTCTCAAACTGATGCGAAGGACCTCCCACCTCATGCTCTACCTCTGATACCACCGATGGAGCATTGAAGAAGTCACGGGAGATGAAGTCCTCCCAAGCAATACCCCGCAATCCCAACTGATGGTCCACCAAAATCCGGATGAGAACAAAATGATAGACAATGTTTAGCTGCTGTCGAGGGGTCTTGCGCTGCATGAAGTTTTTGATCTTATCAATGTTGTTGCAAATGAAAAATGGGAGGCTTATCATCCGCACCCTGGTGAAGTGCATGAGCAACCTGATGTGATATGCATAAAGGCGTGAAAACCTCCCCTCGCAATTGAAATACTTCATGATCAATCTCATGAGTGGGGCATACTCATCTCTCAAAAATCTGAATGGAAAAACTCTAGTGAGCTCGCTCAAGCAGCTGTTCTTGATGTAAGGCTCATAATGATGCCTCTCCACCTTCTTTTTCTTATGCCACTTTTCCCCAATGTTTGGTATTCCTGTTGCCACTGATATGGTTTCTGGTGTCAATGTGAAAGTGACCCCAGCAAGGACAGATTGACCTCCCTGTAGATGAAGTTCAAAAAGGCGGGCCAACTCATGATGGACTCTGACATTTGCCACCCTATGACAAAATTCATAACATGCCAAGTGCTGGAAACAAGACATGGCAAGTGGTTATACCTGCAGCTCAGTGAGGGTGTTTGGCTCATCTCTAAGATGTTTGCCACTCCGGTGATGTCTCCTATGGGCACTCTATCTTGAAGATGTGTCACTGTGGGTCTCCCCTCATAATCTTCTGATGCAATTACTGTTGTTTTTACCTTGAGTTTTATGGTGCCCTCTGAATCCAATGAAACTGATAGATGCTCTAAAACTCTGTCACCAAGGGGACAATAAAACAGGGAGTGTTAGGAGGGGAATGATGAAAAGGGGAACAAGGGTTTAAAAGGAGAAGTTTATTAGGGATTTGGGAGCATTTTGGGTATGGTGTTTATGGGGTAGGGTTTGGGTATTTTGAGCCATAGGAATTAAAGGGAATGAATGGATATGATTACAGTGGAGGTAGGGTGATTATTAGGGGAAACTGCTACAAGGGAATTAGCTGATAGAGATAGGGTAGGAGCATACTTCAACAATAATGTCACTGTAGCAAAACGCTAGCTCCTTGACCTTCTTTTTGTCATCTTTGTTTTACTTTTACATTTGATTTATGGTCATCGAAATCACATTCCTCTTCAAGATTAAATGCCAATGGTGAAGGCAGTTGGGCTACCTCTCGAACCTTGAGGGTTATTCACAAAAATTTTGGGAAATTTAGTAAATTTTTGGGCTTATAAGTCTGTGCGCCGCACACCAAGTGTGCGCCGCGCCAGTGGCGATTTTGCATTGTGGCCGGGCTCCTAGTGCGTCGCGCGCCCTGAGTGCGCCGCGCGCCCTGAGTGCGCCACGCGCCCTGAGTTCGCTGCACCACCTCATGTGTGCGCCGCACGATCTAAACTCATCCAAATTTGCTTGAAAAACAGGGGAGAGGGTTTTAGTGGCGGTTTTAGGGTGGTTTCCTTAGGAAACATGATGGAATGGAGGTAGGAACGATGAGGAGTGAGGGGACAAGGGGAGGGGAGCAGAACCTTGGTGCTTATCATCACATTTTTGCAACCCCATTTCTCGTTTTTCTTGATGATTTTTTCATGGTCGATCTTGTGCTTTTGGGGTACCATTTAAATATCTTATGCACAACAAGTCATTGACAAATTTGAGAGAGGAGAGGTGTCAACAGGGCCTACCTCTTGATTTGCTAGCCTTCACCGATATTTGGAATGATTAGCACTGTTTTTATGCCCCTGGCTGTGTGCGTCGCGCGCCAAGCCTAGTGCGCCCCACGTTGGGTGTGCATTGCGCCCTTGAGAAAATTGAACGGTGGGCAGGCTGCGAGTGTGCCACTCCCTCTGTGTGCGCCGCGCTCCCTGGTGTATGCGCCGCGCCTCGCAAACCAACTCTCACTCACTCACACTTTCACGATTTCGCTCTCCCACCTTTGTAATGTCTCTCCAAGCTTGCTATAACACAATGGTTTTGCTTTGGGCCACAACAAGTATATATAGGCTTGGGAGAGATGGGTTTGAATTTTTCTTCCTTGAAAACCCACTTTCTAATGTTTGTGTTTGGACTTTTTTCATTGACTTTAAAACACTCTGCTTTTCATTTTTTCTTTGAAATTTTGGCTCACATGATGGGATTTTTGGCATTTCTTTGCGAGGACTTGTGACTGGGCATTCGGCCATAGAAACCATGACTGCATCTAAAAAATTCAACTGGTGATTTTTTGGAAAATTTTGTCATAATTGACCTTGTTTGACTTTTCTTCAAAACATAGTTTTGAAGAAGAGTCGAAGTCTCTTCAGGTGATGATGAAGCTTTCTGAACCATAGTTGTATAAGGTCTCCATCTGGCCTGCATGGCTTTGTTTTAGACATGTTTTCAAAGACCAAATTTATGATTTCCTAGACCCAAGCATAAGGATTACTTTGCCCTGTAATATGACCAGACCTTGACTATCATGAATTTCAGTGATTATGGACCAAGACCTGAGCCAGCAAGGGCCAAACATGAGGGAAAATGACTAGCATGAATTTCACCGTCAGATCATGGCATGTACCTAGCGAAATGCAGCTGAGTGAATGGAGCCAGAAGAAAGGCATTCTGCCCCCTATATGTTGCGATCTTGAAAGGACCTTTCCACAGATTTTCGAACTTTCCGTGCTTTCCTTTCTCTTCATTCCTTGCATCCCACTTCAGAACCACATCATCCAACTAAAATTTATCCGCTTTTTCTTTTCTGTCATAGATTTTATTTATCTTCTCCTGTAACTTGGATGTGTTTTTGGAAAATTCCTCTCTAGTTTGCTGCAAGTGGATCATTTGATTCAACCTCCTCTGCATGGGATCTTCCTCACTGTCAGCCTCCTGAAGAAGTTTGACCACTGGGGTAGCAAGAGAAGCGGGAAATACTGTGTCCACTCCATAAACAAGCTCAAACGGTGACATACCAATGGACTTTTTTTTACTGATCTAATCCTCCCAAAGCGCATGGACCAACCTCTTGTTCCAGCTCTTCTTATTTATTTCCAGCAGCTTCTTGATGATGTTGACCAAAGATTTATTCGAAGATTCCGCCAATCCATTGCCTTGCGGATGATAGGCAGTTGAATGACCCAAAATTATGTGATATTTATGACAAAATTCTACCATCATTTTCGATTTGAAAGCTGCTGCATTATCAGTGATTAATTTGTTTGGACAACCAAAGCGATACAAGATGTTATTTTCGAGAAATGAAATGATTACCGTGTCCGTCACTTGTCTGGTAGGGGCCGCCTCAATCCATTTTGTGAAATAGTCCGTCGCTGTAAGGATCCACCTATGCTGTCCGGAAGAGGGGGGATGAATTTCCCCAATGAAATCCAACCCCCACTGCTGGAAGGGAGCGCTCACTTTAATAGGCTTAAGTGGCAAAGGCTGTAATTTATGTTTTTCTTCGAAAATCTGACATTTATGACAGCGCTTGACCATCTTATGCACATCAACAAACAAAGTAGGCCAGTAGTACCCCGCTCTCAAAATTTTGTTCGCTGTTGACTTCCAAAAAAGATGACCTCCACATTATCCTCCATGGAAATCCTCCATGACTTTCTTTGCCTCCTCTTCCACCAAACAATTTAACAAAATGCCACCCGGAACTTTCCAATACAGTGCGGAATTCAAAATACAAAACTTGGCAGCCTTCAATTTGAGTGTTCTTGTTTTGTTTCTAGTCATGCCGGGAGGTGGTGATAGATTTTTCAGCACATATATTATATCAGAATACCATGGGGACAAAGCAAACATTTCGGATACCTGAATTGACATTCCTTCCTCATTCTTATGGGACATGGCAACGATTAGATTTATGTCCAATGCATGCAAATTTGATTCAGCCATTAGCTTCGCCAACCCCTGCCATTTGACCAGCTTTGTAGGCTTTATCTCCACATCGTATTCCAGCAAGGATGCAATCCATTTGCCTCTTCTCCCTTCTGGATCGGTCTGCACTAAAGCATCTTTCACAACAGTATTAGGAACATAGGCCAGAATGTGAGAATGTAGGATATACACCTTGAAATCCTTCAATGCCTTTACCAATTCCAAGGCTTGCTTCTCAATGATCTTGTACTTCAAAGCTGCATCCCTTATAGCCCTGCTGAAGAATGCAATGGGTATTTCATGATCATCCCTCTTCTGCAATAATACTGCTGCCATAGTGTGTTCAGAAGCAAATGAAAGCAATATGAAATCTTGAGTGGAGTTCGGGATGACTAGAACTGGAGCTGAAGAAAGGGCTAATTTGACCAAGTTGAAAGATTTTACGGCCTACTCTGTCCATTTCACTTGGCTGTTCTTCTTGAGCATGTTGGTCATTTCTCTCAAGTGTTCTGCAAGATTAGGCACAAAGCGACGCAGAAAATTCATCTTACCATTGAATGATTGTATCTCCTTTTTGTTCCTAGGCAGATCGATTTGCTGAATTTCTTGAACACGGGCTGGGTCTATATGAATGCCATCCTTTGAAATGATGTGCCCAAGTAATTTGCCTTCCTCCATGGCAAAAACGCTCTTCTTAGGATTCAGTGATAGACCATATTTCCTGCATTTTTGAAAGACAATTTTTAGGTGATGCATGTGTTCTTCATCGGACTTTGAAAACATCGTCAAGTCATCCAAGTACACCACCAGAAACACATCCTTCTCATTCGCAAATGCCAAGTCCATTGCCCGATGAAATGTGGCACCTGCATTCTTTAAACCGAATGGCATCTTGGCATAGTGAAAGGTTCCCCATGGAGTGGTGAATGCTGTCTTGTCTCTATCATCTTCATGGACAGAAATTTGGTTATATCCGAAATAACCATCAAGCAATGACATACAGGATGCCCCCACTACTCGCTGAAGTATATGGTCCATCTTGGGCAACGGATAGTTGTCCTTCAATGAGACCTTGTTTAGATTTCTGAAATCAATGCATAGGGGGATCTCACCGGTCTTCTTGCATACAGGTACTAAGTTAGATATCCAGTCTGAAAATCTGATAGGCACTATGATGCCTAACTTGTACAACCTATTTACCTCTTTTTCAATGGATGGCAGCAACTTTGGATTTATCCTTCTCAGCTTTTGTCTGAATGGTTTTTGATTGGGCTTGATGGGTATTGTGTGCTGAATGATATTCGTATCATAGGTCTTTAAATCAGAATAATCCCAAGCAAATACATGTGAAAATGAAGCCATCAAACTGATATATTTGTCCTTGATCTTTGGCGGTAATGCTTTGGACAATTTTACCAACTTTGGATTGGTAGCTGTACCGATGTTGACCTCTTCTACACCCTTCTCTGTCGGCTGCAGTGTTGGCTTGCGGGCTACATCATCCTTATCAAAACGTTCCTCTAGGGGTATCAAGCCTTTAGGAATGATGTTATTCTTCAGCTGTAACACATCCATTTGATTGATTTGCACTTCATCTGTACCATTCCCTTTGTATTCATCGTTCTCTACATCAATTGAGGTTTCTTTGAACTTGCCTTTATTGAGCAGAAAATCCTTAATCTCCTCATCATCTTGGAACACTTGCCAATGTCGCTGATTGTCTGGAATGGTTGTACGATGCTTGACATGGATTTCAAATTTATTGCTGGAATTCATGGGGATCTTCAAGCTGCTCGCTGCCTTTGCAAGAGCATCAGCAATACTATTTTGTATACGTGGCACACATGTCAAGGAATATTCGGGAAATAGCTTCAAGATGTCTAAAACTGCATTACGATAGGCCCACATCCTAGGATGTTTTGCTTGATACTCACCTCTGACCTGTTTTATCACCAACTCGGAGTCGCCATATACCGAAATCCTCTTTGCATTCAGCTTTCTAAGAATCTTCAGGCCAGCAATCAGAGCTTCATATTCAGCTTCATTATTTGAACATTCAAAGGCCACCTTGTAAGAACAAACTCTCACGCTGCTAAGCACTTTGTTTGGGGTGGAGAAAGGACTGCGTACCCAAATACCAATACCAGCGCCATCATTCCCTATTGCTCCATCAAAATCCATGGTCCATAAGCCTTCTTCATCTTCTTGCAAATGCTGGAAATCTGTTTGTTGTGCCTTGACTGTTGGTTGTCCAGTGTTTTCAGCTGATTGCCCAATATTTTGCTGCTTTTATTGTCCTTCTTTCTTCAATATTTCTTTGAAATTTTCTGTTATTTCCAGAATGTCATCTGCTTCTACTATCTAACTATCTATCTCATTTAAACTATCTGAAAACAAAACAAAAGACTCTAAATCTGTATGTACATAGTTAATAGGATGATTTATGGGTTTCTCCTTGCTTGTGATCATATATTTCATCTTTTGTTCCTGATATAGCTTCCTCATTTGTCCAAACACCGGGATTGTTGCATAGGAGAAATCTATCTGTAGTGTCCCTTTCAGTTTCGTTACCCAAGACCTTGAAAGAAGCATGCGAAACCTTGGAGAATGTCTGCTACCACTACATCCATTAGAACATTTTTCATAGGAAGCTGATCTAAACTCACAACCAAGTCTTTGATGAGTCCTATACATCTTACTATGCTGGAATAGAATGAATAGAGATCATGATATTGTCGGGTGATGTCCAGACCAAGCTTATCCATGATAGCCTTGGGCATGAGATTGTGAGAAGCTCCGGAATCGAACATGGCGTTGTGTAGCACAAAATCATGCAATCATAGACTGATATAGAAGGGTGGCACATCGCTATCAGGAGACTCACCATTTGTTGCTGGTCCAAAAATCATTTGAGGTTGATCATCTTCTACATTTACCATGTCGGACATTGGGTCCAAATTCAAAATTTTAGAAATTTGTCCTCTATAACTGTTGTTCTTCATTATTTCAGTCAAGGGGATGGATACCTTTAGCTTAGAAATCTCATTCTCTAGGCTAAAAGTGGGAGTTCTTTCTACCTCTTTGACTGGGATCTCTTTCCTTTCCTTCTCTTTTGATGTGGCTGGTTGCTGTGATTATTCTGCTGATTTTGATTTGCTGCTCTCCGGACCAACCGCCTCCTTTCCTTTTCTTTGCGTAGCTGATGAATCATTTTTTGTTGTTTCACCCTCCTTCTTTTTCTGAATTGGTTTGGCCAGCACATCTCTATTTCTAAGAGAATATTGCTGCTGTTGTGCGGACAAAGCATTCATATACCCCCTTTGATATTCTTCCGATTCTTCTTCCAACACGGTGTTGCTAGCTAGAATAAAATCAGTGTCTTGGTGTGTAGCTGAATTCACTGCACATTCTTCCTCTTCAGTGGTGTAAGTAGGCAGCTCATTTAGAGTAAAGAGATGGTTTTCCTCGCCTATTAAATTCCCGTCCTCATCTGACTCCAGTCCATGTACAAAATTCTGCTACAAGGGTGTTTGTACCGACTGTTGTGTTGTCTGCTCTTGAGTTCGCTGATCTCTTTGTCTTATTCTTTATTGGGGCTGCTGTTGGCCACGAAAGTTAGGATTCCTAACTTGTGGCTCTGGCTTGTCAAGTTTTACCCTTTCAAGCATCTGCTCTACCTTTTTGAGAAGTTGATCCATTAAAGAAGATTCTTCTTTCACCATGGTTTTCTTCTCTGCTTTCGCTCTACCTCTTTTAGACAACAAATTTGCCTCAACGCTAACCGCAATTTTCTGCATGTCTTCCATTGTAGCCGGTTCTCTTTCTCTTAATTGGTATGCTATGTCAGCATCAAAACCATCTGGAAACTTCATCATCGCTAGTCCCACAGGTGGCTTTAGATGGTCTGGAATTTCATTGTACACTGCATTAAATCTAACACAATAATCTTGGACCGACTCACCGGCATTCCATTTGATTTGCTCGTATTCAGCCAGAATTTGAAGGGGATTCTTTTTTGCTTCCCACCGGTTCAAAAATTGTCTTTGTAGCTCAGCCAAGGTAGTGATACTTGCAGCCGTCAAACCTCTGAACCATTTCCTCACATCACCTGCAAATGTTTGTACAAAGATCCTCATTGCCACGTTCTCCGCATCGATCTCATGAAGTTCATAGAAGTCTACCATTTTATCTACATGTTGTTGAGCTATAATACTGTTAGGAGTGCCATCAAAAAAAGGGATTTTACTTTGATAATCATTTGGCATGTCATCTAGAACTTGGGGTAGAACCAGGGGTGTGAAATGGGCAACCATCATTCTCGGTGGATTTGGCCTTGGAGGTGTTGGAGGAGTGTGCACAGTTTGCAAGGGGCTTGCACTTGGAGTTTGGGGCTGTGTTGCAATGTAATTATCAATTAGTCTATTGGCTCTTTCTATTTCAAGGTCTACAAGAAATTGCGGATTGGGGACGGTATAATCAACAACGCTTTCAGATTTAGATTCAAACAGTGATATCTCAAATCGTTCGTCAAACTCAAGCTCTTCAAGATACTCAAAAATATCGGGACATGAATGGGATTTGAACACGGAAGTTATGGTGCTTTCTTGACGAAGGAGTCTTGGGATCAAATTGGGGTTTTCGTAAATATGAGGAGGGTTCAGGTCTGGACTCGCTCTGGTATATTGTCTCGAAGCCAGCATGCTATTTAGAGAAATTACGGGACACAACCAACTTACTCAGCCTTTCCAATCCTAAGCTCATCATCTGGAAGCCTAGAATCCTTATGAAATAAGGGGATTTTATTTTCAACTGTCCCTAGTATGGTCACTGTCACACGGAATGAGTCGATCTTGCGGACAAGATAGACCTTCCTAGAATCTAACGATATCTAGTGACAAGCAAGCCAATAAAAAACTATCTTTCTCTAAATATGCATTTGTAAACAAAGGCAAAGAAGTGTTTAGGCCTACCTTGGGTCCAATGCGAGTTTGTGGAAGCCTCGCTCCTTTGATCCAAATGAGCTCCCTTGTTGCGAATCTGCAAACACAAACAAGAAAACAAATTAAATAGCACCTGAAAAGCCAATATCATAAAGCATACTTAACATGATGATCAAGGAATTCATGAAACAAATTACATAAGACAATTTGTTGAGAAAAATGAATCTGATTGTATTAATTCAAATCAAAGAAGAACTTTACAACCTGTGCCTTGATGCTGTACAAGCTCCTCCCAGGGTCCAACAAGAAGTCTCCTCTACTTTGACAAGTTTCACTCTCTTCTCAATGAAGCCAAAAAGGTACGTGATCTCTCCTCTCAATCTTAACTAGGAAGTCTCAATTCCACCAGCATTTACCCTAAAAAATGTTCAGCTTCTAACCTCCCTGGCAACCAGCCCAACGCCTTAATTTATAGTGCAATGGAGGGAAGTTACTAGGTCCTCCTTCAAAGGGATAAAGTCCTCCTTCAAAGAGATAGCTCCTCTCATCAAGGGATTAGCTCCTTCTCATTTGGGATGCATGAACCACCTAAGAGCGAACAATCCACGTCAAAACTCCTTCTAGAATCGTCTAGAATTAACCCAAAGTGAGTTTTTTAGAATAAACTTGCGCCTTTTTGACATTCACAGGGGTCCGCACCCACTCCTCTAGGGACAGAGTGGGCAGGTCCGCAGGTATTGTGAACAGGGGTGTGGGATCGCAGGCAATAGTGAGAGAAAGTTCGGAACTAGAGATTTGTTGATTTTCAATGTCTTTCTCTCATTTTCAAAGCTTGACTTGAAGATCTGAGGTCTAAGACTTGCTTAGGAGGACAGTACAAGTGACGATAGACCCATACTGACTGCAAATAATCATGGTGACGATATTTTTGTGTAACAGATTGCCCCCTAAAGTGCAAAGTCTATAGTAGATGAGGATTTCATTTATCATTTAGGAAGAGTGAAATACTTTATCATTTCGAGGATCATCTTGTGGAGAGCCCGATCGGAACCTATAAAAGACATTCAATGCAAAATATATATATGAGATCATATCATCACTGAGGTAGGCATTCCCATTCTCAGATCAAAACTGACTTAGAAAACTAACTACTGCTCTGATATAGGAATGATCTTGTAATACATCACAAGTATAGACACATGTAGACACAGTATGGATGCAGCCATCTGTTTATGAATAGTCCACAATATAATGAATACAAAATTCCTCGCAGCCTGGATTGCGGAAACTAGATCCAGGGTCTTCATTTCTACTTCCCGAAACAGTACGATTCTATCCATGCGAATGAATGTGTTGAAGTCGAACATGGTAGAAACCACTTGATTACCAGTCAATGATGTAAACGGTTAACAAGTGTGAGAAAAACCACCAATGATGTCAATGGCTCTCAAAGTACCCAGTACAATCCATGAGATGTGAATAGATGTGTTGATGTCGAACATGTCACACGGAATCCTTTGATCGAAGGTCAATGATGCAACCTGTCGTCAAAGGCGAGAAACCTGCCATTGAGGCATGCAGATCCCAAGGTACTGACGATTTCTAAATCATCTTTCTAGATAATGAGATGAAGTCGATAGAAAACGATCCGTCGTAGGCGAGCCCACAACACGAAATCATAGATCAAGTTGAAGAAATTTAGTTGCAAGGACTGACTCAGGGATGGTCAAGATGGATGATAGATATTTTGCAGATGAATGGCTTTATTGGCAGTGACCTCTTGAACACATAACAACACAACAGATGGTTTGGTGACAATTGACCCAAAGTTAATACCCAGAAACCGACTGAAGACTTTCAAATGTGGTTTGATCAACTATTAGGCAAAGGATTTCCCAACCCGGGTGAATAAAAGTGTCGTGTTCAAGAGTGGTTACAAAGTATGACAAACAGGCTCATTTTTCTCTCTTTTCCCCCACCATTTATGGCAAGTACCTCTTTATTTTTGACAAGCTTGAGGTGGATAACATTTGCTTGATTATAAGCTCATCCTTCGGATGAGTCCAACTTAGTTTAAATTCGAACCCTAAGAAGGAGTGGTTCATTCCTGTTTGTAATTGAACAGGTCCTTTACTGTTAAATTTTAATGAGTCCAATATAGGAAAAACTCGGCGTTTTTCAAGTTTAGAGAGTCTGAAAAAACTTAAGAAGACTCCAGGGTTGACCTTTTTCATAAATTTGTGTCTCCCAAGCCCGAAAAAGTATAAAATAATAGTTGAAAGAACCGCTTGATCTTTACGACCAAGGAGTACTTTTCGTAATTAGTGCCCCTGATCCGAAAAAGTAAAAAAGCGATAAACGACACGTCATTTTATAACCAATATCGAATTTGAAACGACAAAAATCTGGCAATCTTTTCATTTTTTTACGGTCAGAAAAGAGCTGTAAGTGGACCGTCTTTTTAGTTCCGTTTTAACGAGTTTAAAAAGAAAAACTCGGCGATATTTTCATGTTTTAGGAGTCAGAAAAGAGCTTAAAGGTGACTCTAAATTTTTATTTTTATTTATATATATATATATATATATATATATATTATTTTTTTTTCCGTCGAAAATGATCAATTTCGCCTGAACAATCCGTTATCCTGAACAAAAATTGCAAACATTACTCATACCTATTTGAGATGGATAAAAATGCTGTAAAAGTTACCTTTCTAAAGTGAAACATAAACAAATTTACAATTAATTTATTCAAAAAACTTATAAAAAAGGACTTTCGTCAATTCATTTTTACTGTTTAAGATTTGGGTGAGAAAATAGTGCTTTTGTTCAGAAACTTCCCGTGAAGATTGCAGAAAATCCATCCGTCGGAATCGAACACCGTCTTCTCCAGGTAATCCACATCATCCTACTCTTCAATTTCAATAGTTTCAATTTGTGTTTTAGGGTTTTATTTCATTTTTTAGAGGGTTTTTAGGCTAGAAACCCGCACGCGGGGGCCCGTAGGCATAACACTGGCAGCCCGCAGACCCCGGCTTTTTCTCAATGGGGAAAAAGTCAGGGGTCCGCACCTTCCATGAAGGCAAGGTGCAGACCCACGCACTGTCTCTAATAGAGAGGGTGTGGTCCCCGCAGCAAGGGTTTTTAACCCAAAAATTCTCAAAATTGACCCAAACAATTTAATTTCTTGCATTCTAATTTGCCTTTTTGTTGGATGTAGAGTGTACATCATGCTTGATGCCGAAGAGAGGCGAAGACTTGACTCTATTCGGGACTAGACCAGGTGGCCAGTCTATCGATAGCCTCTGGCTAGAGTTCTGCAACAACCAGGCTAGAGACAAAGGGATAGACATTAATCCCGTCCTAAACTCATGGTGATCGCATTTACTGTTACCAGACTTTGCAGGAGTGCCGCACTACATATTGCCACCAGATCCCAGATGCGGATGGCAGTTGACTGCTTTCGAGGCACCGTCTTCAACTAGTGCGATGCTGTGTTGGCTAATGTAAAAGGCCAACTGACCAGAACCAAGAACGGACAACTGAAGACCTTTGGTTATGGGGCTTTGGTTGTGAGCTTTGGTCTGGAGAGGGTCCTAATGTTGGTCCCACAGCACCTTACTGTTGGAGTTGGGCTTCCTCGAGAGCCCAAACTGATGCGGTGGGTTGCAGTTATGGCCCATCATCCTGACGAGGGGACAGAGGTCGTTCGATTCAAACCTAAGTATTTCCATTGGTTTGAAAACCAGGTTTTTGCTATTCAGGACTTCCCTTACGTTGGGGTAGATTTTCACAGTGACCCAGACATGGCTCTTCCACGAGGAGAGCAATGGGATGACTCAGGTAAAATCATTTTCAACATTTTCCTATTTTATTTTATTTTTGTTTTTATGTCATCCCAAAAATGATAGTAAAAATTTCAATACAAATGTGGGTCCACAGCGACCAGCCACTCTCCGGCCTTACGAGAGGAAACAACCAACTGCAGCGGTGCCAGCCCCACAGGACGAATCAACAGAGACCTTGGCCGAGTTGGAGAGTCATCTAGAGCGCTTGACAGGGGACATTCCAGAGACCGGCATAGATGACATTCCTCGTCGACTATATCGCTATGTGATTGGGGTCCCAGGACCTTTTAGGAGGTTCCTTTGTAAGGTGGCCTGTACAGTGGTTTCTTATTGAGATCATCACCAGTGATAGGATGATCGCCTATTGTAGACACATATGACATTTTTTCTTTTTGTACTTATCATTTTTGCCAATCATAAGGTGTTTTTCAACCTACGATCGAGGACGATGTATATTTTGACACACTACTATATATATCACTATTACCGGCTTATCTTGTAAATCATGTTATGGAATGCTTTTAAATTTACATGTATGATTATTGCAAATGTCTACTTAACATTCGAGAAGCAATTGCATCTGCTAATGTATTTAAAGATCTTGGAATATGCTGATATTCAATATAATCAAATTCACGTTCCAAGAGACGTACTCTCAAAAATAATCTCAATAACATTGGATTTCTAATGGCATACACTCTATTAAGCTGTAATACAACGAGTTCAGAATCTAACCTCACTATCAAACTCTGAATCCCAAATGAAATAGATTCAGATAATAACTCAATCACTGCACTATACTCGGCAATGTTGTTCGTTGTTTGACCGAGGCTTACCCCATGCATAGATACCAACTCGTCAGAGGGCGAATAGATAACCCAAGCTGCGGATGAAATGTTCCGTGTATTATGACAAGCACCATCAGCGAAACCAATGTGTGTTTGGAGAGGCATCGACATCTGCAATATCAAGAGTAAAACCAAGATAAGTAGGAATAATGACGAAAAACACTCTCTAAGCTAAGCACATTTTTTAAACTAAAACACACCAGCTAGAAAGAAAACTGTCCTAACTAAAAATCTCCATACCCATTCTTTAAGCATAATACCTCTTCAGGTAAAGACCATTTCTGGGTTTACCTAAAGAGTACCCGTCAAAGTCTACTAATTCATAGGCCCCTTTTGCTAGCTTTCGCTTGACAACATAAGGACCATGCCACATAGGAACGAATTTTCCAGCGCCTAATTTATCATTAGCTTGATCGTACAATAGGACTAGATCTCCTTCCGAAAAATTTCGAGGGGTCACATTTCGATCATACTGAGCTTTAATATGTTTGGCGTGAGTTTCGATCACCAATGCAGCATCACGTCGATTCTCATCTAATTGAGCCAAGTATAACAAACGTTTTTCCTCTTCGGAAGTGGCTGGAAGTAACTCGATGGCCATTTGCAATGACGATATTTCGCATTCAACGGGTAACACAGATTCCAAACCATAAACGAGTTGGAAAGGAGTGAACCCTGTTGACGTTTTTACGGAGGTTCGATACGCCCAAAGTGCTAAAAATAGCATGTTATGCCAATTCGACCAGTGAATCCCAATGATTCGTCGGATCATGATGACTAAAACTTTGTTGATGGATTCAACCAGACCATTAGCTTGTGGATAATAAGGAGTTGAACTATCGTGACGCAAGCCAAGCTGGCCTGTAAGTTCAGTCATCATAACGTTTCGAAAATGACGCCCATGATCAGTGATAATCGCTTGTGGAACACCAAACCTAGCAATTATATGATTGAACACGAAAATTGCAGCTGTTTTGCCGTCTGCCTCAAATGTAGGCATCGCCTCGGCCCACTTAGTAAAATAATCTACCGCAAGGATGATATACGCATGCCCTCCGGCCGAGTTAGGGTTACATGTAATAAAATCGATACCCCATTTGGCAAAAGGACCAATGGAAATTATAGGGTGGAGAGGAGCAGGTGGAGCGCGCATCTTTCGATCAAAATTTTGGCAGTTGTGGCATTTTTGGACTGTGTTAATACAATCTTTAAACAAAGACGACCAGAAGTAGCCAGCGCGCAATATCTTTTGGGTTGTGGCATACCCAGAAATATGACCGCCACACGCTCCAGAGTGACAGTCATTTATAACCCTTTCAGCTTCCTCGTGAGTTAAACAAAGTCGAAAAACAGAGTCCGCCCCATGGCGATAAAGAGTATCTCCAATTATTTTAAATTGTTGGGACTGGAATCATATTTTTTGACGTTCTGACCTTGAAATTTCTAGCCGAAAGGATTGGGTCTGGAGATAAATGATGATATCCCCATACCACGGATCTAAAGTGCTGATTAGAAACAAGGATTCGTCTGCAATGGGCTCCTCTGCCACAGTTTCCGTGTCAGCATGCGGGAAGTCACACATTAACTCCGCAAAAACTAAAGATTTCTTAGACTTAGATTTTTCAAATTCCAAGTCGAACTCCTGCAGGATCACAATCCATTTGGAGTACTTTCCCCCTAGTAATTGCTTGGTCAAAATGTAGATCATAGGGTTGCAATCAGAAATTATTGTAGTTTTACGTAGTAAAATGTAGTGACGAAAACATTGGACAGCTTGAACAACTGCCAATGCCAATTTCTCCACATGTGAGTATTTTAGCTCAGTTGGATTTAAAGTTTGACTAAGGTAATATATCACATGTTCAGTACCGAATTCATCTTCCTGAACTAAGACCATTCCAATGGTGGAATAAGAGGCGGCGAGATACAAGAAGTAGTCCTGGTTGTAGTTGGGTGGATGCAATAACGGTGCATGGGTCAACGCATGTTTTAGTGCATCAAAAGATTTCTTAGCTATCTCATCCCAATAGAATGGAGTATTCTATTTCAACAACCGGGTAAAACCCTTTGTAATCTCGGCATAGCTAGGAATGAATCGTCGTAAAAAGTTTTCCTTCCCTTGCAAACTTTGGAGTTGGTGAAGACTCGAAGGAGGAGGCAATTTGAAAATAGCTTCAACCTTCGAGGGATCGACGCGAATGCCGGCTTTTGAAACAACAAACCCCATCAATTGACCCATTTCTATACAGAAAACGCACTTGTGTGGATTCAACCTAATCTGATAATGCCTACACCTCATAAAGATTGCTCGTAAATGGATGAGATGATCAGGTCGATGTAATGAATGAGCAGGCAAATCATTGAGATAGGGTTGCACAATGTGCTTGATGTCATGAAACGCATAAGACATGGCCCTTTGAAAAGTTTCCCCGGCATTCTTGAGCCCAAAGGGTAATTTGCAATAAGCAAATGTCACCCATGGAGAAATGAAAGCCGTTTTTGGTTGATCGGCAGGTAGAATATTGATTTGATTGTATCCAGAAAAACCATCCATGAAGGAGAATATTTCGTTGCCGGCACAATCATCATTGATTTGATCGATATAGGGAGTTGGGTAATTGTCCTTTGGACAAGCTCGATTAATGTCCCTATAATCGATACATATTCTTATTGTCCCTTGCTTTTTGTTAACCGGAAAAATATTCGATACCCAATCCGTTAATGGAATCAGATAAATGAAACCTGCTTTGAGTAATTTTTCAACTTCTGCTTTAATAGTAGCAGCTTTTCTTGGGTGAATCTGATGCAAACGTTGTCGGATGGGTTAAGCGTCTAGGTAAGTCTTGATTTCATGAACAACAATTGCGGGGTCAATTCCTGACATTTCCTCATATGACCAGGCAAACACGTCGTGGAATTCTTGAAATAGGGCCTTATATATTTGAATTTCATCTTCTATACACGAGGCACCTATATGAATGTTTTCAACAATTCCAGGCTTAACCTAATGTCAATAGGAATAGTTCGAGAAATGTTTCCCAAATTTAACTCTGAATCAGGATTTTTCATTGGATTTTCAAAACGATCATTCTTGGGTAAGAACGAAGATTTGTGATGGAGATCTTCCCATGGTAAATCATCTACACATAGGATTTCACGAATTTGCTCATCAGAGTGAACAAGTTCGGAAAACGTTGTTGAATCCGAATTTGATGTGAAAAGTGATTCCTCATGGACCACATTCATTAAGTCAATTTTGGTTGAAGATGGGTCGGAAAACGACTGCACGGCCTAATACGCAATTTCATATGGACTTAAAGGCATAGCATCACCAAATGAGTCTATCTCAGATTCAGAAGGTACGATCCAAGGATCATCATAAACAATGGTGTCTGACAAAATCATATGAATGGTTGCAAAAGAAGATGATGTGTTGATCGGAGGAAAAGGAAAAGTTCCCAGTAAACTGGCATCTTTAACTAGTCCTACTCCAACATCCTTATACGGGATAGTCATTTTACCGACATGCTGAATGCTTTCAGAAGAGGCTAGGTTGGACGAAAAGTAAGCCAACTGGTCTATTGTTACGATCTTTCCATTATGAGGAAACTTTATAACTCGAAAGACCGATGAAACGACAGCTGTCATAGCGTAAAACCAACTACGACCCAAGAGAAGGTTGTAATCTAGAGGGGAATCAACCACCTCCACATCTAGATTAACAGTTTTTCCTTCAACCCCTATAGGTAAATCCTGTAGAATGCCAAAAGGATGAAACCCACATCCATCAAAGGCCTTTAGAATCATCGGGGATTGATTTAGTGAAGAAGAACCAAGCAATCTCCAACACTGAATCGACATAATACACGTTGAGGCTCCCTCATCAATCACAGTCCTATGAATAGGCCTGTTTTTTACTATCACTGGGATCTGGAAAGCTATTTGATGAGGCAAGCGCGGTGTACTATTTTATAGATCGAAAATTATTAGGTTCGAGTCCTGAACGTCAACAGCTCCTATAGCCGAAAAAAGTAATTTACGCTGTGCTGGACATGATTGCAGCACTTCCAAAGCTGAAATTTCTGAAGGTGATACAACTAAATCCTCAACAATGTTATAGTTCTGAGCCACTCTCACATGTGGATTGAAATCTGACTTTCGAAGTATACCCTTGGCGGGCGGTTTGATTACTAAGTTTGGATTAGGTTTCTCGATCTGTAGTGGATCGGAACCGGGAGTTGAGGTTGATGGGTTAGAATGAGAAGATTCTGCTTCTTTACCATCAACAGGACTTTTACTACCATAATCATGCGATCGAGTCGCAATCCTAACATGGGACATCATCAGTATGGGTTCTTCATTGGCATTCAAGGAAGAACCTATCATCTTACTGTCTTGACTTGGAAAAGGATCCTTCAAAATAGGTGGTGTTTGGGAACCTTTGACAATCTTCGAAACCTCTGCACGATGAGGGCAGTCTCTTGTAAAATGCTCTTCGTCACAAATGAGACAAGGATAATGAGGTTTGCATTTCTCATCATTTGATTCCACTTTTTCTGGTTTCTCTTTTGAATTTTTATCTGTTTTATTTTTCTTCTTCCCTTTCTTCTTACCACCGGATTTTGATTTGGCTATAGATGACTCTACAACATGAATATCGGCGGAAATCTCCACGGAAGAATCTCCTGTCGGGGAATCTGGCAAGGTTATGATAGGAGAAGAATTCTTGGAAGACTTCTTCTTAATTTTGGTGTTAACCATACCAATCATACCATCAGCGGCATGAGACCCTGAAGGAGCTGCAGCGATTTGATTTTGCTTAGGAAGATCGGGGATTTTCTTGTGTAACGTACCTGACTGAGTATAAACCAAGTCAAGGTACTGTGCTTGAGCAATTACTTGCTCCTCAGTAACGAATCCGGCCTTAGCTACATCCTCAGTGATCTTTGGCAATAAAGATTTTACAAACCATTCAGCTAAGATCTAATCCGGAATAAAAACCTTCACTAAACATTGTCGACATCTCCATTCATGAATGTGATCTGAAATGTAAGTGGACGTCGACTGCTTTAATGAAGTTAGTAATTCCGTGCCATTGTCATATCTGACTAGCAACTGAAAATGAGTTAAAAACGAAGTAGCTAACTGACTAAAGTTATAAAAAGTGGCTCGTTGTATCTCAATGTACCACTTGGCCGCAGGACCAATTAGAGTGCGCTGGAAAAGCCTTAGATGGATTGAATCATTTGAAATGGAGTTAGACGCACACCAGAGGTGATAAGTCATCACAGGGTTCGACGGGTCCTCTCCTGATTTGCCTTCAAACTTAGGAATATCACTAAGCAACTTATTCGGCATTGGCGGCCAAAACGGAAGATATTTAATGGGATCGTTCGTTAGGCGTGACAATTCAGGCAAGTCCAAAGTTGCAATAAACGATAACTAACGATTAGGGTCCCTAAAACTCTGGGTCATGAGACCAGCCCCAGGAGGAGGATATCCAGGATAACTAGGAATAGGAATTTCATTTGGGATATTGTATCCTCTTGGAAAACCAGGATTAACCGGACCATATTGGGGTTGTTGAGGTTGTTGATATGTATACCTAGGGTACGGTTGATACTGATAGATTGGCTGCTGCACAACAGGACCGAATTGGTACGGTTGATAAGTAAATTGTGGTTGACTTGCGACAACCGTACTTGAACCAGGTTGTCCTACAGGCATCTGAACCGAAGTTTTAATTGTGGATCCAGATTGAGGTAAAGATGTCTGAGGAGTAGATATAGGAACAGTAGAAACCGGAGCTGTCGATACTCCAGAAGTAGATGGGGTAGATTGAACAGATGTTGCAGCAGTTGCAGCAGCCGTTTGAGGCGTAGTACGAGGCATACTAGGCCCAGGCTGAGAAACTACCGAAAGTACAAAAGTTTGAATAGTAGACTGGACAAGTTGCTGGGGTGAACCAGAAACTAAGGGTTGTCTAGTTTGAGATGACAACTGTACATTCGGTTGCAAGACCTGTTGAGTTTGCAATGGATCCTACACTAAGTTCATTCCGGGGTATAGACCCATAATAGATTGAGAATATTGAGGACCATAACCGGGTTGTGGGTAGGGTCGATAATTCAAAGGTACATTTCCCGTTCCTTGAACATATGATTGACCGGAGGGTGGTTGGAAACTTTGGTTCGAGTACTAACCTTGGGGTTGATACCTTTGAGGCATGTACTGATACTGGGGTTGACCTTGAGGTACATATTGATACTGGGGTTGACCTTGAGGTACATATTGAGTCTGGGGTTGACCTTGAGGAACGTACTGTCTCGTAGGTATGTATTGTCCTTGAGGTTGCCCCCCAGGCGATAATTGAGGATTTTGAGGCTGCCCCCCAGGCGGTAACTGGCCACCTTGAGGTTGAGGATTAGGAATAGTACCTGACATCATGAGAATATCTTCTACACTCAACGGCTTAGTACCATTGTTTCCAGTTAATAACCCTTGTTCAATGGGTTGAGGAGATGCTCCCGCAAAAGTACCAGAAAGTGACTGATACCCAGAGGGAACAGAAGGACCACCGTACAAAAAGGATTCTGGCAATTGAGTAAACATGGACGACTGTCTTGACATATTTAACGGAGGATAATAACCTCTAGGTGTTGGGTGATAAGGAATACGAGGTGGTGAAAAACTTAGCCCTGGGTTTTCCAAAAAATTAGTCAATGAAAGATACCAAGCACTGCTCCTAGGTGGACTGTAAAAAATTGATTCACGCTCCCTAAGTTCAATAACAGGTTGATTTTCAGGGATAGGGATGCCTACTTCTTCCGGAGTAGCAAGTTCTTCGATAGCTATAAGTCTAGAAAGAAGATTTTGGGTAATTATTCTTTCTACCCTGGGTGAACGAGGACCACTAGAAGTTGGAGTGGTAAACCCCGATGTTGGGGTAGCAGCAAATTCACTTTCAGGTTCAGATATTTCAGGTTCCTCACCTATATCACTAGTAGATGAAAAGCTACCAGTAATTTCGGAAACAGACACTGATTGTGGATTATAATCTGCTACTAAAGCTTGAAAATCAGGATGTACCACCAAAGAAGATTCTCCTTCTTCAGGTGACCCAACTATACTGTCTCTAGGAGTTACGAGGGCTCTTAAACCTTCATGCTGGCTCGGTGAAAACTCAGGAGGTTGGCCCCGAAGTCTACAGGACTTCCTCGATAATTCAGCCACGATTAAAAAATTTTAACTACTTCACACGCAAACAACATAAAATCTCAATGAAAACCACCTAAAGCCTCTAAATAACCAAACAAATTTGAATCACACACCTAAAGAATCTAGGAGTTCAAACCACACACAAACAGTAACTTTCCTTACTGAAAACACTAGTTGGTGATGAAGCCCAACGTCGCAAAGTTCAATACAGAAATGGCGGTTGGAACAGTTACCCCAGCGACCTGCTTAATGAATAGACTGGCACAAGTTCCTCCACTAAACCGTCTCGAGTGAAGAGAACCCCCCAGAAAATCCAAGTGAGTCTAGCCGACGTCTGCTCCAAATAGAGTGGTATCTTCCCACCACTGTCACCTTAGGAAGAATCCTATAGAATATGGTCACTAAGGTTACCAACGGGAACAAATATACCTGGGGGAACAGTCTACGATCCGATACGCACGCAAGGGCAGAGTAACAAGCTCAATCCGCTTGAAGGCTCCTTGACATAATCCAAGGTTTACCAACAAGTGACCCCAGGCTCCTCGACAATGGTTAATCCGAGGTTTACCATTTTTAATACGTGAATATCTAGCGTCTTTCCCAATAAGGAAGGATTGATTCCCACACTGGTTTGGACACGATCTCGTGCTTCTCCTTTAAGAGGAGCTTTCCCAGAGCATAAATGCAACAATTGGATTTCTCTCCTACCGCAAGATACAACTACTTGTTTGTTTTACTTTCTTGGAGAGTTAATTACTCCCTACTCCAAGACACTAGCCTAAGCTATATTGGTGTATCAGAGCCCTAGAAATAAGAATATTACTAGATAGTTTTACTTTAAGCGTTATTTTTATTGGTTTTTGTTTAAGTCAAGAGGTGTGGAGATGAAACTCGTGGTGTGAAGACTCGACTCGAAATCACTAAAAAATGCACTTAAGATGATTAAGCAATCTTTTCCCTTCAATGAACTTCTAGCTAGGAAAGATTTTGAGAATGCAAATACTTGTAAACACAAATCTTTCTTAACAAACAAATTAAAAGAAGAGCTTTTTGTCTTTTCCAATGCACTCAAAATGAGACAACTAGTTATTTTCACAAAAATTTCCATTTTCTTTCAAAACACTCAAACACTACAAAAACAAACTTTTTCAAAAGAGATTTTTTTATTTTTTATAAAACACTCAAAACTATGGAAATGACTAATCTTGAGATCTATAAACTATAAAAACCTATTTGAAGTCAAAGCTTACAAGATGTCTTTTTCAAGGATGTTCTACTTAGCTACAAGCAAACTAAGGACTAATTTGTCCAGAATCACAAATCAGTCAAAAAATAACCAATTTTTGTTTTCTTTTCTAAAAATGAAATCCAAACTTTTAACACAAGCTTTTTTGAAGTTTCGTAAAGAGAAAACACAAGGTGGATTCCTCAACAAAGGTAGATTTTACAAATGGTCAGACTCATAAGAAGGCTACTAAAAACCAAGGTGATCTGAGGTTTCTACAGCTTCTAAGCTCAGAGCTACTACAAGACCAAAATGAAAACCAAACCCAACAATCAAAACTTCTAGGAATTTCACCTAAAACCCTAACACCAATGGAATTAACCTAAGAAAAGCTTCTGACAAGTTATATGTAGGTCTGGGCAGGGGATAACAACATCTAAACAAAAACTAAGCTGACTAACAGAGAAAATCTTAGGTTTTCCAAAATTTTGACAAGGTCCGCAGGCCACAATTAACATAGGTGCGGTACCGCTCTGTGCTAAAAGCAAAAGTGCGGATATGTCTGCACTGTGTCCCAAGCCTAGGGTGCGGTCCTCTCCCAAAGTTATGAAAAACAAAAAATAATCCTAGATCTACTAAATCTACCCAATTCCACACACAACAAGCCAAAAACAGAAACAAAAACACAGTTTCTCAGGTCAAAGTAAAAACAAGGAAAAAATCAAGTCCCCAGTGGAGTTGCCATTTTGTCACACGGAATGAGTCGATCTTGCGGACAAGATATACCTTCCTAGAATCTAACGATATCTAGTGACAAGGAAGCCAATCAAAAACTATCTTTCTCTAAATATGCATTTATAAACAAAGGCAAACAAGTGTTTAGGCCTACCTTGGGTCCAAAGCAAGTTTGTGGAAGCCTCTCTCCTTTGATCCAAATGAGCTCCCTTGTTGCGAATCTGCAAACACAAACAAGCAAACAAATTAAATAGCACCTGAAAAGCCAATATCATAAAGCATACTTAACATGATGATCAAGGAATTCATGAAACAAATGACATAAGGCAATTTGTTGAGAAAAATGAATCTGGTTGTATTAATTCAAATCAAAGAAGAACTTTACAACCTGTGCCTTGATGCTGTACAAGCTCCTCCCAGGGTCCAATAGGAAGTCTCCTCTACTTTGACAAGTTTCACTCTCTTCCCAATGAAGCCAAAAAGGTATGTGATCTCTCCTCTCAAGCTTAACTAGGAAGTCTCAATTCCACCAGCATTTACCCTAAAAAATGTTCAGCTTCTAACCTCCCTAGCAACCAGCCCAATGCCTTAATTGATAGTGCAATGGAGGGAAGTTACTAGGTCCTCCTTTAAAGGGACAAAGCCCTCCTTCAAAGGGATAGCTCCTCTCATCAAGGGATTAGCTCCTTCTCTTTTGGGATGCATGAACCACCTAAGAGCGAACAATCCACATCAAAATTCCTTCTAGAATCATCTAGAATTAACCCAAAGTGAGTTTTTAGAATAAACTTGCGCCTTTTTGACTTTCACAGGGGTCCGCACTCACTCCTTTAGAGATAGAGCGGGCAGGTCTGCAGGTATTGTGAACAGGGGGTGTGTTGTGGGGAAAAATGCCTATGCAGGACGATCCTATCCACCTAAGGTGTGACAGTACCCTAGCAACAAACGAATACAGCTACGTCGGTTTCTT
Organism: Pinus tabuliformis; assembly: GCA_031772625.1. Lineage (NCBI taxonomy): Eukaryota > Viridiplantae > Streptophyta > Pinopsida > Pinales > Pinaceae > Pinus > Pinus tabuliformis. Next base: position 1,066,165,118 of record CM062811.1, read on the forward strand.
CCTTTATGAAATATGAAAGAGAGGAGATTGGTAGACTTACCGTTATCTTCCGGTTGTCCCTCGATCTAGATCCTCTCCTCTTTGGGTGTCCACAGCTACTCGCCTCCTCACGAGATCACAAGAGAACAGCTACCTGTGACAAGAGAACATCTACATGCAACGAGAGAAGGACACAACGCAAAGGCAAATATACATATTCATAAATGATTCAGGATTAGAAGTAAATCAAATACACTAATGCAAATCATACAATAAACACCATCATATAGGAAAGAACCAAGAAGCTTTATTGATTGATAAACAAGGTTCAGGAAGAGATACAACCCATAGGGTTCCAACCCAGCATCTCCTTCCCAGCAGAATGGAATTCCTTCTTCAGCCCCTTTCAAAGCATAAACACCCAATCATCTAACCACAATCCAACAGCAATTCTTTGCAATCACAATATTCCAGCCTCCCATGACCTCATGGAGAGAGATCTATATAAAGGATTTTTGGAGAGAGGATGAGTCAGCTTGAGAAGTGACTAGTGTCCTCTCCCACTTCAGTTCTTGAGTCCACTTGGAGGTTCTTGCTTCCACTTGGAGATTTGGAACCTCTTACTCATCACCAGTCGAATTCCCTGACCCAAGTGTCATTTTGGAAGCTTCCTGGGCATTGACACCTTGAGAAATGAGTCTGCCACTTGTCCAGTTACACTCAGCGCAGGTAGCCTTCTTTGCAGTTGACATTCAACGCAGGTAGACAGTGGAGCAGTTGACATTCAGCGCAGATGCTAAGTGGAGCAGTTGACATGATCCAGAATTGGCCAGTTTTTGAGTGTTTTCAGGTGGAGAACTTCTGTGAATTGCTGTGGTTTGCTGGCCTTGTTCCTCTAGGGGTAGGAACAACATGTTTAGGGACTTTGGATCCCTTAATTATTGACATTTCATGCTCAGTGATGCAAGGCACAAAAATGTCTATAACAGTTGCCCCCTAAAGTATGAGGCCGTTTATCGGGTGAAATTCTTTATCCAGGGGAGTCCGAAGTTCATCCATTTGCTGGGAGGAGACCTGTAATAAGATACAATACAATACATTATGATTCATACAGCTTTCTTGATCTAGCTGAGGCGGGCATTCCCATGCATAGCTTTATAAATACATTTTGGTACATAGAACAGACGATCGTCTGATGGTAGACTGATAATTCTGGCGAAACTGTCATCCTTTGAGTAGGATGATCATCTGCTGCAATGATGTACATGTAAAATGTCTTTATATTTCCTGAATATATATCACAGCCCGGATGGATGAAACTAGATTTGGGGTCTTCAAACTCGTTCGATCTTCACTCTAAGTACAAGTCGATCCATGTGAGAATTGTGCTGAAGTCGAACATGGAAAGACATCGCTTGATTACCGGTCAATGATGTAAACCGTTAACAAGCGCGAGAGGAATCACCGATAATGATAATGACCCTCAAGGTACTGCAGTACAATTCACGTGGTGTGAATAAAGGACTTGGCGTCGAACACCACGCAAAATCTTCTGGTCGAAGGTCATTGAGGTATACCTGTCGCCGGAAGTGAGAAACTTGCCATTGAGGCATGCAAGCTTCAAAGTATTGAAGGGGTTGTTCCTAGACCAACTTCTTGGATAATGAGCTGATGTCGACAAGAAGCAATCCGTCAAAGGAGGGCCTTAATGAATCCCACATCAGTGACACGGAACGGAGCTAATGATTTTAATGGAGGTGAAAACGATCTGTAACATATGATTCAGGGTGGCGGTCATGAAATGGATGAAGGATAATGTATGGCAGTGGATGGGACCTGGTTGACTCTTTTTGAACGACTTCTCTTGAACATATGGCGACACTGATGTGATGGATTGGTAGCATTACCCCAAGTATGGATGGTGTGGCAAAGACCATGGTGATGTGACCGGTGAATGAAACAACCCAACCCGATGTGGTACGGAGGAAAAGTGTCATGTTCAAGAGCGACTCGCTACCATCAAAGACTTCTTGATTTTTCCCAATTTTTCCCCAGTCATTGCTGACCAGTACCTCTTTATTTTTGTCAAGCTTGAGGAGGATAACATATGCTTGTTCTATAACCTGCCCTTCGGGCAAGCCCATCGCTATGTTTTAACGAGCTTAGCGATAGTGAAACTCGTTCTCGTCTAAAGACAAGTTTGTTGCTATTTAGTGATTTTAACGAGTCTAACGACAAGGAAAACTCGGCCCTTTTCATTTTTAGAGAGTCTGAAAAGGTACATAAAGTTAACTCCAAAATTCCTTTTTCGTCATCTAATCACTTAAGTCCGAAAAAGTATAAAACAATACAGAAGGGATGAGTTTTTTATAGTTTTAATGAGCCGAACAAAACAAGCACTCGATCTTTTTGTGCAATAATCCCTCAGGTCCAAAAAGATTAAAATCTAGAGGAGGGATAGCTATTCCGGTCGTTTAACGAGCTGGAAGGCCAAAACTCGGCAATCTTTTCATATTTTACGAGTCAGTTGAAAAGAGCTTAAAGGAGACTCGTCTTTCGAGGAACGAGTGATGAACAGGGTTAGCAGCTGATTCCAGGTACAGGTTGGAATTTTCCAATCACGGCAGTGTCACAAGGATGGCTAGGTGAAATCACTCTTCGCAGCTGTTCCTCAAAATGGGTAAACAATCATATGGAGGTAAACGATCGGCCAAATGAACGGTGGAGGTGACGGTGCACAAACACGACCAAGGCTTTTATGGTTGATCAGGTTACATACTCAATGGTTTTTTACCGGGATGGGTTTATTTTTTAATGAGCTTGAATGCGCCGCTAAAACTGCTCAATCTTATGTTTATTTTTTAACGAGCATGAACTATGTGCTAAAACTGCTCGGATCTCGCTTTTCTATTTTTTAACGAGCATAAATTCCGCGGTAAAACTGCTCGATTATATGGTCAAATTTTGATTTTTTATCATTACTAGCTTTTCTCTTTTCAAGGATAGTACTGCATTTTCAATTGCTGCATCAAACTTTGTTAGAAATACATAATCATGAGATGAAAACCCTAATATCTTGCTTTGAACTACGTAAAAAGCCATTAAAAAGAGTTTTTACCTCTCATTTTACCATTTCATTTGCACTTGGTTTGTTGGAGCTTTGGAGGTGCCTCTTCCCCCTTGATTTTCACCAGCTGATTTCGGGAGATTCTGTGGACGATTCTCGGCGCCGTATGGATCAGGTAGGAGCTAAACCCTAGCTCTTTCTTTTCATGGTTTCCTTTTTCTATTCTGTGCCTGTTTTCCAGCCTTTCTGAGCCTCAGGGGTTTTGCCAGGGCGCCCTACCATCAGCGCAGGTTGCCCATTCGAAACCTGCGTTGAATGTCAAGCTGCCTTAAGGCAGCCTGACCTTCAACGCAGGTAGGACATTGTCTGCCTGCGTTGGGCTCAGAAAACTGAGTTTTTAGCACATTTTTTGATGAAATTTCGCCAGTTTCTCATCAAATCCAGGATCTTACTCATTCTCTTGTTTGTTTTGCAGGGATCTTTGAACAAAATGTCCCTTACATGGCGAGAACGAGAACATGAAGAAGATGATATGATTGCTCTCCATGACCCTGTCACGGTGAACGCGCTGCGGAACAGTGGCCTACTGAAGTTTTTCTGTATCTCTAGCATGAGAGCACAGATTTCTTTGCTGCAGTATATGCTTGATGCTTGGGATCCCATCAACCAAGTATTCCAGATTAGGGGAAAAACCATCCCCTTGACCATCGTAGACATTTACTTCTTGACTGGGTTGTCAAGGCGGGGTGCCCCCATTTCTTTGTCAGGTTCGGCCCAGGGGAATGACTCCGTGAGAGACTATGTTCGCCAGTACTGTAGGGAAGGTTCCCAGCCGAGCAGAGACGGCAAGGTTGTTATCCATGAGATTACTAATAGGTCTCTCAGGTCCATTCTGTATACTATTGGTAGGATGGCCGGTAGTGCATCTCTACATGTTGCCAACAGGTCTTATGTGCAGTACGCCTTGGAGTGTCTCCAACCGAAAGTATTCAACTAGTGTGATGCAGTACTTGTTCAGATGAAAAGTCAATTGACCAAGGTAAAGGACGGGAAGCTGAAGAACTTTGGATTTGGTTCTATTCTGACTGCCTTCGCCTTGGAGAAAATCCCACTGATGCAGCCTCAGTATATTGTACTCGACTTGCCTTCTCCGACCGAGCCATGCATGCAGAGGTGGGTCGATCACATGTCTAGGCATGCTGGTCAACCTCAGATTACTTTCACTGATGCCTTCTTCAGGTGGTTTGAGCGCCAGGAGATGGTCTTCTCCGAGTATCCATATGTGGGTATGGATTTCCGAGGTGATCCGGATTTGGTGTTACCGGATGGCGAACAGTGGGGCGCTATGGGTAAAATCTTTGACCATATCACTGTTTATTGTTTTTATTCATAATGTTGCTGTGCTTTATTCTGTCAAGACTTTTAATCAAACTCTTGGGTGCATGCAGATGTTGGTCCTGTTCGTCCAGTAGTTCGTCCGAGACCGCCAGTTGCTGCCCCGGCAGTGGAACCTGCTGGGAGAGTTATTCTTCGCGACCTTGACGACGCTGAGACCCTTACAGCTGTGCAGGAGCAGGTTGAGAGCCTTACTCTCGGTATTCCGGATGTACAGATCGATGAGTTACCTTTACAGTTGCAGCAGCATACTACTGGTGTGCCTAGACGATGGACTCGTCTCTTGCGCATGATCGCACAGGCCGTGACGTGCTATCATGAGCACCACTAGGCTATGGTGCCCCCTAGCACTTTTGAGTTTTTGGGTCATGCGACCAATTTTTGTCTTGGTTACAGAACATTATGTATAAACGATAAACAGCTTTTATATATTTTGATTTTCGAGGTTTATTCTGGTTGATTTGCGTGATTCACTTGCATAACACTAATGCATTTATTTTTATAAATGTCGTAAATGTCTATCTAATACATAGTTTGCTAATGAATCGGTTAATGTGTTTAAGTTCCTGGAAATATGTTGGTAATGAATTGAATCAAACTGTCTTTCCAAAATCTTAACCCTTAGAAACATTCGATAAATAGTTGGATTGCGGACAGAATATATACCATTGAGTTGTAGTATCACAAGCTGTGAGTCTAGCCTGACGATTAGTCGGCGTATACCATGGGCGATGGCATCAGAGAGGAGTTCTATCAACGCGCTATACTCAGCGATGTTATTCATTGATTGCCCAATACACACACCTCTGAAACTCACTAACTCGCCGCTTGGATCAAAAATGGCCCAGGCTGCGGAGGATAGATTCCGCGAACTACGACTCGCTCCGTCAGCATATCCCACACATGTCTCAGAAAAGTTCGACATCTGCAACAAATGAAAAAAGGTGGATTACTCTACCGGAACAAACACTTTAGCGAAAACAAAATACAACAAAAGCACTCAGGTTACTATTTAGGCATAGTAACGCTTGAGGTACAACCCGTTGCGGGGTTGCGCCAGTGGGATTCCATCATAATCCATCAACTCGTAGGCTCCTTTTGCTAACACTCGTTTAACAATATAGGGGCCCATCCATAAAGAATTAAATTTTCCTGCTCCCAATTTGTCGGATTCTTGGTCGTAAAGCAAGACCAAGTCACCTTCGGAGAAGACACGGGGTTTGACATTTTTGTCGAACTGCGCCTTGACTCGTTTCTTATGGGCTTCGTTAGCCAAAGCGGTGTCACGACGGGTTTCGTCCAATTGGATTAATTCCAAGAAACGGGCCTCTTCTTCTGAAGTTCCGGGGAGGAGGTCAATTGCGAGTTTAAGAGACGAAATTTCACACTGGATTGGTAAGACTGCCTCCAGGCCATACACCAATTGGAACGGTGTGAACCCAGTGGCATTTTTTACCGATGTTCGGTAAGCCCACAAGGCTGAGTACAGGATTAGGTGCCACCTTCTTTTGTGAACCCCGATCATCCTTTGCAACATACGCTTCAGGACCTTGTTGATTGCCTCAACTTGTCCGTTGGCTTGCGGATAATACGGGGTAGAGCTGTCGTGAGATAGCCCTAGCTTGGCAGCTAATTCAACCATCATGTGATTGCGGAAATGCGATCCATGATCTGTAACTATAGCCTGTGGCACGCCGAACCTGGCGACTACATGATTGAAAAAGAAAAGGGCAGTTGTTTCACCAGTGTTATCCAATGTAGGCATCGCCTCGGCCCATTTGGTAAAATAGTCAACGGCGACTATAATATACCCATGCCCCCCGGTCGAGGTGGGGTTACATTGCATGAAATCGATGCCCCATTTGGCGAAAGGCCCAACAACAACTATTGGCTGTAAAGGTGCGGGTGGTCTTCTGGTTTTGCTATCAAAAATCTGACATGCATGGCAACTTCTGACCGCGATTATGCAATCTTTGAACATGGTTGGCCAGAAGTATCCTGCTCGTAAGATTTTTTGTGCTGTTGCATATCCAGATTGATGCCCCCCACACGCGCCTGAATGACACTCATTCAGGGCTTTCTCGGCCTCCTCATGGGTAAGGTACCTCCTCAGAACTGTATCGATACCACGACGGTAAAGCGTATCACCGACGATCATGTAGTCTTTAGCTTGGTATCGTATACGTTTCTGTTCAGAGTGAGAGGTGTTAGGCCTGAACTTTTGGGTTTGGAGATAAACTATGATATCTCCATACCAATCATCGCTTGTAGATATCAGAAACAAATTTTCATCCACGATTGACTCTTCCGATGTTTCATCGTTGGACGACGATGGGAGATCGCACAATAATTCCGCAAAAACTAGGGCTTTCTTTGATTTGGATTTTACAAATTCCAGATCAAACTCTTGAAGGATCGCTATCCATTTTGAATATTTGCCCCCCAGAAACTGTCGCGATAGTATATAAGTCATGGGGTTGCAATCTGATAAAATGGTAGTTTTCCGAAAGAGGACATAATGTCGAAACCTTTGAATCGCTTGAACAGCTGCAAGCGCTAGTTTTTCAACATAAGAATATTTACTTTCTGTATCATTTAAGTTTTTACTTAAATAATATATAGGATGTTCAATTCCATCGACTTCTTGTACTAAAACCATCGCAATGGTCGTATCCGCTGCAGCCAGATACAGGTTAAAATCTCTTTGATAGTCTGGGGCATACATTAATGATGCTCTTACTAGAGAATCTTTCAGAGCATCAAAGGAAGCTTGCGCCACCTGATCCCAGACAAAAGGCACATCCTTTTTCAAAAGACGAGTGTAACCTTTAGCAAGTTCTGCGTAATTTGGAATGAACCTCCTCAGAAAGTTTGCTTTCCCTTGGAGTTTCTGAATCTGAAGCAAATTTGAAGGTGGAGGCAAATTAATGATTGCCTGAACCTTGCAAGGGTCGAGACGAATCCCATCCTTAGAGACTACAAAGCCAAGTAAACGACCAGACCCGACGCAAAACACACATTTGTGCGGGTTGAGTCTTATCTTGTAGTGTCGGCAACATAGAAATATCGCTCTTAAATGCTGCGGATGATCAGTCCGCTTTCGCGAATGAGCCGGAAGGTCGTCGAGATATGGTTGAACAATGTTCTTGATGTCATGGAAGGCATAATTCATTGCCCTCTGAAATGTCGCCCCTGCGTTCTTTAAACCAAAGGGTAATTTTCGATAAGCGAATGTGCCCCACGGACAAATAAATGCAGTCTTTGACTGGTCCTGTGGGCGGATATTTATTTGATTATACCCGGAAAATCCATCCATAAAGGAAAAGATCTCACATCCGGCGCATTCATCAATTATCTGGTCGATGAAGGGTGTAGGGTAGTTGTCCTTTGGACAAGCTTGGTTTACATCCATATAGTCGACACACACTCTAATCGTCCCTTGCTTCTTCATAACAGGGACAATATTCGATACCCAATCGGTTAGAGGAACCGTGTAGATGAAACCAGCATGGAGAAGTTTCTCAACTTCTGCTTTAATGGCAGCGGCTTTCTTAGGGTGTACCTGTCGAAGCCGTTGTCTTACTGGTTTGACATCAGGATACATTTTAATTTCATGTTCAACAATACTCGAGTCAATGCCTGGCATTTCACCATATGACCAAGCAAAGACATCTCTGAACTTGTGAAAAAGAGCGTTGTATATTTCCAGTTCTGAAGGGGAACAACCTTTGCCGACATAAATATTCTCTACAACATTGGGTTTAGTCGAGATATTTATGGCTATAGTCTCTTCAATATTGGATAAGTTTCGCTCGGAATCCACCGTATTTACAGTATTTGATAGGAATTCAAAAACTGAAGGGTGGTAAAGGTCGTGTTGAGTATCTTCTTCATACTCTGGAAGAAGGGAACGATGGTGGTGATCATTCCATGGTGCCCCCTCAATCAACATTGATTGTAAGATTCCTTCGTCAGTCCCATGCACTTTCGACCAAGGATCTAATGGGGTACCATATTCTCTAGACCTATCTACCCAAACGCTTGACGAGCGTTGATTTGGGTTCGCCTCCCATGCCTGAAACATTGATTGCTACAATATTTCTATAGGGCTTGGGGGAAAAACCATTGGATGATCCATGACGACTTTGTCTTCTACGACCTTCATGGAAGATATCATGTTGCAGGTTGCTACAAACGGTATATTTCCTATGTAGATAGGAGGTGGTAGCGCGAAAGTCCCCATCATTGTGGGGTCTTTCAATAGTCCTACTCCGATATCTTGAATTGAATGGTTGCTCCCATGGATCATGGGAATGCTTCCTGTAACTTGTGAACCATTAGGGAGGAAGTTCTGTTGGTCGACGACCGTAATCCCTCCTTCAAACGGGAATGCGATCTTCCTAAAATAAGTCGACACTACAGCTGCCATGGCATATATCCATGGTCTTCCCAGTAGGATGTTATAGTCAAGATTGCCATCAATGACTTCAACATCAATTTCCACTGTTTTTCCTCCTAGTTCAACCTTCAAGTTATTTAGGATTCCGTACGGGGTGTACGTCCTTCCGTCGAATGCTTTTAGTGTTGTCGAAGATCGCGACAAGGTTGGAGATCCGAGAGTTTTCTAGCAACTCATCGACATGATACACGTAGATGCCCCCTCATCAATAATTGTTCTGTGAACAGTTTTGTTGAGGGCTTTCACTTGAATAAGGAAAGCTAGTTGAGCTGGTAACTGAGGATCATATCCTTTGTGATCAAAGGATACAAGATTGGAATCCTTAGGATCCACTCCACCAATAGCCGATAACAACGCCTGCCTTTGGGATGGGCAATTTTGTAGTACTTCAAGAGTCGACATAACGGATGGCGATTGGGCCAAATCTTCCACTATGTTATAATGCTGCGCCGCCCTGGCACGAGGATTAAATGTCGACTTGTGTACTACTCCCTTTGGCGGTTTTATTGTTAACTCAGGGATGATGGGTGGTACAACTTCTGCCGAAGTTGTTGTCGAACTACTAGGTTGATCTTTACCTTTGTCGTTCGACACCGGGGGATTCCCGTAATCTTTATTCCTTGTCGAAATCAAAGCATCATTTTGTTGCTTAGAGATCGATAACATTAGCACTTGCGACGGGGAAGCATTTCCACTATCAACCATATTTTGACCTGGATTGGGAAATGGATCAGTTAACACAGCTGATGTATGTGAGCTTTTGAAGAATTTCTTTAGCTCAGCTCTTAATGGGCACTGTGTTGTCCGATGATCCTCCTCATCGCATATTTGACAAGGCAATTTCCTATTTCCAGGAGGGTTTGAAGAAGTTTTTTGAGGGGATGACTCACCCTATTTCTTCTTCTTCCCTTTGTTTTGCTTCTTCTTGCTTCCTGGTTGATTGGAATTTTCGCTTTTATCTACTGATATGGCATTTATTTCCGAAGCAAGAATTTCTTGATTTGCATTTTGATTCGGAGTCTTACGGGCTTTCTTAGACGAATCCCTTGTCGACTTTGCGTTTGCAGTGCCAATCACGCCATCGCCGGCATGAGAGTCACTATTTGATCCAGGAGGAGGAGGAATCGAAAATTCCGGTCTAGGGGCGTCAGGTATCTTATCGTAGAGCGTGCCAGACTGAGTATACACTAAGTCTAAATATTGTGCACGAGCAATAACTTGCTCCTCTGTTACGACTCCCCCCTTGGCCACATCTTCCGTTATAGCAGGAAGTAACGACTTTATAAACCACTCAGCTAATAGCTGATCTGGAACATAAGTCTTCACCATTCTGCGACGACGACGCCACTCATGTATATGATCGGATATATGTGTGGCCGTCGTCTGCTTGAAATTGGTTAAGATTTCTGTTCCAGTTTCATACCTTATAGGTAATTGAAAATGGGTCAAGAAAGTCGTGGCTAGGGAACTGAAATTGTCGAAAGAGGCTCTAGGTAATTCAATATACCATTTAGCCGCTGGACCTATCAATGTCCTCTGAAAAAGGCGAAGCCTTATCGAGTCATCGTTCAGGGTGTTCGACGAACACCACAGATGAAAAGTCATCACATGATTCGACGGGTCTTCACCTGGATTTCCATTGAATTTAGGAATGTCCGATGGAAGCTTGTGAGGAATCGCTGGCCACCAATGGGCATAAGCAATTGGATCGTTCGTTAATCGGTGTAAATCTGGTAATTCTAAAGTTGCCACGAATGGTAACTGTTGATTCAGGTTTGGTGAGGCGTACCCAGGATACGATGGAATCGCCTGAGCAGTAGGCCTTTGCATACCAGCATAATGTAATTGATGTTGGTATGACTGATACGGCTGGTGGACTTGACCACTGTAAAGTGGTTGGTTTAACCCGTTTTGAATATACGGTTGTCCACTATTCGCATAGATCTGCTGCTCAGATCCTTGGTACACCTGCTGGAATTGTGGTTGTTGGTATTGCACCATCCACGGCTGTGAAGCCATGTTCTGCTGTGCTATACTAACCGACGGACCAAGATGTGGGGTAATTGTAACCGTTTCGACCTGTGTCGTCCCAGCAGTCGGCGATTGTGGTTGTGTCACTTGGTCAAGGGGCTGTTGCACTACAACCTGAGAAATCTGAGGTTGACACACAACAGGCATCGTTTGCGACACTGTTACAATAGTTGGCGTCGTCGGGATGTTCGATACAAGTACACATTGTTGCATAGAATACACAACTCTTGGTTGTTGGGGTAGCATAGGTACCCAACCACTTGTCGTAACTCCAGTATAACCTGAATACGATTGAGAACTGCCGTATGGATAGCCTCCCGGAGGGGGCAATGAAAAGGCATACTGCCCCCCATACGGTAGCAATCCGGAACTCAAGGGTATGGTTTGCCCTTGGGGACTGGATGGCCCAAATTGACCTCCATAGGGATCAATTTGTCTAGTTTCAACATAAGAATTACCGGATATTATTCCGGAGTAACGAACCGGAACAGACCACACTGTCGAAATAGTCCCTGGGTGGACTCCTTCTAGCTGTTGAGAGCTAGTTGGGACAGATGGTACACCGGCAAACATCGTAGGAGTGGCGGCAGGGAGCTCTACTGTTGCTGTGTCGTTCGACACAGTCCTAGATGTCGACGGTTGCTCAGACATTTTAAGTCTATCCAATAAATTTCCTAGCGATTCTACAGGAACTTCCACTGGTGATGGACAAACTTCTGATGTTGCAGGAAAAAGAGTGACCCCTACTCCAAAATGGGTTGGAGTACTTGCTTGCGGGTCCTCTACAATTTCCTCTATAGCAATCAAACCAGGTGGAAGAGGAAGACTGTCAGGTCCGTAAAAGATTTCTGGTGCCGAAGAAGGGGTTGTTTCGATAGCGACAGTTGTTTGAGCAACAAGACTCTCCAGACCGGTTACAGATGGAACTGGTTCAGTAACGCAAGTACTTTTTCTCAGACTAGGATCAGTGCTACTGTCCCTCTGTGGCTATTGAAATTCTTCAATAGAGGCAGGGTTTCCAGAAATTCTTGGAGTAACCAGAATCTCAGATGTTGTCGGAACAGTTGTTCTAACTTTGATGGGAGATTTTGAACCGGTTAAGCGAGTTCGCTTTGTCCGTACTACTTTCGATTCTGGAGACAAAGAATGTTGACTCGCAAGCCTCCGTGAACGACGGGGTTTCAATTGACTTTCTTCCACGGTTGCGGATTACTCGATCAACTAAAATACAAAAAAGGGGAAATTATGTTTTCGAATTGAATGAATTTTATTAGACGCTTTTAGACACAACTTGCTTTTTCACTTTTAAAGAGTCGAGAAAAAGCTAAAGATGACTCTAGTCTCCTTCGATGTTTTAACGAGCCCGAAGTGACAAATGCTCGGATGGACTTTTTCTGTTATAGAGTCTGAAAAAGGCCAAAAGAAACTGCTCTGGAGATCTAGGCAGAGGGTGTGCCAAACTTTTCGCAAAACCACAGAATACTTTTTACGGTACGGGTGGTCGATCTTCGTGAATGCTGTGTTCACTGCATTGCGATCAGTAGGGCGGCCGACACGGCTTCCTAAGGATAAAGGATATATGCCTATAGGGGTCTCCCAATATATACGCGACGGTACGTGGGAGCACAAGTCCGTATTAGTGCTATCGTCCCTCAGGAGGAATCACCCACCTTCTTAGAGATCGACAGTCACTACGTTTAACGATGCTGGAACACGTCTCTACCTAGACCTCTATGTTGTGCGTTATGTTGCAAAGCGTTGTTAGGTTCATTCAATATATTTTAAGTTGATCTTTTTAAAGTTTGTCTTTCAGGATCACCATGAGATGTATTGGTACAAATTCCTAAATGCAGTCTAAGATGATAAGCAAGCTTTATAATCTTTCAACTTTGAAAAATCCTAGCTACTAAGGGAAAAGAGAGAGACTATATTTTCTCAAAGAGCAATCAGCACACTTAATGCACTCTTCCTAGATCACACATGCAAACTCATCAAAATGCAAATGCACAATGCAAGTGTTTGTTTTCACTTTCTTAGTATAAATGCCTACAAAGAAAGCTTTTTGTACAACTTCGAATTTGCTTTTAAATGACTGAAAATAAACAAGTTTACTTTTTCCAAAATCAGCAAGGGTAGAAGAGATTACAATCACTTTGCGATTTTTTGAAAGAAATACTTGTTTCGACACTTAAAAGTGACAAATTCAAACCAATAAGCAAAAGCAAATGATAATCAAACTGCAAACAGCCAATGAACTCTCTCCTAAGATCACAATCAATCAGATCTGAATCAAGGCTACAGGATGACTATTTCGCTCATGCAAAGGAAAAATGTAAATGATGCCACAAACACATAAAAACACTTACAGTCTTTTTGTACAAAAATGAGGCGGAATTCAAGCAAAGAAAAGGGGTATCAGAGGTGGTACCTATGCTGGTTAAAGGCTGCAAAAACAGAGATCAAACAGGGCAAAAGACAGCAAGGAACCCCAGCTGCTGTTGTGGGGAAAAGTATCCGACTCGGAATGACCCTATCCCGACTCTAAGGGTGACAGTTCCTTAGCAACAACTGAAAGTAAAGCTTTGATATTTTCCTTTATGAAAGTACAGAGAAGGAAGAAAAGATTAACCAACCGGTGTCTTTCGCTTTTGTCGATCCTGTCCTCTCTCTTTGTCTCTTGTTCCCAGCTCCTTGCTCTCTTTGCCGGCCCAGCTACACACAGATCCTGCACAAACAAGAGAGGGAAACTACAAGAAACATGTACTCATAACTGATGCATGGATTAGAGTGAATCAGATATACAAGTAAATACAATACATCAATGCAATACAAGTATATAGGAGAACATTCAAAGCTTTATTGATAGAAGTAAAAGGGTTCTGAGAAGGTTACAACCATCAATGGCTCCAATCCAGCAGCACCTCCCCAGCAGCAAGAAATCTCCTCTTCACCTCTATAAAAGCAATCACCCAATAGCTCTAACTGTAAACCAACAGCACTTCCTTGCTTTGCACAAAATTCCAGCCTTCCTAGACCTCATGAGAGAGCTCTATATATAGGAGATTTGGAGAAAGGATGAGTCAGCTTGAGGCTGGCATAAAGCTGACTAGTGTCCTCTCCCACTTTAGTTATACTTCAGTTCTTGAGTCCACTTGGAGATCCTTGCTTACACATGGAGATCAAGTACCTCTTACTCATCACAGGGCGAATCCCTTGAACCAAGTGTCAGTTTGGAAGCTTCCTGGGCAGTTGACACCTTGCAGAATGACTGTGCCACTTGGCCAATCTCGCCCAGCGCAGGTAGCCTTCATTGGTTTTGACTTTCAGCGCAGGTACAAGGAGGAGCAGTTGACATTCAGCGCAGTTGCTCAGTGGAGCAGCTGACATGATCCAAAAATAGCCTGTTTTGAGTGTTTTTCAGGTGGAGAACTGATGGGAAGTGCTGTGGTTTGCTGACCTTGTTCTTCTAGGGGTAAGAACAACATGTTTAGGGACTGAGGATCCCTGTAATTATTGACATTTCATGCTCCATGCTGCGAGGCACAAAAATGTCTATAACAGTTGCCCCCTAAAGTATGAGGCCGTTTATCGGGTGAAATGCTTTATCTAGAGGGTCCGAAGTTCATTCCAGTGCTGAGGAGGCGCCCTGTAATACAATACAATACAATACATTATTTTTCATTCTGTTTTCATGATCTAGCTGAGGCGGGCATTCCCATGCTCAGCTTTATAAATACATTTTGGTACATAGAACAGACGATCGTCTGATGGTAGACTGATAATTCTCTGCTGAAATTATCATCCTTTGAGTAGGATGATCATCTGCTGCAATGATGTACATGACAAATGCTTTTATATTTCCTGAATATGTATCGCAGCCCGGATGGATGAAACTAGATCCGGGGTCTTCAAACTCGTTCGATCTTCACTCTAAGTACAAGTCGATCCATGTGAGAATTTCGCTGAAGTCGAACATGGAAAGACATCGCTTGATTACCGGTCAATGATGAAAACCGTTAACAAGCGCGAGAGGAATCACCGATAATGATAATGACCCTCAAGGTACTGCAGTACAATTCACGTGGCGTGAATAAAGGACTTGGCGTCGAACGCCACGCAAAATCTTCTGGTCGAAGGTCATTGATGTATACCTGTCGCCGGAAGTGAGAAACTTGCCATTGAGGCATGCAAGCTTCAAAGTACTGATGGGGTTGTTCCTAGATCAACTTCTTGGATAATGAGCTGAAGTCGACAAGAAGCGATCCGTCAAAGGAGGGCCTTAATGAATCCCACATCAATGACACGGAACGGAGCTAATGATTTTAGTGGAGGTGAAAACAAACTGTGACATATGATTCAGGGTGGCGATCATGAATGGATGAAGGATAATGTATGGCAGTGGATGGGACACGGTTGACACTTTCAGAATGACCTCTCTTGAACATATAACGACACTGATGCGATGGATCGGTAGCATTACCCCAAAATGTGGATGGTTTGGCGAAGACCATGGTGATGAGACCGGTGAATGAAACAACCCAACCCGATGTGGTACGGAAGAAAAGTGTCATGTTCAAGAGCGACTTGCTACCATTAAGCTTTGATGTTCTCCCAATTTTTCCCCAGTCATTTCTGACCAGTACCTCTTTATTTTTGTCAAGCTTGAGGAGGATAACATATGCTTGTTCTATAACCTGCCCTTCGGGCAAGCCCATCGCTATGATTTAACGAGCTTAGCGATAGGGAAACTCGTTCTCGTCTAAAGACAAGTTTGTCGCTATTTAATCATTTTAACGAGTCTAACGACAAGGAAAACTCGGTCCTTTTCATTTTTAGAGAGTCTGAAAAGGTACATAAAGTTAACTCCAAAATTCCTTTTTCGTCATCTAATCCCTTAAGTCCGAAAAAGTATAAAACAATACAGAAGGGATGGGTGTTCGGTACTTTTAACGAGCCGAACAAAACAAGCGCTCGATCTTTTTGTGCAATAATCCCTCAGGTCCAAAAAGATTAAAATCTAGAGGAGGGATAGCTCTTCCGGTCCCTTTAACGAGCTGGAAGGCCAAAACTCGGCAAACTTTTCATATTTTACGAGTCAGAAAAGAGCTCAAAGAAGACTCGTCTTTTGAGGAACGAGTGATAAACAGGGATAGCAACTGATTCCAGGTACAAATTGGAATTTTCCAATCACGGTAGTGTCACAAGGATGGCTAGGTGAAATCACTCTTCGCAGCTGTTCCTCAAAATGGGTAAACAATCATATGGGGGTGAACGATCGGCCAAATGACGGTGGAGGTGATGGATGAAAACACGACCAAGGTTTTTAAGGCTGATAATTTTACGATCGCAATGGTTATTTACCGGGATAGGTTCATTTTTTAATGAGCTTGAACTCTGGTGGAAACTTTTGCTCACGCTTTTCTATTTTTTAACGAGCATAAATTCCGCGGTAAAACTGCTCGATTCATGGTCAAATTTGATTTTTTTACTTTTACTAGCTTTTCTCTTTTCAAATGTAGTACTTCACCTTCAATTGCTGCAACAAACTTTGTTAGAAATGGACAATATTTGCATGAAAATGAGATTATAACCCTAATATTTAACTTTAAACTGTGTAAAAAGTCATAAAAAGGTGTTTTTACCTCTCATTTACCATTTCATTTGCATTTTGCTTGTTGGAGCTCTGGAGGTGCCTCTTCTTCCTTGATTTTCACCAGCTGATTCCGGGAGATTCTGTGGACGATTTTCGGCGCCGTTTGGACCAGGTAGGAGCTAAACCTTAGCCCTTCACTTTCATGGTTTCCTTTTTCAGTTTCATGCACATTTTTCAGGGTTTCTGAGCCTCAGGGGTTTCATCAAGGCGCCCTGGCATCAGCGCAGGTTCTCCTTTCGAAACTTGCGCTGTATTTCAGGTGGTCTTAAGGCAGACTGCGCCTCAGCGCAAGGGAGAGACTCTCTGCCTGCGCTGGGCCTAGAAAAACTGATCCTGCATGTGATTTTTGATGATTTTTTCGCCAGTTTTTCATCAAAATTAGGAACTTACTCCTTCTCTTGTTTGCTTGCAGGGAACTTTGAACAAAATGTCCCTTACATGGCGAGAACGAGAACATGAAGCAGAGGACATGGTTGCACTCCATGACCCGGTCACGGTGAACGCGCTTCGGAACTGTGGCCTACTGAAGTTCTTCCGTATCTCTAGCATGAGAGCACAGATTTCTTTACTGCAGTATATGCTTGATGCTTGGGATCCTGTTAACCAAGTATTCCAGATTAGGGGGAAAACCATCCCCTTGACCATAGAGGACATGTACTTCTTGACTGGGTTGTCAAGGCGGGGTGCCCCCATTTCTTTGTCAGGTACGGCTCGAGGGACTAATTCCACCAGAGACTATATTCGTCAGTATTGCCGGGAAGGTTCACAGCCGAGCAAAGACGGCAAGATCAATATCCGTGACATCACTGACAGGTCTCTTAGGTCCATTCTGTTTACCATTGGTAGGATGGCCGGTAGCGCAGCTTTACATGTTGCCAACAGATCTTACATGCAGCACGCCTTGGAGTGTCTCCAACCGAAAGTGTTTAACTGGTGTGATGCAGTACTTGTTCAGATGAAAAGTCAATTGACCAAGGTAAAGGACGGGAGGCTGAAGAACTTTGGATTTGGTTCTATTCTGACTGCCTTCGCCTTGGAGAAAATCCCATTGATGCAGCCTCAGTACATCATACTTGACTTGCCTTCTCCGACCGAGCCACGCATGCAGAGGTGGGTTGACCACATGTCCCGACATGCTGGTCAACCTCAGATTACTTTCACTGAGGCCTTCTTTAGGTGGTTCGAGCGTCAGGAGATGGCGTTTTCTGAGTATCCATATGTGGGTATGGACTACCGAGGTGATCCGGACTTGGTGCTACCGGATGGCGAGCAATGGGGCGCTATTGGTAAAATCTCTGACCATATCACTGTTTATTGTTTTTACTCATGATGTTACTGTGCAAAACTGATCAAACTCTTGGGTGCATGCAGATGTTGGTCCTGTTCGTCCAGCAGCCGTCCACGATCGCCAGCTGCTGCCCCAGCAGCAGAGCCTGCTAGGAGAGTTGTTATTCGCGACCTTGGTGATACTGAGATACTTGCAGCTGTGCAGGAGCAGGTTGAGAGCCTTACTCGTGGTCTTCCGGATGTACAGATTGACGAGTTACCTTTACAGTTGCAGCGGCACACTATTGGCGTGCCTAGACGATGGACTCGTCTCTTGCGCATGATTGCACAGACCGTGACGTACTATCATGAGCACCACTAGGCTAGGGTGCCCCCTAGCATCTTTTTGAGTTCTAGGTCATACGACCAATTTTGTTTTGATTACAGCACATCATGTACAAACTATAAACAGCTTTATATATTTTGATTTTCGGGGTTTATTCTGGTTTATTTGTGATCCACTTGCATAGCACCGATGCATCTCTTTTTATATATGTCGTAAATGTCTATCTAATACATAGTTTGCTAATGAATCTGTTAATGTGTTCAAGTTTCTGGAAATATGTTGGTATTGAATTGAATCAAACTCTCTTTCCAAAATCTTAACCCTTAGAAACATTCGATAAATAGCTGGATTGCGGACTGAATATATACCAGTGAGTTGTAGTATCACAAGCTGTGAGTCTAGCCTAACAATTAGTCGGCGTATACCATGAGCGATGGTATCAGAGAGGAGTTCAATCAACGCGCTATACTCAGCGATGTTGTTCGTTGACTGCCCAATACACACACCTCTGAAACTCACTAACTCGCCGCTTGGATCAAAAATGGCCCAGGCTGCGGAGGACAAATTCCGCGTACTACGACTCGCTCCGTCGGCATATCCTACATATGTCTCAGAAAAATTCGACATCTGCAACAAACGAGAAGGGTGGATTACTAAACCGAAACAAACACTTTAGCGAAAACAAAATACAACAAAAGCACTCAGGTTACTATTCAGGCATAGTAACGCTTGAGGTACAACCCGTTGCGGGGTTGCGCCAGTGGTATCCCGTCATAATCCATTAACTCGTAGGCTCCTTTTGCTAACACCCTTTTAACAATATAGGGACCCATCCATAAGGACTTAAATTTTCCTGCTCCTAATTTGTCGGATTCTTGGTCGTAAAGCAAAACCAAGTCACCCTCAGAGAAGATACGAGGTTTGACATTCTTGTCGAACTGTGCCTTGACTCGTTTCTTATGGGCTTCGTTCGCCAAAGCGGCGTCACGACGGTTTTCATCCAACTGGATCAATTCCAAGAAACGAGCCTCTTCTTCTGAGGTTCCGGGGAGGAGGTCAATTGCGAGTTTAAGAGACGAAATTTCGCACTGGATCGGTAAGACTGCCTCCAGGCCATACACCAATTGGAATGGTGTGAACCCAGTGGCGTTCTTTACCGAGGTTCGGTAAGCCCACAATGCTGAGTACAGGAGTAGGTGCCATCTTCTTTTGTGAACCCCGATCATCCTTTGCAACATACGCTTCAGGACCTTGTTGATTGCCTCAACTTGTCCGTTGGCTTGTGGATAATATGGGGTAGAGCTGTCGTGAGATAGCCCTAGTTTGGCAGCTAATTCAACCATCATGTGATTGCGAAAATGCGATCCATGATCTGTCACTATAGCCTGCGGAACGCCGAACCTGGCGACTACATGATTAAAAAAGAAAAGGGCAGCTGTTTCACCAGTGTTATCCAATGTAGGCATCGCCTCGGCCCATTTGGTAAAATAGTCAACAGCGACTATAATATACCCATGCCCCCCGGTCGAGGTGGGGTTACATTGCATGAAATCGATGCCCCACTTGGCGAAAGGCCCAACAGCAACTATAGGCTGCAAAGGTGCGGGCGGTCTCCTGGTTTTGCTATCAAAGATCTGACACGCATGGCAACTTCTGACAGCTATTATGCAATCTTTAAACATAGTTGGCCAGAAATATCCTGCTCGTAAGATTCTTTGTGCTGTTGCATATCCAGATTGATGCCCCCCGCACGCGCCTGAATGACAATCATTCAGGGCTTTCTCGGCCTCCTCATGGGTAAGGCACCTCCTCAGAACCGTATCGACACCACGACGGTAAAGTGTATCACCGACGATCATGTAGTCTTTAGATTGGTATCGTATACGCTTCTGTTCCGAGTGTGAGGTATTAGGCCTAAATTTTTGGGTTTGGAGATAAACAATGATGTCTCCATACCACTCATCGCTTACTGATATCAGAAACAAATTTTCATCCACGATTGACTCTTCTGATGTTTCATCGTTGGACGACGATGGGAGATCGCATAATAATTCCGCGAAAACTAGAGCTTTCTTCGATTTGGATTTTACAAAATCCAGATCAAACTCTTGAAGGATCGCTATCCATTTTGAATATTTGCCCCCAAGCAACTGTCGCGACAGTATATACGTCATGGGGTTGCAATCTGACAGAATGGTAGTTTTCCTAAAGAGGACATAATGTCGAAACCTTTGAATCGCTTGAACAGCAGCAAGCGCTAGTTTTTCAACATAGGAATATTTACTTTCTGTGTCATTTAAGTTTTTACTTAAATAATAAATAGGATGTTCAATTCCATCGACTTCTTGCACTAAGACCATCGCAATGGTCGTATCTGCTGCAGCTAGATACAGGTTAAAATCTCTTTGATAGTCCGGGGCGTACATTAATGATGCTCTTACTAGAGAATCTTTCAGAGCGTCAAAGGAAGCTTGCGCAACCTGGTCCCAGACAAAAGGTACATCTTTTTTCAAAAGACGAGTATAACCTTTGGCAAGTTCTGCGTAATTTGGAATGAACCTCCTCAGAAAGTTTGCTTTCCCTTGGAGTTTCTGAATCTGAAGCAAATTTGAAGGTGGAGGCAAATTAATGATTGCCTGAACCTTACAGGGGTCGAGACGAATCCCATCCTTAGAGACTACAAAGCCAAGTAAACGACCAGAACCGACGCAAAACACACACTTGTGCGGATTGAGTCTTATCTTGTAGTGTCGGCAACGTAGAAATATTGCTCTCAAATGCCGCGGATGATCAGTCCGCTTCCGCGAATGAGCCGGAAGATCGTCGAGGTAAGGTTGAACGATGTTCTTGATGTCATGGAAGGCATAATTCATTGCCCTCTGAAACGTCGCCCCTGCGTTCTTTAAACCAAAGGGTAATTTTCGATAAGCGAATGTGCCCCACGGACAAATAAATGCAGTCTTAGACTGGTCCTGTGGGCGGATATTTATTTGATTATACCCGGAAAATCCATCCATAAAGGAAAAGATTTCACATCCGGCGCATTCATCAATTATCTGGTCGATGAAGGGTGTAGGGTAGTTGTCCTTTGGACAAGCTTGGTTTACATCCCTATAGTCGACGCACACTCTTATCGTCCCTTGTTTTTTCATAACAGGGACAATATTCGATACCCAATCGGTTAGAGGAACCGGGTAGATGAATCCAGCATGGAGAAGTTTTTCAACTTCTGCCTTAATGGCAGCGGCTTTCTTGGGGTGCACCTGCCGAAGCCGTTGTCTTACTGGTTTGACATCAGGATACATTTTAATTTCATGTTCAACTATGCTCGAGTCAATGCCTGGCATTTCATCATATGACCATGCAAAGACATCTCTAAATTCGCGAAAGAGAGCACCATATATTTCCAGTTCTGAAGGGGAACAACTTTTGCCGACATGAATATTCTCTACAACATCAGGTTTTGTCGAGATGTTTATGGCTACGGTCTCTTCAATATTGGATAGGTTTCGCTCTGAATCCACCGTATTTACAGTATTTGTTAGGAATTCAAACACTGAAGGGTGATATAGGTCGTGTTGAGTTTCTTCTTCACACTCTGGAAGAAGGGAACGATGGTGGTGATCATTCCATGGTGCCCCCTCAATCATCATTGATTGTAAGATTCCTTCGTCAGTCCCATGAACTTTTGACCATGGATCTAATGGGGTACCATATTCTCCAGACCTATCTACCCAAACGCTTGACGAGCGTTGATTTGGGCTCGCCTCCCATGCCTGAAACATTGATTGCTACAATATTTCTATAGGGCTAGGTGGCAAAACCACTTGATAATCCATGACGACTTTGTCTCCTGCGACCTTCGAAGAAGATACCATGTTGCATGTTGCTACAAACGGGATATCCCCTACATGGAAAGGAGGTGGCAACGCGAAAGTTCCCATCATTGTGGGATCTTTTAGCAAGCCTACTCCGATATCTTGCACTGAATGGTCGCTCCCATGGATCATGGGAATGCTTCCAGTAACTTGTGAACCATTAGGGAGGAAATTCTGTTGGTCGACGATCGTAATCCCTCCTTCAAACGGGAATGCGATCTTCCTAAAATATGTCGACACTACAGCTGCCATGGCATATATCCATGGTCTTCCCAGTAGGATGTTATAGTCAAGATTGCCATCAATGACTTCAACATCAATTTCCACTGTTTTTCCTCCTAGTTCAACCTTAAAGTTATTTAGGATACCGTACGGAGTGTACGTCCTACCGTCAAATGCTTTCAATGTCGTCGAAGATCGCGACAAGGTTGGAGATCCAAGAGTTTTCCAGCAACTCATCGACATGATACATGTCGATGCTCCCTCATCAATAATCGTTCTATGAACAGTTTTGTTGAGTGCTTTCACTTGAATAAGGAAAGCTAGTTGCGCTGGTAACTGAGGATCATATCCTCTGTGATCAAAGGATACAAGATTGGAATCTTTAGGATCCACTCCACCAATTGCTGATAACAATGCCTGCCTTTGGGATGGACAATTTTGCAGTACCTCAAGAGTCGACATAGCAGATGGCGATTGGGCCAAATCTTCCACTATGTTATAATGCTGCGCCGCTCTGGCGCGAGGATTAAATGTCGACTTGTGTACTACTCCCTTAGGTGGCTTTATTGTTAATTCATGCGTGAGGGGGGGTACAGCTTCTGCCGAAGTTGTTGTCGAACTACTGGGTTGATCTTTCCCTTTGTCGTTCGACACCGGCGGATTCCCATAATCTTTATTCCTGGTCGAGATCAAAGCATCATTTTGCTTAGAAACCGACAACATAAGCACTTGTGACGGGGAAGCATTTCCACTATCAACCATATTTTGACCTGGGGTGGGAAATGGATCAGTCAACACAGCTGAAGTTTGGGAACTTTTAAAGAACCTCTTTAACTCAGCTTTGAACGGACAGTTCTTTGTCGAATGATCCTCATCGCATATATGACATGGATAATTTTGTTTCCCTTGCCCAGGAGGGTTTGAAGAAGTTTTTTGAGGGGATGACTCACCCTGTTTCTTCTTCTTCCCTTTGTTTTGTTTCTTCTTGCTTCCTGGTTGATTGGAGTTTTTGCCTTTATCCGTAGATACAGCATTTACCTCCGAAGCAAGAATCTCTTGATTTGCTTTTTGATTCGAAGTCTTACGGGCTTTCTTATTTGAATCCTTTGTCGACTTAGCGTTTGCAGTTCCAATCACGCCATCACCGGCATGAGAGTCACTATTCGATCCGGGAGGAGGAGGGATTGAAAATTCCGGTCTGGGGGCGTCAGGTATCTTATCATAGAGCGTGCCCGACTGAGTATATACTAAGTCCAAATATTGAGCACGAGCAATAACCTGCTCCTCTGTTACGACGCCTCCCTTGGCCACATCTTCTGTTATAGCAGGAAGAAGCGACTTTATAAACCACTCAGCTAATAGCTGATCTGGAACATAGGTCTTTACCATTCTGCGACGACGACGCCACTCATGTATATGATCTGATATATGTGTGGCCGTTGTCTGCTTGAAATTGGTCAAGATCTCTGTTCCAGTTTCGTACCTTATAGGTAACTGAAAGTGTGTTAAGAAAGTCGTGGCTAGGGAACTAAAATTGTCGAAAGAGGCTCTAGGTAATTCAATATACCATTTAGCCGCCGGACCAGTCAATGTCCTCTGGAAAAGGCGAAGCCTTATCGAATCATCATTCAAGGTATTCGACGAACACCACAGATGGAATGTCATCACATGATTCGACGGGTCTTCGCCAGGATTTCCATTGAATTTAGGAATGTCCGAAGGAAGTTTGTGAGGAATCGCTGGCCACCAATGGGCATAGGCGATTGGATCGTTCGTCAATCGATGTAAATCTGGTAATTCTAGAGTTGCCACGAATGGCAACTGCTGATTCAGGTTTGGCGAGGCGTACCCAGGATACGATGGAATCGCCTGAGCAGTAGGCCTTTGCATACCAGCATAATGCAACTGATGTTGATATGACTGATAGGGCTGGTGGGCTTGGCCACTGTAAAGTGGTTGATTTAACCCGTTCTGAATATAGGGTTGCCCACTATTCGCAAAGATCTGTTGTTCAGATCCCTGGTACACCTGTTGAAACTGAGGTTGTTGGTATTGCACCATCCATGGTTGTGAAGCCATGTTTTGCTGTGCGATACTAACCGACGGACCAAGATGCGGGGTTATGGTTCCCGTTTGTATCTGTGTCGTCCCGGCAGTTGGCGATTGTGGTTGTGTTGCAGGTTCAATGGGCTGTTGCATTACAACTTGGGGTTGACATACAACAGGCATCGATTGAACTTGCGACACGGTTACAATTGCTGGCGTCGTCGGGATACTAGACATAGGTACACACTGTTGCATGGAATATACAACTCTTGGTTGTTGGGGTAACATAGGTACCCAACCACTCGTCGTTACTTCAGTCAAACCTGAATGTTGTTGAAAACTGCCGTATGGGTATCCCCCCGAAAGGGGAAGTGAAAGGGCATATTGCCCCCCATATGGTAACAATCCGGAACTCAAGGGTATAGATTGCCTTTGAGGACTGGATGGCCCAAACTGATTTCCAAAGGGATCAATTTGTCTAGTTTCAACATAAGAATTACCGGGTATTATACCGGAAGAACAAACTGGAACAGACCAAGTTGTCGTAATAGTCCCTGGGTGGACTCCTTCTAGCTGATGAGAGCTAGTCGGGACAGCTGGTATGCCGGCAAACATCGTTGGAGTGACAGCAGGAGTTTCTGCTGTCGCTGTGTCATTTGGCACAGTCCTAGATGTCGACGGTTGCTCAGACATTTTAAGTCTATCCAATAAACTGCCTAACGATTCTACAGGAACTTCCAGTGGCGATGGACAAACTTCTGATGCAGAAGGAAAAAGAGTGGCGCCTACTCCAAAATGAGTTGGAGTATTTGCTTGCTGGTCCTCTACGATTTCCTCTATTGCAATCAGACCAGGAGGAAGAGGAAGACCGTCAGGTCCGTAAAAGATTTCTGGTGCCGAAGAAGGGGTTGCTTCGACAGCGACAGTTGTTTGAGCAACAAGACTCTGTGGACCGGTTTCAGATGGAACTGGTTCAGTTATGCAAGTACTTGTCTTCAGACTAGGATCAGTACAACTGTCCCTCTGTTGCTGTTGAACTTCTTCAATAGAGGCAGGGATTCCAGAAATATTAGGAGTGACCAGAATCTCAGATGTTGTCGGAACTGTTGTTCTAACTTTAATGGGAGATTTTGACCCGGTCAAGCGAGTTCGCTTCGTCCGTACTATTCTCGATTCCGGAGACAAAGACGGTTGACTCGCGAGTCTCCTCGAACGACGGAGTTTTAATTGACTTTCCTCCACGGTTGCGGATTACTTGATCAACTAAAATACAAAAAGGGGAATTATGTTTCCGTATTGAATGAATTTTATTAGACGCTTTTAGACACAACTTTGCTTTTTCATGTTTTAAGAGTCGAGAAAAAGCTAAAGATGACTCTAGTCGCCTTCGATGTATTAACGAGCCCGAAGTGACAAATGCTCGGTTGGACTTTTTCAGTTATAGAGTTTGAAAAAGGCCAAAAGAAACTGCTCTGGAGATCTAGGCAGAGGGTGTGCCAAACCTTTCGCGAAACCACAGAATACGTTTTACGGTACGGGTGGTCGATCTTCGTGAATGCTGTGTTCACTGCATCGCGATCAGTAGGGCGGCCGACACGGCTTCCTAAGGATAAAGGATAAATGCCTATAGGGGTCTCCCAATATACGCGACGGTACGCGGGAGCACAAGTCCGTATTAGTGCTATCGTCCCTCAGGAGGAATCACCCACCTTCGTAGAGATCGACAGTCACTACGTTTAACGACATCGGAACACGTCTCTACCTAGACCTTTATTGTGAGCGTTATGTTACAAAGCGTTTTTAGATTCATTCAATATATTTTAAGTTGATCTTGTTTAGCAGTTTGTCTTTCAGGATCACCACGAGATGTATTGGTACAAATTCCTAAATGCAGCTAAAATGATAAGCAAGCTTTACAATCTTTTTAGCTTTGAAAATCCTAACTACTGAGGGGAGAGAAAAACATAATCTTTCCACACAGAGCACAAAGCACAAACTAATGCACTTTCTCCTAGATCAATCACGCAAACTTATCAAAAATGCAATTGCAAGATGCATGTATTTCTTTTCTTTTCCCTTAATGTTGATGTAGACAAAAGGAAACTGTCGTATAATTTTCGAATTCAATTTGAAGCGTAAACAAACAAGTTTTGTCTAAAATCAAAAGACACCTTACAGGTACTTGTTTCGACACTAAAAATGTATGAATTCAAACCATAAAATGAAAAACAAACAAACTCAAACAGCCATGAACAGTAATAAAACTAGCTCTTAAGATCACAAAGACACTTTTACAGTTCAGGATCTAAGAGGCCACAGCTATACTGGTTTGCTTTTCACAATGGGAAACTGTAACTGAAGCAAGAAATACTGAAAGAACACTCACAGTTTCATCACACAACTGAGGCGGAATAATGTCAAGGAAAGTTGGTTTACAGCAAGTACAATGACCAGCAATCAGCAGCAAAAATCAGTGAAAACAGGGCTAAGACACAGTGGGAAACCTCAAGAAGACATAGCCTAACTGGGTCAGCGCAGGCTCTGGTCTGTCAAACTGATTCTCAGCGCAGTTCCCGAAGGGAGTACCTGCGCTGAAATGCAGACTGCCTTTGGACAGCCTGCACTGAGACACGAGAGTTGCGTTTACAAGGGTTTCCGGGTCATAAAAAGCTCAAAAATTCACTGTTTTTGCTGAAATAAAAAGCTATAGGTCAAGTACAAGCTAAGGGATGATCAAGAGGATGAAAAGCTATCACAAAGAGTACAAGAGTCTTTTGTAGATCAGCTCTTCAAATCATGAATCTGCTCAGAAAATGAGCAAGAGTAGTAGCCCCTCTACTTCGCTTTTGATATAGTCAAAAGCTTTTCGATTTGGTACTCTTTTCTTCAGGAAATGAATAGCAAAGATACTACAAACACCAACAAGATACTGGGTTCCCCAGCGGAGTCGCTAGTTTGTTGTGGGGAAAAGTATCCGACTCGGAATGACCCTATCCCGACTCTAAGGGTGACAGTTCCTTAGCAACAACTGAAAGTAAAGCTTTGATATTTTCCTTTATGAAAGTACAGAGAAGGAAGAAAAGATTAACCAACTGGTGTCTTTCGCTTTTGTCGATCCTGTCCTATCTCTTTGTCTCTTGTTCCCAGCTCCTTGCTCTCTTTTCCGGCCCAGCTACACATAGATCCTGCACAAACAAGAGAGGGAAACTACAAGAAACATGTACTCATAACTGATGCATGGATTAGAGTGAATCAGATATACAAGTAAATACAATACATCAATGCAATACAAGTATATAGGAGAACATTCAAAGCTTTATTGATAGAAGTAAAAGGGTTCTGAGAAGGTTACAACCATCAATGGCTCCAATCCAGCAGCACCTCCCCAGCAGCAAGAAATCTCCTCTTCACCTCTATAAAAGCAATCACCCAATAGCTCTAACTGTAAACCAACAGCACTTCCTTGCTTTGCACAAAATTCCAGCCTCCCTAGACCTCATGAGAGAGCTCTATATATAGGAGATTTGGAGAAAGGATGAGTCAGCTTGAGGCTGGCATAAAGCTGACTAGTGTCCTCTCCCACTTTAGTTAAACTTCAGTTCTTGAGTCCACTTGGAGATGCTTGCTTACACATGGAGATCAAGTACCTCTTACTCATCACAGGGCGAATCCCTTGAACCAAGTGTCAGTTTGGAAGCTTCCTGGGCAGTTGACACCTTGCAGAATGACTGTGCCACTTGGCCAATCTCGCCCAGCGCAGGTAGCCTTCATTGGTTTTGACTTTCAGCGCAGGTACAAGGAGGAGCAGTTGACATTCAGCGCAGTTGCTCAGTGGAGCAGCTGACATGATCCAAAAATAGTCTGTTTTGAGTGTTTTTCAGGTGGAGAACTGATGGGAAGTGCTGTGGTTTGCTGACCTTGTTCTTCTAGGGGTAAGAACAACATGTTTAGGGACTGAGGATCCCTGTAATTATTGACATTTCATGCTCCATGCTGCGAGGCACAAAAATGTCTATAACAGCTGCACAAGGCCACACTGGTTCAGCGCAAGTGTAACACTGTCAGTTTGACATTCAGCGCAGGTAGCCTTCACGGGACCTGCGTTGAAATGCAGACTGCCTTCACAGTGTCTACGCTGAAAGGATCAACTCTCGTTTCTCTTGGTTTCCGGGTCATAAAATGCTCAAAAATCAACTGTTTCAGGCCAAATCAGAAACACAAGCAAGGTATAAACAAAGGGATGCTTTGAGAGGGTACTAAAGACTATCACAAAGGATCATCAAGTCATTTGTGAGTCCATTGTTGAGATCATAGACAAAAAACCCAGTGAAGGATCAAAGCAGCAACATTCTACTTTGCAAAGCAGTTCGATTGTTGCTGTTAAGTCTATGAGGTAAACAATGATGCAAACAAACAAAATGACTAAACAAAGTTCTTCCCTAGCGGAGTCGCCAATTTGTTGTGGGGAAAAATGCCTATGCAGGACGATCCTATCCACCTAAGGTGTGACAGTACCTTAGCAACAAACGAATACAGCTACGTCGATTTCTTCCTTTATGAAATATGAAAGAGAGGAGATTGGTAGACTTACCGTTATCTTCCGGTTGTCCCTCGATCTAGATCCTCTCCTCTTTGGGTGTCCACAGCTACTCGCCTCCTCACGAGATCACAAGAGAACAGCTACCTGTGACAATAGAACAGCTACATGCAACGAGAGAAGGACACAACACAAAGGCAAATATACATATTCATAAATGATTCAGGATTAGAAGTAAATCAAATACACTAATGCAAATCATACAATAAACACCAGCATATAGGAAAGAACCAAGAAGCTTTATTGATTGATAAACAAGGTTCAGGAAGAGATACAACCCATAGGGTTCCAACCCAGCATCTCCTTCCCAGCAGAATGGAATTCCTTCTTCAGCCCCTTTCAAAGCATAAACACCCAATGATCTAACCACAATCCAACAGCAATTCTTTGCAATCACAATATTCCAGCCTCCCTTGACCTCATGGAGAGAGATCTATATAAAGGAGTTTTGGAGAGAGGATGAGTCAGCTTGAGAAGTGACTAGTGTCCTCTCCCACTTCAGTTCTTGAGTCCACTTGGAGGTTCTTGCTTCCACTTGGAGATTTGGAACCTCTTACTCATCACCAGTCGAATTCCCTGACCCAAGTGTCATTTTGGAAGCTTCCTGGGCATTGACACCTTGAGAAATGAGTCTGCCACTTGTCCAGTTACGCTCAGCGCAGGTAGCCTTCTTCGCAGTTGACATTCAACGCAGGTGGACAGTGGAGCAGTTGACATTCAGCGCAGATGCTCAGTGGAGCAGTTGACATGATCCAGAATTGGCCAGTTTTTGAGTGTTTTCAGGTGGAGAACTTCTGTGAATTGATGTGGTTTGCTGGCCTTGTTCCTCTAGGGGTAGGAACAACATGTTTAGGGACTTTGGATCCCTTAATTATTGACATTTCATGCTCAGTGATGCAAGGCACAAAAATGTCTATAACAGGGTGCGGGGCCATAGGCAATAGTGAGAGAAAGTGCAGAACCAGAGCTCTGTTGATTTTCAATGTTTTTCTCTCATTTTCAAAGCTTGACTTGAAGAGCTGAGGTCTGAGACTTGCTTAGGGGGACAGTACAAGTGATGATAGACCCATACTGACTGCAAATAATCATGGTGACAATATTTTTGTGTAATAGTGGCCACTATGTTAGCACCTAAATTTGCCTCAGGCTGAAGGAAGGCAAAAATTAGGGTAAGCACAAACCACGCTCAGTCTGGTAGCTAGCCCTACCAGAGCAGGAGAGGGCTCTCTCCGAGTCACGCTCAATGAATGGATAAGAAAAAATGGTCTGAGATGACTTACAATGCAATATTTACCTTAGGCTAGTAAGTAAAAAGGGATTTTGAAAACGATTTTATGAATGACCGAGCTTCTAGGATGTATATGGGACTGGCACTCAACAAAGAACAGAGAATTGAATATGAAGACCCAGATTATTCCGTGAGGCAAGGTAGGCGGAAAGAGCAGCAATTTTAGTTTAAGGTGACACGGAATGGAAATATTGCCGAAGAAAGTGAAAAGGGCATATTCGCATGAATCCTTTTCAATAGAAGAATAACACTGTACATGAAATTTTCCCAAAGGCAGAGCAATATAAATTGAATTCTACCTAATCTCACTTAGAAAATTTCACTGAAATGAAATGTGAATTGAATTATGAAACATAACAAGATACATATGGAACATAAGAACACATTTGCTACACTCACAACCACAAGAATCTCATGAAACAGAGCCGCTGCCTTTCATTAATTCTCTGTCAAAAATACACAGTGCAGAAACAGAGTTTCTTTCCCACAGTCTCCCAGAAGTTACAAGCTAGCCAACCCTTTGCAAATAACTTGCATACAATATATAGAATGTGTGAGGAAGAGATAGAATGCCCAGGGGTTGGTAAGTTACTCAAATCATTACGAAAAGGAGATGGAGAGCCAACCATCAGCTACAGGTGCAGCGCTCTCAAGCATGACATTTGGCTGGGGTGACCCTTTGCATTCTTTTGCCACTTGGATAGATGCCCATCTGGAGAGAAAACTATTTAAATGCCACCTTTGGTGCCAAAAAACCGAGGTGTAGATGACTGGGCCCACTTGGAGAATTCGCGACCCGAAATTTCGTGAAACGGGAGAAAATTGGTAGTTTTTTCCACTGTGCACCGCGCCAAATTCTCTGTGCATCATGCCACTTTGGAGCCTATTTTGGGGCACTTTCAAGTGTCAAAAATGTGCCCAAGTAGGCTTGTTGGAAAGCCTATCCTGTCTAATTTCTAACCCCATTGGAATTTCCAAATTTGGTGCTCATTTTCCCCAACAAATCTTCATTCTCCCAAGACTGCTTTCTGTGTGTCAAAAAAGTGGCAGAGAGGCCATTTTTGGGTGTTTTTTGACCTTTAGGAGACCCAGATCTTGTCAAAATTTCTTGCCCGAACACCAATAGTTGTAATTTTCGATGCTGAATCCAAATATGCAAGCCATTCCTCGATTAGAGTCCTATAATTTTAGCGTTGCGCCAGTGGTGTGGCGCATAGGGAGGAATTTCCTATTTTTTGTCCAAAAAACATTTGCCTGTGACCAAAATTTGCCCAATGTTTTTGAAATTTGGGTTGGAGGTTCCCTATGAAGTGTTGTTTTGTGCCAAGGAAGCCTCAGTGAAGATTTGAAGCCGATCTTTCTCCTTTACCTCCTTTGCCTGTTTTTTCGCTTTGCTCAATCTTGCCTTGAGGCTCCTGATTCTTGCTTTGGAGCTCATGTTTCGGGCCATGTAGTGGTGGTTCATGTGCCTTATCATGTCTTTCTCCCTGTTAGCTTTATCTAGCCGCTGCTCCAAGTGAACGTTCACTTTCTCTAACACATACTCCCAGTCCTCGTCTCTTTGCTCCATAGGTCTGCCTTGTGCTGCCAGGATGTGTCACCGGTTTTCCTTGATCATTTGCAAATCTATCTCAGCTAGCCGATCCTCAAGTTGCTTGTTCCTCTGCTCCAGATACTACACATTCCACTTGGCCCTCTCCAAGTCCAGGGAAAGGTTCTCAATCACTAATTGCTGCTCCTGAATGATCTCTCCCAGCTCAGCATTCGTAGGTTTTGCATCTGTCTCATCATCCTGGAGGAGAACAAACTCGGTCTCTTGCTCACGTGATGGCCATTCCTCCTGCACTAGCTCCTTGCCCTTACCATGCTCCTGTGGTGCTAATGTCGGAAGCGAGGTCCCTTCCACCCCGGGTGGAGATAACACTCGCTTTGCTGCTGTGAGCAATGGTCTACTACCCTTCTGGTATGTGATGTATACTGGCATGGTGGTAGTCTCATGGCTCTCAAACTGATGTGAAGGACCTCCCACCTCATGCTCTGCCTCTGATACCACTGGTGGAGCACTGAATAAGTCATGGGAGATGAATTACTCCCAAGCAATACCCTGCAATCCCAATTGATGGTCCACCAAAATCCAGATGAGAGAAAAATGATAGACACTGTTTAGCTGCTGTCGAGGGGTCTTGCGCTGCATGAAGTTTTTGATCTTATCAATGTTGTTAAAAATGAAAAATGGGAGGCTCATCATCCGCACTCGGGTGAAGTGCATGAGCAACCTGATGTGATATGCATAAAGGCATGAAAACCTCCCCTCGCAACTAAATTACTTCATGATCAATTTCATGAGTGGGGCATACTCATCTCTCAAAAATCTGAATGGAAAAACTCTAGTGAGCTGGCTCAAGCAACTGTTCTTGATGTAAGGCTCATAATGATGCCTCTCCACCTTCTTTTTCTTATGCCACTATTCCCCAATGTTTGGTATTCCTGTTGCCACTGATATGGTTTCCGGTGTCAATGTGAAAGTGACCCCAGCCAGAACAGATTGACCTCCCTGTAGATGAAGTGCAAAAAGGCGGGCCAACTCATGATGGACTCTGACATTTGCCACCCTGTGACAAAATTCATAACATGCCAAGTGCTAGAAACAAGACATGGCAAGTGGGCATGCCTGCAGCTCAGTGAGGATGTTTGGCTCATCTCTAAGATGTCTGCCACACCGGTGATGTCTCCTATGGGCTCTCTCTCCTGAAGATGTGTCACTATGGGTCTCCCCCTCATAATCTGATGAATTTTCTGATGCCATTACTGTTGTTTGTACCTTGAGTTTTATGGTGCCCTCTGAATCCAATGAAATAGATAGATGCTCTGAAAATCTGTCACCAAGGGGACAATAAAACAGGGAGTGTTAGGAGGGGAATGATGAGAAGGGGAACAGGGGTTTAAAAGGAGAAGTTTATTAGGGATTTGGGAGCGTTTTGGGTATGGTGTTGATGGGGTAGGGTTTGGGTATTTTGAGCCATAGGAATTCAAGGGAATGAATGGATATGATTACAGTGGAGCTAGGGTGATTATTAGGGTAAACTGCTACAGGGGAACTAGCTGATAGAGGTAGGGTAGGAGCATACTTTAGCAATAATGTCACTGTAGCAAAACCCTAGCTTCTTGACCTTCTTTGTGTCATCTTTGTTTTACTTTTTTTTTTTTTTTACATTTGATTTATGGTCATCGAAATCACATTCCTCTTCAAGACTAAATGCCAATGGGAAGATAGTTGGGCTACCTCTCCAATCTTGAGGGTTATTCACAAAAATTTTGGGAAATTTAGTAAATTTTTAGGCTTATAAGTCTGTGCGCTGTGCGCTCTGCCCAGTGCGCCGTGCGCCAGGTGTGCGCCACACCAATGGCGATTTTGCACTGTGGCCGGGCTCCCAGTGTGCCGCGCGCCCTGATTGTGCTGCGCCACCTCATGTGTGCGCCGCGCACTCTAAACTCATCCAAATTTGCTTGAAAAATAGGGGAGAGGGTTTTAGTGGTGGTTTTAGGGTGGTTTCCTTAGGAAACATGATGGAATGGAGGTAGGAACGATGAGGAGTGATGGGACAAGGGGAGGGGAGCAGAACCTTGGTGCTTATCATCACATTTTTGCAACCCCATTTCTCGTTTTTCTTGATGATTTTTTCATGGTCGATCTTGTGCTTTTGGGGTACCATTTAAATATCTTATGCACAACAAATCATTGACAAATTTGAGAGAGGAGAGGTGTCAACAGGGCCTACCTCTTGATTTGCTAGCCTTCATCGAGATTTGGAATGATTAGCACTGTTTTTATGCCCCTGGCTATTTGCGTCGTGCGCCAAGCCTAGTGCGTCGCGCGCTGGGTGTGCATCGTGCCCTTGAAAAACTGAACGGCGGGCAGGCTGCGAGTGCGCCGTGCCCTATGTGTGCGCTGCCCTGACTGGTGTATGCGTCGTGCCTCCCAAACCAACTCTCACTCACTCACACATTCATGATTTCGTTCTCCCACCTTTGTAATGTCTCTCCAAGCTTGCTACATCACAATGGTTTTGCTTTGGACCACAACAAGTATATATAGGCTTGGGAGAGATGGGTTTGATTTTTTCTTCCTTGAAAACCCACTTTCTAATGTTTTTGTTTTGCACTTTTTTCATTGACTTTAAAACACTCTTCTTTTCATTTTTTCTTTCAAATTTTGGCTCACATGATGGGATTTTCGACATTTCTTTGTGGGGACTATGTGACTAGGCATTCGGCCATAGAAACCATGACTACATCTGAAAAATTCAACTGGCGAATTTTTGGAAAATTTTGTCATAATTGACCTTGTTTGACTTTTCTTCAAAACAGAGTTTTGAAGAAGAGTCGAAGTCTCTTCAGGTGATGATGAAGCTTTCTGAACCATAGCTATATACGGTCTCCCTCTGGCCTGCATGGCTTTGTTCTGAACATGTTTTCAAAGACCAAATTTATGATTTCCTAAACCCAAACAGAAGGATGACTTTGCCCTATAATATGGCCAGACCTTGACTATCATGAATTTCAGTGATTATGGACCAAGACCTGAGTCAGCAGGGGCCAGACATGAGGGAAAATGACTAGCACGACTTTCTCTATCAGATCATGGCATGTCCCTAGCGAAATGCAGCTGAGTGAATGGAGTGGGACACCTAAAATTGAAATGCACAAAGAGTTTTGATCTTTGACGGAGGGCTGACCAGACCGACTTTAACATTGCCTCCAATGGGGGATGGTAGCTCCTTGGAGGTGCTAAGAACAGCAGATGTCTAGAGGAGCTAGACCGTGCCTTTTATCCATTGGGCTATGGAGTCATCATTTTGATAAATAGCACAGGACTCTAACTTATTTATACAACTGGAATAACCAAGAAATTGACTCAACTTGACATTGAAATAACTCAAAAACTGACTTTAGAGACTGAAACCAAACTGAAATAAAAATGGTATTTACAATGATAGTGGAGGCAACATTAATAGATCAACAGTGATACCGCTTGAGCATCTGACCATTGATCGGCCCTCTAGGACAGTCTTCCCCACTCATTTCATTCAGAAGAAAGGCATTCTGCCCCCTATATGTTGCGATCTTGAAAGGACCTTTCCACAGATTTTCGAACTTTCCATACTTGCCTTTCTCTTCATTCCTTGCATCCCACTTCAGCACCACATCATCCAACTGAAATTTATCCGCTTTTACTTTTCTGTCATAGATTTTCTTTATCTTCTCCTGCAACTTGGATGTGTTTTTGAAAACTTCCTCTCTAGTTTGCTGCAAGTGGATCATTTGATTCAACCTCCTCTACATGGGATCTTCCTCACTGCCAGCCTCCTGAAGAAGTTTGACCACCGGGGAAGCAAGAGAAGCGAGAAATATTGTGTCCACTCCATAAACAAGCTCAAACGGTGACATACCAATGGACCTTTTTTGACTGATCCGATCTGCCCAAAGCGCATGGACCAACCTCTTGTTCCAGCTCTTCTTATTTATTTCCAACAGCTTCTTGATGATGTTGACCAAAGATTTATTCGAAGATTCCGCCAATCCATTGCCTTGCGGATGATAGGCAGTTGAATGACCCAAAATTATATGATATTTATTACAAAATTCTACCATCCTTTTCGATTTGAAGGCTGCTGCATTATCAATGATTAATTTGTTTGGACAACCAAAGCAAGACAAGATGTTATTTTCGAGAAATGAAATGATTACCGTGTATGTCGCTTGTCTGGTAGGGGCTGCCTCAATCGATTTTGTGAAAGAGTCCGTCACTGTAAGGATCCACCTATGTTGTCTGGAATAAGCGGGATGAATTTCCTCAATGAAATCCAACCCCCACTGCTGGAAGGGAGCGCTCACTTCAATAGGCTTAAGTGGCAAAGGCTGTAATTTCTGTTTTCCTTCTAAAATCTGACATTTATGACAACGCTTGACCATCTTATGCACATCAGCAAACAAAGTAGGCCAGTAGTACCCCGCTCTCAAAATTTTGTTCGCTGTTGACTTCCAAAAAAGATGACCTCCACATTCTCCTCCGTGGAAATCCTCCATGACTTTCTTTGCCTTCTCTTCCACCAAAAAATTTAACAAAATGCCACTGGGATCTTTCCAATACAGTGCGGAATTCAAAATACAAAACTTGGCAGCCTTCAATTTGAGTGTTCTTGTTTTGTTTCTAGTCATGCCGAGCGGTGGTGATAGATTTTTCAGCAGATATATTATATCAGAATACCATGGGGATAAAGCAAACATTTCGGATACCTGAATTGACGTTCCTTCCTCATTCTCATCGGACATGGCAGCGATCAGATTTATGTCCAATGCATGCAAATTTGATTCAGCCATTAGCTTCGCCAACCCCTGCCATTTGACCAGCTTTGTAGGCTTTATCTCCACATCGTATTCCAGCAAGGCTGCAATCCATTTGCCTCTTCTCCCTTCCGGATCGATTTGCACTAAAACATATTTCACAGCAGTATTAGGAACATAGGCTAGAATGTGAGAATGTAGGATATACACACTGAAATCCTTCAATTCCTTTACCAATGCCAGGGCTTGCTTCTCAATGATGTTGTACTTCAAAGCTGCATCCGTTATAGCCCTACTGAAGAATGCAATGGGTCTTTCATGATCATACCTCTTCTGCAATAATACCGCTGCCATAGTGTGCTCAGAAGCAAATGAAAACAATATGAAATCTTGAGTGTAGTCTGGGCTGACTAGAACTGGAGCTGAAGAAAGGGATAATTTGACCAAGTTGAAAGATTTTACAGCCTCCTCTATCCATTTCACTTGGCTGTCCTTCTTGAGCATGTTGGTCATTTTTCTCAAGTGTTCTGCAAGATTAGGCACAAAGCGACGCAGAAAATTCATCTTACCATTGAATGATTGTATCTCCTTTTTGTTCCTAGGAAGATCGATTTGTTGAATTGCTTGCACACGGGCTGGGTCTATACGAATGCCATCCTTTGAAATGATGTGCCCAAGTAATTTGCCTTCCTCCATGGCGAACAAGTTCTTCTTAGGATTCGGCGATAGACCATATTTCCTACATTTTTGAAAGACAATTTTTAGGTGATGCATGTGTTCTTCATCGGACTTTGAAAACACCGTCAGGTCATCCAAGTACACCATCAAAAAAACATACTTCTCATTCACAAACGCCAAGTCCATTGCCCGCTGAAATGTGGCACCTGCATTCTTTAAACCGAATGGCATCTTGGCATAGTGAAACGTTCCCCATGGAGTGGTGAATGCTGTCTTGTCTCTATCATCTTCACGGATGGAAATTTGGTTATATCCGGAATAACCATCAAGCAGCGACATACGAGATGCCCCCACTACTCGCTGAAGTATATGGTCCATCTTGGGCAGCGGATATTTGTCCTTCAATGACACCTTATTTAGATTTCTGAAATCAATGCATAGGCGGATCTCACCGGTCTTCTTGCATACAGGTACTTGTTGATGCCCCGAAAATCATTGTATCAACATTGGGGGATAACCACCCGGTTCGGACCTTAATACAGCTCCTTTTCCATTTGGAATGGTGGCTCCGACTGGGGATAATGGGACCAGTTTCCCAGCAATGAATAAACGGGATGAATGAATGATTGATTGACTAATCTAATGATAGGCGAATAACTTAATTTATCAGCGAAATAAAAAGAATTACTACTAATCTCGGGAACTATTGTACTTTGAAGTGTAGCGCTTGATGATCTATGTTTATTAACAAGCATGTAGATGACTCCATCTAATAAACATGGACATTTACTCATTCAAGGATTACTTTGCTTAAATAGTCAAACAAGGTGATTAACGCAATATTGCTACACTCATTATTTATATCATCAACACATATATGATCAAAAGAAAAGCATTACCATAAACATCCAATAGTGGAGGGAATAAAGAAATGTTGTTAAAACACATACATATATTCGATAATAGCAAAGGTGATCAAATAACAATTCATATAAAAAGAATGGATTTAGACATAGATAATAGTACAATATGAGCTGCGAGTCACTCTCCAATATCAATCGCTATTTGAAATTCTTCCTCTAACACAGAAATACTTTCAAACAAAGACAGTAGTGCACATTTGCATAAAAGCTTCTTTGCCAAAATCAGAATGATTGGTCCAGTTTTATAAAAGAATATGCCTGAAGTACAGTAGTGCAACTTCAGGTTTTAAGTCAAGTACAAAACTTTACGACCCTTTCTAAAAACATGAAAGGGTCTATAAATACTGAATTAAACTAACTATCTATCAAACTGAAATCCTATTTAATTGGTATCAAATGATCTTGAATATCTCCTTCTCAGCAACCTGGCAGTCGGCGACATGAATCATCAAGTAGGTTGTTTGCCTTTAAACTTGAGCTGAATTATCGCAAGCAGTGGCTCCACTTCGGGCGGTCTGTTGAGGCAAGAGTTAAGCTGGGCGGCATAGGTGGCATCCTAAATATCGGGGATAATATACCCGATTGCATCTGTAAGGCATTTGAGGGCGGCTCTTTGACTGTGTGGTTTTACCAAGAAGAACCAATAGGTGTCCCATGTTAAACTATTAATTCCAGCAATTAATCTCCCCTTTTCCTCTAGATCTGGATAACATGACTGCTCCAATGTTTTCACCGCTGTCAATTTACCGGGAGTGCATTGGGAAATCATGTTTGACAAGTAGAGAGGATTATTAACCAATTCAACCAAATTACTTGTGGTTGATTTGCATCTTGAAATTGCCCTCTCTGCTTTCATTAACTGGGATTGCCATTCTTTAAACAATATTTCTTTATGTGACTCTAAAATTCATGGTAAATTTGTCGCTTGTCCCTGATCGGTATCTTGCTAGTCAAGAAATTCAGTTAATGTTTCTTCAGCTTGATCCAATTCTGTTCTAGCCTTTTCTGTTTGTTTACTTATTGATGCCGTCAATTCGCATAGTGGTTCCGCCTGGGCGATTTGTTGACATAGAAGCTTGATTTGTGTTATTAATGCCTTATTTATCTATAATGCTTCTAATTTGAATTCGGCTATCTGTGGAACGCACTTTGTCTTCTCAAGCTGTGCTAATAGTTGAGCAATCTGCTCATCTTTTGACTTCAACATTTGTTCATTTGCTGCCCTCAGTTGTGCCAAGGCTTCAGACAACTCTTTCTGCTTCTGGATTGCGCTGTGATCAATCCTCTGTTTCTCTTCCCGCAATTGTTGAGTTAATTGATTATTTATTTGTTGTTGTGTTAACAATTGCTGTTCTGCCTACTCCGCTTTCTGTTGTGCTTCTGTTAGCTGTGCTTGCAATAAAAAGATTTCCTGGTCTTTCGTTTTTAATAAAAGACTCACCTCCGATGCCTTGTCTATTGTTGTTGCCGAATAGGCTCCAGCATATTGTGATAGTTTTGTTAGGTCATCAGAGGGGTCAAATTCCTCCTTCCAAACCACATTGCCCGTGACCGTTTGTTCTGGGAAAAGGGAAGGTTGATCAGTCCTTCTTCTCGTTCTCTGTCGTTTTACCATAGCTTTGTGCCTTGGGCTATAGAAGACATCCAAGGGAGGAATTTCTTCTATCTGCAAAATAATTTGATCGGAGGGGTCTTTTGGGATTATTTCTACTTCCTTTGAACTGGGTAGGCCGTTGGTTCCACTTGGAACCTGTTGTGAAGTGGTTTCCTGTGTATCTGCTGCTTTCGAAGTTTCGGTGTCCTTTGAACATTCAAGACTACTGATAATTGAATAAAATTGCTTCCATTCCTGGAGCAATTTGGGATCAATTTGAGTATCCACATTCACCTCTATGTTGCTATGTTTCTACTCTTTAGTCTGGGTTTCCTCTTGCACTTTCTCCTGTTTTTCTGTTGTAACCGGCGGTTCCTTTGAATGTTGCTGTTCAGGCTCGCTTGGTCTTGTTGCTGGGGTTGTTGCTAACAGATCTAGAGGCAGAGTTTGCAACCTCTGTTCTCTAAGTCTGTTGAATTCAACTAACCCTTCATCTTTGTATTCCATTATGGCTAGCAATCTAACTTGATACATTGATTCAGCCGAGGAGAACAGGTCATCAAATTTATCTTCCATATGATCAAACTTTGTCAATTTGGCCTGTTCAAGAGCATTATAGGCGACTTTGTTGGGATCAAATCGCCTGCTAGGGAGAGTCGCTAGAGTTAATGATTTCATCTTTGTAGCTTCTTTTTCTGCATGTTTAAAATCATGCAAAGTGTAGACACCACATCTCAGAGGAAAGGAGGGCCAGACCTGCTTCTTATTTTTCTTTAGAGTTTGTGTAACTCCCTCGGTAATAATCTGATAGGCTATCTCCCTTGCCAGCAGTTTGTCAGGTATGTATAAAGGAAGGACATGAGGTTCGGCTTGGCTGCCGAAAATTCTTACATAAGTAAATTTCTCCTCTCCGAACCATCTTCCTATTGATGTTAAATCAATCCCTACTTGGTAAGAAATCTTACGAGCAGGTTTATTAAAAATAGAATAATGAATGGGTAACATGAAGCCGTTGCAGACTTGATACAAATGGTGCTTATAGGAAGTCTTCCACAATTTCCGATGGTATATGTGAATAGGCGTGGGGTCTTGTGGAGTCCACCTCTAGCCGAGTACAGGAAACTCAGAATTAAAACACAGGGTATCTAGTATATAAGCACTGTAGTAGAATGGGGGAATAATCCTTTCTGAGACAGAAGTTTTAGTTCTAAAACTAGGAACTGTGGTCTCTAGTTTATCTGACAGTATGGTTGCCCAATCCATTATCTCACTATTACATGCCGCTTCCATCAAGGGAACCATTTCTATAGTGAAATTAGCGAAATCGTGCAACCCCCACAATCTACACATCATTATCCCAGCATAACAATACGGAGAACATAGAGAATCAATAGAGTACTTACCGGAAGTTTCATGCTTGTGTTTTGCCGGATTTTGCCTCCATTCCCAAATGGGTTCGGATTCAGTTTCGTTCTCATTTCGGAATTTCTCCAGAAATGCCTTGTTGTATTTCTTCTCTGGCTCAGGCAAATGATACATTTGCCTTAAATCATCAACTTTGAATGAACCGAAGATTCTCCCATCTCTGGTGTAGAAAGTTCTGTCTGTGATTGGGATTTCCTCAATTGCCCACTTTACTACATCCGTATATGGGAGAATTTGTTCCCGAGCCGCTATCGGATGAAGGAAAGAGTCGGCCAAGTCTTTCAAAGTACCATCAGATTTTCTACTGGAACCCACTGTAGCTTGTACTGCCGTCACCTTTGGTTCTTCGGCTTCGATCAAATTATAGGTACTTTGCCAAGTGGTCTTGGCAAGTCCTAAACATGTAGTATCATATATTAATCCTTTCTTTTTATTTTTGGACCAACGACGGCTTGTCCTGTGGCTGGTGTAGTGGAAGCGACTGTGGTTTTCTTAGACTTCTTCCCCATTCTGCTTGAATCCATTTCTTCAGAAGAATTCTGCACAGTAGTGGAAATAAGCGTAACACACAGAATTGGTAGCGAAAACCAAATACGAGTGAGATATATTGATCAATGCATGATGAGGGATTAACTTAAAGTGGCCGCGGATACAATCTATGAGAAGATTTTTTAAGCTTACTATTTCATTAAATGGTCATTAAAACCTGCCAATCCTTTAAATGCTCATCATATCTCTTATCGGCCGCATGATTTGTTTGAGCGTGCCTTGGACGTTTTGGCGGTTGAGCGCAAGTGAATCACTGTTTGAAAGATAAGGCCTTAAATACAAATTAATCATAATACCTTTGCTTTAACGGCTTTTTGAAGTTTGCGCTTTTGGCTTTATCGCAATCGGGTGTCGGGGAAAACTTAAATCTTTATATTGACACCTTTTGAAATCCCCGATCACCAATAGCGATATCGCATCGCATCGCATTGGGAGTATGGGCACTTTAAAAAGCATGCATGGTATATCCCCGATCGCCGATAGCGATATCGCATCGCATCGGAGCGAAAGGGACGTGATCGCATCGCATCGGAGCGAAAAGCATTTAATCACATCGCATCGGAGCGGGAGGCACTTTTGTTATGGGAACTTATTATTGCCGATATCCGATAGCCTACTGCATGTCATCGCATCGGAGAAAACCAATGGGCCTTTAAGCTATGCCTCCTTTGTCATTGCGATATGCGATCTTGCGATCGTTTTATCGCAATGATAAAAGATTAATTATTTATATTATAAGATCAAATAATTGGTTTGTCAAAAAGGTTTTTATAATGCTTTCATTTTGTTTTTCGGACCTTTTTGAATAATACAAAGTTGATACCAATTAAAAACAAAAAGGGACCCATTTCATATTATAGTTTTATGAATAAAATGGTATGAAATGGGGGGTTGTTGTAGAGCACAACAATTGGCGATTCGCTGGAAGAAACAGTTATCTCTTAAAAGTATGGAAATACTTAAATTTTTTCAAAATAGAGTTCTCATCAAAGGGGAAAATTCTAATATAACTAGGTATATATGCATTCTGAGTAAAATGAAACTATCTTTGCTAATTTCTTCTCTTGTTTAAAATTAGATACATTCTAAGTTTTAAATTGGCCTCTATTGGTTGATAATGATAAAACAGAAAACCTTTCCAAATCAGCTTTTAGAATTGACTCCTCTGTCATAGGTAGAGCCTCTGCTGCCAGCAAACGTTCATAGTTTCGACAGGGATACCTTTTAACCATGCTATTGTCCATTATCCTGCTCATTTGAGAGTATGATTAACAGAATGAATTCCAAAACATGCTTTTCATATTTTGTATTTCTTTTCCACTTTTCTGTTATTTTGTAAGATAAAAAAGCCATTGTCCTGGTTTGGTGGCCAGCTTAGTGACAATGCAATTCACTAGTAGTAATTTAACCGAACAAGCTGGCTCGTGATGAGACCCCTTGTCTTATAATTCTAAGCCATTACCCTGTTTTGATATGCAGTAATGGTAATGTCGATTAAACTATTTCCCTATGATCATGGTAAGTAGGCTTGTAATAAGACCTCTTATCTTTTATCACACTCTGAGTAATCATAAGCTTTGGTAAGTGGGATGGACAATTTTCTCCTTAAGAGTAAATGGATGACATGGTAAGAGTTAAGGATGCTGAAATTGGATTAGTTTCTATTTTGATATTGATAACCTTTTTGTGACCAATCTATAAACATAAAATGATTTACAATATTTCTAAACTTTGGGAAGTGTTTACAAAAATTGAAGTGTAGTTTCAGAATGCAATTACACCTAATTTCCCAGAATTATCCCTCTTGTTTAAGACTTCTATTACTTTAAAAGTAAATATCAACCCTACTTGTTTTGAGTAACTTTCAAGTACAGCAAAGGTCAATGGTAGATACCTCACAACTTTATTTTCTAATGATCCTACAAACTATAAAATTCTAAAAAAGGGGAGAAGGGGTTACCTTCTCAATTGAAGAATTTCTTCAAGATAAGGCCATTAATAGGGAGAGAATCTCTCAAACCTGATAAATCTTGGAATATGAAGGTCGAATGGCCTATCTTCTCACAGATCTGAAATGGCCCAAGCCACATCTTTTGGAACTTGGTGTGTTT
Organism: Pinus tabuliformis; assembly: GCA_031772625.1. NCBI lineage: Eukaryota > Viridiplantae > Streptophyta > Pinopsida > Pinales > Pinaceae > Pinus > Pinus tabuliformis. The sequence goes on from CM062811.1 coordinate 1,066,208,970, forward strand.
TCCCTTGTCCTCATGGGCTTTGTCCCATTTCAGGACCAAATCACTGACTTGAAATTGTTTTGAACCGGATGAGACTAAATCAAAGGATGACTTGATGATTTGCTGATGTTTTGCATGAATAACCTTGGATTTTTCTCTTTCCTCTTCTAATTTTAAAATTTGGTCATGTCTAAGTTGAATAGAAGAAGAAGGGCTTTCCTCAATAAACTGCACTAGGGCTAGAGAAGGAAGAACAAGATTTGTTGGTAGTACTGCTTCTTTTCCATATACAAGGTTGAACAGGGAAGATCCTATGGAAGCCTTTTGCGTTATCCTATTAGCCCATAGTGCGAATATTAAGAATTTGTGCCATTTTTTATGATTCTGTTCGATGGTTCGCTTAATAATTTTAATCAGATTTTTATTTGTAGACTCTGCTAAACCATTACCCTGGGGATAGTAATTAGCAGAATATTTTAATTTAAATCCTCTTTTAATAGCGAAATCAAACATAGCATTTCCTGAAAAGTAAGATGCATTATCAAAAACAAGATCATTTGGGACACGAAACCTGGTAATGATGAATCGATCTATGAATTCAATGATTGCCTCAAAATTTGTTGTCTTCAAAGGAATTGCTTCCACCCATTTAGTAAAATTAACAGTAGTAGTAAGGATATACTTATGATGTTTGGAAGAATGAGGAGTAATTTCCCCAATGATATCCAATCCCCATTGCTCAAATGGTTGTTCAATGTTGACTGGTTGCAAAGGGAAAGATGATTTTCTTTGCCTTCCACTAGAAGTTTGACAATTTCGGCATTTCCTTACATATTCATGAGCATCTCTAAACAGAGTGGGCCAGTAATATCCAGCATGAATGATTTTATGGGCTCTTGTATCAGCTCCAAAATGTCCTCCTGCTGGTCCATCATGTAATTCCTACAAGACCTTTTGTGCTTCAGGTTTTTCTAGGCATCTTAATAAGATTGAATCATAATTTTTCCTAAAAAGCACATCATCAATAATTGTGAAATTTTTTTCTTTTAATCTAATGGCCCTTTTGTTTTTGTAAGACATGTTAGGAGGTGCATACCCTTTTTTCAAATAAAAGATTAAGTCAGCATATTGTGATTCCGAATCAGTAATACTTATCTGGTTGATTTCTTCGGTTTGATCTGTATCACCTGATTCTGGAATGTTGGATGCTCCTGCCAATAACCTGCAAAAACCTTGGCCTCTAACAATCTTTTCTGGTTTAATTTCTAAATCATATTCTTCAAGTGTTGTAACCCAGTTTTCCCTTTTTTCACCTAGTTCTCTTTGGATTAATAGTTGCCTTACTGCAGGGAAAGGAACTATAACTTTTGAGTGGGATTTTAAAAGGAAGGGTCTGTAATGTTTGACAGCTTTATATACAGCAAAGACTTGTTTTTCTACCTCGGAGTAATTCAATTCAGCACCCTGAAGACCTGAACTATAGAATGAAATGGGTGCTTTCGAATTTTGATCATTAATCTGTGTGAGTACTGCTGCATAAGATAAATCAGATGCAATAGTATATAGTGTGAAATGATTAGAAAAATTGGGGGTATTTAAGGCGGGGGCATTAATTATTGATTGCTTGATTAAATCAAACGCTTCCTTTTCTTCTGATCCCCACTTAAAGACTGAATTTTTCTTAATCATAGTTTGAAGTGGCAAAATGATTTGAGAAAAGTCTGGAACAAATCTTTTGACAAAATTGATTTGGCCTAAAAATGACTGCATGGATTTTTTATTATGAGGGAAAGGGATTTCAGAGATTTCTTTGATCCTATTGGGATCAATATAAATGCCATCTTTAGACACAATAAAGCCTAAGAGCTTTCCTTTGTCAAGAGCGAAGAAAGATTTTTTAGGGTTAAGTGAAATACCATATCTTTTGCAGCATTGAAAGATTTGATTTAAATCATGCAAATGATTGGACTTCTCCTTAGAAAATACAGTAATATCATCTAGGTAGACGACTACTGTTATGTTAATCAACCCTTTAAAAGCTATATCCATCGCTCTTTGGAACGTTGCTCCTGCATTAATAAGTCCGAAAGGCATTTTCTGATACGCATATGTTCCCCATTTTGTTCTGAATGTGGTTTTGAGTTGGTCATCAGGATGGACCAAAACTTGGTTATATCCTGAGAAACCATCTAGAAAGGACATTAACTCAGAGCCTGCTACTGATTGGAGTATCTCCTCCATAGTAGGTAATGGGAAATTATCTTTTAAGCTCGCCTTGTTCAAATTTCTGAAATCTATACAAATCCTAATGTCGCCATTTTTCTTTCTGACTGGCACCATATTGGAGACCCAGTTTGAGTGCCGAACGGGAAAAATACTCTTAGCTTTCAAGAGTTTATTAAGTTCAGATTTTATTTGACTCTCTAAGTTCAGATGTATTTTTCTCAACTTCTGCTGAATTGGTTTCTGTTCGGGAAGCATTGGAATGGTATGCTGGATCATGGATGTATCATATGTCTTTAAATCATCATATTTCCAAGCAAAAACCTGTTTATTTTTCCGTAACAGTCTAATGAATGCTTCCTTTTCTTCGAAGGAAAGTCCTAATCCTAAATTAATGTTTTGAGGAGTTCGCTCAGTGCCAAGGTTTATCAATTCAAACCTTAGGGTAGAACTTTGGAGCTTTGTATTAGTCACAGGTTTAAACCTGTCTTTAATATCATAAAGATCCTCAAGCTTCACCACAGGCTTAGGGATTGAATTCTCCTCGGGTTTACCTCTCATTTGATGGTCATGCTCGTTTTCCTCGATGATTTGATCATCATAGGACTTTTCGGAAGTTAAAAACTGTAAAATGTCTTCATCGTGATTGAATACTCTCCAATTAGTTACATTGTCGGGAATTGATGGCCTAAAAAGCAATTCTACTGAAAATCTATCTAGGGTATAGTCTTCAGAAGGTAGGAGCTTGGAAGCAACATTGGCTAGCAGGTCGACTGCCGAATTTTGAGACCTGGGAATAGAAGAAATATTGAATGCCGAAAAGTGGGAGGTGAGTTCCTGTACCAGTGATTGATAATGTTTGAGATGGGTGGAAAGACAATGAATTGTATTCCTTACCTGTTTGATAATAATTTTAGAATCTCCAAACACTTTCAAATATTGGACCTTGAGGCCAATAGCTTTATATAGTCCTTGGACTAAGGCTTCGTATTCTGCTGTGTTATTTGTGCATTTAAATTCTAACCTACAGGACATCATTGTTTTTTCTCCTTGCGGGCTAATCAAAATACATCCTGCTTCTGAGCCCTCACTAGATTTGGACCCATCGAAATATAACGACCAAAACAAAGAAGTATTAACAATTTTATTTACAGTTTTCTCAGTATCATTGAAACATCTTGACCTATCTGTTTGTGAATAATTTTCGATCTGAGATGTAAAATGGTTTACTGAGAAAGGGGATGTTTGGGCAGCGAAGTTGCCAAAGAATGACTCTGATGATTAATTCCCCAAAATGTTGTTATTAAATGCTATTGGTTGGTTTTCTTGTTCAAATTCAGTAACTGTATGGGTCATATGCTTTTCCCGATCGATTCTTATTTGATTTGGCTTACCCTTATAGGGAAGCCACATATGTGACCAATCGGTAGAAATATACCCCTGTAGTTTTTCAGACCAATCCCTACTCAAGATCAAACCATAAAATTCAGGTATATCGGCGATTAAAATATCAATCCTTTGTACTATTCTGGGATCAGCAGATAACCTGATAGTTACGGAGTTGATCTCTCCCAAAACCTGTACTTTAGTCCTGTCCAACTGTACAATATGAATAGCAGACTTTTGGGGTTCAATGTTCAGTTTGGAACAAACTGAAGCTGGCATTATGTTAGAAGATGTCCCTGAGTCAATCAAGCAGTTGTGCAGGTTTCTATTGTAGATTTCATAGGTTAGAAGGAAAGGTGGAGTATGAGAATTTGATCTATCTCCTATTAGGACTGCATTAGTAGCTTCGACCATACCAAAAGGTGGTTGACCTGTATCGTTTGCAGCTTTAGCACTAGGAAGAGGTGAAGTAGGAACAGCATTTAATTCTTTGAGAAGCAATTTTTGCTGATGTTTCAATTTACTAAGTTTAAACATGGTAATGTTTGCCTTAGTCTTTTTCATGTCATCAACAATATTGTAATCCATTGAATCAGACACTACCAGAGTATTAGATGTTGATGGGATTGTTGAGGTTGAAGGTTGGTCTTGTGGAATTGTTACAGGTGGCTTCTTCGGGGGTACCTTTTCCTTTGTTGTCAGCACCTGCACTTCTTTTCTTCGAAGTTGTCTGAACAGGTTCGGGGGTACCTTTACTCCTGGTAGTGACAGGAAACGCTTCTTCTTCATTTTCTATATCGGAGTTAGGTAATATAAAATCCCACATTCCATGACATTCAACAACTTCCTCTTCTTCGTCAGTTGGTGTAGCTATTTCTTCTTCTCCTTCTTTAAGATCTGAATCTGAATTTGATATAACATTTGGTGGTTTTGATTCAGTTTTCTTATAATTTCTAAAGGGTCTTTTGGTTGAGGTTTCGGCTACTTGTTTTTTGATTTCAACCATTTCATTTGACATAGTCTTGAGGACCTTTTGAAGACCTTCCATGTCATATGGATCTTTAGGGGTTTTCTTCTTTGAATCATATTTAAAAGAAACTTTTTTGTTTTTCTATCTTCAAGAGCGGCTTTCTTCTCTAGAGCATTAATACGTTTCTCCACAGCAAGTGCTTCTTTCATGTTTTCAGCAAAAGTAGGTTTTCCAGCCCTTTCTACAAAAATAGCTATATTTGCAGGTAGGGCAGTTATATACCACTCGCTTCGGATTTGCTCACTTGATCTGGAGGCCGTTGGAATTTTATTCAAGAGTTTATTGAATCGTGCATTGAATTCTTTAATTGGTTCCCTATGCTCTATCCTAAGATTGGAGAGATCATTTATTAGTGTAGCCAAAGACCTATCATCACCATACTTAGTAAGAAACTGTTCTTGGCAAGTCGTCCAACTGGTAATGGAACCAGAAGGTAAAGAAAAATACCAGGATCCTGCTGATCCTTGCAAAGTACAAGGGAAAAGCCTAACAACAACATCTTGCTCTGTTACTCCCTTCAAGTTAACTGCCAACATGAAGTTATTAATATGTTCCTCAGCTTGTGTTCCATCATCTGGATTAAACTTGGGTAGCCATTTTTCAGGTGCATCAGGTAATGCATGCAATGGGGCAGGCATATTGACTGCACCAGGCCTGGTCCATGAATCTGCCATTGTAACCGCAGTAGTGGATGATATTACTGTTGAACTTACAGTAGTCTGGGAAGGAGTTAATATTAAGGATTGAGTAGTTTGGGATGTTGTAGTTGCTAATCCCTGATGAACAACAATGTGTGATGAGGGAGTGGATGGTTGACTTCACACGGGGGAAGGTGAGATGGGGGATGTGGATGAAACTTCTTCACTGTCAGATCCTTCAGTGTTTTTCTTCGCCTTTTTCCTTTTGGGTAAAGGGAACTCAGTAGGTTCAATACCGAGCTTTCCACTCTGAAGTCTAGTGAGAGGGTGAGGTAAATTGAACTGCGAAGTCACACTGCTTTGCGATACCTCAGATTTCTGTGGTGAAATCGAGAAGCTCTGAAGTTTGTGGATAAGAGACTGGACTTCAGGGGATTCAAGACTTAGCTGTTCTGGAGTATGATGGGTTTGAGCAGTGGTAGTTCATTCCTCTTCTCCTTGTTTGGATACTGGAGAACCAGCATGCAATTGGGAAGTACAAGGTGATGCGGAGGGAGAATTACTCTTAGAATGGCTTGCAGATTTGGGTTTGCTTGCCATTCACAGTTGAGGCCCTCCTTCTAGCGCCAAGAATGTTGATGCCCCGAAAATCGTTGTATCAACATTGGGGGATAACCACCCGGTCCGGACCTTAATACAGTGCCTTTTCCGTTTGGAATGGTGGCTCCGACTGGGGATAATGGGACCAGTTTCCCAGCAATGAATAAACGAGATGAATGAATGATTGATTGACTAACCTAATGATAGGCGAATAACTTGATTTATCAGCAAAATAAAAAGAATTACTACTAATCCCGGGAACTATTGTACTTTGAAGTGTAGCGCTTGATGATCTATGTTTATTAACAGGCATGTAGATGACTCCATCTAATAAACATGGACATTTACTCATTCAAGGATTACTTTGTTTAAATAGTTAAACAAGGTGATTAACGCAATATTGCTACACTCATTATTTATATCATCAATACATATATGATCAAAAGAAAAGCATTACCATAAACATCCAATAGTGGAGGGAATAAAGAAATGTTGTTAAAACACATACATATATTCGATAATAGCAAAGGCGATCAAATAACAATTCATATAAAAAGAATGGATTCAGACATAGATAATAGTACCATATGAGCTGCGAGTCACTCTCTAATATCAATCGCTATTTGAAATTCTTCCTCTAATGTAGAAATACTTTCAAACAAAGACAGTAGTGCACATTTGCATAAAAGCTTCTTTGCCAAAATCAGAATGATTGGTCCAGTTTTACAAAAGAATATGCCTGAAGTACAGTACTGCAACTTCAGGTTTTAAGTCAAGCACAAAACTTTACGACCCTTTCTAAAAACATGAAAGGGTCTATAAATACTGAATTAAACTAACTATCTACCAAACTGAAATCCTACTTAATTGGTATCAAATGATCTTGAATATCTCCTTCTCAGCAACCTGGCAGTCGGCGGCATGAATCATCAAGTAGGCTATTTGCCTTTAAACTTGAGCTGACTTATCGCAAGCATTGGCTCCACTTCGGGCGGTCTGTTGAGGCGAGAGTTAAGTTGGGCGGCATAGGTGGCATCCTAAATATCAGGGATAATATACCCGATTGCATCTGTAAGGCATTTGAGGGCGGCTCTTTGACTGTGTGGTTTTACCAAGAAGAACCAATAGGTGTCCCATGTTAAACTGTTAATTCCAGCAATTAATCTCCCCTTTTCCTCTAGATCTGGATAACATGACTGCTCCAATGTTTTCACCGCTGTCAATTTACTTGGAGTGCATTGGGAAATCATGTTTGACAAGTAGAGAGTATTATTAACCAATTCAACCAAATTACTTGTGGTTGATTTGCATCTTGAAATTGCCCTCTCTGCTTTCATTAACTGGGACTGCCATTCTATAAACAATATTTCTTTATGTGACTCTAAAATTCTTGGTAAATTTGCTGCTTGTCCCTAATCGTTATCTTGCTAGTCAAGAAATTCAGTTAATGTTTCTTCAGCTTGATCCAATTCTGTTCTAGCCTTTTCTTTTTGTTTACTTATTGATGTCGTCAATTTGCATAGTGGTTCCACCTGGGCGATTTGTTGACATAGAAGCTTGATTTGTGTTGTTAATGCCTTATTTATATGTAATGCTTCTAATTTGAATTCGGCTATCTGTGGAACGCCCTTTCTCTTCTATAGTTGTGCTGATAGTTGAGCAATCTGCTCATCTTTTGACTTCAACATTTGTTCATTTGCTGCCCTAAGTTGTGCCAAGGCTTCAGACAACTCTTTCTGCTTCTGGATTGCACTGTGATCAATCCTCTGTTTCTCTTCCCGCAATTGTTGAGTTAATTGATTATTTATTTGCAGTTGTGTTAACAATTGTTGTTATGCCTGTTCCGCTTTGTGTTGTGCTTCTGTTAGCTGTGCTTGCAATAAAAATATTTCCTGGTCTTTTGTTTTTAATAAAAGACTCACCTCCGATGCCTTGTCTGTTGTTGCTGCCGAATAGGCTCCAACATATTGTGATAGTTTTGTTAGTCATCAGAGGGGTCAAATTCCTCCTTCCAAACCACATTGCCCGTGACCGTTTGTTCTGGGAAAAGGGAAGGTTGATCAGTCCTTCTTCTCTTCCTCTGTCGTTTTACCACAGCTTTGTGCCTTGGGCTATAGAAGACATCCAAGGGAGGAATTTCTTCTATCTGCAAACTGATTTGATCGGAGGGGACTTTTGGGATTATTTCTACTTCCTTTGAACTGGGTAGGCCACTGGTTCCACTTGGAACCTGTTGTGAAGTGGTTTCCTGTGTATCTGCTGCTTTCGAAGTTTCGGTGTCCTTTGAACATTCAAGACTACTGATAATTGAATCAAATTGCTGCCATTCCTTGAGCAATTTGGGATCAATTTGAGTATCCACAATCACCTCTATGTTGCTATGTTTCTGCTCTTTAGTCTGGGTTTCCTCTTGCACTTTCTCTTGTTTTTCTGTTGTAACCGGCGGTTCCTTTGAATGTTGCTGTTCAGGCTCGCTTGGTCTTGTTGCTGGGGTTGTTGCTAACAAAGGCAGAGTTTGCAACCTCTGTTCTCTAAGTCTGTTGAATTCAACTAACCCTTCATCTTTGTATTCCATTATGGCCAGCGATCTAACTTGATACATTGATTCAGCCGAGGAGAACAGGTCATCAAATTTATCTTCCATATGATCAAACTTTGTCAATTTGGCCTGTTCAAGAGCATTATAGGCAACTTTTTTGGGATCAAATCGCCTGCTAGGGAGAGTCACTAGGGTTAATGATTTCATCTTCGTAGCTTCTTTTTCTACATGTTTAAAATCATGCAAAGTGTAGACACCACATCTCAGAGGAAAGGAGGGCCAGACTTGCTTCTTATATTTCTTTAGAGTTTGTGTAACTCCCTCAGCAATAATCTGATAGGCTATCTCCCTTGCCAGCAGTTTGTCAGGTATGTACAAAGGAAGGACATGAGGTTCGACTTGGCTGCCGAAAATTCTTACATAAGTAAATTTCTCCTCTCTGAACCATCTTCCTATTGATGTTAAATCAATCCCTACTTGGTAAGAAATCTTGGGAGCAGGTTTATTAAAAATAGAATAATGAATGCGTAACATGAAGCCGTTGCAGACTTGATACAAATGGTGCTTATATGAAGTCTTCCACAATTTCTGATGGTATATGTGAATAGGCGTGGGGTCTTGTGGAGTCCACCTCCAGCCAAGTATTGGAAACTCAGAATTAAAACAAAGGGTATCAAGTATATAAGCACTGTAGTAGAATGGGGGAATAATCCTTTCTGAGACAAAAGTTTTAGTTCTAAAACTAAGAACTGTGGTCGCTAGCTTATCTAACAGTATGGTTTCCCAATCCATTATCTCACTATTACATGCTGCTTCCATCAAGGGAACCATTTCTATAGTGAAATTAGCGGAATCGTGCAACCCCCACAATCTACACATCATTATCCCAGCATAACAATACGGAGAACATAGAGAATCAACAGAGTACTTACCGGAAGTTTCATGCTTGTGTTTCGCCGGATTTTGCCTCCATTCCCGAATGGGTTCAGATTCAGTTTCGTTCTCATTTCGGAATTTCTCCAGAAATGCCTTGTTGTATTTCTTCTCTGGCTCAAGCAAATGATACATTTGCCTCAAATCATCAACCTTGAATGAACTGAAGATTCTCCCATCTCTGGTGCAGAAAGTTCTATCTGTGATTGGGATTTCCTCAATTGCCCACTTTACTACATCCGTATATGGGAGAATTTGTTCCCGAGCCGCTATTCAATGAAGGAAAGAGTCGGCCAAGTCTTTCAAAGTACCATCAGATTTTCTACTGGAACCCGCTGTAGCTTGTACTGTCGTCACCTTTGGTTCTTTGGCTTCGATCAAATTATAGGTACTTTGCCAAGTGGTCTTGGCAAGTCCTAAACATGTAGTATCAGATATTAATCCTTTCTTTTTATTTGCTGGATCAACGACGGCTTGTCCTGTGGCTGGTGTAGTGGAAGCGACTGTGGTTTTCTTAGACTTCTTCCCCATTTTGCTTGAATCTATTACTTCGGAAGAATTCTGCACAGTAGTGGAAATAAGCGTAACACAGAGAATTGGTAGCGAAAACCAAATACGAGTGAGATATATTGATCAATGCATGATGAGGGATTAACTTAAAGTGGTCGCAGATACAATCTATGAGAAGATTTTTTAAGCTTACTATTTCATTAAATGGCCATTAAAACCTGCCAATCCTTTAAATTCTCATCATATCTCTTATCGGCCACATGATTTGTTTAAGCGTGCCTTGGATGTTTTGGCGGTTGAGCGCAGGTGAATCACTGTTTGAAAGATAAGGCCTTAAATACGAATTAATAGTAATACCTCTGCTTTAACGGCTTTTTGAAGTTTGCGCTTTTGGCTTTATCGCAATCGGTTATCGGGGAAGACTTAAATCTTCATATTGACACCTTTTGAAATCCCCGATCGCCGATAGCGATATCGCATCGCATCGCATTGGGAGTATGGGCACTTTAAAAAGCATGCATGGCATATCCCTGATCGCCGATAGCGATATCGCATCGCATCGGAGCGAAAGGGACGTGATCGCATCGCATCGGAGCGAAAAGCGTTTAATCGCATCGCATTGGAGCAGGAGGCACTTTTGTTATGGGAACTTATTATTGCCGATATCCGATAGCCTACTGCATGTCATCGCATCGGAGAAAACCAATGGGCCTTTAAGCTATGCCTCCTTTGTCATTGCGATATGCAATCATGCGATCGCTTTATCGCAATGATAAAAGATTAATTATTTATATTATAAGACCAAATAATTGGTTTGTCAAAAAGGTTTTTTATAATGCTTTCATTTTGTTTTTTGGACCTTTTTGAATAATACAAAGTTGATACCAATTAAAAACAAAAAGGGACCCATTTCATATTATAGTTTTATGAATAAAATGGTATGAAATGGGGGGGTTGTTGTAGAGAACAACAGTACTAAGTTAGATATCCAATCTGAAAATTTGATAGGCACTATGATACCTGACTTGTACGACCTATTTACCTCTTTTTCAATGGATGGCAGCAACTTTGGATTTATCCTTCTAAGCTTTTGTCTGAATGGTTTTTGATTAGGCTTGATGGGTATTGTGTGCTGAATGATATTCGTATCATAGGTCTTTAAATCAGGGTAATCCCAAGCAAATGCATCTGGAAATGAAGCCATCAAATTGATATATTTGTCCTTGATCTTTGGCGGTAATGCTTTGGACAATTTTACCAACTTTGGATTGGCAGTTGTACCGATGTTGACCTCTTCTACATCCTTCTCTATCGGCTGCAATGTTGGCTTGCGGGCTACATCATCCTAATCAAAAAGTTCTTCTAGGGGTATCAAGCCTTTAAGAATGATGTTATTCTTCAGCTGTAATACATCCATTTGATTGATTTGCACTTCATCTGTACCATTCCCTTTGTCTTCATCGTTCTCCACATCAATTGAGGTTGCTTTGAACTTGCCTTTATTGAGCAGAAAATCCTTAATCTCCTCATCATCTTGGAACACTTTCCAATGTCGCTGATTGTCTGGAATGGTTGGACAATGCTTGACATGGATTTCAAATTTATTGCTGGAATTCATGGGGATCTTCAAGCTGCTCGCTGCCTTGGCAAGAGCATCAGCAATACTATTTTGTATACGTGGCACACATGTCAAGGTGTATTTGGAAAATAGCTTCAAGATGTCTAAAACTGCATTATGATAGGCCCGCATCCTAGGATGTTTTGCTTGATACTCACCTCTGACCTGTTTTATCACCAACTCGAAGTCACCATATACCGAAATCCTCTTTGCATTCAGCTTTCTAAGAATCTTCAGGCCAGCAATCAAAGCTTCATATTTAGCTTCATTATTTGAACATTCAAAGGCCAGCTTGTAAGAACAAAGTCTCACATTGCTAGGCACTTTGTTTGGGGCGGAGAAAGGACTGCGTACCCAAATACCAATACCAGCGGCATCATTCCCTACTGCTCCATCAAAATCCATGGTCCATAAGCCTTCTTCATCTTCTTGCAAGTGATGGAAATCTGTTTGCTGTGCCTTGACTGTTTGCTGTCCAGTGTTTTCACTGATTGCCCAATCTTTTGCTTCTTTTCTTGTCCTTCTTTCTTCAATATTTCTCTGAAATTTTCTGTTATTTCCGGAATGTCATCTACTTCTACTATCTAACTATCTATCTCATTTAAACTATCTGAAAACAAAACAAAAGACTCTAAATCTGTATGTACATAGTTAATAGGATGATTTATGGGTTTCTCCTTGCTTGCGATCATATATTTCATCTTTTGTTCCCGATATAGCTTCCTCATTTGTCCAAACACTGGGATTGTTGCATAAGAGAAATCCAACTGTAGTGTCCCTTTCAGTTTCGCTACCCAAGACCTTGAAAGAAGCATGCCAAACCTTGGAGGAATGTCTGCTACCACTACATCCATCAGAACATTTTTCATAGGAAGCTGATCTAAACTCACAACCAAGTCTTTGATGAGTCCTATACATCTTACTTTGCTGGAATCAAATGAATAGAGATCATGATATTGCCGGGTGATGTGCAGACCAAGCTTATCCATGATAGCCTTGGGCATGAGATTGTGAGAAGCTCCAAAATCGAACATGGCGTTGTGTAGCACAAAATCATGCAATCGTAGACTGATATAGAAGGGTGGCACATCACTATCAGGAGACTCACCATTTGTTGCTGGTCCAAAAACCATTTCAGGCTGGTCATCTTCTACATTTACCATGTCGGACATTGGGTCCAAATTCAACATTTTAGAAATTTGTCCTCTATAACTGTTGTTCTTCATTATTTCAGTCAAGGGGATGGATACCTTTAGCTTAGAAACCTCATTCTCTAGGCTAAAAGCGGGAGTTATTTCTACCTCTTTGATTAGGATCTCTTTCCTTTCCTTCTCTTTTGATGTGGCTGGTTGTTGTGATTGTTTTGCTGATTTTGATTTGCTGCTCTCCGGACCAACCGCCTCCTTTCCTTTTCTTTACGTAGCTGATGAATCATTTTTTGTTGTTTCACCCTCCTTCTTTTTCTGAATTGGTTTGGCCGGCACATCTCCGTTTCTAAGAGAATATCACTGCTGTTGTGCGGACAAAGCATTCATATACCCCCTTTGATATTCTTCTGATTCATCTTCCAACATGGTGTCGCTTGCTAGAACAAAATTGGTGTCTTGGTGTGTAGCTGAATTCACTGCACATTCTTCCTCTTCGGTGATGTAAGTAGGCAGCTCATCTGGAGTAAAGAGATGGTTTTCCTTGCCTATTACATTCTCGTCCTCATCTGACTCCAGTCCATGTACAAAATTCTGCTACAAGGGTGTTTGTATCGACTGTTGTGCTGTCTGCTCTTGATTTCACTGATCTCTTTGTCTTATTCTATATTGGGGCTGTTGTTGGCCACGAAAGTTAGGATTCCTAACTTGTGGCTCTGGCTTGTCAAGTTCTACCCTTTCAAGCATCTGCTCTACCTTTTTGAGAAGCTGATCCATTAAAGAAGATTCTTCTTTCACCGTGGTTTTCTTCTCTGCTTTCGCTCTAGCTCTTTTGGACAGCAGATTTGCCTCAACAATGACCGCAATTTTCTGCATGTCTTCCATTGTATCCGGTTCTCTTTCTCTTAATTGGTACGCCATGTCAGCATCAGAACCATCTGGAAACTTCATCATCGCTAGTCCCACAGGTGGCTTTAGATGGTTTGGAATTTCGTTGTAGACTGCATTAAATCTAACGCAATAATCTTGGATTGACTCACTAGCATTCCATTTGATTTGCTCGTATTCGGCCAGAATTTGAAGGGGATTCTTTTTCACTTCCCACTGGTTCAAAAATTGTCTTTGTAGCTCAGCCAAGGTAGTGATACTTGCAGCTGTCAAACCTTTGAACCATTTCCTCACATCACCTGCAAATGTTTGTACAAAGAGCCTCATTGCCACGTTCTCTGCATCGATCTCATGAAGTTCATAGAAGTGTGCCATTTTATCTACATGTTGCTGAGATGTAATACTGTTAGGAGTGCCATCAAAAAATGGGATTTTACTTTGATAATCATTTGGCATGTCATCTAGGACTTGCGGTAGAACCAGGGGTGTGAAATGGGCAGCCATCATTCTCGGTGGATTTGGCCTTGGAGGTGTTGGAGTAGTGTGCACAGTTTGCAAGGGGCTTGCACTTGGAGTTTGGGGCTGTGTTGCAATGTAATTATCAATTAGTCTATTGGCTCTTTTTGTTTCCAGGTCTACAAGAAATTGCGGATTGGGGACGGTATAATTGACAGCCCTTTAGGATTTAGATTCGAACAGTGATATCTCAATTCGTTCGTCAAACTTAAGCTCTTCAAGATACTCAAAAATATCGAGACATGAATGGGATTTGAACACGGGAGTTATGGTGATTTCTTGACGAAGGAGTCTTGGGATCAAATTGGGGTTTTCATAAATATGAGGAGGGTACGGGTCTAGATTCGCTCTGGTATATCGTCTCGAAGCCAGCGTGCTATTTAGAGAAATTACGGGACACAACTAACTTACTGAGCCTTTCCAATCCTAATCTCATCATCCGGAAGCCTAGAAGCCTTATGAAATAAGGGGATTTGATTTTCAATTGTCCCCAGTATGGTCGCCACTATGTTAGCTCCTAAATTTTCCTCAGGTTGAAGGAAGGCAAAAATTAGGGTAACCACAAACCACGCTCAGTCTAGTAGCTAGCCCTACTAGAGCATGAGAGGGCTCTCTCCGAGTCACGCTAAGCGAATGGAGAAGAAAAAATGGTCTGAGATGACTTACAATGCAATATTTACCTTCGGCTAGTAAGCGAAAAGGGATTTTGAAAGCGATTTTATGAATGACCGAGCTTCTGGGATGTATATGGGACTGGCGCTCAACAAAGAACAGAGAATTGAATATGAAGGCCTAGATTATTCCGTGAGGTAAGGTAGGCGAAAAGAGTAGTTTCGGTTTAAGGTGATGCGGAATGGAAAGATTGCTAAAGAAAGTGAAAAGGGAATAGTCGCATGAATCCTTTTCAACAGAAGAATAACATTGTACATGAAATTTTCCCACAGGCAGAGCAATATAAATTGAATTCTACCTAATCTCACTTAGAAAATCTCACTGAAATGAAACGTGAATTGAATTATGAAACATAACAAGATACATATGGAACATAAGAACACATTTTCTACAATCACAACCACAAGAATCTCATGAAACAGAGCCGTTTCCTTTCATTAATTCTCTGTCAAAAATACACAGTGCAGAAACAGAGTTTCTTTCCCACAGTCTCCCAAAAGTTACAAGCCAGCCAACCCTTTGCAAATAACTTGCATACAATATATAGAATGTGTGAGGAAGAGATAGAACACCCAGGGGTTGGTAAGTTACTAAAATCATTAGGAAAAGGAGATGGAGAGCCAACCATCAGCTACAGGTGCAGCGCTCTCAAGCATGACATTTGGCTGGGGTGACCCTTTGCATTCTTTTGCCACTTGGATAGATGTCCATCTAGAGAGAAAACTCCTTAAATGCCACCTTTGGTGCCAAAAAACCGAAGTGCAGATGACCGGGCCCACTTGGAGAAGTCGCGACTTGTAATTTCGCGAAACGGGAGCAAATTGGCAGTTTTTTCCTCTGTGTGTCGCGCCAAATTCTCTGTGTGTCACGCCATTTTAGAACCTATTTTGGGGCACTTTCAAGTGTCCAAAATGTGCCCAAGTGGGCTTGTTGGAAATCCTATCTTGTATACTTTCTAACCCCACTGGAATTTCCAAATTTGGTGCTCATTTGACCCTACAAATCTTCATTCTCCCAAGACTGCTTTCTGTGTGTCAAAAAAGTGGCAGCGAGGCCATTTTTGGGTGTTTTTTGACCTTTAGGAGACCCAGATCTTGTAAAAATTTCTTGCTCGGACGCCAATAGTCATAATTTTTGATGTTGAATCCAAATATGCAAGTCGTTCCTCGATTGGAGTCCTAGAATTTTAGCTTCACGCTAGTGGCGCGACGCACAGGGAGGAATTTCCTGTTTTTTGTCCAAAAAAATTTGCCTGTGACAAAAATTTGCCCAAATTTGGGCTAGAGGTTCCCTATGAAGTGCTTTGCTGTGCCAAGGAAGCCTCAACCAAGATTCGAAGCTGATCTTGCTCCTTTGCCTCCTTTGCCTCTTTTGTCGCTTTGCTCAATCTTACCTTGAGGTTCCTGATTCTTGCTTTGGAGCTCATGTTTTGGGCCATGTAGTGGTGGGTCATGCGCCTCAGCATGTCTTTCTCCCTGTTAGCTTTATCCAACTGTTGCTCCAAGTGAACGTTCACTTTCTCTAACACATACTCCCGGTCCTCGTCTCTTTTCTCCATAGGTCTGCCTTGTGCTGCCAGGATGTGTCGCCGGTTTTCCTTGATCATTTGCAACTCTATCTCAGCTAGCCGATCCTCAAGTTGCTTGTTCCTCTGCTCCAGATACTGTACGTTCCACTTGGCCCTCTCCAAGTCCAGGGATAGGTTCTCAATCACTGATTGCTGCTCCTGAATGATCTCTCCCAGCTCAGCATTCATAGGTTTTGCATCTATCTCATCATCCTGGAGGAGAATAAACTCGGTATCTTGCTCACCTGATGGCCCTTCCTCCAGCACTGGCTCCTTGCCCTTACCCTGCTCTTGTGGTGTTGATGTCGGAAGCGAGGCCCCTTCCACCCCGAGTGGAGATAACACTCGCTTTGCTGCTGCGAACAATGGTCTACTGCCCTTCTGGTATGTGATGTATATTGGCATGGTGGTAGTCTCATGGCTCTAAAACTGATGTGAAGGACCTCCCACCTCATGCTCTGCCTCTGATACCACCGGTGGAGTGCTGAAGAAGTCATGGGAGATGAAGTCCTCCCAAGCAATACCCTGCAATCCCAATTGATGGTCCACCAAAATCCGGATGATAGCAAAATGATAGACACTGTTTAGCTGCTATCGAGGGGTCTTGCGCTGCATGAAGTTTTTCGTCTTCTCAATGTTGTTGCAAATGAAAAATGGGAGGCTCATCATCCACACCCAGGTGAAGTACATGAGCAACCTGATGTGATATGCATAAAGGGGTGAAAACCTCCCCTCACAACTGAAATACTTCATGATCAATCTCATGAATGGGGCATACTTATCTCTCAAAAATCTGAATGGAAAAACTCTGGTGAGCTGGCTCAAGCAGCTGTTCTTGATGTAAGGCTCATAATGATGCCTCTCCACCTTCTTTTTCTTATGCCACTATTCCCCAATGTTTGGTATTTCTGTTACCACTGATGTGGTTTCCGGTGTCAATGTGAAAGTGACCCCAGCCAGGACAGATTAACCTCCCTGTAGATGAAGTGCAAAAAGGCAGGCCAACTCATGATGGACTCTGACATTTGCCAACCTGTGACAAAATTCATAACATGCCAAGTGCTGGAAACAAGACATGGCAAGTGGGCATGCCTGCAGCTCATCTCTAAGATGTCTTCCACTTCAATGATGTCTCCTATGGGCCCTCTCTCCTGAAGATGTGTCACTGGGGGTCTCTCCCTCATAATTTGATGAATTTTCTGATGCAATTACTGCTGTTTGTACCATGAGTTTTATGGTGCCCTCTGAATCCAATGAAACTGATAGATGCTATGAAAATCTGTCATCAAGGGGACAATAAAACAGGGAGTGTTAGGAGGGGAATGATGAAAAGGGCAACAGGCGTTTAAAAGGAGAAGTTTATTAGGGATTTGGGAGTGTTTTGGGTATGGTGTTGATGGGGTAGGGTTTTGGTATTTTGAGCCATAGGAATTAAAGGGAACGAATGGATATGATTACAGTGGAGCTAGGGTGATTATTAGGGGAAACTGCTACAGGGGAATTCGCTGATAGAGGTAGGGTAGGAGCATACTTTAGCAACAAAGTCACTGTAGCAAAACCCTAGCTTCTTGACCTTCTTTGTGTCATCTTTGTTTTACTTTTTTTTTTTTTTTTAATTTACATTTGATTTATGGTCATCGAAATCACATTCCTCTTCAAGATTAAATGTCAATGGTGAAGGTAGTTTGGCTACCTCTCCAATCTTGAGGGTTATTCACAAAAATTTTGGGCAATTTAGTAAATTTTTGAGCTTATAAGTCTGTGCACCGCGCGCTCTGCCCAGTGCACCGCGCGTCAGGTGTGCACCGCGTCAGTGGCGATTTTGCACTGTGGTCAGGCTCCTAGTGCACCGCGCGCCCTGAGTGCGCCACGCGCCCTGAGTGCGCCGCACCACCTCGTGTGTGCGCCGTGCACTCTAAACTCATCCAAATTTTCTTGAAAAACAGGGGAGAGGGTTTTAGTGGTGGTTTTAGGGTGGTTTCCTTAGGAAACATGATGGAATGGAGGTAGGAATGATGAGGAGTGAGGGGACAAGGGGAGGGGAGCAGAACCTTGGTGCTTATCATCACATTTTTGCAACCCCATTTCTCATTTTTCTTGATGATTTTTTCATGGTCGATCTTGTGCTTTTGGGGTACCATTTAAATATCTTATGCACAGTAAATCATTGACAAATTTGAGAGAGGAGAAGTGTCAACAGGGCCTACCTCTTGATTTGCTAGCCTTCACAGAGATTTGGAATGATTAGCACTGTTTTTATGCCCCTGGCTATGTGCGTCACGTGCCAAGCCTAGTGTGCCGCGAGCTGGGTGTGCATCGCGCCCTTGAGAAAACTGAATGGCAGGCAGGCTGTGAGTGCGCTGCGCCCTCTGTGTGCGCTGCGCTCCCTGTTGTATGTGCCGTGCCTCCCAAACCAACTCTCACACTTTCACGATTTCGCTCTCCCACCTTTGTAATGTCTCTCCAAGCTTGCTATAGCACAATGGTTTTGCTTTGGGCCACAACAAGTATATATAGGCTTGGGAGAGATGGGTTTGATTTTTTCTTCCTTGAAAACCCACTTTCTAATGTTTGTGTTTTGCACTTTTTTCATTGACTTTAAAACACTGCTTTTCATTTTTTCTTTCAAATTTTGGCTCACATGATGGGATTTTCGGCATTTCTTTGCGTGGACTTTGTGACTAGGCATTCGGCCATAGAAACCATGACTGCATCTGAAAAATTAAACTGGCGATTTTTTGGAAAATTTTGTCGTAATTGACCTTGTTTGACTTTTCTTCAAAATAGAGTTTTGAAGAAGAGTCGAAGTCTCTTCAGGTGATGATGAAGCTTTCTAAACCATAGCTGTATAAGGTCTCCCTCTGGCCTGCATGGCTTTGTTCTGGACATGTTTTCAAAGACCAAATTTATGATTTCCTAGACCCAAACAGAAGGATGACTTTGCCCTGTAATATGACCAGACCTTGACTATCATGAATTTCAGTGATTATGGACAAAGACCTGAGCTAGCAGGGGCCAGAAATGAGGGAAAATGACTAGCATGACTTTCTCCATCAGATCATAGCATGTCCCTAGGGAAATGCAGCTGAGTGAATGGAGCGGGACACCTAAAATTGAAATGCACAAAGAGTTTTTATCTCTGACGAAGGGCTAACCAGATCGACTCTAACAGTGGGTATAAATGATTATGTGTGGTTTGGGCATGGGTTCACGAAATCTTCAATGGGGTCAAGTGGTGTTTTAGGTGATAGGTCAGAAGTTGGCTATGTGGTATTGGAATGGGGAAGGGAGGAGGAGAAATTGGTGGGGAATGTTGGTAAGGATGCTAGTGCATTCTTATCAATGTGAGCATTCTTATAGTATGGGTTATTTTCCAATTTTTCTTCTAATGTAGCAAGCACACGATGTTTACTGAAAATGCAATCACAAGCATGATGGTCATTACTATGACATGTAACAATTAGAATGTCCAAGTCTTCAACACGTCATGGAAACATTCTTGTGATTTTTGTAGTCTTGCGGAAAAAAAATGTGTGGCCAGTGTATTTATATTGGCCACCACGTGTGTGTGTTGCTTGGAGTATCGGTTTAACCCTAGCAATGAGAATTTATTCTATTTGTGAAGAGAAGGAAGGGAAGGTTGTTGAGGACTAGGATCCATGTTGTTCGATATTGATAAGAAATGACCTTTTGTTTCATACATGCATCTAGAGCAGTAGTACATTTGGTTCGAATTGCGGATATGATTTAAAACAAATGGAGCATGGACATTTAGGTACAATTTTATCAATATTTGCATGGAATTCATGATGTGAAACATTAGTGTGAATGTTGTTGAAAGCATGTTCAATGGAGGGGTTGGGGCAATGAGTTTTGGATGTACTTTTTTGAGTGTTTTTCTCAAGAGATCGAGAGTCTGAAAATTGAAAAAGAGGATTTATTTTGGGGTGGGAAGTGTTAAATATGTAGAGGTTTGATGGAAAATGTGAATTTGCATCATATGTTTCAAACGATGATTGTTGGTTTTTCGATCTGTTTTTATTTTTTTGGGAATCTACGATGCCTTTTTTAGCATGATAAACCTCACACCGATATGCATTTATTCATTCTTTATTTGCTTCATATTATCTTTGGGCACATTCATCGTTATAAGAAGCATAAATTTTCACAATTTAAGGTACCTATATGCAAGGGAGGGAAAACGAAAATGTTATTTAAAGAGAAAACAACCATGTTATTATATAAAAGGAAAAAAAATGAAGTTTTGAATATATTTATGTTAATTTATGATTACAACAATGTGTTTGAAAGAAAAATTCAGTAATTTGCAACTATACATGAAGATAATTGCATGTGTAATGCATCAGGTTCCCTCATTTGTTAAAAGAAGGAAAGTAAAAACAATGATAATAAGTGTATGTACACATGCAATAATAGATACAATGCAGGTCACATATTTATTTCAATATTGAATAAGAGAATTTTCCAAGAAGGCATACAATACTATATGGTCTAAAATTGTATTTATAAAGTAAAATAATACAAATTGCCAAAAGGCCAAAAGTACATGTAATGATATCTATCTGAGATATCGACATGTTATCTATTGCTCGAAGGATGTTGTTGCATTCTATTGTGAATTGAAATCTTTCTTCTTTCACGATAACACATTTCAAGTATGGTATTCCTCTAAATGTTTTTGTCTTCACTGATAGGGTGAAGATGATGTTTATCCAGAGTGCTTTGGAGACAATTTCCTCGATTCGATCTAGATCCAAGGATAAATCATATAAAACCTTTGCATAAATCCCAAGAATTGCAGATGTGGTGTCTTCGAAAGAAACTATTGAAACCAACTCACTAGTGCGATCTTGTATGTCGATCTTAAGTAAGTATCTGTAATCATAGTCAATTACTTCAACATTGTATTTTGGGCAATACCATATGCTTTTATTTTTTGGAATAAGTTTCTCATGAATTTTTTTCCATCAACAATAGATGGGAAAGAAAAGTTGTAAAATATATCCATAAAAAAAAAATTATTGTGCCCTTAAGTTGGTAGAATATAACTTTCTTGGAGGAATCGATAGTGTAAATATCTGCAATTGTTATTTTTTTGGTTGATGGAAAATGGAAGGTGAATATCTTGTTGTTAAGGATGTAGAAGTTGTAATGGAAACTTATTTTGTAAACCATGACTTTAGCTTGTGGGCCTCTTCAATGTTAGGATATACAAGAATAATGGGTCTTGTTGTAGTGCGAACTTTTTTGCATTAAATCCTCCGACACGAGAAAACTTGATTGCAATGATAGGGTTATTTCTTGCAGCACATAAGGAGGAAATTTCTTCATCAAAATTTCCTCCCCAGAAGATCACATCTATGTTATATCTAGACATGTCTTGAAAGTGTATTGTTTTTTTAGTAACTTCAGAGCTGTATTTTCTATGTATAGTGCTTGGATTGGAAATCTCAATAACAATACCAAGAGAATCAACAGTTGATTTGATGTTTGTTGTTCTAAAATCATTGATTGATTTTATATCGAAATGCACAATTAGGTTGTGTTTTCTTTCATTGGAAACATGCTCTATGGTAGATGTTTCATTTAAAAAAATTTCCCAGTCATTATTTAAGTGGTTGTATTTCTTATTATCTATTTTCACATTTCCTTTTGAGTCAATGTAGACATTTCCAACATGGATTTTGTCAAAAAAATAATCGGCAACATTGTTGAAACAAGTAATGTGTATTTCTCCACCTTCTATATCGAAGAGGTCAAAGCCAAACACTTTACCGGTTCCGTATTGGTAAGATTTAGTGATCTGATGGGAATATGGAATGACATGATGGATGTGTTTTTAATAGAAGGAAGGGGGGCAATGCCTTTTTTATGAAGGCTCTTGGTTCGATGAGGAGGGAATGTCTTCTTGAGAAGTGATAAAAATACTCATTTTTTTTGGATTACCAATTAAGGGTATAGATGAAGCATAAATCTAGAAGTTTATTAGCATTATAGACCTACACGGTAAATGATAGTCATAGGAGTAATTGTTAGATTCAAAAGTGGTATCAAGAAAATTTGTAAAGTTGAAATAAGAAATTTGTAACAAACTTAAATTGATGGAACAATAGCTGAAGTAGTCTAAATTTTAACATGTATAATAAAACACTTTTCCAACAATATTTGCAACGAGGTCATTGAAATCTATTGGAAGCATGAGGTGTTTCATATGTGTGCCATCAGAGATGGAATTGCGATATCGTAGAGTTAAAATTTTCATCG
Organism: Pinus tabuliformis; assembly: GCA_031772625.1. Taxonomy (NCBI): domain Eukaryota; kingdom Viridiplantae; phylum Streptophyta; class Pinopsida; order Pinales; family Pinaceae; genus Pinus; species Pinus tabuliformis. The sequence goes on from CM062811.1 coordinate 1,066,231,499, forward strand.
ACTAAATAGGGTCAAGTTCAGCAATTTGTAGCAATGGTTGAATATGAGTTTATCTAGAGAGCATTGAGAAAATAATATTCTCAATAAGTTTTGTTGTCATTTTATGAAAGTAGAGGGAACAAAATATGTATTATAGATTAAAAAAATTATAAAGGTTGTTTTTGCTTTAAAATTGTTTATATGTGGTTTTTCTCGCATCAGATGTTTACCATTAATAATATTCTTGTAGCACTACATGAAAAATTATGAACTAAGGAGAAACAAGCATATTCATATAGTTTGTAATTCAGTGGTTATCTAGACTTGTAAAAAAAAATGAACAGATTTATCACAACAACTTCCATATGATCATCCTCTTCCAAACATAGTTAAAACTGTAATTCAAAATTTCACAAACCTACCCATGATAAAATCAATCAGACTAGCGACCTAGCACTTGCTGAGAATATTCAATAAAACTATGTTGATTGCATAGGAAATGAGAATAACTAAGAAGACATTTTACTTTATATCTTGTGGAGTCTTAGGAGCTTAATGATTATCCTCTTCCATTTTTTGAGTGATCAACACTCTGAATATAAGTTCTGATTAGCTAAGGTCCTAAGGATATTGTGCAACAAGTTATGCCAACCCACTAATGGTTCATGTGTATTTTCAAGACTCAAGATGTGATGGTTGGTCAACTTGGGTTGAAATATTGTTGTTCTGAACATGAAAAGATACACACAATTCCTTGGATTGTCAGGAACTGATATGCCTTCTACTCAACCTCCCCCCTCCTTGACCCTCTATGTATCCATCTTCCTTATGCATGTGTGTTAGATAGTAGTTAGGTCAAATGCAACATAGGTGCCTTGGAATTATTTCTACAACTATAAAAGCTCCTAACATTTTCTGATGATTATGTCGACATAGGCATCCACAATGGGGTGGCACCTCCTATTAGCCTATTATTTGGTCCTACAAGACCAATATGCCTTCTACATAGCCTGCCCCTAAACAACCTCAGTAATTATGTGTTAGTTATTAAGAAGGACAAAGGAATCTATGTTGGTGCCTTAAAATTGTTTCTACAACTATACGATTATCGTCCTCTTGTACTGAAAATAGTATCTTGATATCCCATTTGCAAATGGCAGAGTTCTAATAAGAAAAATTATGGTTGTAGTCATTGTAGTGAGATTAAATCTGTTCATTTAGAGTCAACCGACTGACCTTACGGGCATTAGTTTTAGATTCAACCAGTAAATTTTGGTCAAAATAAGCATTTCAACAACTTATCATGATTGGATACAAATTCCACCATGAAAGGTTAAAAGTATATAACATAGAATATAAAAACTTCATTCATCATCCAAATCCTATTTCACATAAACGATGTTGATATCTCCTGTATCATTTTTAATAGAAAAGCCAACTACTATACCTTTGTAGAGAGATTTATCACTACAACTTCCATATGGTCATTCTCTTCCAAACTTAGTTAAAACTGTAATTCAAAATTTCACAAACCTACCCATGATAAAATCAATCAGACAGGTGGCCTAGCTCCTGCCGAGAATATTCAATAAACCTACGTTGATTTCATAGGCAATAAAAATAATTATTCATCCATCAAACAGTATAAAAATGATCATCAACAAAAATTTGAATCGATATAAATATGTGCATTTTTTCATATCAAATCTTGTCCCCGATTTAACTGTAATGTCAGTTCTAGTTAAAAATTGATCTAATCCATCCTTAATACAATGCCAATTGTCTTTGAAAATGTAAAAATAGAGGGCTAATTTTGGCAAGAGATCTAATTTTGGGAGAGATGGAAAAAATTACCACCTGCAAAGTGTATCTGGGCATGTAATCCTCGCAAGGCTAAGAATCCCATCGGATTGAAAATTGTCTGGGTTTCCTAAGGATATTGTTCAATAGGTTATGCCAACCCATTATTGGTTAATGGGTATTGTCAAGAATTGTGATTCTCAAGTGTGATGTCAAATATTTGATCTAGTTTACATAGAAAAAACTTCAAATGCCTCACATGAATTGGTTTTGTACTGATATTCAGTATATAGTGAAGTTATGTGACATCCCTACATCCCTTTATAGTTGCGGTCCTAGAAATAAATGATTATATGCTTCACAAGAAAAGTATTTGGATCATAAAGAATTCATTGGAATGAAATGCAATTAAGTAACAAGTGAAAACTATAAAATCCAACTAAGGACTTCTTTTGAAAGATATTTAACGAGTGGCTTTCTACTAGAGTGGTTAAAGTTTAGACTCTGATAAAAAAGAGGATTATAGTCTAGATTTTTATTTGAGTTTGCAATTTGGTGAACGTTGAAGAACCAACACGACTTACCTCACACACCAAAGTGTTGTGGTATTCAACAACCCCCCATTTGTTAATGATAGTAGTTAATGTTACTTTAACTAAATGGGGACCCTTTAAAAAGTTTCATCCAAAAAACAAAACTTAGCATTTAGTCATTTCTTTTATTTTTTGAATAAAGCAAAGATAACAATCAAAACCTTTTTGGGAACTACTAAAGACTTACCTTTTCATATATAGCATGTCTAAAACCCACCAAAGGACCTTTCTAAAAAACCTCCAAAATCAAGCAAAGTGATTAAATAAGGGCTCCATGATATAAATTATCATAAAATCTGACGAAAATAGAAGTCCTTAAGCTTTTTTAGGCTTACGTCTCGCAACGCATATCGCGACTCATGAAGAACTCTCTCTTAAAAATGATATAGCAAGATTTGCGAGTTGCGTAACCGCGAAGGTGCTTTGACTTTTATCGCATCGCATTTCGGGTATTCAAACACTTCGCACTAACCATCAACTAATATTGCGAAATACGATTCGTGCCCAGACCCACACCTTAGAATATTAAAAGTAAATATTTCGAGTCCATCAACTCTATTGCATAGGATAAACCTAGCGATTAACTATACGTGAAACAACTAATCGATGACTCACATCTCACATCTTGCAGACACATAACAGGAGGTAAGAATGCTAAAAGGCACATCTTGCGATATTGCGATCTGCGATATTGCTTCACAAATCACACAATCGCTATCATCACAGTACAATGGCTCGCCACCCTAGAAGCTTTCATACCATTTTACGATGCAAACATTTATGAGCAATAAAGCTAAGGAATAATGAATCATTAGTGGGAATTAGTGGGAAATAATTGTATTTATGTGTGAAAAGCCATTCATCTTGATACGATATCTTGTTACGTGCATTTAAATAATGCTTCTTTTACCACCTTTACAAGCCATCTGCATCATTTCATATTTACGTTCATCTTTGAGTGTGTGATATTTTTTGTTCTTCATTTAAGGAAAAAACCATAGCGCAGAGAATTGAGAAAAATGGGGAAAAAAGGCAAGGCTGTTGCCTCTGAGAAGACTGAGATGACTCCCCTATTCACAGATACCACATGCAGCAGAGAGGGAGGAACTTCTACATGGGAGACTATGTACAACATACTGGAGGAGGAACAATCGAGGATTATGGAAATTAATGTTACAGTTGACAGACGAGATTCCTCAAACGCTTCCATGTTAGAGACGACTTGCTCATTTTTGCACCGCATAGCCTGTCGGCTAAAGATAATCCGTTATACCAACATGGTAAAATGGGTTATTAATGAAGCAGACATCTCAGACAGAGAATTCAATACGAGAAGCCAAGGGGTCATCGAATCTTTTACCCTGGACAACCTACGACTTATGTACCACCTACCAGAGCCACAGGTCATCTACAACAGGCAATTCATAGAGAAGTTTGCTAAAGAGAACAATGACCCAGCGGATTGCACCCGCACCTAGTCAAATAATGAAGAGAAAATCAAGAAAGACAAAAATGGTATGTACACTACTGCATCTATTTTTCCCCCTTATAGTTTTGTTGTGGCTATGTTATGTAGACTGTTTGGCAGACCTGATAGTACTAAGTTCTCCCCAGAGTGGTTGTCATTAATAGACGTAGTCGTTAACGCAACTATAATGAATTGGGCCCAAATCTTGTCAGACAATTTAGCAAAAACAATTATCGAGTATAAAAGGAGAAGAAGTATTGCTTCGAGGGTTTACCCTCCATTTTTTATGAGTGCCTATGTTATGGATGTTATTTGTTTTAGTTCAAAGCTCCCCATTATGGGATGGAAATGGACTGTTCGAAATCCACTTCCCATTCATGTGTACCACAAGGTCATGTGGGAATCCAATTTTCAACCACATTTTTTCAATATTTGCCATGGTGTTATGCTCCCTATTCACAAGCGGCTTTATAATTGAGAAACCCCCAGGTTTTCCAAAGAAGTTGAAGTTGACATCCTCCTAGTGGCCAAATGGTTCAGGAGGAAACTTTTACATATATCATAGTTTTTGGCAGCATCACTTCCCCCCACATCCTCCCATACTATGTTCCAGATAAATTGATGGCTATAGAGATAGCCTACCAGACAACTAGTGAGGGAGGAATGAGCCATACATTGAAAGAATCAAATAAAGTCATTTGGCCTGCATTCCATGTACAGTGCGGAGCATTTGCACTACATGACCTGGGACACACGTTCAAAGAGGAAGAGAACATGCTATCTTTGCAATTACCCTAATTCCATGGAGGACAGTATGACTCGTTTGGCATTGTCAAGAATTTCACCGCTTTGGTGAAAATAAAAGTATTCACTAATGAGGAGGATGTTTTTGATGATATATTTTTGTAGAAAAACACCTTTGTAGAGGTGAAGCATATGGTACAACTAATTTTTCACCAAGAAGATCTCAAAAATTTTACAGTTACAGAGAAAGAAAGCTGGCAATGGTCCCATTCGACCAATTATTAACTGAACCAATAAGGGAGCCTACTCCCAGTGTGACTATAGAAGGTGACTCCAAAGAAAATTCCAAATCTGATTCTGAGGCAGAGTCTCAAGAAAAATCTGTCGGGTAATCGCGACCTCAAGGTGACCACATGTTTACAAGAGCGATCCAAAATTTGGAAGCACATGCTAGACACTCCTGGAAGGGAAGCAAGTTCAAAATTTTCACCTTAAGGATGCACTGTTTTGCCACTTTGGACACATGTGTGTTCCTTCAAGCGAGTGTGCCAAGATGATTTGGGAGGCACACTATAGTCAGGTTGTTGGACATTTCAAAGTAGAGAAAATACTGGCGATATTGCAGAAGTATTTTTATTAGCTGAAACTTCATTAGGATGTTGGGAAGTACATTATATCCTACATCGTCTGTGTGATTTCCAAGCCAACCATCAAGAAGCAAGGCATGTATACTCATCTACCTACTCTTAGTCGGCCTTGGGAATCTATCTCCATGGATTACATGTTGGGCCTTCCTTCTACTAAGCATAGAAACGATTGTGTTTTTGTGGTCATCAACAGATTCTCTAATATGGTCATCACGGTGGCCTGCAAGAACAGTTTCACAACAAAGGCCACTGCTAAGCTCTTCTTTGAGAGAGTTTGGGTACAGTTTGGGATCCCATAGTCCATTGTCTCAAATCAGGAAAGCAGATTCTTGAGTACATTCTAGTCCAGTCTCTGGTCGATGTTGGATACGAAACTTACTAAGTCCACAGATTTCCATCCCCAAACTGATGGCCAAACAGAGGTTGTCAACATGATGATCGTACACATTCTGTGAATGTACAACTTGAAGCATCCAAGCAAGTGGAATGAAATTCTCCCTTATGTCCAACAGAGCTACAATAGAGCTGTCCACATCTCAACAGGCCACAACCATTTTTGGGTAGGGCTGGGATTTTAGCCATTATGTCTTATTGATGTGGCCATACCATTTGCAGCCACACAGGGAGATTCGGCTCACATCCAGTATGAAGGAAAAAGGGCTAACAACTTCAATGAGCGCATTCAACACATCCGCCAGTAGGTCCATGATATATTGGACAAAGTCAATGCTAACTACAAGCAGTGTCATGATCAACATCAAATGTCACACAAGTTCTATGTGGGCAAAAAAATTTGGCTACATTTGCAGAAGGAGCGCCTCACTGGACCCCACCTCAAGCTTCACTCGCTCAGGACCATACACCATCTCCAAGGCTATCATTGATAATTCCTTTAAGATCACCATCCCACCGTTCCTTGGTCTGCACCCAGTGTTCAATGTAGACCACCTTCATCCATACTTCCCACCATTGTTGGACACATCCAACATTGCAGAACAACTCACACCAATAAAGCTCAACCTGGACTGCATGCAATAGGCCACAACTGATCAGATCATGGACACAGATCAAGAACCCTCGCCAACATAGGATACAGTTATATCAAGTTGTCAAAGCAAGCCAACTCATTCATCAGGTTAAGTGGTTCACTAGGGACCAGGTTCAATAGAAATTTCCTCACCTCTTGGATGCTTTGCATGCATTGGGGACCATTACTTCCTAAGGGGGGAGGAATGATCTAGGTGGATATTGGTGGCTACCTGCCTATTCCACCTAGACCCTCGAGTCAGTTTCATTTGTTTACTTGTTTATTTCAGCATTTACTATTTTTCACATTTTTTCGGGTCCTGAAATTCTGAAGCAATTTTGACCCCCTAAATGACATTTTTTTGAGGTACACTATAGGCCCATAGCCTTAGGCAAGGTCCTGTAGAAAAACTTATAGTACTCAGAGAGACCTTTCCTACAAGGTATCATACGCACCAAATGGAGATAATATGACCACGTTATGACCCCAAGAAGTTGGCTGCCCAACTAATCTCAGCGGGGCCCATAAAATATTGGTGTTACATCCCCTGGGGTTATGGTTTTGGTTGTTTAGGGTTTCCTCATGTTTTTCAATAATAAATAGGAACTTGAGTCTAATTGTAACACAGTTCAGTTGGCATGTAGCCACCACATCTCTTCTCAAAGATAAGTTATCTTCGTCCAAGCTATCTTATTTCCATTCTGTTTGTAAGCATAATTCATTATTTTTCTATTAATGAAATGAAGTGTTTTTCTGCTACATCTATGTATTTATGACTATATCTATAATTTGTAGCGTTCTTGTATAAGATTGGATCATGGAACAAACGTTGCCATGCCCACACATTCAATTATTTGCCCGCATCATTACACCGCAATTGTCAGATCACTCGATGTTGAAACATCCCAATAAGCAACCCCTCCATCTTGATGAGACAGGCAAGAAAAAAGTGGAGCTGGACAAATGTTTCTATATGTTACTTATGAAACTAGTGTCTCCTCTAGGATTGCCACAATCGAATCTGAACGAATCCTACTGTTGTGGCATCTTAGCTTACGTGACAATTGATAGTTCCTTTGTCTTGTCTCCCAAAAGAAAAGACTTGATGTTAGTCAATGGAATATTGCAACACATCCATAATACAGAGCTGAATTTTCATTGTCCTGCATAATTTTTCAAAGGCATTGTCTAATTATTATACTTTTCGAGTTTTATTTTAGAATTATGGTTAAAATAAATAAAAAATGATTTTGGTTATAATTCAGGCTTTCATCATCTTTAAAAATTGAGATTACTGATATATTTAAGAGTTGTCAGTCAAAGATATAAAGTAGTGAACTCTAAATACAGACCTCTTTAGGAACATTCCTTAAAAAACATTGGTTTCTTTAGTAAAATTCCGCCAAAACATAGCATGGATTGATGTAGAAAAATGCCTGAAAAAACAAGCCATATTTTATTATAATTCCTAAAAAATGGTATGTTGCAACAATGTGGCCTACTTTAGAAAAATTCCTATGGCCCACTGCAGAAAATTCATTTTACCTTCTTCTCACTTAAGGAACTTTCAGTTTTCAGAGTGTGTTTTCCTTCCACCTTTTTACACCACAGATTTCTCACTAGAGGATCTTTATAAGCTACGAGTGGATTTTCCTTTTTCTCTTTTAACTTCACGATTTTCAGTATATGATTTCTTTTTCCAGTGCCTCTATGTGACATCAATAAAGACAGAGAGTGGAAATATTTTATTTGAATTCCATAAATCATAATGCCCTTATTCATTATTGTATCAACTCATGTCAATGTCTAAATTCGATTAATTTCGGTTTATATTTCTTATATTTTTCACATTAACTTTTTTATTCTTTAACTAATGTTAAGAAATGAAATATAGTATACTTATTATTATTCTCATTACATTTAAATTTTTTTTAACAAATAATTGTTTTGGTAATGGTGTTATACAACTTTAATGCTTTTTTAAGTAATTAAAAATGTGCATTATTAAAAAGTATTAATTAAGTAATTAAAAATGTGCATTATTAAAAAGTATATTTTTTTATACAGGTGGTTGCAAATTTACAAATGTCTCAAAAGAGATAAATACAATTTCCAATTGGGGAAATGTATGGATGGACAAAAGAGAAAACTTCTAAGACTCAAAGCAATTTAGAAGCATGTGAAGAAACTCATAACGCTCATGTGGAACAACAATTACATGAATTTTTTGGAAGTTCTTCTGATCATGATGTAGACGAAGAAACAAATGAAGTTGAAAAAGAGGTTGCTAATAATTTAATAATGAAAGTGCAAACAAAAAGACAATTTCACATGGAATGGTTAGATAAGTTTGTTTGGTTGAATTATGTGAGGTTTGATGACAAAATAACTATGAAGTGTATCTATTGTGAGAAGTATAGGATGAATGGACCATGGGGTTTAGGGAATGGTTGCACAACATTACAACATGATGCTCTTGTTACTCATGAAAAATCACAGGTGCATAAAGATGCTAATGCAAGATAGATTAATCCATTAGAGGGAAAGATGAAACCAATTCCAGATCATATTAGATAGGTCGGAGATTCCAATAAGGAAAGTGATTTCTGCAATGAAAGTATCATATTTAATTTGTGAAGGAGATTTATCTCTATCAAAGTATGAGAAGCTTTGCAAATTTCCAATGGATGCAAAAACTCCAAATATACCAAAGTCTCTAGAGTATTCTTCATACACAACTAGTAAGTCTACAAATGATTTTATATATTGCATATCAAAACATCTTTAACAAAATCGGATAAAGAATATGTTCGAAAGTCCATTCTTTTCATTGATGGTTGATGAAAGCACTGGTTGAACCTTAAAGCAACACCTTGTTTCTTATGCAACATATCTATATTCAAAGGGTCTCAGGCCACCTTTCTCCCAGTTTATGAAGCTCAAGGATGTAGTGGATGGAAAAGGAAAAAAAATATATGATAATGTCAATCAATTAATAAATGTTAAAGGCCTTCAATATAAACATTTGATAGTTGTTTCTATAGATGGGGCTTCAGCAATGATTGAACATGAAAATGGTCTTGTTTCATTTTGGAAAAAGAACAATCCGAACCTTATTACAATTCATTTTGTGGCTCATCGTGAGTCTTTAGCAGCATCAGATGCTTCTAAGAAATTACCTGAGTTACTGTTTTTTGAAAAAAATGCAAACAAAGTGTATTCATGGGTTCAGAAATCCCCACAGAGAAATAATATACTTAATGATTTTCTTAGAGTCATGCAAATTGATATTCTTGATTTTCTACAAATACATTCAGTGAGATGGTTATCTAAAGGGGGTGTTATTATAAGTCTTGTGAATCTTATCCCAACAATTTTAACTTTGTGGAAAAATGAAAAAAAAAACTTCATCATGGTATGACAAGACATGAATATATTCTATCCAGTTTTGTTTACATATGTTTGTTGATGTACTAAGGGAATTGAACAAGTTGAATGTGCCTTTTCAAGAAGAAAATGTAGACATTACAACTATTGGGTTAGCACTTGAAGTACTTATAAGCACATTATCTAGATGGTTCTTGAGAAAAGAGACATTTGCAGAAGGCACAACTTATCGTTCAAAATTTTTGAGTGATTCTCAAAATGGATAAATTGATATTAAATATGAAGGGACAATTGTAGATAGACATTATTTACGATATATTTTTATCTCAGTCATGGATATTGAATCTAGTGAAGCAAGGAAAGAATCTATGAAACCTTGTATTGAAGGTACACAAGAGAATTGCGAGCAACCCATAGAAGGTTATATAGAGAGTCTCATAGATTCTTTGAATGAAATATTTCTAGGCCTTCATCTTTTTAATGCAGCCAAATTTTTCAACCCTTGTTATTATCCAGAAGAGCGTCATAATCATGAGAAAAATTAAGAGCATTGGATTTTAAAGCTTTTCCAACATTTGCAACATACCATATCAAGTTATATTGGATTTGTAGATTTATTTGATGTTAAATATTGTAAATGAGAGTTTCACCTTTTTGTTGATTCATTAAATTTGGATTGTGAGGGTTTTTCTATGAAAGGAGCATGGAAAGTCTTTCGTAACACAAAACAATGACACAAATTATCCTAATATGATGAAATTATGGCAAGTTGTACTCACTATTCCTACAAGTACAGTGGATTATGAAAGGGGAGTTTCTAAGAAAAACGTCATCAAGGACATTAGAAAATCGAGGCTCTAATGAAAGTATCTTTGAATGGGCTTGAGTCTTCTAATGTTGATTGGCATGCAGTTTATGAGGTATGGACATATACAAAGTCAAGAAGAATTCTTGTGCTTTGAATGTTCTTCTTGGTTATGTTTAATAAAAGATATATGTACTGAGATATTCCTAATGATAAGTTTTTTTTAGTTTCTCGAGAAACTGACTGTAAATGAAGTATAATTATGATCTATTATTACATATATTTTTTTGTATTTTCTCTAGAATGTTTGACTTTCAATGAAATATATTATACTTTGGAAAAATCTCACTATATACTTTAATTATAGTACATCAGTTATAAATTGACATAATATATAACATGACTCAAAGCTAGTGTAAGCATTATAGAATCGTCCTCTATTTTCAATAAACAAATAAACCAATATTCAACTGTGAACATTATTGACACATTAAAATATTGACAAAACCCTTCAATGATCAAAGTCATGTATTCTCTCAAAAATAAATACTTCATTCACACATCAAAATATTAACCAAAAACCCTTCAATGATCAAAGTCATGTATTCTCTCATAAATAAATACTTCTACTCAGCAATCTACGCATGCTTACTTCACAAATTAGTAACAAGATTAATAAAAGTATAAATATACTAATCACTAACTAAATTTCTTTATTAAACTATCTAGATTGTTGTTAAATCATCCTGTAATATACAGGGACATGTATCGTGGGCCACATATGGTTAGCCATTAAAGACTATATTAAAAAAAACACTCATTTTAAAATTTATTATTAAATATTTATGAATGATGAACATTTAAAATTAATGTTTATAAATAAGAGTCATTATAAACTTTCAATTTGATGACTTATTTTCATAATTCTGGAAATGAGTTAAGATGGACCATCAGTTAAATTGATTATCACTTGTTAAATTTATCGTTAGTTGGCTTAAAATCTCAAAAAAAAAAAAAAAAATTGAGACATTTAGATTTGGTAATTACCACTTTTTCAAAAACACTTTTAAATCAAAAACGTTTTTCCAGTTATATTTTTTGGTTGGATTAAATTTTTCCTAATTTACATTCCGAACCATTTCTCACCCCCATACAAATCTATACAACCATGTTTGTTTCTGCAATTTCACTTCTAGATAGCATATTGAACCAATTTATAATCGAAGCAGTGTAGTAGATCTATGTAGAGCAAGTGCCCATAATCTCCCCAAAAAGAATTAAGACATTTAGATTTAGTAATTACCATTTTTTCACAAGCACTTTTAAAAAAAAACGCGTTTCTAGTGATATTTTTTAGTTAGATTAATTTTTTCCTAATTTACATTCCCAACCATTTCTCACCCAATACAAATATATATATAACCATATATTTTTTTTCTGCAATTTCACTTTTAGACCCAATTTGTCACCCTATACAAATACATACAACCATGTTTTTTTTCTGCAATTTCACTTTTAGATAGCATATCGAACCAATTTATAATCTAAGTAGTGCAGTAGATCTATGTATAGCAAGTACGTAGTGCGGTAAAAGTTTTGTGGGGTCTATTTATGAAACATAATTCTTCCCTTAGTAGAAATTTCTTCAAATTTGCATTTACTACAACAATCTTTCGAGTGAGTTCTTTATGAATTTCACTCAAATGTGCAGCCCATCTTTGATGAAGTTGTATTATAAGAGCTATTGCACCAGTTGATTAGTAATTTTACTATGTGATCTCTAATTTTTTTTGCACTTGCTGTATATTTGATTTTTAGCACGCGCTGTATATTTGATTTAGTTTTCATTGGATGATTTATTTTGTGTTCTAGAATAAATTTGTAAGTTTTTGAAAGAAAGTTTTCAAATAAGTGGAAGTATGACGCTTACAAATTTGATTAGAATTTCAAATGAAAAGTATGAAAAATTCAAAAATATTATCAAATTTTCATTCAATTTGAGAAGTTGCGAGGATTTGAAATTCCAGGTTTGAAATGAAACAAATTGAATAGTGGTAAAGTACAGAAGTACTAGATCCTGAAATGCGTGCATGTTTTGATCATTAATATTTTGGACAGATTTTATTTTATTTTATTTTATTTTATTTTATTTTTTTTTTTTTTTTTTTTTTTTTTTTCAAAGGTGTCAAAACCTATCAACTCAAGGGTCGAACCAACAATGAGGACAGCCATCTCTCGCTGCTATCCGCTATTGCGGGTTTGACTCATCACTGTTAAATAGGAAAACCACGCCCCCTGTAATAACTCGCTGGCGGTCCGTAAGGGAGCAGGCTTCCACTTCTACCAAATGCCTCTGGACCTTGGGCAGTTAACCTGTTTCCTTACGTCCGAGGAAGACAAGCTCTTAGCCAAGCAGAGACAGTTTTACGGCATACTCCAGAGCGAATTTTGAACAGAGATTATTGTGAGTTTTTTTGAAATAAGTTTTTTTTTTTTTTAATTTTAATTTTCAAATTAATCTTTTATTTCTGACAAATAAATTTTAAATTCTATAAAATAACCTATCAAAAATTTTAAGCAATGATAAAATTAGAATATATTTTTTATAAAAATTAAAACTTATTTTTATAATTAACAAATATTTAGTTTAATATTTGATAATTATGAGAAAAAAAATTTATTAATAGCAACTAAATTAAACTCAAAAATTAGTTTGATAAACGGATTACAATATACTAGGCCTTGGCTAAAGAAACTTGAACGAAACCTTTAGAATATTTTAACCCCATCATAATTGCGGGGCATGAATATAAAAATCTTTAATCTCTCTCTTAAAAAAAACTCTTCTACCGCCTAACTCTTAAAAATATGCCCATGCTCATTAAACCATTGACTTTCCTCGAATTCATTGACGCGCGCTTATAAATATTAACACGGTCTTTTCTCGCTATGATCGCGCTGCAGGCCAATAACGACTGCTTGCGAATAAACAATGCGATTCTTACAGACTACGCTGGTTCTTGCTAAACCTTGAAAGTTGTAGATTGGAACTCTTTGCACTGGCGATGACTAAGGGTGCCGGCGGCTCTCGTTCATTCAATGGTGGTAGGCTCCAACCCTGCCACCTAGGAGACTACCACACTTAACCATTCAACGGTCGTAGGCTGCAACCCGTCCCACCATGATTTATTGGTGGCGGCTGTGGTAAAAGTCATGCCCTAGTTGGCGGACTTTAGACGTCAACGTCAAGAGTACTTCAAGATTTTGCCTGTTAAAATCGATGGCGGTTTTTCAACTCTTGGGCAGCGACAAATTGATGAAGAAAAATGAGCAGAAACGACCGATGACATTTCATTTCACGACGAATAAATGTGCCCCCAGCTCGCCCTATTGTACAACTGTAGATATAACGTGACGTACCGGAAACAAAATTATCACTGCAAACGAGACAGAGCTAGTCCGATACGGCACGGCATCATTCTTGGCCTATCGATTCAATCCATGCGCAGACCAATCGAGCTCCTTATAAATACAACGCCCTCGCATGCTATTTATCAATCCTCTGATTTCCTGTGATAAAAATGGCGGCCTTTAAAGACCAATCTAGGATCTTCCTGATTGGATGTGTGGCCATCTTCTGTTGTTCAGTTCTCGCAGGTAAATGACCATTATATTGCATTATTTTCCTCTCTACTTTGATACATGCTTCATACAATATGATTGTTATTCAAAGATTTAAGTTCAACCTTGTCGCTCTATTAAACTGATTTAATTGAATTCGGTGTGCAGATGGTGATAAAATAGGAGTGGACTATGGCATGGACGCAGACAATCTTCCATCTGCAGACGAGGTGGTAACTTTGATGAAGTCCAACAACATTGGGAAAACGAGAATTTACCAGGAAAACAATGTTGTACTGCAAGCTTTCGCGAATTCTGGTATCGATGTAATAGTGGGTGTCGCTAACGACGAACTGGAGAACATATCTTCCAGCCAAGAGTCGGCAAACGGTTGGGTTAACGAGAACATTGTGCCCTTCTATCCCGCCACCAATGTCAAATACATTGCAGTGGGAAACGAGGTTTTGATAGGGGACGTTCAGTACGTACCCTATCTTGTTCCGGCCATGAACAACATTCAAACTGCGATCCAGAACGCTAATCTGCAGAATAGCATCAAGGTCTCTACCACCCACAGGCCGGATGTTAGCAGCGGCTACCCGCCGTCTAACGGAACCTTCGTAGATGCTGTGAAGGACACGATGAGCCAAATACTCAATTTTCTGTCACAGAACGGCGGTCCCTTCATGGCGGATGTCTATCCATACTTCAGCTACATCGGCGACACAAAAGACATTTCTCTGGATTATGCTCTGTTTAAGTCTACGTCTACGGTGGTGCAAGACGGAGATCATAGCTACACCAACCTGTTCGATGCCATGGTTGATACTCTTTTGTCGGCCATGGAAGCCTCGGGGTATCCCAACATCCCGATCGTCATTACCGAAAGTGGATGGCCTTCTGCTGGCGCGGATGCGGCCACCATTGAGAATGCTCAGACCTATAACAATAATCTTATTAAACATGTATTATCGAATGCAGGAACACCAAAGAGGCCAGGAATGAGCATCGACACATATGTTTTCGCGCTTTTCAACGAGGATTTGAAGCAAGGCGACGAGACAGAGAAACACTTTGGACTATTCAACCCTACTACTAAACAGCCTGTATACTCTGTCAACTTCTCACCATGAGTTGTGTTGGAATCCACATCACATGTGACCCGAGTCGATGCAGACAAGCCCTTATCTTCATGCAGTGCTATATGTAATCTGCAAGTGTATGGTTATTTCTAAAATAATTTGTGAACAATAAAATGTCAAAGAAGTTGAGTTTAATATCGTTTTGGAAACTGAAAGTCTTTACATTTGTTTTCAAAAGTGACGTTGAGCGTTGAGAAACAACCCGTGTAGTTCGCCAATTATAACCATGCAGGCAGACTTCCCTGAGTTTTAACCAAAACAAATAGCTATATCGAATTTTCATTGAAGCTACCGTGGCAACCTAAAAATCACAAAATCACAAAATCATGTAAAAGAAGAGTTCATGAGAATTTTTGCAGTAAGGGAAAAAAAATTTGTGGTAAAATAAAATTGTGATAAAATTTTGATGGGTATGGTTTAAATTTGTTTTTTTAATATATAAATTTAACATTCTAAAAAATTTTAAACATTTAGATTATCAAAAATTTACTCATCAAACTTATAATTTCAATTAATGCAAAACAAAAAACTTATAATTTCAATTAATGCAAAACAAAACATGGTTTCGAAATTTAGACTAACTGCGTTTATTAGTATCCATTCTACGCCTATGTAGGTGTCCAAACCATATGCCTCTGCAAGTTCTTTGAATTTACAGAGTTCTATATTTAAAATGAATGGACACGTTGGATGCATGCGCTCGTCTGTACAGTTGGGTAGTTTTTTCGCATTCAAAGCATTATTGATGACTAATAAATTGTGTGCCTTCGGGTTTCTAAGTCTATTGTAGACATGTGCATTTATTAGTGTAGAAATTGGTGTTCAATAGAGACCCGCTAATGTTGTTGTTTTCATGAATAAAAATAATATTTTTAAGTAATTTATTTTGATAATATTTGATAAATATTTTTTGGAATTTGGTAAAAAAATTATAATTAAATTTTGATTTGTTTTATTTAAATTAGTTTTTTAATTGTATATATAATTTAATATATTCAAAAATTTAAAATATTTTGATATAAAAAATTTATTGTCAAATTTGTGATTTGAATAAATTTTTTTAATTAAATAAAAAATAACAAAAAAAATTAAAAAGATTCCCGAGAAAAAGGGTAAAAGATTGCACCTCACATGTATCTGACATATCACATATCTCCAGTGCGCCAATCAATCAGTTTATGCCTAACGGCTGCTCCTCGCCCCATACGGCAAGGCGTCCTACCCGGCCTATCGGTTCTTCATGTGATAGAAATGGGGTCCTCTAAACGCCAAGCGAGATCATCTTGATCAGGTGTATTGTCACCTTCTGCCGTTGAAATCAAGCCTTTCATTATCCGACCCTTTTCTTCTTATTTGCAATTTCTCCTTAATTGCCATAGAAATTTATTTAAATATATTAGGACTTTGACATCCGTATATCTTTTTTTTAATACATAGAGTTTTAAAATTATTAATTCTTCAAAAAAGCAAATCTAATTATTAACATTTTTTTTTGTTTCTAGAATAATTAGTAATTAGTTTTTTTCACGAGAAAAAACAAGAGAATTTTATTTAATCAAAAGTTGTTACATATATTTTAAAAGAGTAACTTAACATTTTAATAGTTTTTATTTTGTCCTATAGCATTTTTTTAATGGTCAAGTTGCGTTGATTATGTATTATTTAGTCGTGGTTTTGCAGTTTTAATTAAAGTTTTGGGAAAATGCTTAATATTTCCATTTTTGTATTAATTTAAAAATAATTTTCAAATTTTCAGTAAATGTTATTTCTAATTTTTGATTGGTTGAGGAAGCTCTGATGGTACATAATTCCACTAATGTATGACGTTTTATTTTTCATTTTTTCCAATGCTTGAAATTCATTTTAAAATTAAAATAAAAGTAATTTTGTTGAGAGTTTTTTCGGTAAAAATCACATTGGAAACAATTTGGCGTCACATTTAAAACCATCTAGGGTGGTTCATCTTCATCTTATACAAGATGAACCACACTAGATCATTTGAAATGTGTCGATAAATTGTTTCTAATGTGATTTTTACCGAAACAACTCTCAACAAAAGTAATTTTGTGAGTGGCCATTGAGTTGGTGTGTGCCTTGACACTGTCACTGTTATGTTAACACTCTGCTCAACGATGAGGTTACAGGTTGTTTTCATAGGCCTCTAAGGGGGGAAGGGGGGAAGCGGGGCAGGTGGGCCGAACAAATGTCGAAATAATATTATTATGTTTCCTCGTGCAGAGGGTCGAGTATGTGTGGGAAAGTTGAGGTCCTTTCCATACTGAGTGCTATGATATTGAAAAACAATGTGGTAATTAGTATGGTGATTACCTTGAGCAGAGCCAAATTTTGGTGATTACCCTGAGCAGAGCCAAATTTTGTTCTCTGGTAACTTTCTTAGGAATATGTTGGCAAACCTTGTCTATTTCCTCTATTCTGTTGGCATTTGGTTCTGTAAGGATGTCTTTGAAATGTTCGACCAAGAGCCGTTCCATTTCTTTCTGCTGCATCACTCTATTTCCTTGACTGTCTTTCAAGGAGAAGATCATGTTGTGGTGCCGATGGTTCAGCATTGCTTTATGGAAGAATTTGGAATTATTTTCCCCCTCTTTTTGCCATTAGACACGAGATTTCTGTTCCCGCAGAATTTCTTCCTATTTTTGTCTTTCCTCCAGTTGCTTGATTACCCTGCCTTCCTCTTCAGCCATCTCCTCGTTGCGTCCATCCTTGATGATTTGTTGTTGTATTCCTTCCAATCTTGACTGGAGTTTTCCGTGCTCCTGCTGGATATTGCCGAATTCTTCCCTATTCCATTTCTTGATTTTGCTATTTATTTCTTTGAGTCTGAGTTGGAACGAGTGCATTTTGTTGCGGCCTTCCGTTCCCCTCTTTCTTTCCTGCCACCAGCTTTTTACTTTGTCTAAGAAGTCAGGAGCTCTAAGCCAAAAGGATTCAAAACGGAAGGGCCTCTTTTTATTCAGGTCATTCAAGGCTATTTCGAGCTTAATTGGCCAGTGATCGAACCCTATTGGGGGTAGGATAGAGGCTTCGTAGAAGATATCCAATTCTATTATGTGCTCCGAGATTAGAAATCTATCCAATCTTGACGCAATTTGTTTGGCCCCTCCTCTTCTATTGTTCCAGGTGAATTTCCCGTTTATAGTTGGGATATCAACCACCCTTAATTCTGCTTGGACATCCCTGAATCTTTCCATCTCCGGGTCTTCTCTGCTAATTCCACCTTTTTTTTCTTCTCTGGAAGTTATCAAGTTGAAGTCTCCTGCCAGAATCCATCTCTGCTCCTGGTGCATGTTTCTAAGCTTTTCCAATTGGTAAAGGAACAAGCCTCTATCAGCATGGGTATGGGGCCCGTAGATAGCCGAGACCGCCACCCATTCACTTTGTCCAATGAGTCTGAATCTTCCTGTCAGGATTCTTGGCATTCCTATCCACCAATCTGATAGGACTTCTGCTGGATTCCAAATAATTGCTATCCCTCCTGCGCTTCCTTTGGTGTCTATGGTTACTTGTTCATATCTTGGGTTTATTTTATTGAGGATTTCCTCCATCTTCTGGCCTGATATTTTAGTTTCTTGGATAAGCATAATTTGGGGTTTGTCCTTCCTGAGTCTTGCCGCCAAATGTCTCTGTTTCCCTTTGTTGTTTAAGCCTCTAATATTCCAAGATGTCAAGATCATTGGTTAACTTGGGATAGGTTTTGAAACACCGCTGACAGTGGAACCACTCTCCCTGTATTGACTAGCATTTCTCCCATTAGTTGGATGGAGTCCTTAAGATTTTTCGTTCATCTTTTTTTCCCCGCCTTTCCTTGTCCTTGCTGATCTGTTCTGTTGTCCTTCTGGCTCTCTTGGAATTCTTCTGGTGTGGCTTTACATTTCTCTAGTTTAGCTTTATACTGCTAGAAGGTTTCCGCATACAGCCTCTTTTGGTCTTCCGGGATAAACCTCTCATCTAAATTCCTCCATTCGTTCAGTAGTTTCCTTAAGACTTCTTCCTCCTCACTTAGATCTTCCCTGTTTGTCTCCAGGTCTGTTTCCATCTGTTCAGCTTGTTCGTCCTTTTCCTTGCCTTTCTCCATGGGCTCACTCGGGGCTTTCCTTTTTGAGTGGTTTCTTTCACTGCTCTCGCTATTTTCTGACTCCTTATCCTCTTGATTTTCCATGGTTTGGTCATCCTCTTCGCCCTCTTCCTGTAATATTGCAACACTGTTTGATTTCTCTAGGGTTGGTTGTTTTTCCTTCCTGTCTTCATGGGGGGTTTCTTTATTTATTTTCCTTTTGCTTTTCACCTCTTGGTATCCTTCCTGGTCTATTGGTCCTTTCTTTTGCAGGGGGGCCCTCCTTTCTTCTTCTTCCCTTGTAATCGGGCATTCCTTAGCCAGATGGCCATGGACATGGCACCTACGGCATCTAAACGGGATGTGCTCATAGTCTATGTTTTGCTGCCAAACTTCTTCATGATATTCAAGTTCCACAGAGTCTGGGATGGGGTTTGCGAGGTTCATATAGACACATATCCTAGCGTACGAGGTGTACCTTCCTTTCTTCGTGGTTTCTGCTATTTTCACAAAACTTCCTATTGAGTTTCCTATCCCCTCCAAGATTTTCGGGTCCCAGAAATCTATAGGTAGCCCAAATAAACGAACCCAGACAGGTGCTGCTAGAAATGTTTCTTTATCAAGGTTGTAGCATTCCTCCCAAAAACGCATAAACAGACCAGCATTATAATAGAAATAAGGGCCATTTTCAAATACCTTTTCCTTGTCTTGTAGGTTTGAGAAAATTACCATGAAGAAACCTTTCGCTCCCAACTTGAGCTCGATGTGGCCTTGGGGCTGCCATTTTTGCTGAATCCACTTGGTGAGATCTCTTTCCGACGGCCAGACTCCTACGAACTTGCAGATAAGGGCATGATCCCTCATGTAGCTTCTATACCTTTCCAGTTTATTCGCTGGAATCACGAACCTGGGTCTCTCCTCTGCACATGGCAGGCATCTTCCCCTGCGACCTGCTTGCCAGGTTGCTCCCAGCACCGGCCCTGCGCTCTGGTTCTCCTTTGTCGCCTGACTGTTCTGGCTGTCTCCTGTCACCGTATCCCGATAGGAGGGGATCTCTCCCCTCCTGACATCTTCTGTCATGCCTTTTGTCTCTTAGTCTCTGCTGACTTCTGCTGGTCCGTTCTGTTATTTGCCCCTTGGCCCTTCCTTCGCTCCTCCCCGAGGGTTTTACTGTCTTGCCGCCATTAGGTTTTTGGTTGCAGAGCGCTCCTCCTTTCCAAAATAATGATACTTGAAATACTATAACAATAAGAATTTATGTTTTTCACTGCTTTATATTATTACTATTATTATTTCAAACCACATATTATATGTAAATTGTTGACATTGAAATAACTTAATTAACATGGGATATTTTATTTATGAATTACATTGTAAAGAATTTTTTTTATTAGTATAATATATTTTTAAATGCATCTCAATATTACTTAATTTTGCATTAGTTTATTTATGGTGCACATTGAAATTTTCAATTACTACTAATATTTTTTAAATGTTACATGTTAATTATATAGTAAAAATAGAATGAATTACACATCTCCCTCTTATTAATATTATTACAAAGGAGTTTAATCTTTTTATTTTCAATTACTTCTTGACTTTGCACAACAAAATATTTATTGTTATTAGCATGTACACTCACATACACATATTTTTTGCAAGAGGGAAAACAAATCATAGTGGGGACAACCATCATTAACTGTTAATCTCAAATGCAAGCTTACCCATCACTATTATTCAAAAAAAACCACGTCACCTATAATTAGTTGTACAATTTTAAGGCGTACCCAAACTTAATTCTATATATATATACTCTAAAATTAATAATAAAATAAAATACTTATCAATACTTTTTCAAATTGAAAAACAAAGAACAGAAACTTTGCATACATTCCTAAACCTAAGAGATTTATAAAATTAAGCTAAATTAATTATACACTTCATGATTTAAAATATTTGAATTATTTTAATATCAATTGAAAATATTTGAGCTTCTTGAATTTTTATGTTAATGGTCTTTTTATAATTTCCTCATAAACATGTTTGTCTAGTGGACGTGAAAAAGGCTTAAAGTGGTTTTTATTTCCAGATAAGTGATATGAAAGTATTTTCAAATATATATATTCTGAAATTAATAATAAAATAAAATATTTATCATGGATATTTAAATGGTTTAGTTATGTTTTCCATTCAAATATGAAAATATAAATAATATTAATACTTTTGTTTTAATTACTCTAAAATAATTTTAAAAGTTTAAATAAAATTATCTTATTTCATATGAATATGGAAATATTTTATTAATAAAAATAAGAATGAAATATTTTTATTATATTTTTTTGTTGTGATGTCAATCACTAATAACTATATTTTATAATACTTTTAAATAAATCAATATTTTTTTGTTGTGATGTCAACCACTAATAACTATATTTTATAATAATTTTAAGTAAATCAATATTATATATATATGAGAGACCAAATCACCATAAAAATAAAATTAAAATAAATATTTTAAAAACTCTATAAAACAAGAGCCACAACAGTGGCGGAAGTCCCTGCCGAGAAGGGGAAGGACCATTTACCGTTGACTTGGCTGCTTGCTTAGATGTCCTATTCAACATGAGGACCATTTACTTTTGACTTTGCTGCATGTAGTCTCTGACATTTGCTTGATCTGCACTTGAACTGGATCTAAAGATTTAGTCAGAGGCAAAGAGCTCTTCTTTGGATTCAGAACTAAAAACTAGATTTAAGTTCTCTCTTTTAAGATTAAAATCCCAAAAGAGTAATCCATATGCCTGTACCAATATAAATCTCTTAGAAAATAAAAAGATATTGTTATTAAATAAATAAATAAATTTAACAATATATTATATAAACATGAATAGAACAGGCCGACTACATACTAAAAATGGAGACAATTAATCCCGATAATGAAACACCTCCACTCAAACATTATCTACAATATATTCTGCAGTGCAATTAAAAAAATAAATTTAATTCTAATCATGAATAATGGATAGAACAAGCCAACAACTTACCAAAATTGAACAATGAATTCCAATAATGAGTCCACTCGACAGTTTTGTGCAAAACTACTATACTATGTCGAGATAGAACATCTAAATTAAAGAAGAGCGTATCGACTCTAGGTGCTTCATGACAACAATCCATGACCATGAAGACTTTGGATTATGTGTTCTTCCTCCGGCCAGAGAATAGTAATCCAATATCTGTGTCCATTGGTTTCCACTGGATTAAAGTTACTTCATCCCTGTGATGCGAGCTTCTTGTTTGTTGTCTTTTCCTTCAAATATGAAAATTAGGCACAAGGCATATATGCACAAACAGATTACACATTATCATAGTACCAAAAAATTGAAAATAGAGCTCGAAAAAGTGCAAATCCCACAAAGCATCTCTTTTCAATCATGTGCATGTTGATTGAGCCCTATGCACAAAGCATATTCATGTTACCATTGCAAGAAATTAGAGAGGTTGAAAAACTGCAAATCCAAAATGGCATCTATGCTCAAGAATATGTTGGTTGAGCCCTGTGCTGTGAACTGCTGGTTTTTTGGCAATTCCCTCTAAAAGAGTTGGATTGAGGATGTTTTACAACTTAGTTTCTAAGATTTAAAAAAAAAAAAAAAAAAATTAGTAAAAATTTTATCGTAATTTTTTACTTCATTAAATAGAACATATTGTGTGAACATTGTTATCCTGTTGTCTAAAGTTCAATATGTGGAGAAAGGTATTTATATCATTGTTGGCCACCATGACAGACCAGTAGTCTTGGATGTTTTGACTAACATCTCCTTCAACGAAATATGTCGTATTAGACTTGATTTCAAAAATAACGACGCTTGTATCCAAGACATCATCTACCACGTTTGCTTCCGTAGCAAAGAGTACAGCAGGAAATCAAATGAAAATCGCGTCAATTGATAAACTTGTACAATACAAAAATCAAAGTGTATTGCCACACCACATCACTGGATATAACGAGGGTTTGGATTTGTGGCGATGGCGACTTACGAAACCCAATTTGCGCGGCATATCAACCGTCATTTGCATCGAACAACTCAAAGTCGATAATAAGACCTCAATTATTTTCCGCATCAAAACTTTGCATAAACTTAGGTTAAAATACCAATATATCAAAAATATAACGGTCAAACTACTCGGCCAATAGTCACAAGCAGGGACTAATAACATATCAAAAATTTTAAACGATGATAAAATTAGAATATATTTTTTATAAAAATTAAAACTGATTTTTATAATTAAAAAATATTATGAGAAAAAAAAAAATATTAATAGCAACTAAATTAAACTCAAAAATTAGTTTGATAAACGGATTACAATATACTAGGCCTTGGCTACAGAACTTGAACAAAACCTTTAGAATACTTTAAGCCCATTATAATTGCGAGGCATGAATATAAAAATCTTTAATCTCTCTTTTAAAAAAAACTCTTCTACCGCCTAACTCTTAAAAATATGCCCATGCTCATTAAACCATTGACTTTCCTCGAATCGATTGACGCGCGCATATAAATATTAACTATGATCGCGCTGCAGGCCAATAACAACTCTTGCGAATAAACTATGCGATTCTTGCAGACTACGCTGGTTCTTGCTAAACCTTGAAAGTCGTAGATTGGAATTCTTTGCACTGGCGAAGACTAAGGGTGCCGGCGGCTCTCGTTCTTTCACATAATTAGTGAAACATTCAATGGTGGTAGGCTGCAACCCTACCACCTAGGAGACTACCACGATGAAACAGTCAATGGTCGTAGGCTGCAACCCATCCCACACGGCACGGTATCCAACTTTGTGTACAATGGCTGTGGACAGCAGTCGAGCTTCCTATAAATGGACGTCCTCGCGGGAGAGTTTCTCAAGTCTCACATTTCCTCTGAGAAATATGGCAGCGTCTAATGAACAGATGAAGAGAATCTTGATTGGGTTGATTGCCGTCTTCTTTTGTGCAATCGTCACTGGTAAATTAGCATTACCCAACTATTCTTCAATTTTTGAAATGCAATTGTTATTCAAGACTTAACATCGATTGAGTTGTATTAAACTGATTATTTTTCTTCAATTGGTTGTGCAGATGGTGATAAAATAGGAGTGAACTACGGAATGCTCGGAGACAATCTGCCACCTGCAGACCAGGTGGTAACTTTGCTGAACGGCCACAACATCGGGAAAATGAAGCTTTTCGGTCCAGACAGTGGTGCATTGAATGCTTTTGCAAATTCTGGGATCGATGTAATTGTAGGAGTCAGTAACAACGATTTGCAGGCCATCTCCTCCAGCCAGGACTCAGCAAATGCTTGGGTTAATGACAATATTGTCCCCTATTCCAGCACCAGTATCAAATATATTGCGGTGGGCAACGAGGTTTTGCCTAGCTCGCAGTACGTATCGTATCTTGTTCCTGCCATGAACAACATTCAAACCGCGATCCAGAACGCCAATCTGCAGAACATCAAGGTCTCTACCCCCCATGCCTTCAATGTTATAGGCAACAGTTACCCGCCTTCACAGGGAGCATTCAGTGACGATGTGAAAGATACCATGAGCTCTATACTCAAATTTCTGTCAGATAACGGGGCTCCGTTCATGGCCAATGTGTATCCATATTTCAGCTACGTCGGCGACAGCAACAACATTCATCTGGACTACGCTCTCTTTCAGCCCACGGCTACGGCGGTGACAGACGGAGATCACAGCTACAGCAATTTGTTCGATGCGATGGTGGATTCTATTTTCTCCGCAATGGAAGCCTTGGGATATTCCAACATCCCGCTTATTGTTACTGAAAGCGGATGGCCTTCTGCTGGCGCGGATGCGGCCACAACTGAGAATGCTCAGGCTTATAACAACAATCTCATCCAACATGTTTTATCGAATGCAGGGACACCCAAGAGGCCGGGTACGAACATCGAGACCTATATCTTCGCTCTTTTCAACGAAGACCAGAAAACTGGGGACGAGATAGAGCGTCACTTTGGGCTCTTCAACCCTGATCAAAGTCCTGCATACTCTGTCAACTTTTCTCCAAATTGACCGCAACTCAATTCTCCTTAATTATTTGTATGCAAAATGCAATGATATAAATCTATAGAGGATGCTGCATAAATAAACATCCTCCTTCCTTCTTAAAGTGCCGAAGCCGTCACAGTGTTACCTATCTTGTTTATTGAGGGGCCACACTTTGGATTTCTAATATACATATTTATAACAGGTTTTGAAAACAATTTACGTAGACGTATTAAACACGACCTCCCAAACAAGTTGGATTGAGAAATTTTAATCTTTGAAATGAATTGTTAGTCGAGCAAGATATGATAGATGGTGGTCAGGCAAACCACAAAAAAATGAATCCATAATGCCGTGATGATATTTTCTCTTTTAATGATCTGAATCCATTTAAAATATGTGACGTAAAATCTTAATAATTATTCTAATAATATACATATTTTAATAAAGATTGTTGAGCGTAAATCATATGATATTTCATTTGTCGACGCTTTTCGAACAATCTTAAGAGGGAGGATGGCTGTCCCATCCCTCTCCTCCTAGTGGTTGTCTTCCAGTCTTCCCCTCCCTTTGTTTAGTTTTTTCTTATTGCTTTTTAAAATTTCCCCTGGTTTTCTGTTTGTTGTAGCCTTTATTCTTTATGATTTGATTTAGTTGGCAACCAAAATAATATGGAAATTAATGTATGATAATTTTTAAACCATTAATTTAAAAAAAGAAAAAAGAAAAATTAAATATTAGAATATTCTTTCTTCCCTTAAAATTACTTTAATATTTATATATTAAATATTAAATTGGAATTAATTTATTTATAAGTGTTTAAAACAGTCCCTTTTCAATAAATATAAGTAAATATTCCTATTTATAATTTTTATAACTAACGACTCTAATTTTTAGATTTAACAACTTGGTTTACTTACCATTAATTTAAATTATTTTATTTTTATTTATTTATTTTAATATAGATTTATAATATCATTATTACAATTTAAATTACTCTTTATCATACCCTTATATTACTCTATATTTATTTAACTTTTATAAATAAGTATTATTTTAAACTTAATCTACCCTTATATTACTTTATATTTATTTAACTTTTATAAATAAGTATTATTTTAAAATTAATCTAGTTTATAATTGATTGATTTTAATATTCATTTATAAATAAGGGTATGAAACAGCCCTTTAACTTATATTTTTAATAAGAATATATCTAGCTATTTATATATTGCTCTATTATTTATATATTTAATAACTTTTTTAACTAACTTTTAGTTACTCTAATTTTTAGATATAATAACTTTGTTAACTAACTATCGAATTAAATTAATTTAGGGTATAATTTTATTTTTAATACATTTTTATAATGGTGAGTGTATAAAAAGGGTCCATTTTATAACTAATCGGGGTAACCTATCTAATTAAACAATAGTTATTATCATTACCTAACTAATCGGTCAAATCTAACAGTTGTCAATATAATCGTTACCTGAATATAGCGTTGGAGGTTTTACTCTATTTTTCTAATTAACCAATATCAATTTATAAAAATTAGTTTTTATTTTAGCAATGTTTTTTTTATTAATTTAAAAAAAAAAAAACATACTTTTAAGGAAAAATCTAATACTTATTTATACAATTTTTTAATAAAAATAATAAAAATGGATTAAAATAATACATTTTATACAAAATATTAATGGTAGTGTGTTTGAAATTGGATCTCCAAATTATATATATATATATTGTTCGTAGTGTGTTTGAAATTGGATCTCCAAATTATATATATATATATTCGTTATGGTATGTATGGAAAAAAAGTGTACATTGAATTTATAAATATTTATGTCTTTGATTTTCTTTTTTTGAAAATTTAAATTATAATAGATTCAATTTTTCACTATTTTGTTCAATTAGAATTAATGATTATAGGTGCGTTATTGTTTTGTGAATTTCTAGGTTAGCAATTTTTAGTTTATCAAGTCCACTTCTATTGGATCTAGTCTGTAATCTACTCCTATATACGTAACTATTGTTAAATCACTATTGTTAAATCAAAACAAATATAGTGAGATTGTGTTTCGTGTGTAACTATGCTTGCTCTCTCATTTTTGAGTTAGTATCAAAATAGGTTTAGCCCCAATTCTCTCAAGAGGGCTATTATTGATGCCAATTCTGCAAGCTTAAATCCTTTTACATAGGGTAGAATGCGAGAGTGTTTATTTTCCGTATGAGTGATTGTTGGAGTATTGAATTTGATAGTTTTGTTGTGTGTGATTGTGAGAAGGATTCAGAGTACAAAATCACCGTCTAAAGTATTGTACATGTGCTGCTCAAAAAATTTGCATAGTCATTGTCAAAGGAATGTATTCGTCTTGTTATTGAAGAATTTCCATAAAATTTGTGGATTTATGAATTCCCAACTTCTGAAATATGAAATACCCCATCGAAATTATATGTTTTGTATCTATTTCAAATTTGTTAGTGGTATTTGTAGCGAAATTGTGGAAAGGGGTTTCATCAAGATTCGAACTCGAGACCTTCAAGATGATCCACATGACGGTTTACTAGGGGATACAGGTGAACTTGTTGTTCAATGGCAAGAAGACTCAATCATGACTTGGTTAATTGCTTACCCTTGTTGGTGTAATTACTTTTTTCTTTTTTTGTATTTCATTATTATATTGTGAATCTCCAATCTCGTTTCAAGGGGGTTTTGAGTGGTAAAATTTCCTTGAGCCTCACAGTTCTTATGACTGGAAGAAACCCTAGAGACTTGGATTTAGGGTCATTGAATCAACCATATTTTTTGGCTAAATAAAGGGCTAGGATATTTTCTCATGTTGGAAGCGTTGTCTTTCTTCTTTAGAAGCCGTGGGGAAGTCAAAGAAGAAAAAACCAAAAGCCCACGCGCGTGCTCGTAGCTTCGTGATCATTGTATATTGTTGTTTGCTTTGGAAGCTTTCAATTGCAAATAATTATGTGGTGTGGGTTTGAAATTTATTTAGTGGTGGGCAAAGTTCACTCTTGTATTTTTTATTTGTAATGAATTATGAAGAACCAAAATTATAGAGCATAGTAACATAATTTAAATTGGTGGGTTTTCAATTGCAAATAATTATGTGGTGTAGGTTTGGAATTTATTTAGTGGTGGGCAAAGTTCACTCTTGTATTTTTTATTTGTAATGAATTATGAAGAACCAAAATTATAGAGCATAGTAACATAATTTAAATTGGTGGGTTTTGCTGCATAGAGTGATACAAGAACATCGTTGATTTGAATATGTTTACAATATGTTATACGTTGATCCTATCGTTTGAAGCAAGAAACATCAATTTACAAGTTATTTTGTGTGTGTGTTTAAGAGGTTATATTGTACAATTAATTTTTGAATACATTGAATATCTAGATGGTCTTCCTAAATAACTAGTGAATAGGGTGAAAGACCATGTATTCAACAAATGGATGCATGTTCATAGATTGATTCAGTTACTTGAATGTTTTTCTTGTAGAAACCCCGACGAGCTGAGTGTGTCAATATTGTTAATTTTACAAGTATGACAATGATGGTCAGAAGCGGTTTTATCTTAAATGGGTCAAGTGGTAAGCTTGACGTTGTGGTGGAGAAAGAGCGTAGTGTGTGAGATGCCAAAGTGGGTGAAAGTGTTATGATGACCAGATTAGATAAACATCAATGTTTAATTTCAGTATTGTAATTTGTGATTTTTGATATTTGTAATGTAAGCATTAAGGGAGAGACTTAGAATTAATGCTTATAGGTGTGGTACAAGGTGTTAATTGTTGTGAGTTTCACTAGTTATTTTTAGTTAATGAGATCCACCTACACCATATCCAGTTGGTGATATATTTCTATATATGTAACTATTGTCAAATCAATAAAAATATATAATGATATTTGTGTTTGGTGTGTCACTATGTTTTTATTTCATTTTTTAAGTAAATATTCATGAACTTAGACATTTTAACCTCTTCCTTTTTAGCTGAGATGAATCCAAATCCAAAACTTAACATTAGTTGAACCCTCACGTCATATGTGCTCAAGGAAGGCACATTCTCATCGATTGTCAACCTAGAAGGATCAGTGGATCTTACACATTTTACGAACAAGTAAAAAATGTTCCGAGGGCGCCCCGGGGAGTGATTACGACGTGGGTGTACAAAAATTGTATGTCAATCCAACGATGGACTAAGTGATCAGACAATTATTTGAGCTTGTTCTAACCTTCTTCGAGCTTTGCAGGAAATGGGTATCAAAGCATGTTTTAAGGAATGCGAGGGGTTGTGGCATTAGAGTACACAAAGCTTTCTGTTAATTTGATCATGGACAAAGTGTTTGATTGGCTCATTGAGTGTGTTCTGCCCTTCCTCAAGCCATGCGAGAGATGGGTATTAGAAGAGCGTAACACTTTTCCCTTTCCTTGTAGCCCACACGAACATAGTCAATCATTCTATTGGAGATCAAAGAGAGAGTCAATCATTCTATTGGAGATCAAAGAGACGAGAACCCTAGAGGACTACCTAAGTCATAGCTAGCTTCAATGCGGGGTTAGTGGTTTCCATGGCTTATAATCCCATGGATGTTATCAACACTCGTATTCTCTTAAGTCTAGCATTAAATTGTTGCATTTTATTTTGATCGTTTAATTGTTCCTTTTATATTTTCCATTTCAACTCATATATTCTCATTTTTATTTGTGTAGATGGTTCCAAAGCCATGCTTTTGCATTTTGCAGTTAACCTTTTGCATTTTCTTGTGTTGTACTATTTTAACTGTCAAAGTTTCCCACTTTTTGATGCCTTTCTTAAAATTCATCCACACCTTTTTGGTTTTCAACTATCTTGCCATAACTTCCACTGCATTAAAAAAATTGTTTTTACAAAAATGCAATTTTTTTTTTAAACTTTTCTAATTATATAACATATGATTCTCAACTATCCTGCCATAAGTTCCACTGCATAAAAAAAAATTGTTTTTACACAAATGCAATTTTTTTTAAAACTATCTTAATTATATAACATATGTCTAAATTTATTATATATATAGTGTAATTTCAGATTTATCAAAATTTCAATGATACAAACTAATTTTTATATTACAGTTATTCTCTTTAATAAAAATAATTTTTAAAATTTTGTATTTTTATTAATTTTATTACCTCCTCTATAAGAGTTGTAGTTGCAACTTCTGTTATCCCATACAATGGAGTAATTGGGTAATTATTTTCCTGGGATCAATACAAATTCACAAGAGTAAACTGGATTTGATTTAGAGTTTAATAAAATATGTAGGATTTATACAGGTTTACAACTATGCATTTAATAAAATATTTCGATTAGTAAAATAAAATGGGATACAGAGCTGCAGTTTTCATTAAAAAACTTAAATTTGCAAAGGTGACCGAAATTTACTGTGTAAGATTGATAACCGCGTATGCTAATTAGTGAAAAAAAAATTGTAAAACATACATCGTAACATGGATTGATTTTGAACCTCAATGTTTGTTCAACCGTTCGCAAGCGTTTTGTGCTCTCGATTACCTGAGTGGTTGCGTATGCAGGCCATTCAAAGATATGCCCACTTGTGAGGAAGTTAGAGCGTAAGAAATATTATTTAGTAGAAATATTATGCATTAAATTATTCATACCGGTTGCTGGTGTATTCAACCCTTGCATTCCAGACATTTGGACTTCCTTCTGTAATATATCCACATCATAATTTTTTTTGACGATATATCACTTCACTACATTTTTTATAACATATTAACGTGGCATAAAGAAAATTGATGTATTCAACACTTAGGATTTAACACTTTCATTATATTGATTTATATAATAATATTTGGTTAAAGGTTTTCCTTACTATGTAAGGAATTAATTATTATTAACATGGCATAAAGAGAAATGATGTATTCAACACTTAGGATTTAACATTTTCATTATATTGATTTATGTAATAATATTGGGTTAAAGGTTTTAGTTTCTATTTAATGAACTAATTATTCATTATAAGTGCTAGTTTTCTTCTCCATAGGTCAATCTTTACCAATAATATTATATAAATTTATTAATACTATTAATATTATTATTTATTTTATTATGGTAATTTCTAGGTTTTTTTTTCATTTTACATTGAATATGTCAATCTTAGCTTATAAAAGTATTTTTCTTAGATTATATTATTATTTATATTAATATATTTTCACAATTTTGATAATAAATAATTAATTGTTACATAAGGACTAATTTCCAACTAAATACTAGTTAACCACTCCTAAATAATTTTATCTCACCAACTAATATTTTTTAACGGCTAACACTGAACAATGATGCATCCATGCTATTTACTCTCTCAAATTGTCTGACTCCTCACCTTGTCTTGAGAATGAACTACATTAGTTGGTTCGAAACGTCAACCTAATCTTTATAATGTGATTTATCTGAAAGACTGTTTTTTTAAATATATTAATATTATTTAAAAATAATGTTAATTTACTAACATTAATACATTGATATATTAATTCCTTCTGCATGGATGAGTTTCCTTTATAGGAAAAATCCTCCAACTAATAGTACAATGTCCCTATCTTTAATATCAATTGGGTCTCTATCTGAACTAACATGCATGAATTCTTTATGAGAGAATATTCAGTGATCTGGATAACACTAGTTACATGCATGCATGCATTAACTGACTGAACTCAGACTCAGTTCCACAAACTGTTTGGAACTAATCTAACTGGAATTAACTCAGTTAACTAAGGTAACTAATTACAACTCAAATATAACTTATCCTTATCTCCTTAATTAAGGGATAACTTCCTCAATCAAAGGGATAAGTGTTGCATGTCTTCACAAAGACTTCATGTTTGAATTTCTCCAACTAATTATCTCAAGATGAATTGATTACTTATTTTTCAAATAGTTAGTGAGACTAAATTCGAATTTTAATTCTCAATTTTGATTAAAGGACAAATCAAAATTGGAATATATCCCGAAATGCTATTTATAGCAATGTTATTTTTAGCATTTCTATTTTTTGCTATTTCCAACAAAGTTGGAGTATATCTTGAAATGTTATTTTTAGCATTTCTTGTTGCTATTTTCAACACTCCCTCTCAACAAGAAAGACAGTCAACTCGAACCCGATCCTGAACCTTTGGAATGTTATGCATGCAACAATTCTCTCAAGTGTTGTTGCTCTAGCAACTCAAAAACACAAAAAATATCCAACCTGAATCAGAATGATGCCTCTGTCATCAAAGTCTCTGACTACTATTGCCTCTGCTGACTAAATACTCTGCACCACTGTGCTCTTCAGTGTCTGACTGCTCTAGCCTCTGTCACTTTGATCTCTGACTGCATCAATCACACTAATTCCTACTACTGCATCCGTGTTGCCACTGGTCCTATCTCCTAGCGTGCATCCGCACGGCACGTCCTCTCATCATGTTGCATCATGCTGCCCACTGCTGCATTGCAACTCAGTTACTGAGAAGTAAGTAACTAATCTCCCAATGGACCTCCCTGTTGGGCTAGAAACACCCTTTGATGCTGCAGCTCCCTCTGTCGCTCCATCTGCATCTGTCTCTACCCACTCAGCCAATCCTACTACTCCTCGTTGGGGATTCCGTAGAAATATATAATCAAAGAAGATGGGTACCTCAAAGATCCTGCCCCTATTTCAGCCTTCTTGGGTCTATCTCTTCACATCGCCCCACCTCACACCTGGAGGTATGGCTGCATGTGATCCCTCTGTCCACTTGGCTCAAAATTTCTCCCTACTGGAGGTCTTTGCATGAGTGGATGCCTCCACTCGATCTCCTCTCGACTTCTCCAGTTGTGGTTGTTCCACAACCTCCTGAAAATGCTTCACCAATTATGGCTCCTTCACAATTGTCTCAGACTTCTTCTGGTGCTGCATGTTGAGAGCTAATGTACTCTCCGTCTCAACCACCAAGTCTCTAACAGTTGCCTTGCTCCTCAAGGCCTTGCATGCATCTTGAACCTCAAGAACATACAGGTTTTGTACCTGTGAACTGATCTGTTTGGTGATGTCTCTAAGGAATACCTTTCCCTTACTGAAGACAACATCGTAGCCTTTGTCCTCCATCATCGTGATCGATACCAAGTTCTTCTTCAATTCAGCCACATACTTCACATCTGTCAAGGTAATGAGAGCACCATGCTCCCTCTGAAAAGAAACCATGCCCATTCCTGAAACACTATACCTTTCATCATTACCTATCTCGATGTGCATCTAGAGGTCTTTCTCCTCCAAGGTACTGAACAAACTCTTATCGTCGGTCATGTAGAATGAGGCTCCATCATCAAGAAACTAACCACAACCCATCATCGATGAAACCATGCATGCGATGAGGGTAAAATCCAATTCGAACTGAGAGGCCAATGCCTCACCTTCAGATCCTTCCAAGAACCCCTTCTTGGATTTCTTCAAAGGACAATTAGTTGCATAATTTCCCACCTCATGGCAATTAAAGCATTGCACTTTAGATTTGTCAATCTTCTTCCCACCATTGGAAGAACTCGATTTGGAATGGGAAGCCGTCCCTATCCTTTTCCTCGCCTTACTTGATAAGGCTAGATTTTCTTCATCACCATGCTTTGATGAAGAACCCTCTCTGGTGCTTCTCCTGATCTCCTCCTGCATCAGATCCGACCACAGTCGTTCCCAATCTGGCAGTTTCTCTCTTCCATTCACTGAATCTTGGTAGCTATGTCAGCTCTTAAGAAGACCGAGGAGAGCAAAACTCACCATGTCATCATCGACTGTCGTGATTCCTACACTCACAAGCTCATCCCTATAGGTGGTGAGCTTGTCAGATATGTAGAGATCGTGTCGCCCTTTTCACATTTGATTTTCTGAACCTTGTCTTTCAGTGCCAGGTTCTTCTTACCGCTTTTGTTTTGATATAGATCCTTTAATGTCTTCCACATTGAAAATGGTGTCTCCTTCCCATGGAGACTTGAGACAATATGGTCTCGAACTCCCTCCAGAAGAATCCTCCTCGCTCTAGCCACACATTTCTTCCATTCTGCCAATTCGTGGGCATTAGCTGCTACTTTCTTGGGGACTTCTTGATCAATGAAGTCCTTCAAACCATTGTCCTCTAATACCACTTCCATGCGATCCTTCAAGGCTATATAATTCGAGCTGCCATCTAGGGCATACTCTAGTCTCAAACCATTGAACACCATTGGTGAACTTTGAGATGTGATAAGAATTCGATTTCTATAATCAAGAATTTCAAACTTTGAACTTCTCCCTTCTTTGTATATTGTTCTCTGCTTTGATTACCTTCGCTCTGATACCATGTAGAAATTTCTCTGTAGATTAGCTTGCTCTGATACCATGTAGAAATTCTCACTGTAGATCACTTGATAATGCAATGTACTAAAGGAAAATACTTGATCTACTTCTACTATCAAATTTTGCAGAAGCTTAATCAATTTGAGCAAGATCAATCAGAACACATATAATAGAGAAGAAGGAATCATACACATAAAACACAGAAGAATACTCTGGGGAAAGCCTCATCTAAAAACCCCGCTATCTATACTATCATACAAGTGAAAATATCTTAGGATTAGACAAAACTTTAGCTCACAAGCTATCCAACTCTTAGTACAATCCTTCACTGTTGCTCATAGACAGAATAAACAACACATATGCCTTCCTTCAGTCCTCCAAGTCTCCTATTTCCTTGCGCAGTTTCTCCTGGGTCCTCCAGCTGCCACCTGTGTGATTCTCACCTCACACACTGCTCTGACCTCTGAAATAACTACGCAATCCTGAAGGAGATGAATTCCTTCTGCATCAATGAGTTTCCCTTATAGGAAAAATCCTCCAACTGATAGTACAATGTCCCTGTCTTTAATCTCAACTGGGTCTCTGTCTGAACTAACATGCATGAGTTATTTATGAGAGAAAATTTAGTTATCTGGATAACACTAGTTACATGCATGCATGCATTAATTGACTGAACTCACAATCAGTTCCACAAACTGTTTGGAACTAATCTAATTGGACTTAACTCGGTTAACTGAGCTAACTAATTACAACTCAAATACAACGCATTCTTATCTCCTTAATTAAGGGATATCTTCCTCAATCAAAGGGATTACTGTTGCATGTCTTCACAAAGACTTCATGTTTGAATTTCTCAAACTAATTATCTCAAGATGAATTAATTACTTATTTTTCAAACAGTTAGTGAGACTAAATTGAATTTTAATTCTCAATTTTGATTCAAAGACAAATCAAAATTGGAATTTATCCCAAAATGCTATTTATAGCAATGCTATTTTTAGAATTTATATTTTTTTCTATTTCCAACAGAGGGAGTATATCTTGAAATGCTATTTATAGTAATTCTATTTTTAGCATTTTTTGTTGTTATTTTCAACATGAACCATGAAACCTTATGATGCCCAAATCTCATGCTAGTCTCAGGACGGTGCCAACATGCTGACGTTGCACCACTCTGAGTGTGATATACTTGTCATAATGCATAGACTTGATCCTCTTCTCCTCAAACTTGATGGTGAAAAATATGTGAAGGCCAAGATCATCCTGCTTTGGCATCTCCATGATATCAATGTCTATCCATCTACTGCCAATATCGGCTCATAACAGTAACAAGGAAAATCGTCCTTGCCATGTGACAAAGGCCTTATTTCTCCCCCACATTTCAAACCAAGAGTGAGTTGAGTCACTCTCTTCGTTGATCCCTCTCGTCAAAAAATAGAGTGACCAATCATCCAACTAAATCCTTGCATCCCATAGCCATATCAGCTACATCGAATTCCTAACAACTGTTGGCACCAACTCGTACCATGTCTCATGTCCTTGCATGCAATCAATATATGCACTCCATACATATGGAATCAGTCTAATGTGTGTAATATTACCCTATTCCTGCCATAACACACTGTGAGATATGTTATCCTCTCTCTTGTAGGTGCTACCCAAAATTTCTTGGAGTCTAAACATCCACCTCTAATATGGTTCCACCAACCATTGTATGTTCTCTTGAGACATCTTAGAATGTCTCTCCCAACAGGTGTCATGCATCCCCCTAAATGTCGGATCAAGGGTGGAGTACATGCTACCTTTTCTACTGATCAGACCATGCCAATGCGTTCACCTACCAAATCGCACCCTCACCATATGCCATGGCTGCAAAGCCTATCTCCTGATGCATTGTGTCATGTGCAACTACCTCATATGAACATCCTGGGTCTTGTTGCTTATGATGATTGCATCAAGAGACAATAAACAACTCTCGTGTGTTAGTGTTCAATCTTGGAGAGGATTGAACAGCTTATTTACTTAATATAACAATTACACATAAATCTCCCAACAAAATAGCTATAATGATGGCCACATAAGATCCACTGCAATAATAAATCAGGCCTCCAAAATAGAACTAGAAATTAATAAGTTACACATGTGAATTTTGAAATTGCTCAAACTGGTAACTCCCACTGCCAGGCCTCAAATCTACTCCAAAAATCTTGAAAAATTAGAGACAGCCTCCTCACACCCCGACCAATAAAACCCATAAATAATTTAAGTTAATTTCGGCCAATCCGAAATGCCAAAAATAGTCTGAAAATATGAGTTAAACCAAAAATTCACTCTACTATAAGAACGAGGATTCCAAACCCGAATATCGCACAAAAATTTTGAAATTTTAACAACAAACTCCTTGAAGGGAAACCACATCGAAACTAACAACATTGTCTCCAAAAATAAAACTTCATGTCCCTTAACTCATTGACAAATGATGAAGAGTCTTTGACAAATGACTCTGTAAGGCCAACAAGGGGTTTAAGCTTCAGGGCTAAATATTTAGCTAGAAGATAGGTTGGCTCTCATATGGTGTTGACAATAGGTCTCAGGGGAGGCCCATCCTTATGGATCTTTGGAAGTCTATAGATCCTAGTTGTGATAGGGCTACTCTCGATGAGATTGTGGCTAAAGGAGCCAACAGTGCTACTAGATTTTATAGCCAAAACAATTGTTCTAGAGATCCTCTTGAAGGGATTCTTATTAAGTTTTATGTAGCTCTCGTTGTTAGAAAGGTGATCCAACATCTTCTTACGGTAATCCTCCTTATCGAGAATTGCTATAGCCCCACCCTTACCGACATTCGGAACAATGATGCCTGATTCCTGTTCAAAGATTTGAGGGCATCAAACTCTTCCTTGCTAATGTTGTTCTTGGGGGCTTTGCTTTCTTAAAGACAACGCAGTGTTGTCTTATTATTTCCTTAGTATTATCCGATAAACCCCTAATCCCAAACTCAATGTCACACATAATTCTTCCACCCATATTTTTTTAGGAGCAAAGGAAAAATTTAACCCGTTCTCCATAGGACTATAAACCAGAAGAGAAAAACAAAATAAACAAATTAACTACCCTACTATTATTATTATTTTTATATTCAAAATAATGAAATTTATTATGTTTATTACCAAGTTGGAGGGGAAACGAAAGGAGAAAATAAACGAGTTGACTACCTTATTATTATTTTTATTTTTATATTCAAAATAATGAAATTGATTAGGTTTATTACCAAAGTTACTACGGTTAATAAGACTTAAATGCAGGGAGACACATGGAGGGGAAACCGATAGCGTTAAGCCCACAGCTATTAACCCAGGGGTCCGAAGACATTGAAACATAATCGGCAAAGGAGTTTGGAGGGGTCAACGCTTAATGAAGTGGACGTGCTGAGAGGGGAGTGGAGAAAGAGGGAGTGGGTTCACAGGTCGGATGGTTATAAACATAGTCCAGACTAGCCACGACCTCGGGGGATGGTTATAGGCAAGGGCTAACCAAACTGCCATAGGGCATTAAATGCCCAGGTATATGTATGCTCTATAACAAAATAACACACAGTCTTTATTTTTAATTTATGTAGCCACCAAGCACTGTGTGTTATTTTGTTATAAAGCATGCATATCCCTGGGTCCTATGGCAGACTGGTTAGCCCTTGCCATGGTTATAAACCTGGCCAGAGTCATGACCGCCCGCACTGACTACGACCGATTCAAACTCAGGCCAAGAGATGCTTATTTGAATAATTTTTTATATATTTGCAAATTAAATTTAATTAATATGGTTATACTATTTATTATTTTTTTTAATTGAATTTAAATATTGGTTAATTTAAATCTATTGTTTTTATTTTATTTTTTTAGTTAAGTTAATTTTATATATATAGATAATAGTTACTTAAGTCACCGGTCACTGGATCAATTGAGTTTGTTTTGCTTCTTTTACTCAACTTATATATCAAACAGTTCAGACTCTGCGCATTGACTGAAAAAAAAAAGACTCTGCACATTGACTGAAAAAAAAAACTGCGCATTGACTGAAAAAAAAGACTCTGCGCATTGACCGGGATTAAGCGTGCTCATGGTTCTCCTTTTTACACATTTGTAGAGAAACATGATAGAGATTAGTAAGAGACTTTCATAATGAGTCAGTCAATGGTCAGAGGCTGCATCCCCATCGCATTCGTTATCGATGATGGGATCAATTGGGTGTCCCACACGTTAACGGTAACGGGACAATTGAGTTTCTTATTCAAATCTATGCTCAACTTTAATAATTAATTAAATTTCTTATAAGTCAACGAACATCTTCTCAAAATATTTCTCCAAGGAACAAACGGAGATAATCAATCCTCACCGGTAAATTAGTATTACCAAACGATTTTTCTTTCCCTTTTCTGCATAAAATACAATCGTTATTCAAACCGCTAAAAAAATTATGATGTGAAAAAAAAAAAAAAAATTATTGTAAAACATACATCGCAACACTCTTAAACGTATTTTAAAAAAAAAAATTATTGTAAAACATACATCGCAACACTCTTAAAAAATTTTTGAAACTCATGACCGTTGACACTCTTAAACGTATTTTTAAACGAATGTTTGCTCAACCGTTCGCAAGCGTTTTGTGCTCTCGATTACGTGAGTGGTTGCGTATGCAGGCTATTCAAAGATTAGAGTGTAAGAAAATATTATTTAGTAGAAATATTATGCATTAAATTATTCATACCGGTTGCTGGTGTATTCAACCCTTGCATTCCAGGCATTTGGACGTCCTTCTGTAATACATCCACATCATATTCTTTTTTGACGATATATCACTTCACTACATTTTTGAAAACATATTAACATGGCATAAGGAGAATTCATGTATTCAACACTTACGATTTAACACTTTCATTATATTGATTTATATAATAATATTTGGTTAAAGGTTTTAGTTACTATTTAATGAATTAATTATGGTTAGTTTTCTTCTCCAAAGGTCAATTTTTATCAATAATGTTATATAAATTTACTAATACTATTAATATTATTATTTACTTTATTATGGTAATGGCTAGCTTTCTTCTCATTTTACATTGACTATGTCAATCCTAGCTTATAATATTACTTTTCTTAGATTATGTTATTATTTAAATTAATATATTTTGACAATTTTGATAATAAATAATTAATTATTACATAACGACTAATTTCCAACTAAATACTAGTTAACGACTCCTAAATAATTTTACCTCACCAACTATTAATTTTGAATGGCTAACACTGGACAATGATGCATCCATGTTATTTATTCTCTCAGATTGTCTGACTTCTCACCTTGTCTTGAGGATGAACTACATTAGTTGGCTCGAAATGTCAACATAATCCTTACAATGTGATTAATCCGAAAGACCATTTTCTAAAATATATTAATATTATTTAAAAATAATATTAATTTACTAACATTAATACATCGATATATTAATTCTTTCTCCATGGATGAGTTTCCTTTATAGCAAAAATCCTCCAACTAATAGTACAATGTCCCTGTATTTAATCTCAACTATCTGAACTGACATGCATGAGTTCTTTGTGAGAGAATATTCAGTTATCTGGATAACACTAGTTACATGCATGCATGCATTAACTGACTGAACTCACAATGAGTTCC
Source organism: Pinus tabuliformis (assembly GCA_031772625.1). NCBI lineage: Eukaryota > Viridiplantae > Streptophyta > Pinopsida > Pinales > Pinaceae > Pinus > Pinus tabuliformis. Next base: position 1,066,271,882 of record CM062811.1, read on the forward strand.
ACAAACTATTTGGAACTAATATAACTGGGCTTAACTCAGTTAACTGAGGTAACTAATTACAACTCAAATACAACTTATCCTTATCTCCTTAATTAAAGGATAGCTTCCTCAATCAAAGGGATAACTGTTGCATGTCTTCACAAAGACTTCATGTTTGAATTTCTCAAACTAATTAACTCAAGATGAATTAATTACTTATTTTCAAACAGCTAGTGAGACTAAATTCGAATTTTAATTCTCAATTTTGATTCAAGGACAAATCAAAATTGGAATATATCTCGAAATGCTATTTATAGCAGGTTTATTTTTAGCATTTCTATTTTTTCTATTTCCAACAGAGTTGGAGCATATCATGAAATGCTATTTATAGCAATGCTATTTTTATCATTTATGTTTTTAGCATTTCTTGTTGCTATCTTCAACACTCCCTCTGAACAAGAAATACATTCAACTCGAACCCGATCCTAAACCTTTGGAATGTTCTGCATGCAACAATTCTCTCAAGTGTTGTTGCTCCAGCAACTCAAAAACACAAAAAATATCCAACCTGAATCAGAATGATGCCTCTGTCATCAAAGTCTCTGACTGTTATTGCCTCTGTCGACTGAAAAACTATGCACCACTGTGCTCTTTAGTGTCTGACTGCTCTAGCCTCTATCACTTTGATCTCTGACTGCATCAATCACACTAATTCCTACTGCTGCATCTGTGCTACTGCTAGTCCTATCTCCCAGCATGCATTCGCACTACACCTCCTCTCATCATGTTGCATCGTGCTGCCCACTACTGCATTACAACTCAGTTACTGAGAAGTAAGTAACTAATCTCTCAACTGACCTCCCTGTTGGGCTAGGAACACCCTCTGATGCTGAAGCTCCCTCTGTCACTCCATCCGCATCCGTCTCTACCCACTCAGCCAATCCTACTACTCCTCATCGTGGCTCCCGTAGAAAGATATAACCAAAGAGACTGGGTACCTCAACGATCCTGCCCCTATTTCAACCTTCTTGGGACTATCTCTTCATGTCACCCTACCTCACACCTGGAGGTATGGCTGCATGTGATCCCTCTACCCACTTGGCTCGAAATTTCCCCCTACTGGAGGTCTCTGCATGAGTGGATGCCTCCACTCAATCTCCTCTCGACTTCTCCAGTTGTGGCTGCTCCACAACCTCCTAAAACTGCTTCACCAATTATGGCTCGTTCACAATTGTCTGAGACTTCTTCTGGTGTTGCATGTTGAGAGGTAATGTACTCTCCGTCTCAACCACCAAGTCTCTAACAGTTGCCTTGCTCCTCAAGGCCTTGCATGCATCTTGAACCTCAAGAACATACAGGTTTTGTACCCGTGAACCGATCTGTTTCACCTGACCCATGGTGATGTCTCTAAGGAATACCTTTCCCTTACTGAAGACAACATCGTAGCCTTTGTCCTCCATCATCACGATCGATACCAAGTTCTTCTCCAGTTCAAGCACATACTTCACATCTGTCAAGATAATGAGAGCACCATGCTCTCTCTAAAAAGCAATCGTGCCCATTCCTGAAACACTATACCTTTCATCATTACCCATCTCGATGCGCATCTGGAGATATTTCTCCTCCAAGGTACTAAACAAACTCTTATCACCGGTCATGTAGAATGAGGCTCCACTATCAAGAAACTAACCACAATCCATTATCAATGAAACCATGCATGTGATGAGGGTAAAATCCAATTCAAACTGAAAGGCCAATGCCTCACCTTCAGATCCTTCCAAGGATCCCTTCTTGGATTTCTTCAATGGACAATTAGCTGCATAATTTCCCACCTCATGACAATTAAAGCATCGCACTTTAGATTTGTCAATCTTCTTCCCACCATGGGAAGAACTCGATTTGGAATGGGAAGCCTTCCCTATCTCTTTCCTCACCTTACTTGCAAAGGCTAGATTTTCTTCATCATCATGCTTTGATGAAGAACCATCCCTAGTGCTTCTCTTGATCTCCTCCTGCATTAGATCCGACCATAGTCGTTCCCAATCTAGAAATTTCTCTCTTCCATTCACTGAATCTTGATAGCTATGCCAGTTCTTAGGAAGACCGAGAAGAGAAAAACTCACCATGTCATCATCGACTTTCATGATTCCTACACTTACAAGCTCATCACTATAGGTGGTGAGCTTTTTTAGATATGTAGAGATCGTGTCACCCTTTTCACACTTGATTTTTCAAATCTTGTCTTTCAGCGCCAACTTCCTCTGATGGCTATTGTTTTGATATAAATCCTTCAATGTCTTCCACATTGAAAATGGTGTCTTCTTCCCATGGAGACTTGAGACAATATGGTCTCGAACTCCCTCCAGAAGAATCCTCCTCCCTCTAGCCACACATTTCTTCCATTCTGCCAATTCTTGGGCATTAGCTGCTTCTTGCTTAGGGACTTCTTGATCAATGAATTCCTTCAAACCATTGTTCTCTAATACCACTTCCATGCGATCCTTCAAGGCTATATAATTCGAGCTGCCATCCATGGCATACTCTAGTCTCCAACCATTGAACACCATTGTTGAACTTTGATATGTGATAAGAATTTGATTTTTATAATCAAGAACTTCAAACTTTGAACTTCTCCCTTCTTTGTATACTGTTCTCTGCTTTGATCACATTTGCTCTGATACCATGTAGAAATTTCCCTATAGATTAGCTAGCTCTGATACCATGTAGAAATTCTCATTGTAGATCGCCTGATAATGCAATGTACTAAAGGAAAATATTTGATCTACTTCTACTATCAAATTTTGCGGAAGCTTAATCAATTTGAGTAAGATCAATTAGAACACATATAATAGAGAAGAATAAATCATACACATAAAACACAAAAGAATACTCTGGGGAAAGCCTCAACTAAAAAACCTTCTATCTTTATTATCATACAAGTGAAAATATCTCAGGATTACACAAAGCTTTAGCTAACAAGCTATCCAGCTCTCAGTACAGTTCCTCACTGCTGCTCATAGACAGAATAGACAACACATATGCCTTCCTTCAGTCCTCCAAGCCTCCTATTTCCTTGTGCGGATTCTCCTAGGTCCTCTAGTTGCCACCTGTGTGATTCTCACCTCACACACTACTCTCACCTCTGAAATAACTGTGCAATCCTGAAGGAGATTAATTCCTTCTGCATGGATGAATTTCCTTTATAGGAAAAATCCTCCAACTAATAGTACGTCCCTGTATTTAATCTCAACTCGGTCTCTATTTGAATTGACATGCATGAGTTATTTATGAGAGAATATTCAATTATCCGGAGAAAACTAGTTACATGCTTACATGCATTAACTGATTGAACTCACAATCAGTTCCACAAACTGTTTGGAACTAATCTAACTAGACTTAACTCAGTTAACTAAGCTAACTAATTACAACTCATCCTTATCTCCTTAATTAAGGGATAACTTTCTCAATCAAAGGGATTATTGTTGCATGTCTGCACAAAGACTTCATGTTTGAATTTCTCCAACTAATTAACTCAAGATGAATTAATTACTTATTTTTCAAACAGCTAGTGATACTAAATTCGAATTTTAATTCTCAATTTTGATTCAAGGACAAATCAAATTTGGAATATATCACGAAATGCTATTTATAGCAATGCTATTTTTAACATTTCTATCTTTTGCTATTTCAAACAGAGTTGGAGTATATCCTGAAATGCTATTTATAGTAATTCTATTTTTTAATATTTCTATTTTTAGTATTTCTTGTTGCTATTTTCAACATGAACCATGAAACCTTATGATGCCCAAATCTCATGCTAGTCTCAAGACGGTGCCACCATGCTGAGTTGCACCACTCTAAGTGTGACATACTTGTCATCATGCATAGACTTGATCCTCTTCTCCTCGAACTTGATGGTGAAAAATATGTGAAGGCCAAGATCATCATGCTTTGGCATCTCCATGATATCAATGTCTATCCATCTACTGCCAATATCGGCTCATAGAAGTAACAAGGAAAATTGGCCTTGCCATGTGAAAAAGGCCTTATTTCTCCCCACATTTCAAACCAAGAGTGAGTTGAGTCATTCTCTTCGCTGATCCTGCTCGTCACAAAATAGAGTGACCAATCATCCAACTAAGTCCTTACATCCCATAGCCATATCGGCTACATCGAATTCCTAACAACTGTTGGAACCAACTCATACCACGTCTCGCGTTCCTGCATGCAATCAATATATGCACTCCATACATATGGAATCAGTGTAGTGTGTGCAATATTACCCTATGCCTGCCATTACACACTATGAGATATGTTATCCTCTCTCTTGTAGGTACTACCCAAAATTTCTTGGAGTCTAAACATCCAACTCTAATATGGTTCCACCAACCATTGTATGTTCTCTTGAGACATCTTACAATGTCTCTCTCAACAGGTGTCATGCATCCCACTAAATGTCGGATGAAGGGTGGAGTACGTGCTACCTTTGCTGCTAATCAAACCATGCCAATGCGTTCACCTACCAAATCGCACCCTCACCATATGCCATGGCTACAAAGCCTATCTCCTGATGCATTGTGTCATGTGCAACTACCTCATATGAACATCCTGGGTCTTTTTGCTTATGATGATTGCATTAAGAGACAGTAAAAAACTCTCGTGTGTTAGTGTTCAATGCTGAAGAGGATTGAACAACTTATTTACTTAATATAACAATTACACATAAATCTCCCAATAAAAATAGCTACAGTGATGGCCACATAAGATCCACTGCAATAATAAATCAAGCCTCCAAAATAGAACTAGAAATCAATAAGTTGCACATGTGAATTTTGAAATTTTTCAAACTGGTAACTCCCACTGCCGATAAATTTGTGTTCCTGCTGCTAGAGGCAAACTGATAATTGAGGCCTCAAATCTACTCCAACAATTCTGAAAAATTAGAGAGACTCTCCTCACACCCCGACCAATAAACCCCATAAATAATTTAAGTTAATTTCGGCCAATCCAAAATGCCCAAAATAGTCTGAAAATACGAGTTAAACCAACAATTCACTCTACTATAAGAATGAGGATTCCAAACCCGAATATCGCAAATTTTGAAATTTTAACAACAAACTCCTCTCACAAAACCCATAAAAACCCACAAAATTCTTGGGTTGAATCCACTAGTCACTGAAATCTCAAAATCCACCTGTAGCCCTTCATAATCTACCAGTGAGCTAAAAAAATTAAATTGTTGTAAGAATGCACACTTTCCCTGAAGGGAAACTCCTCCAAATCCCTCCAAATTTTATTCCTCAAACTTCCAGCCAAAATCAGCTCTAATGCCAAGAAGCAAACCACTGCTCAATCCCTACAAAATAGCTAGAAATACAACCCACAGTAGTTGATCCTCCAATTAGCAACTCGAACTGTCTCTATGCCCAAGGAGTGGCAAATTGAGTGAATACCTACAATAAAGCTTTTTGGAAATCCTGAATTGGACTCCCCAAATTAACTCACCAGGCAGACACTCGAAGTTCTTGGAAATGAGGGTGGAATTCCACTTGGAAATTCCTTGAGCTAAACAACACTTGTTGGCTTGGCTAAGAAGTGCAAGAAATCTCTCCAATTTTGAAATGAAATGCCAAAGTATAATCATCAAAATGAGGCTCTAGATTTCCTTTTATTGTTCCTTTACCTTCCTAATACCATGGCTTGATTGCTCTCAAAATATGCTTTGATACCATGTTTTGATTTTTCCAATGACTCGATTTCCCTTTTTGGTAATCTCCACAACTTATCTTCACTTTAATTTTTTTTCCTAAGTTCCAACCATTTCCTTTTCTCCAAAATTTATTTAATACCTCCACAACTTATTTCTCCTAAATTTATTATTTAAAAATATTTATTATTCGCCAAAATTTCAAAATTGAGAATTTCCCTTAGAAAAATTATTAATTGGGGACATTACAGTCCTCCCTGACAAAAAATACTTGTCCTCAAGCAATGTCTAAACAAGTGCCCTCTCTGACTACTGATCACCACTGTAACCATCAATAATACTAGGGCCCCAAATGTACTGTTGAGTCATCCCCAATCTAAACATTGTCCTGACATGAAGGAATCCCTCGATACAAGGATCCCAAACCATCCTAATCAATGTGAATCACACCTTGATACACTCGCTATCCAACCAGATATAGGTACCAAAATCCATCTACATACTATTAATAAGTAGAGAATCATTATAATGTAGTACTATGTCCAACTCCCCATGAAGCTAACCTACTGAGTATCCCACCTCATGCACTCCAAGAGTAAATTCTTGAAGACAAAACACAATCCAAATGGGTATGAAGTCTCTCCCACATGAACTTCCCCTAATATCCTCCTGTTGACCATCCTTCCATGCTGGTGAAGTCCCCCATGCCAACATCAAACCACTAAAACCCAATGGAAGATATAAATGATCTCCCTCTGTAGGAACCAAATCATCCTTAAGAGTAGTTGAACCATGAAATCCTACGATGCCCAAATCCCATGCCAGCCTCAGAAGGGTGCTACCATGTTGAGGTTGTGCCACTCTAACTATGACATACTTCTCATCATGCATAGACAATATCCTCCTCTCCTGGAACCTGATGGTGAAAAATATGTGAAGGCCAAGCTCATCCTACTTTAGCATCTCCATGATATCAATGTCTATCCATTTACTGCCAATATCGGTGTAGAGCAGTAACAAGGAAAATCAATCTTGCCATGTGACAAAGGCCTTGGTGCTCCCCCATATTTTAAACCAAGAGTGAGTTGAGTCACTCTCTTACGTGATTTCGCTCGTTACAGAATAGAGTGACCAATCATCCAACTAAATCTCTGGATCCCATAGCCATATCGGTTGCGACAAAGTCCTCACAATTGCAGGAACCAACTCGTACCACATCTCGAGTCCCTGCATGCAATCAATATATGTACTCCATGCATATTGAATCAGTCTAGTTTGTGCAAGATTTCCTTGTGCCTGCCAACAGGATGTAGAAGTTGTAGTGGAAACTTATTTTGTAAACCATTACTTTAACTTGTGGGCCTCTTCAATGTCAGGATCTACAAGAATAATGGATCTTGTTGTAGTGCGAACTTTTTTCCATTAAATACTCCGACACAAGGAAACTTGATTGCAATGATAGGGTTATTTCCTGCAGCACATAAGGAGGAAATTTCTTGTGATACAACATCAAAATTTCCTCCCCATAAGATCACATCTATGTTATATCTAGACATGTCTTGAAGGTGTATTGTTTGTTTAGTAACTTCAGAGCCGTACTTTCTACGTATAGTGCATGGAATGGAACTCTCAATAACAATACTAAGAGAATCAACAATTGATTTGATATTTGTTGTTATAAAATCATTGATTGATTTTATATTGAAATGAACAATTAGGTTGTGTGTTCTTTCATTGGAAACATGCTCTATGGTAGATGTTGCATTTAAAAAAATTTCCCAATCATTTTTTAAGTGGTTGTATTTCTTTATCTATTTTCACATTTCTTTTTGAGTCAATGTAGACATTTCAAACTTGGATTTTGTCAAAAAAATAATCGGCAACATTGTTGAAACAAGTAATGTGTATTTCTCCACCTTCTATATCGAAGAGGTCAAAGCCAAACACTTTATCGGTTCCATATTGGTAAGATTTAGTGCTCTGATGGGAATATGGAATGGCATGATGGATGTGTTTTGAATAGAAGGAAAGGGGCAGTGCCTTTTTTATGACAACTCTTGGTTTGATGAGGAGGGAGTGTATTCTTGAGAAGTGATCAAAATACTCATTTCTTTGGATTACCAATTAAGGGTACATATGGAGCATAAATCTAGAAGTATATTAGCATTATAGACCTACACGGTAAATGATAGTCATAGGAGTAATTGTTAGATTCAAAAGTGGTATCAACTAAGTCACCTGACATGGATTCAGGATTCGTAGGATTCAGGATTCAGACATGTTGACCCACCGGAACAAGACACGTAGGATTCATTATATATTATTTTAATATATATATATATATATTAAAAATTAGATATTTCTTACACAAATTTTAATTAATGATACAAATTTATTGATTTCAAACATAGATCTTCATCTATAGCATGCATAGTACATATACAATTCAAATACATGTCAGTGGTCACATAAATAATAAATCGTGATTCATAATTCATAACTGAAAGACAACTTACAACTACAAGATAGTAATATAAACACACTGACAACTGTAGTTTTGTCATTAAGTCATCAAATAAAAATATTTTACATAGGTAGTCCTGGTGCAATGCCAAAGGAAAATAGAAATAGAAAATATAAAACAACTACAGGTGTACAAGCCTCAAGGCATCAATCCTCATCACCAGCATCAGAATCAGCATCAATGTCCTCATCATCATGGTCCCCACTGCTCTCCTCTGCATCCTCCTCCTCCCCTATATCCATAGTTGCCTTTACATCTGCTGGTGTGGAAGATGACCCCTCTAAGTCATCAAATCTAACAGGCTTTAGCACTGGACATTGAGATCCATGTTGGCCAATGCCAACTCAACACTATTGTCCAGACCCATATCATCAGGAAAGACATCCCATGTCTTTGTCTTTCCTCTCAACCACTCTTCCCTCTGCCTGTAAATAAGAAGAAGGTTGGTGTGCACATACACCATTGTCTCTGCCCTGGACTGCTCAAGCCTGCTCTTCTTCACACTATACAAATTCCCATATGTGCTCCAATTCCTCTCGCAACAAGAGGATGAAGTCACCTGAGAGAGGAGCCTCATGGCTCACTACTGAAGAGGAGGGCTTGTTGCCCCATGATTTACCCACCAAGAATAGCACTTCTTAGCCCCCTTGTCTCTAATCACATCATAACCTCCAAACTGACCACTGCCAGTGGAAAACTCTACAAAGGCATCCTCCACCTCATCAAGCAATGCAGTATCCTGAAAAATCCGCCTGAATGCCTCTTTCCTCCCCTGTGAGATTTCACAATCCATGTGAGGGGGGAATCTGTGGGAAGGTACACCATTTAGCCACTCATGGTTGTAGTATTTGTGGTTCAATGAGTGAGCCAAACAATGTAAAGGTGTACAATTCTTGCCCCATCTACTAACAAGAATATTCCATATAGTATCACAGAAGGCCTCTAGTGATGTCTCATACTCGGGGCACTCACTCTGTAGAACAATGCTCCTCACAGAATCAATCATGGAATCCCATCCCTCATAAACCTCTCCTAGGATGGGTTTGTATGTATCTGCAAATCGAAGCAAAGAAATGATGGGGTCCATCATCCAAATAATTAGATCTACCCTCTCCCACCAAGCATCATCTAGCAATGTGTCCTTCACTCTTTTAGATGCTACATGATCTGTCTTTCTCCAAAAAGACCAAAACTGAGAAATAACCATGGACCCAAGAGTGGTCTTGACCCCCCTCAACCTCTTCAACATCATGAATGAAGAGGCAAACCATGTATCAACAATCTTCAACAATGATAGATTGGTGTACTCCTTGTAGATAGTGAGGGCATTTGTATGATTTTGCACAAAGTTACGGATATGTCTTGCATCCTCAATAATGCTTCCAATCCAAAGCACATCAGAAGCAATGGATTTTAGTGCTAAGTTCAATGAATGGACAATGCAAGGTGTCCAAAACACTTGTGGATATTTAGCTTCCACAATCATGCCAGTAGGCTTGCAAACAGGTGCATTATCTGTAATGATTTGCACACAAGAATCAACACCTACATCTTCAATAACTTTAATAAATAACTCACCAATAAATTGTGCATCCTTGTATTCTCCAAGTGTATCCACTGCTTTCATGAAAAATGGACCACTCAAGGAAGACACCATGAATTTGATGATTGGGTGTCGTGCTGGATCTGTCCACCCATCAGAAACAATGCTAACCCCAGATGTTGGCCATGATGCTACAATAGGCTGAAGCATTTTTGCACCTCTTTTTTTTCCTTCGTCAACAATGTGGTTCTCAGCTTCTCTGACCCAAGAGGAACAGACCTTGCTGGAGCCCCTTGAGTTAGAGCTCGGCACATCTCAATAAGTAGAGGTGAGCATGCAACATTAAATTATATGAAGTTTTGATAGAAGAAGAAGGCAATGGTGAGATCAAGCTCTTCCCGTCTCTCTTTTTCGAAAATCTTGTCCATTGGACCAAGTGCTCTTCTTTTTGCTGCTTGTCCCCCAGTAGAAGTAGAACTCTCAAATGGAAATTTGGTGGTGGCTTTCCTCAAAAATGGAAGGGGGTCTTCATTCTTGGGTTTTCTTGATTTTGAAGCCATATTTTCCATACCAACAATGGACTCCTTTTCTAATTCTTTTCTCTTTTGTAAAGAAACAACTTTACAAGCTCCAATCCCGCAACCTGGTAAAGCCAACAAATGTGTTTTCACATGGTAATATGTGCTTTCGAAAGAAATGTGACAAAAGTTGCATCTCCATTGCACATTGCCTCCTCCCTTTCCCTTGGTGTTTGTCCCATCCTCTCTTGTGACATATTTCCACAATGGATATTTATTAGTGTTGTCTTTAGGTGGTACTCTTCCCTCAACATTACTTGCGGCAGACTCTGATGATATTGGGGGAGGAGGGGCATATCTAATAGAGATATTCTTGCCCTTCCTTTGCCCCCTAACTGCTGCCTTTGATTGAGCCATGAATACTGTAAAAGAAATGAATAAAACATGCACAAATTTGTAAACAAAAAATCATATACAAACTGTTGTAATAGAATAAGAAATGCAAAAAAATGGAGTTGAAATGCACTTACGTGGTGCTTGAATCTCCTTGCCAAACGCTTTACTCCCTTAGCTCCTTGCTCCAAACCTTTCTCCACTCACAAAAAACTCAAACAATGGTTGCCAAATGATAAACAACGTGACTGTAATGAGCAAATGCGGCCTTTTCTAACCGTGGGGTCCCTTTTCCACTAAACGAGGCTTGGAAAATAGGACAGGTAGTCAAAAATCGGGACACATTGTCGATTTTCAGGACACATGTGGGATTCGAAGAATCTTGTCTGACAAGCTGGATTCAGACACGTGGCCCCTATATAACGAATCCAGCTACTTAGGGTATCAAGAAAATTTGTAAAGTTGAAATTATTGATTAAAAACTACACATTTTTCATAGAGATGTAATTAGAAAAGTACATATCTTGGGATTTTTCGCTAAAAGTAACACATCAAATAAATGATTTTTATGGAAAAAATGAACATAAAAAATTGAAACAATAGCAAATTTTATGAAGTTTATGTCCAAAATTGATAATATTTGATGTTTTTTCCAAAAATAATGATTCGCATAAAAGTTTAAGTAAAAATAACAAAATTAAAAAATTAAATGTTAAAAAAAAATTAAAATTTAAAAAAAAATTGAAAATATTTTGTTTAAAATAAAAGTAAATTGAATATTTTTTTTAAAGAAATAGTTAAAAGCATTTTAAAAAGATTGAAAAAAACATTAAATTAACCAAGAAATAATAAATAAAACAATAGAATCTAGTTAAAATCAATATATAAAAAAGTAAAGAGACTTTTTGTCTTTATTAGAAGTAGAAAAACATCAAACAATTAAAAAAAATGTTGAGAAATTAAAAATTCAAAAACAAAACAAATTAGAAAAAAGTATTAAATAAATTAGGGAAAAAAAACACAACAAACAAAACATAATTTAATTGAATACAAGAAGGAAAATAAAAACAAACTTGAATTTAAATATATATATATATTTTTTGAAAAAGTAATATTATAATATAAATTAAAAATTAACAATCATAATTATAAAATAATAATTGTTTAGAAATATTAAAATAATAATTTAAGCAAAGGTTTTTTTGTATAAATCACATGAGAGAAAGTTTTGGCCAGTGTGTTTTGAACCAACAAGTGTGGTTCATCATCAGAACCAGATGAAGACACGGACGATGGCAAAGGCTTAAATAGAGAGTAATCTAAAGACATAATTTCAAGTAACGACTATATTTGAACAATAATATTTAAATTATGATATCAATTTATTAATATATTAAAAACAAATATTATTAAACGGCTAGTTTTTGAAAAATAATATTTAAATAATGATATTAGTTTATTAAAAATATTAATAAGTAATGGCTAGTTTTTGAAAAATAATATTTAAATTGATTAATTAAAACCAAATATTACTAGTTTTTGAAAATTAATATTTAAATTATGATATTTGTTTATTTGTTTATTAAAAACAAATATTAATAAGTAACCACTATATTAAACAACTAGTTTTTAAAAAATAATAATTAATAAATAAAAATGAAAAAAGTCAAACTCTAAACAAGGAGGGAAGCCAAAAATTATAAAAGGAGTCAAGACCCTAATCAAGACAAGATCATTTAATAAATAAAATAATTAATTGAAATAAAATAAACCAAATTAAAAATAATTGAGGGAAAAATAAATAAAATAAAATAAAAATATACACAAGTCAAAAGAAATATATATATATATATATATAAGAAAAGTAATCATTAAATCAAACATGGTCAACAATAAAATATGGGCCTGAGGTTCATTAAACAAATAACAAAAATACTAAAAAAGAGTTAAGCATGAATAAGATGATAAAATACATAAAAAAACCATGGAGGATCAAGAAAATAAACTCTAATGAAGAATAAATCAACAACAAATACTATAAAAAGGACGCTAATACCTACATAGATAAACAAACAAAGAAGATAAATCCCAAATAGAAGCCTAAGAAACTAGGAGGATAGGACAGGGACCCAACTTCTACTAATATTCCAACCATCATATCTATTCAAATTATTGGGTCACTTTAGAATCTCTAGGGCCTTCCTCAATTTACGATGAGTAGGGTCTTGACTCCTTTTATAATTTTTGACTTCCCTCCTTGTTTAGAGTTTGACTTTTTTTTAATATTATTTTTCAAAAACTAGTTGTTTAATATAGTGGTTACTTATTAATATTTGTTTTTAATAAACTAATAAACTAATATCATAATTTTAATATTATTTTTCAAACACTAACTGTTTAATATAGCCATTAGTGATATTTTTAATAAATTAATAAAATAATATCATTATTTTTCAAAAACTAGTCGTTTAATATAACACTTACTTATTAATATTTTTAATAAATTAATATCATTATTTAAATATTATTTTTCAAAAACTAGTTGTTTAATATAGTCGTTACTTAATGAGAAAGTTAGTTTTTGAATAATGTTATTTAATTTGACAATGGCGTTCTTGAGGTTGTGGCTCTGCAACTAAAACCCTTATGGCGGCAAGGCGGTAAAACCCTCAGGAGGAACGCAGAGAGAGCCAAGGGCAGAAAACAGAACGGACCAGCAGGGATCAGCAGAGAGCTAAGAGACAAAAGGCATGACAAAAGATGTCAGGAGGGGAGAGATCCCCTCCTATTGGGATACGGTGACAGGAGACGACCAGAACAACCAGACGACAAAGGAACATTAGAATGCAGGACCGATGCTGGGAGCAACCTGGCAAGGAGGCCGTAGGGGAAGATGCTTGCCATGCGCAACAGAGAGACCCAGGTTCGTGATTCCAGTGAATAAACTGGAGAGGTACAGATGCTATATGAGGGATCATGCCCTTATCTGCAAGTTCGTAGGAGTCTGGGTGTCAGAAAGAGATCTTACCAAGTGGATTCAGCAAAAATGGCAGCCCCAAGGCCACATCGAGCTCAAGCTAGAAGTGAAAGGCTTCTTCACGTTAATTTTCTCAAACCTGCAAGATAAGGAAAAGGTATTTGAAAATGGCTCATATTTTTATTATAATGCTGGTCTGTTTATGCGTTTCTGGGAGGAATTCTACAACTCGGATAAAGAAACATTTCTAGTAGCGCCTATCTGGGTTCGTTTATTTGGGTTATCTATAGACTTCTGGGACCCGGAAATTTTGGAGGGAATAGGAAACTCAATAGGAAGTTTTGTGAAAATAGCAGAAACCATGAAGAAAGGGAGGTACACCTCGTACACTAGGATATGTGTTTACATGAATCTAGCAAACCCCATCCCAGACTCTGTGGAACTAGAATATCATGAAGAAGTTTGGCAGCAAAACTTAGACTACGAGCACATCCCATTTCGATGCCGTAGGTGCCATGTCCATGGCCATCTGGCTAAGGAATGCCCGATTACAAGGGAAGAAGAAGAAAGGAGGGGCCCCCTACAAAAGAAAGAGCCAACAGACCAGGAAGGGTACCAAGAGGTGAAAAGCAAACGAAAAACAAATAAGGAACCCCCACAGGAAAACAGGAAGGAAAAACAATCATCCCCAGAGAAATCAAACAACTTTGCATTACTACAGGAAGAGGGTGAAGAGGAGGACCAAACCATGGAAAACCAAGAGGATAAGGGGTCAGACAATAGTGAGAGCAGTGAAAGAACCCACTCAAAAAGGAAAGCCCCGAGTGAGCCAATGGAGAAAAGCAAGGAACAGAACGAAGAAGCCGAACAGATGGAGACAGACTTGGAGACAAGCAGGGAAGATCTAAGTCAAGAGGAAGAAGTCTTAAGAAAGCTATTGCACGAATGGAGACACTTAGATGAGAGATTTATTCCGGAAGATCAAAAGAGGCTGTATGCGGATACCTTTCAGCAGTATAAAGCCAAACTAGAAAAAGGAAAAGCCACACCAGAAGAACCCCAAGAGAGCCAGAAGGAAAACAAAACTGATCAGCAAGGACAAGGAAAGGGGGGAAAGAAAAAAAGAGGTAGGAAAAATCTCAAAGACTCCATACAAATCATGGGAGAAATGCTGGTCAATACAGGGAGAGTGGTCCCACTGTCAGCGGTGTTTCACAATCTATCCCAAGTTAACCAATGATTTTAACATCTTGGAATATTAGAGGCTTAAACAGCAAAGGTAAATAGAGACATTTGGCAGCAAGACTGAGGAAGGATAAACCACAAATCATGCTTATCCAAGAAACTAAAATATCAGGACAAAGGATGGAGGAAATTCTCAATAAAATAAAACCAAGATACGAACAGGTAACCATAGACGCCAAAGGAAGTGCAGGAGGGATAACAATTATTTGGAATCCAACAGAGGTCCTAACAGATTGGTGGATAGGAACGTCAAGAACCCTGATAGGAAGATTCAGGCTCATTGGGCAAAGCAAATGGGTGGCAGTCTCGGCTGTCTATGGACCCCATACCCATGCTGATAGAGGCTTGTTCCTTAACCAACTGGAAAAGCTAAGAAGTATGCACTAGGAGCAGAAATGGATTTTGGCAAGTGACTTCAACTTGATAACCTCCAGAGAAGAGAAAAAAGGTGGAATAAGTAGAGAAGACCCGGAGATGGAAAGATTCAGAGACTTCCAAGCAGAATTAAGGGTGGTTGATATCCCAACTATAAACGGGAAATACACCTGGAACAATAGAAGAGGTGGGTTCAAACAAATTGCGTCAAGATTGGATAGATTTCTGGTCTCAGAGCACATAATCGGGTTGGATATCTTCTATGAAGCCTCTATCCTCCCCTCAACAGGATCTGATCATTGGCCCATTAAGCTTGAAATAGCCTTGAACGATCTAAATAAAAAGAGGCCCTTCCGATTTGAGTCCTTTTGGCTTAGAGCTCCAGACTTCCTAGACAAACTAAGGAGCTGGTGGCAGGAAAGCAAGAGGGGAACGGAAGGCCGCAGCAAAATACACTCGTTCTAGCTCAGACTCAAAGAAATAAAGAGAAAAATCAAGAAATGGAATAGGGAAGAATTCGGTAATATCCAGCAGGAGCAAGGAAAACTTCAGTCCATATTGGAACGAATCCAGCAACAAATAATCATGGATGGACAAAACGAGGATCTGGCCGAGGAGGAAGGCAGGGTAATCAATCAACTGGAGGAAAGACGAAAATAGGAAGAAACTCTGTGGAAACAGAAATCTCATGTCCAAAGGTTAAAAGAGGGGGAAAAGAATTCCAAATTCTTCCCTAAAGCAATGTTGAACCACTACCATCACAACAGAATCTTCTCCTTGAAAGACAGCCAGGGAAACAGAGTAACACAACAGAAAGAAATGGAACGACTCTTGGTGGAACATTTCAAAGACATCCTCACAGAGCGAAAAGCCAACAGAACCACAGAAATAGACAAGGTCTGCCAACATATCCCTAAGAAAGTCTCCAGAGAACAAAATCTGGCTCTGCTCAAGGTAATCACCAAGGAAGAGCTTGAGGAAGTGGTCAACAAAATGCCGAAAAATAAGGCCCCGGGTCCCGACGGCTTTCCAATTGAGTTTTACCAGGCTGCCTGGAGTTTTATTGGAAATTACTTACTTGACCCAGTGGAGGAATCTAGGTGTTCTAAGCGTATGCACCAGGGACTGAATGCCACCTTCTTGGCCTTGATCCCGAAGAATGGCAGCTCAGACAAACCGCAGGGATTCAGGCCTATATCCCTTTGTAATGTAGTTTACAAAATTCTAGCAACAGTAATGGTAAACAAACTCAAGCCAATCCTGCTAGATCTCATTGCACCGGAGCAAACAAGTTTCGTCAAAGGGTTGAAGATTATAGATGGAATTATTGTGGCCTAGGAAGTGATACACTCCCTGAAAAATTCCCGCAACCCAAGTATGCTTATCAAATTAGACTTGGCTAAGGCGTTCGATCGAATTAGCTGGGGGTACTTGGAAGGCATTCTCAAAGCACATGGTTTTGAAAAAAGATGGATAAAATGGATCCTATCTATGGTAGGCACCCCCACCGAAGCCTTCAACCCCTTGCGAGGGCTAAGGCAGGGAGATCCCATGTCCCCTTTCCTCTTCATCCGGGCTGCAGAAGGTCTGGGTAGGTTGATCAAGGCCCAAGTCTCCAGGGATCAGTTAAAGGGATTATGAATCTGTGGGAATGATCTCCTGATTACGTGCCAGCAATTCGTAGATGACGTGATGTTATATGGTCAAGTCACACTGAAGGAGGCCCAAAGAGTCATTAAAACTTTATCATAATTTAGCAAAGCTTCCAGGACAGAGATTAATAAGGATAAATCTGAAGTGTTCTTCTTTAACACCCGCTGGCCGCCCAAAGGTTCTTGGCGCGCACTATAGGCTTTAGCATTGGAACCTTCCCGTCAAAATACCTAGGTATTATACTGCATGAGCACCAATTCAGGACAGCTGATTGGGAACCCTTAATTAAAAATATCAGGAACAAGATGGAAAACTGGACCTTTCGCTCGCTGAATGCCCCAAGTCGGTTAATTCTACTGAAAGCTGTTCTACAGGCTATCCCAATCTACCAAATCTCGTGCCAAGCTATCCCAAAGTCTACAAGCCAAAAGATAATTGCCCTATTTAAGAAATTTCTCTAGCAGGGAACCAGCAAGACCAGAAAGTGGGCCTTAATTTCATGGGAATGGCTAAGCAGGCTCTCCAAAGATGGAGGTTTATGACTACGCGACCCCTTTGTTCTTAACCAAGTAATTGGTGCGAAGCTTTGGTGGAGGTGGACTTAGGGAGGACATGATTTCTGGAAGGTGATCTGGGAAAGGAAATATGAGGTGGCAGGGGAGCTTGCAGGAAGACTGAGAAGCCAGACGGAGGCTAGAGGTTCCACAATCTGGAACCTGGCGAGAGGCAATAAAGGCCTGATAAAAGAATATGGTTTTTGGGAGATAAGATAAGGAGATAAAGCCAGATTCTGGGAAGAATCATGGCAGCAACGTGAAAGGCTTATCCATAAAGAAAACCTTCAAGCCATCCACGCTTTCATGACCCAGGCTGAGGAGGCAACTGTCGGCAAATTCTGGAAACCAGGTGAAGGAGGATACTGGCGCAAATGGAAACAGAAAGAAGACTGGGAAAGGGCCCCCGAATCAGACCAATGGCAGGAGTACTACAAAGAGATGGCATCCCATAAAGTGGCAAGGAAAACAGGGTCTGACATTCTAAGATGGGGCAACCGAATTCAGGGCAATTTCTCAATAGCAGAAGCCTATTACCAAAAAGCTAAACAGAATCAACAGGTGGAGACAAAAAAATGGAGAAATCTATGGAAAATCAAACACTGGCCGAAAGTTTCATTCTTTGTTTGGACTATGCTACATGGCAGAGCGCTTACCTGGGACCAAATGTAGAGAAAGGGGCGCCACGGTCCTTCCCACTATGCGCTCTGGAATTCACAGGAGGAGACCATGGAACATTTGCTGAACCGATGCATACTAAGCAATACCTTGTGGGAAAACCACTTCAAATTGTTTGAGCGCTGCCACAAAAATTATCAGAACATCGTAAACACCATAGAAAATTTGCCAAGGAAGCCTTACCAAAACCCGGTGGTTAATCGTGCATGGTTGCTTTCCACTGGCTTCTTGCTCTGGAACATCTGGAAGGCTCGGAATGGAGTAATATTCAAGACAGAAAACAGAACTCCAGCAGACATATGGCAACAAACCACCAAGAAGCTGAGAGAAACAATCTTAATGGAAAGCTATAAGGATGAAAACTGGTAGGAGTCGCAAACAGAGGAGGAAATTCCAAAAAGACTAGGGGTAAACCACAATATGGTAAGTGGTGGTGTCAAAAGTAAAGCCTAGGACAGAGAGGTGGCAGCAAGCAACCGATATCGCCACCCCCTGCAGGGGTTCATAAAACTTAATTTCGATGGTGCCACTAAACATAACCCGGGTGAGGCAAGTATTGGGGGAATCTTCAGAGATGACAGTGGTAAAACCCTGAGAACCTTTGCGATGGACTGCGGGGAGGCCACCAACAACGAACCGGAGCAGCATGCTCTAAAACGAGGCCTAGAAATTGCGATACAGGCAAAATTCAAGTGTCTCCAAATCGAGGGAGACTCGAAGCTAGTGGTCGAAATGGTAATGAAACTACAATAGCAAAAACAAGTAGACAAAATCAGTAAGATCTGGAGAATGGCGTGGCTCGTTAGAGAAATAGGGAAACTACTACCCATAATCGAATATCTAATCCCGTCACATGTCAGGCGATCGAGAAATAAACCGGCTGACTGGCTCGCGAACTGGGGCAGTCGAAATAGAGGTAAGGGGATCAATAGCGAAGGCCTGGTTCAACTACTCCCAGAGGAGCGTGATTGTCTTCAACAGCTGCTTGACGTCGATAAGGGTGATAATGGCATGCCCAAGGTGAACTGTCAGGATCAGGTAGCATGAAGCAAATGTGGGGAAAGATTGCAGAGGGTGGCGATGGACAGCACATTTGTGGGAAAGGACAGGAGTAATAGGAATGATGACGCTAGACAAATGACGGGACACGATAGGACTGGCCGAGGTGATGGGGAAGAAGCAAGAACCGAGACGTCATCAAGGAAAGATCTGGAGCTCGTATGGGAAGTCGAGATAAATGGCAGAGAAAGGACGACAAGTTGAATAAGGGGTACAGAAAGGATATGACATGAGCAGCCGGGAGAAAATTGGAATAATGAAGCATAAAGAAGGACGGACAAGTTTTTCCACATCCCGAGGTAGGGACATAGGGATGATAGCCGGTGAATTAAATGGCCAACTGGAGATCTAGTTGCAAGGACAACAGAAGGATAACAAACAACAGCGAAAGGTGGCAGATGGAACGCTCATGCAGTTTGGCAAGAAACATGAAAGAAGGAGGAAAGGTGACAGCGCGACTCAGCCTCCAGACTTCGTCCCCGGCTCAAGCAAGGAAAGGTGGTATGTTCTCTCTCGTCCCTGTCCTCCTGATAGCATTCGAATTATCAATTCCTGTCCTAAAATGCCCCGTCTCAGTCAGCAGTATATCAGTAGTAGGATAGACAGAGGCCACCCCGGCAATAAATTAATTCACCTCTCTCCCTCCAGAGCTGGGGGGGACTTGGCTGGAGAAAATTTGGGCTCCTATCGGGAGGCTCAGCCCATGCCCCGAGTAGAGAGGTGGGAAGGGAGAGTTACCTTTTTTAGCCTTGTCGTGCTTCAAGACTGGCACTGACGCCCTACCCATGTCAGTTTCCTGGATATCTCCCGTGGTGCTATACCCGGTTGCCCCCCCTACCAGATGGATAGATCAGCAGTGCCCAGCCATGCTGGTCTGCATGGGATCTTCAGGACTGTAGAGAGAGGGTGGAGTGACATGAGCCACCTAGCAGGAAAAGTTGTGTTATGGCCCCGGACTGCAAGCCGGAACCTCCCCCAGGACCGACTTGCTAAAGCTTGGGCAGTAAGTGTGTGGATTTCAGCTGAATTACATTTAAAAGGAACTGACTTGTGGTTTTTTGTTATGATAGGTAGTAAAACCCCCATAAAATCAATATCCCAAGACTACAGCAAGATGGTGCCGAAAAAAGAAAAACCAGCCAAGGCTTGGGAAGAAGGCCCCAGTAGCAAACCAAGGAAAATGGGCAAGAAGCTGGACTCAGACAAGAGCATGTACATGATCAACGCGTATATGGCAGGAAATTACCTGGAGACCCGCACTCAAATCCATGGATGGGAGAGGGAGCTGAGGGCCATTAGTGAGAACAAGTAAATCTCGATCTGATCCCGGACCCAGGAAACACTAGAAGTAGAAACTCTCTATTCAATAAAAAGCTTCAGCAGTACTGGATAATGAAACATGTGGTTGCTCAGGCTATGGAGATGAATCAGGCAGTCCGCGAAGAAGAGGAATAGGAATGCAAGCAGGCAGAGGAACAGTTCAAAATCCAGATAATAGAGGGATCAGAGAATCTAAAGAATTCCCTCTTGAAAGAGCTCGCTGTCGTCCAAGTCCAGGTAGCGAGAAACCACCTGATGTTGAAGAACATGGAGCAAATACTGCTGGAACTAAAAATGGACCATTGAGCAGAAGACGGTGAAACCAGGACCAGTGCCTCAACGCCCGCCCCGGTCAACTTGTCAGACGAGGATTAACTAAGATGAGTCTTTAAATTTTGTTTAAGAATGTTGTTAAAACAAGACTCCGACTGGATGTTAAGAACTGCTCCTGTAGCTAGATTAGTAAAAATTAGTCAAAAGCAAGGTTATGATAGGATGAAAGAGAAAAACATTTTCAAATTTTGGTATGGTTACAAGGCCGATAGGTGGCGGTCTGGTTTCCTCTGGGCAGACTTGCTACCTAAACTTTAGTCTACTGTAAATCTGTTTTTGTAATATGGAATGAGGAATGCCTAACTTTACAAAAAAAAATATAGTCATTACTTAATAATATTTGTTTTTAATATATTAATAAAATTCATATCATAATTTAAATATTATTATTCAAATATAGTCGTTACTTGAAATTATGTCTCTACATTGCTCTCTATTTAAGCCTTTGCCATGGTTTGCCTCTTCATCTAGTCTTGATGATGAACCACACTTGTTGGTTTGAAACGAGTCGACCAAAAATTTCTCTTATGTGATTTCTACCGAAATACTTTGTCTAATTCATTATGGATCACAGAAGCCTGAATACAAAATAACAATTTCTTTAATCAAAATATAAATTTAGAAAAAAAAATTTAATAAAAAAAAATTATTAATTTAAAAATGAAATGAAAATAAATAAATAAGTATTTTGAAAAACGTGAAAATATACATCAAAAGAATTAAAAAAATATTTAAAAATTTAAAAGGAAATATAAAAAAATAGATACATGGGTCCCTGCCTTGGTTGCCCCCTAAAGGGTTGTTGACAGGGCCAAAGGAATGGTGTGTCACTCCAACTACCCTAGTGGTGGCCCTTTGGCACCATGTCAGGCCAAGGGGTTGATTCCTAGAATCGAGCCCCCCTACAACATGGGCCGCTCCAGCTACCCTAGCGACAACCCTTTGGCACCATGTTTGGGCGACAAGTCAATTCTCATAATCGACCCAACACCCTAGTCACGCCGACAATGTGGTAGAATTAGCACGTCATTCTCGCTACCCTAATATATATATATATATATATATATATATATTAATGATTTTTTTTTATTCTTTTATATGTATGTACTTTTTAAATTTATATTTTAATATAAATTTATTTTAATTACTATTTTATCTATATATATATATATATCTTTTTATTTATTTGGTCTTTTTTCAATGATTTTTTTCTTATTTTTTTATGTTTAAATTTTCATTGTTAATGAGCTATTTTTTTAATTATGCTTATTTTTTTTCCAAGAAAAAAAATGATATTTTATTCAAGGACAAAATTACATTGTGCAGATGCTTAAGGACATTACATACATTAGCTAGAAGGCCCACTCCAAAAAAGGCCACAGGGCAAAATAGAAAACCAAGAAGCCAACAAAAAACTTGGCTCAAACTTTAAACAAATCCTAGGCACAGGCTGCCCAAATAGCGAAGATAAACCTAAAGAAGTTGTGACAAAAACACCTCAACAATGGGATGAACCACAAAAAAAGATAAAAGAGGCACGGGGCTAAAGTCAAAAGCAGTAGGAGAGCCACTTCAACCTTGCTCCCTCAACTACCAAGTCTAAGACAAAGACAACAAGAGAGCCACACCAAAGGTGACCCTAATGCACCCAGCATTAGCTAATGATGGAGACCCTTAACAACATCAACGCTAGGAGAAGCCACTAAAAAACAGTACTGCGGAGTGCATAAGCCCACACATGGAGACCATCATGGAAATCATGATGACAGAGTAGGGCCATGAGCCCAAATGAGAGCCAACAACCACTTTAGCAAAAACATAAGCCCCAAGAAAGTGGATGGAATAGGCCATTCACAGAGGCAGGAGAAACTGACAACAGGAATCCAAAGAAAAATGTGGCAATGCCCTAATCCCAAGCGAGCGTCAAGGCAGACATAAGCCAACAGACAACTCGTCAAAGCGATGAGGAAAGTAGTTGCAAGAAGGAGAGATGACTCTAGCTAAAAAACTACATGAATCAATAAAAAAACTACCCAGAAAAAGCCAAGCCGACACATAGATGGTCAGCAGCAAGAACAAGTGGAAGAGCCACGACAACTCGGAAAGACAAAGAAGAACCAACAAAGGCACAAACCAGGGAGGCGGTAGCTAGAACTGTAGCCACCCCTCCCACACCCTCAACTCCTCCAACCCCTCCTCATCACCCTCCTTGATTGATCCTTTATCCACATCTACCATCTAATGCATCTTTGTTATTAAATTATGTTATTTATTTATTCATTTTTTATTTTGGTTATCTATATGTGTCATTTTTCATTTTTAACTTTTCTTTTTCAATGTTTTTATTTTATAACCTTTGTGGAACTACATCTTCATCATGTGCAATATATCACCCTAATGAGGGCGGGGAATTGAATTGATAACTTCACATCAAGGAGTTAATTAACAGAGCACCCGATCACCTACTTTCCAAGACCTCGTGGACTATTTTTGACTTATTATTATTTTTGGGTTATGACATTTTTTCTTTTTGGTTTTTTTTTATTAATTTATGTCTTGCTATAGAAGTTGTGTTGATGTTCGACTAGCAACCTGACTCCAATATGTGTCAATTTGATAGCTGATTTTTTAGTTTTCGTTACAAGGAATCAAATTCACCTCCACTATGTCTTGATTTGATGGTTGATTTTTAAGTTTTCATTACAATGGATCAAGCATGGCCCCACTATGTGTCAGTTTGATGGTTGACTTTTAATTTTTTGTTGCAATGTGCCAAGTTTTCTTAGGCTAATATTTTAAAAGAACTATATTTTTAGCATTTGGTAGAAATACCTTTTGATTTTGGTATTTATTATTAAGGTTTAATTTAGTCATGATATTTGATCTTGAAATATGTTGAAAACCTAAGGTTTGTTATAGCCATGATATTTATTTTAATTCCATGGCTGAAAAATGTTGAAATTTTAAGTTTTTCAGAGTCGTGATATTTTATCTTTAATGCCATGGTTGAAAATTGTTGGAATTTTTAGCTTTTTTGGAGTCATGATATTTATCTTTAATTCCATGGTTGAAAATTGTTGGAATTTTTAGCTTTTTTGGAGTCGTGATATTTTGTCTTCACCGTATTGTTGAAACTATTGGAATTTTAATGAATTTTGGATTCATGATATTTTATTTTTAATGCCAATTCTAAAACATGTTGGAACTTTAGCCAAAAAAATTTGATGCCATATCTTGGTGTGTTTTTTTGTGTTTATTGCACAAAGATTTTAGTTTTTAATGTTATTGTTAACAAAATGAAATTTTAACCCAAAAGAAAAGTGTTGATGCAATAAGTTGCAACCCAAGAGAAATGAAATTTTAACATCAAGTTGCGTCAACACTTTTCATTTCAGGGGGCTTTTTTCATGTTTTTTGTGCAAAACAAAATGGTTTTTACTTCCATTTTTAAGAAAATTGAAAATTTACCCCGAAAAAAGGAAACAAAAATTTTGTTCCAACATCAACACTTTTCGTTTTCGGGCTCTTTTTTCATGTTTTTTGGGTTTTTTTGGCTAGAGTTCTCGTTTTTAGGTTTTAGTTCTCATTAAGCTGGTAACCTTGTTTTTGGTGCCCCTCACCAAAAAAGGCCTTGTTGATGGTGCTGGATACCACCAATGATCCATGATTTTTATGCTTATGGATGCATCGGAGTTAACATGAGTTACAATGCTTAAAAACCATAAAAACATAAGCATGAAAAATGAAGACAAAGAGACATGATCAAAAAAGATCATGACATAGAGATTTGATTACGAAGTTGTCCAATTTGGACTACATCTTTGAGCCCTGCTCAATAGTGGGGATGCCTTCTTTTATTAAGTGGCATGAAAAGGGAGAAGTACAACAAGATTTCTACATAACCATCCTTATACATCCAATCTGGAAGATAGCTAGAAAATAGAGAGCCCATCTCTAGAAACATACAACACCACTACCTTCCTAGCGAAAAATAGTGCAAAAATGCCTATTCGAACACCCCATTCAGATAATCATGCCTTTTGTAGCCTTCTCAGAACCTTCTGATCTCTGAGATAAGGTCCCGGCCACCTGCGAGGAGTAGGTGCCACTGCTCTACTATGCAAACTTGCGCTGCTCTCTGCTCTCCCCCCTTTCCTCAGACCTAAATAGTCATACTTATATGCTGGTGTGGCTGAATCCTTCATAACTGGGTAGTTTTTAAAACAAATGGCAAGTTTATCAAGCGGGATTGTCATGAGACCAAGGATCTCAGACATGTATGATACAAGGCAACCAAACTTGCAAAAATGGTGAAAACCCATTTTAACCATGCATATAACTCGGTGGCAATACTTATCGGTGAACAACTCTCGGTGTTTTACATCCTCAACATAGAAAAACCCATCGGAGAGCAGTCCAATAGCTTGTTTTTGTTTTAGGTCTTAAACTGACGGCTTTAACAAAGAATCGGTGTTCATTCAATCGATAGACAAGGCAAGTCTAAAAAACAAAACTCTGCACAATTAGCGATACATAGTCCCGACGACTTTATCAAATGCAGTTCATAAAAATCCCACATCTGGGAGTCCATTGCAACTCGCAATTGGAGGCTTCCATCAGTGGATAGACGCAAGTCTTCATAACATGGACCGATCAGGTTTATTTAATACAATTTATAAATATCACATTTGGGCAGTCCTGTCGCAAATCGCAATCAACGATTATAGACGGAACACTTCGTAAACACAAACCCTTTTATGTGATTGCGATATGTATCACATCGTAACGAAGTCCTGTTAGGGTCAATCCAAAACCTCTCCCAATATGCGATCGCGATATGCGATATTGCATTGCAACAAAGTTCTTTCAGGGCCAATTCAGAACCTCCTCTGATCTGCGATCGCGATATGTGATATCACATCTTAAAAAAGTCTTGTCGCGATTGTTTGACCTTTATGTTCTTCCTTTGGCCTGTGATATGTGATATCACAATCGTAGCCAGGAACGCGAGGGGTTGATTCTTCCTTAAGCGCTCATCCTTTTCGCTGATAAGTGATATGTGGGGCCTAGTGGAACTACCACATGGTGCACCCTCATTCGCTGAAGCTTTGCCATGTCATCTTCTTCTTTCCACCTGGAAAAGTCAAACTGAAACTTTGACTTGCTCTAACTTTTTCATCTAGACTCGGATTTGAGTGTTGTTCATACCATTGGATTCAGGATGATGATCACTTCGATCTGGTGCTAAACCTACCCATATTTTACCACTTTGAGTTTTTATCCTTTTACCATGCCACTGGTACTTTAGAGAGATCCACCTAGATCAATCCTCCTGGATCAATCCTCCCCACTAGGAAAATATTTTGTTCCTCCAAAAGCATTAATTAATCTGCAATTACTCTATACTCTATCAGCACCACAAGTGTCCTAATAAGTCACCCTTCCTTATCCTTCACCTTTGTCCTTCAGAGCCATAAGCGATGCACTAACAACTGAATCCCCTACAAACCTATAGTACAATATCTGCAAACTACATGTTTAGCTCTATGAACAAAATGGGCCAAGCATCCCATACTTTCCATGAGTTTATAACATATACTCTGTGGTCAAGTTTACATTAAAAAGGAAACAATACTCCAGCTATCAAGACAAGGCCAAACATCATTGTTGCTTCAACAAGTGATGGAAAACACATCATCATTGCAACACATGATTTACACAAACAAGGCCAAACACTATTGTTGCTTCAACAAGTGATGGAAACACAACATCACTTTCAGAGTTCAAAAAGAAACACAAAATAAGGCCAACCATCATTTTTGTTGCAACAAGTGATGGAAAACACATGATCACTTTTACAATTTAAAATGAAACATATGAAAAAATAAGGCCATGACATTCTACCACACCTAGAAGAACCATATCTCACTGATCAAAGTGAATGGATCATCTTCCCTATGGCATGTTCACTAGTTGAAAAACTGTTTCACCTAGTTCATGCTTAGATGCTCTTGTCCTTGTATGTTGCTATGGATGGAGCCTCCAACATGTGGCTCTCTAATGACTACCACCTTTGCAATGACTAGATTGACCCTTCGCCTTTTAGATCTGCTCGATCTTCTTCTTCTTTTCCTACTGTCAGCATCACCCAATGCAATGAGTGCTAAGTGACCTATTCAAAAAACATGAGAAATTAGTCAGTTACAACTACCTCTCATGGAAATGGTCATACGTGAATGACTTACTTAGCGCAATTGAATCCCAAAATGATATCTAATATAATGCACTGTGTAAACCCCCTAATACTTAAATTCAAAAAGAGTGAAGCGATCTCTACATGAATGGTTCATGAGGCACAATACTTGCTAAGGTTTTGCAAATGGGGTAGCAAGCTAAGTGGGCTTGACTGTGGGGAAAACTCCACAATTAAGGGCACTTGAGCCGAAGGCGATCTGGGATAGGTGACCTCCCGGGAAGTCTTGGTTACTGGGTGCAAGTCCCAGAAGTGATGATTGATGCTATGTGATTCATTTCACTAGTTTCAATTCCACTTCTTCACCCCTGTGAGCATCACCCGATGCAATGAGTGCTAAGTGAACTATTCAAAAATCATGAGAAATTAGTCAGTTACGACGACCTCTCGTGGAAATGGTCATACATGAATGACTTACTTAACGCAGTTGAATCCCAAAATCATATCTAATATAATGCACTGCGTAAACCCCCTAATACTTAAACCTTATCTGACTTCAAAAATATGTATAGATGTATTATACAAATAAAATAAATTACACCACCATGCACAATATTAATAAAAGATATTTAGAAATGAATATATACCTGCATCATATGGTCTTGGACTTTTATGTTAGAGTGATAAGTATTTGCACTAATTAAAACTTCCTTGTTCACTATTTGTACATTGTAACCCATCCCTAAGAGGAGATCCATTTTTGAAGCAAGCCATAACACAAGTGCCTATGTCCAAGCAAAAAACACCATAGATCTGCTTGATCTTCTTCTTCTTTTCCTACTGTGAGCATCACCCAATGCAATGAGTGCTAAGTGAACTATTCAAAAAACATGAGAAATTAGTCAGTTACGACTACCTCTCATAGAAATGGTCATACGTGAATGACTTACTTAGCGCAGTTGAATCCCAAAATGATATCTAATACAATGCACTGTGTAAACCCACTAATACTTAAATTAAAAAAGAGTGAAGCGATCTCTACATGAATGGTTCATGAGGCACAATCCTTGCTAAGGTTTTGCAAATGGGGTAGCAAGATAAGTGCTTGATTGCAGGGGAAAACTCCACAGTTAAGCACGCTTGAGCCGAAGGCGATCTGGGATGCATGACCTCCCGGGAAGTCCTGGTTACCAGGTGCAAGCCCTAGAAGTGGTGATTGACGGTATGTGATTCATTTCAGTAGTTTCAATTCCACTTCTTCACCCCTGTGAGCATCACCCGATGTAATGAGTGCTAAGTGAACTATTCAAAAATCATGAGAAATTAGTCAGTTACAACTACCTCTCATGGAAATGGTCATACATGAATGACATACTTAACGTAGTTGAATCCCAAGATGATATCTAATATAATGCACTTCGTAAACCCCCTAATACTTAAAACCTTATTTGACTTCAAAAATGTGTGTAGATGTATTATACAAATAAAATAAATTACACCACCATGCACAATATTAATAAAATATATTTAGAAATGAATATATGCTTGCATTGTATGGTCTTGGACTTTTATGTTAGAGTGATAAGTATCTGCACTAATTAAAACTTCCTTGTTCAGTATTTGTACATTGTAACCTGTCCCTAAGAGGAGATCCATCTTTGAAGCAAGCCATAACACAAGTGCCTATGTCCAAGCAAAAAACACCTCATCTATGAAGTTGGACACAATATTTTCATTTAATTGTAATTGTAATTAGAAGTTAAAATTTATTAATTAGTGTCCAAAGACAGTAACTATTAAACGACAATTTCTAGAAACCCTGTGTATATGGGGAAATTTTTACATAGAGAAGCTATGCATATATTGACATTGTCGGAGCACAAAATTTGAGAGAAGCTATGAGTACATTGACATTGTTGACAATTTTACGGTACAAATTTACCGAGAGGCTAGGAATATAAAGATTTTTTTTTGTGGCCAACTGAAGTTAGCATATTATATTGTTTAAATGGGGCATGTTTGGTATATTTTGTGCAAGGAGGCCTGAAAACAATGGAAATTATGGTCGTATTTGAAAAGATCTGGTAATTTTTTTTGGAAATATAGGTTAGAGCTATCAAGTTTCAAGCTCTTGGGTGCTCCAGGGGCTTTTGATGCTGCTTAATCCAATTCCACCATCAAAAAACAATTCAAAAACTACTAGGAATGGATTTCTTGAATTTTTTCACTAAATTCCGACCAAAAATTTCACAAAGAAAAATTGTGGTCTTTGTGGACAACACCTATTTTGGTTAGGTTTCTTACCTTACATGGTGAGTTGTAGAGTCATTTTTATTTCAATTAATTATAGATTTTGAAATATTTGAAAATTTAATGGATAGAACAAAAATTAATTGTCCGATTTTGCTTACATTTTGTTAGATTTCAAAATTATTTAAAATTTTGTAATTAAATTATTTTAATTGCACCATAATTTGATAAACAACTCCTTGATTTGATTCATTTTGATCAAATTTAAGAAAAAAACAAAATTTATTATTAATTAAATAAATAAATAAATAAATAACGTAGCGACAATTTGACGAAGATATTCTATCACTCAAATAGTGCAATTTTTTTTAATGTCTGGAACACATATATATAAATTTTGAAAATTAAATTAAATTAAAATGAAAAAAAAAACATAATGATAATTTGGTGGAGATATTACATCACTCAAATGGTGCAATTATATTTTTAAATGTGTCGTTGTGTATGTGTCGAGCACACATATATCATGGGTTGTCGGAGAGAATTTTTGGAAAGTGTGATTTTAACATTCAGCTCAAGCTAAGATATTCTATTTATCAAATGGAATATGTTTTGTATATGTAGTTGTGTGTCGAGAACATATAGATAATGTGTTGCTCCAAAATGAGTGTGCTGAAAAACTTGCTCGAGCCTAAAGTGATAGGTTTTTTCTTTAACTTGAAAATACATTGAACTCATAAACCTTGGAGGTCGAGATGCAATTGGAGTTCAAGATACAATTAGTTGATTTCTGAAGGGTACCGTGTACGGCTGATGCATTGAATGTACCACGGGCATCGTGGCCTGCACTTTTTTAACTGTACGGCTGATGCATTGAATGTACCACGGGCATCGTGGCCTGCACTTTTTTAACAGATTGGCCTGGCCAAGCTTGGAATTTGACGTCCCACAGGGCGTAATTTTGGTTTCCAAATTTATTTGACGACAGTTAAAAAGTTTTCAACGTCAAATTTGACGTTCTTTCTACATCTTCAACTTGTCAAAATGATGTCCACTTCACAATTAAATCTTAAAAAATTATAATACCTATATTTCATGGCATTCATACTCAAAATTGGTACACAAGACATTTGAACTCGAGGCGATTTAAATTCTCTGGCGTCTCACTGCCTACCACTGTAGTACTTACTACTTAACATTAATGGGAGTAACTCTTGATGCCCAGATCAACCCATGCGAACGATATGTAAAACTAATCCAAATGGTAATACGACTAATATGCAAATTTAATGCATATATACCGTCCTTCTACTCTCTAGCTCAGTGTAAATAAATGTGGACCGCAGTTTTGAAGTTTTCTTTCACTCCAGATTCTACGCTAAACTAAATCTAACGAGAGATGTTGATGCAATTTGCATTCTTGAATCTTACCTATTCCATTCCATTATCCATATTCGCGTTGAAGGTTGTTGAATGAGATGGAATGTATGCCTTGATAATTTGGTGGGTTTGTTTTGGCTAATTCTGAGTTCTGGACGACTCTCGTGCTCCTGCGTGGTGGATTGAAGGGATTGGAATGTGCGAACAACAACCCAACTCGCCACTTCAACTTTATCAGATCATTTTTGCATAATGTGAGGTAAGATTCAAGACCTTCACGAATAAAATGCATCCTGGAAAAACTGAAAGCAACCGCATGAGGTTATGTTTACTTTCTTGTTTAGAAAGTCTACCCATAATCTTACAACGACTCGATCATATGGGTAGGAGGGCATGAATGGATTAGAGCCCGGCTAGGCTTCATTAATATATTCGAGAATAGTGGTAGGAAAGGTAAAATGAATTAGGTTTTACTGGTAGCAAGCGAATCTATTTCAGAGAATAGGTTCAACTAACGTCACACACTTATAAATGGTCTTCTGACATTTGCAATTCCTATTTCAAAAGAAGAAATGTATAGGTGGGATGTGAAAATTGAAATTTAAGTGACGAATATTTCCTCTCACTTAATCATTTGCGCATTCTACCAAAATATTGATCTATTATGCCGATGGGAACATACAAATCTCCCTCAGGGAGATGATCACAAGGTGGTCTCCCTGAGTTCTTGGCCGATGAATGGAAAAGACGGGGAATATGATGAAAAATATAAGTGATCATGATGATCTGTCAAAGTAATGTTGCTATGAAGTTACCAACCTCATACAGTTATATTTGTCATGTATTTTCCTATGTTATGATAGGAAAGAGGTATTCCATCATTTTATATTTTTTAGATTTCTTGTTGCATAGGTAGGTTTTTGTGTACCAATTTCCTCTCGT
Source organism: Pinus tabuliformis (assembly GCA_031772625.1). Taxonomy (NCBI): domain Eukaryota; kingdom Viridiplantae; phylum Streptophyta; class Pinopsida; order Pinales; family Pinaceae; genus Pinus; species Pinus tabuliformis. The sequence goes on from CM062811.1 coordinate 1,066,303,505, forward strand.
CGAGCGTTTCTTTCTGTTGCACCACTGGTTTCATATATTTGTAAGGTCTTGTCAAGAATTCCAGGGTGGGGACAAAGGACGGTTTAAATTGTCATAGATTTTTACTCAAGTCTATGGAGACGTTGTATTTATTTTAGTAATAAAAAATAAATATCTGTTCATCTCTCTATCCTGGCATCATGTTATTTGAGTGCTCACAAAATCTTCATTTTAAATATGCAAGAAAGTAAGTGAATAGAATTCATAGCAAATTGGAATAATGAAATAGTGCTTTGGGCTAATTTCAAGTGTGTATGATTATTTTCTTATCAAAAAATGTTAAAAATGTGGCCTTTGGTCGATTGTTTTTTAATTGAAAACAAAAGGTTTGTAACTAGCATACCAGTGATAGAGGGCCACTTGAACCGTATAATGGCCCTGTTCAGGGATGAAGTGCGGTCATTAGTGATGTCCATATAGACATGACAAGTAATATATGAACCTTCAAACTGAATTTTAACAATGCACACCTTCACTTTGGTCGGTTTAGATAGTGGGGGTGTGGTGGATGACGTGGATGGAAAAGTTATGACGTTCAAGATAATGAAAGAGAAATTGGTTGGAGATCCATGTGGGTGTAAAAATGACTACCACAATGAATTATGTGTGCTTCATTAAATTTGTGTCCAACATGTGGCTCGTCAAAAATTAAATGTGATAACGTTGACCCAAAAAACTATATGCAATTGAAGGGAAATACGAAAAATAACATTCCATATTTTGTTATTACTACCATATTCAAAGTTTGTTGCCAAAGATATAAAGTATTAAACTCTAATGAAAATCCTAAAATTCCATGACATGTCTAGCCACTGAAAAATTCTTGAGTATGTTTTGTTTTTTTTCTCTTCATTGTGGACTACCATTTTCACATGTCTATTCTTATACATGCTAGAAAAAATGATGGAAGATCCAGCTGGATATTGGTAGCCACCCACCTATTCCACCTAGATGCTCCAATCAGTTTCATTTGTTTCCTTGTTTATTTCAGCATTTATTATTTTTAGCAGTTTTTTGGGTCCTAAACTTCAGAAGAAGTTTTGACCCCTTAAATGACATTTTTTTGAGGTCCGTTGCAGGCCTGTAGCTATAGGTGGGGGTCTGCTAAAAAACTTGTAGTACTCAAAGAGATCTTCCCAACAAGGTATCATACATGCCAAATAGAGATAATATGACCAAGTTATGTCTCGGGAAGTTGGCTACCTAACTAACCTCAACGAATCCCACAAAATCTTGGTGTTACATCTCCTGGGGTTAGGGTTTTTGATATTTAGGGTTTTGGTTGTTTAGGAATTTATCATGTTTTTCAATAATAATTAGGCCCTTGAACCTCATTGTAACACAATTCAGTTGGCATGTAGCCTCCACATCTCTTCTCAGATATAAGCTACCATTGTCCGAGCTATATTATTTCCATTTTGTTTTTAAGCATAGTTCAATATTTTTCTATTAATGAAATGAAGTGTTTTTTTGCTATATCTCTATATTTATGACTATATTTGTAATTTGTTGTGTTCTTGTTTAAGTTTGGAGCAGTGGTATCAGAGCAGTCTGCTCATTCTCTATTTTTCTTTTCATGTCCCTAATGAGGTCAGGGTATAAGGAGTTAGGGCTCGATTTGGTTGAATCGTTGCAAGATCAGCCTCGCAAACCCTGAACAACTCCCATGAAAGAAGAAAAGAAAGACAAGGGACATGATATCCTTTCAAAATGTTTCTCGAGGAAGCTCTCAAGCGACAGATGAACATGATGATGGATAACTTTTCCCAGCTCTTTCGACGACTACCCACATGCGACGCATCTTCATCTACCATCCAGTCTAGATGTGCCACTCCTTTTAAGGTACAAGTTAACTTCAATATTCTCATACTTGAGGGCCTGATAGATGGAGATGTCATAGATAAATGTTTAAATCTGTTGGAAGGATATTTTTTAGTTCATAACTTTTCCAATCGGGAAAATATTACTTTTTCAGTTCTCAAAGCCGCCCCACATGTTAAGGATTAGTGGGAAACCTGCTATGAATAAAAGGATGATAGTGAACCCTCATTGTTTTCAGCGGCACCCACTTGGGATTCTTTCTGAGATGCCATGAAGGGACAATATTACCTTTTTAGAAGCTATGAAGATAAACAAATAATGTGGAGCATGCTATGGCAGGGAAGGGAGCAAGATGTGTTGGATTTCACAAATATTTTCCATACCCTTCGCAATAATTTGGGTATCAAGGATACTAGGCAGCGTTTGGTACTCAAGTATTGCGGCTATCTACCCAAGTACATCCAAGATGAGATGGAGTTCCTGGATATTTCCTTGCTTGGCACGATGTACCGATACACTATCAAGATTTAGCATAATTTTAAACAGAAGAAGCGGGACTTTTAAACAGAAGAAGCGGGACTTTGGATTTGCAAATCCAAAGCAAGTAAAATGCACCTCCAAACCACAGAGCAAAGGACAGAGCCAAGGTGTGGCTACCTAGGATAGCCTACTGAAATCGCAAGTAAATAACAACACCACGAAGACAAAGAAGGACACGGGAAAATTGTGTGAGTTCAATAAGAGCTCCACTCATAACACAAGTGAGTGTCAGGTGAAGGAGTCGCTAGTGGTGAAGCTGAAGATCTTTAAAACAGACACATGTTCCGACTCTGAACTAGAGCTTGATAAGGGGAATGAAAAATGGAAGCGGATCATTAATGCAGAGCCCAATGCCACTGTGGCTACCAACAAGATCCAGAAGATTGATCTTGAAGATCTAGATGAGGGGGAACGCCTCTTCCACTCACAAATATGGGTGAAGGGTTCACCGTTGTAGTTGATTGTCGACAACGGGAGCCAAAATAACCTCATTTCAACAGAGGGCATGAAGCGACTGAGCCTAGAGACTAAAGCATATCCACATCCGTACACCATCGGGTGGCTTCACCAAGGACGAGATCTACGCATCAGCTAGCAGTGTCGCCCTCCCTACAACATCAAGCCCTTCATGGATGAGGTATTGTGTGATGTTTATCCTCTTAAAGTTTGTGATGTATTGTTAGGACAACCGTAGTTATGGAAGTGGCATGTTGTATATGAGTCTAGACCTCGCTCTATGATTATTACGTTGGCCTATAAGTTGTACATGATACTGGAGGTAGCCCCTCCTACCGCCATCTCTTTGATCACTGCAAAGCAATACAGTTAGATCATTACCCAAACTAGAGAATTTATTTTCGTTATGATTCACCCTCAGGGAAAGAAGATGGTCATGGCCACGGCTTCCAGGAAGGGCTCCTCTACACAGTAGCAGCAAATGTATAGGGTCATGAATGAGTAAAGGAATATTTTCACCTCACTTACGGGGGTACCTTTGCACTATCAAGTAAATCATTCCATTGATCTGACCCAGGGTGCGCCTCTGCCCAATCGATCGATATATCGACGCTCTGTTCTAGAGAACGACGAGATCAAGAGATAGATTTAGGAGCTATTACAGAAAGGGCACATAAGGCCAAGTTCATCACCCTGTGGAAGCCCGATTGTATTGGTACAAAAGAAGGATGGGACCTAGAGACTATGTATTGACTATCGAGCACTGAAAAGGATCATTACCTGGAATAGGTACCTAATCCCGTGGATTGATGACCTTCTATACCATCTCAAGGGGGGGGGGGGAGAATATTTCAACAAGATTGAATTGAAGTCAGTTTATCACCATGTGCCTATCGAACCCTCTGATGTGTGGAAGATTGCCTTCAAATCCAAGGAGAGCCTTTTCGAATGGTTGGCCATGTCGTTCGGATTGCGGAATGCCCCTGCAAACTTCATGAGACAGATGGATGACATCTTGTGACCCTTCACGAATGCATTTGTGGTGGAGTATGTAGATGATATGTTGATCTTCTACTAGATTTGGGAAGAGCACCTCCACCATATTTGAAAAGTCCTTCAAACCTTGTGATAACACAAGTTGTGTGATAACTTGAAAAAAATCACTTTTGGCCTGACCCAGGTTCAATATTTGGGGTACATCATTGATGAGTAGGGTGTACATGTGGACTCAACCAAGATACAAGTCATTCAGGATTGGCCAACCCCAACCACTCTAATAGAGCTCTGCAACTTTTTGGGTCTTGCCAATTTCTACTACAAGTTCCTGTTGGGTTTCTTTCATATCACTTGGTCTTTAAGTCAAGTCAACAAGGGCGAAGCAAAAGAAAACATTTGTTGGTCTGAAATCCAAAAGCATGCATCTTCCGAGTTGAAGCATCACCTCTGCTCTGCACCAATGCTCACATTACCAGACCTGCAACAACCATTTGAGATTGAGATGGACACCTCTGACTATGCTATTAGTGTGGTTCTTACTCAACATGGGCATACAATGGCTTACCACGGTGATACACTTTCAGACACAGTATGAAAGTATCCCACTTATGACAAATAAATGTATTCTATTGTGCAAGTTTGTCATCAATGGAAGCATTACATTATGTGGAAGTGAATGGTCATCCATACAGACCATCGACCCCTACAGTTCATACATACACAGGGTAAGTTGCAAAACAATCGCCATCAGAAATGGTCCACCTACCTGCAATAGTTCCACTTGAACATTAAGTATAAGAGCAGAAGCACCAATAATGTCGTTGATTTCCTCAGCCAACCACTGGTCATGGCGCTAATCACTGTGCTCGACTCCTGTGGGCACATGACTTTGGGGTGACCGCATATTCACAAGAGTGATCCAGAATTCGGAAGCACATGCCAGACACTCCTCAAAGGGAAGAAAGTTCCAAATTTTCACCTTAAGGATGCATTTTTATGCCACTTGGGAAACATTTGTGTTCCTTCAAGTGAGCGCGCCAAGATGATTTGGGAGGCGCACTACAATCAGGTCTCTAGACATTTCGGAGTAGAGAAAATAATGGCGGTATTGCATAAGTATTTTTATTAACCGAAACTTCGTTAGGATGTTGTGAAGTACATTATCTCCTGCACCGCCTATGGCATTGCCAAACCAACCATCAAGAAGCAAGGCCTGTATACTCCTCTACCTACTCTTAGTCAGCCTTGGGAATCTGTATCCATGGGTTACAAGATGGTCATCATGGTGGCCTCCAAGAAGAGTATCACAACGAAGTCCACAGCTAAGCTCTTCTTTGAGAAAGTGCGGGTACACTTTGGGATCCCATAGTCCATTGTCTCAAATTGGGATAGAAGATTGATGAGTGCATTTTAGTCTAGTCTCTGGTTGATGCTGGATATGAAACTTACTAAGTCCACGACTTTCCATCCCTAAACTAATGGCCAAACATAGTTTGTCAACAGGATGATCATACACCTTCTGCAAAAGTAAAAATTGAAGCATCCACGCAAGTGGGATGAAATTCTCCCTTATGTCCAACAGAGCTACAACAAATCTCTCCACAACTCAACATGCTACAACCACTTTCAGGTAGGGCTCATATTTTAGCCATTATGTCCCATTGATGTGGCCATACCATTTGCAGCCACTCAGGGAGATTCGGCTCACGTCCAGTCTGAAGCCAAAAGGGCTAACAACTTCACTAAGCGCATTCAACACATATGTCAGCAGGTCCATGATATATTGGACAGAGTCAATGCTAACTACAAGCAGTGTCATGATCAACATCGAGTGTCGCACAGGTTCCAGGTCAGCGAAAATAGTTGGCTACATTTGCAGAAGGAGCGCCTCACTAGACCCCACTACAAGATTCGCTCACTCTGATATGGACCATACAACATCTCCAAGGATGTGAGTGATAATGCTTTCAAGATCAACATCCCATCGTTCCTTTGTCTACACCGAGTGCTCAATGCAGACCACCTTCGGCCATACTTTCCACCATTTTTGGACACATCCGACATTGTAGAAAAACTCACACCAACAAAGCTCAACATGGACTACATGCAACAGGCCACAACTGATTAAATCATGGACACAAGATGTGTCAGAGTTCACAAATATTTTCCATACCCTTCGCAATAAGTTGGGTATCAAGGATACTAGGTAGCATTTGGTACTCAAGTATTGCGGCTGTCTACCCAAGTACATCCAAGATGTGGAGTTCCTGGATATTTCCTCGCTTGGCACGATGTACCGATACACTGTTAAGATTGAGCATAATTTTGAATAGAAGAAGAGGGACTTTCAGTTTGCGAATCCAAAGCAAGTAAAATGCACCTCCAAACCATAGAGCAAAGGACAGAGCCAAGGTGGGGCTACCTAGGATAGCCTACCAAAGTTGCAAGTAAATACATACACCACGAAGACAAAGAAGGACACGAGAAAATTGTGTGAGTTCAATAAGAGCTCCACTCATAACACAAGTGAGTGTCAGATGAAGGAGTCGCTAGTGGTGAAGCTGAAGATATCTAAATGAGACATATGTTTCGACTCTGAACTAGAGCTTGATAAGGGGAATGAAAAAGGGAAGCGGATCATTAATGCAGAGCCCAATGCCACCGTGGCTACCACCAAGATCCAGAAGATTGATCTTGAAGATCTAGAGGAGGGGAAACGCCTCTTCCACTCACAGATGTGGGTGAAGGGTTTACCATTGTAGTTGATTGTCGACAACGGGAGCCAATATAACCTCATTTCAACAGAGGGCATGAAGCGACTGGGCCTAGATACTAAAGCATATCCACATCCGTACACCATCGGGTGTCTTCACCAAGGACGAGATCTACGCATAAGCCAGCAGTGTCGCCTTCCCTACAACATCAAGCCCTTCATGGATGAGGTATTGTGTGATGTTTATCCTCTTAAAGTTTGTGATGTATTGTTAGGACAACCATAGTTATGGAAGCGACATGTTGTATATGAGTCTAGACCTCGCTCTATGATTATTACGTTGGCCTATAAGTTGTACATGATACCGAAGGTAGCCCCTCCTACCGCCATCTCTTTGATCACTACAAAGCAATATAGTTAGATCATTTCCCAAACTAGAAAATTTATTTTTGTTATGATTCGCCCTCAGGGAAAGAAGATGGTCGTGGCCACGGCTTCCAGGAAGGGCTCCTCTACACAGTAGCAGCAAATGTATAAGGTCATGAACGAGTAAAGGAATATTTTCGCCTCACTTATGGGGGTACCTCTGCACTGTCAGGTAAATCATTCCATCGATCTGACCCCGGGCGCGCCTCTGCCCAATGGACCGATATATCGATGCTCTGTTCTAGAGAACGACGAGATTAAGAGATAGATTCAGGAACTATTACAGAAAGGGCACATAAGGCCAAGTTCATCACCCTGTGGAAGCCCGATTGTATTGGTACAAAAGAAGGATGGGACCCAAAGACGCGCACCTCTGCCCAATGGACCGATATATCGACGCTTTGTTCTAAAGAACGACAAGATTAAGAGATAGATTCAGGAACTATTACAGAAAGTGCACATAAGGCCAAGTTCATCACACTGTGGAAGCCCGATTGTATTGGTACAAAAGAAGGATGGGACCTAGAGACTATGTATTGACTATCAAGCACTGAAAAAGATCATTGCCTGGAATAGGTGCCTAATCCCGTGGATTGATGACCTTCTGTACCATCTCAAGGGGGGGAAATATATCAACAAGATTGAATTGAAGTCCGTTTATCACCATGTGCCTATCGAACCCTCTGATGTGTGGAAGATTGCCTTCAGATCCAAGGAGAGCCTTTTCGAATGGTTGGCCATGCCGTTCGGATTGAGGAATGCCCCTGCAAACTTCATGAGATGGATGGATGACATCTTGCGACCCTTCACGAATGCATTCGTGGTGGAGTATTTAGATGATATCTTGATCTTCAACTAGATTTGGGAAGAGCACCTCCACCATATTCGAAAAGTCCTTTAAACCCTGTGATAACACAAGTTGTGTGCTAACTTGGAAAAATTCACTTTTGGCCTGACCCAAGTTCAATATTTGGGGTACATCATTGATGAGTAAGGTGTACATGTGGACTCAACCAAGATACAAGTCATTCAGGATTGGCCAACCCCAACCACTCTAATAGAGCTCTGCAAATTTTTGGGTCTTGCTAATTTCTACTACAAGTTCCTGTTGGGTTTCTTTCATATCACTTGGTCTTTAAGTCAAGTCGCCAAGGGCGGAGCGAAAGAAAATATTTTTTGGTCTGAAATCCAAGAGCATGCATCTTCCGAGTTGAAGCATCGCCTCTGCTCTGCACTAATGCTCACATTACCAGACCTGCAAAAACCATTTGAGATTGAGATGGATGCCTCTGACTATGCTATTGGTGTGGTTCTTACTCAGCATGGGCATACAGTGGCTTACCACAATGAGACACTTTCAGGCACAGTCCAAAAGTATCCCACTTACAACAAATAAATGTATTCTATTGTGCAAGTCTGTCGTCAATGGAAGCATTAAATTATGTGGAAGCGAATGGTCATCCACACAGACCATCGACCCCTATAGTTCATATATACACAGGGGAAGTTGCAAAACAATCGCCATCAGAAATGGTCCACCTACCTGCAATAGTTCCACTTGAACATTAAGTATAAGAACAGAAGCACCAATAATGTCGTTGATTTCCTCAACCGACCACTGGTCATGGCGCTGATCATTGTGCTTGACTCTTGTGGGCACACGACTTTGGGGTGACCGCATATTTACAAGAGCGATCCAGAATTCGGAAGCACATGCCAGACACTCCTCAAAGGGAAGAAAGTTCCAAATTTTCACCTTAAGGATGCATTTTTATGCCACTTGGGACACATTTGTGTTCCTTCAAGCGAGCACGCCAAGATGATTTGGGAGGCACACTACAATCAGGTCTCTAGACATTTCAGAGTAGAGAAAATAATGGCGGTATTGCATAAGTATTTTTATTAACCGAAACTTCGTTAGGATGTTGGGAAGTACATTATCTCCTACACTACCTGTGGCATTGCCAAACCAACCATCAAGAAGCAAGGCCTGTATACTCCTCTACCTACTCTTAGTCAGCCTTGGGAATCTGTATCCATGGGTTACATGTTGGTCATTCCTTCTACTAAGCACGTCAATAATTGCATTTTCGTGGTCGTCGATAGATTCTCCAAGATGGTCGTCATGGTGGCCTCCAGAGAAGAGTATCATAATGAAGTCCATAGCTAAGCTCTTCTTTGAGAAGGTGTGGGTACACTTTGGGATCCCATAGTCCATTGTCTCAATTTGGGATAGAAGATTGATGAGTGCATTTTAGTCCAGTCTCTGGTTGATGCTGGATATAAAACCTACTAAGTCCATGGCTTTCCATCCCTAAACTAATGGCCAAATAGAGTTTGTCAACCGGATGATCGTACACATTCTAAAAAAGTAAAACTTGAAGCGTCCATGCAAGTGGGATGAAATTCTCCCTTATGTCCAACAGAGCTACAACAAAGCTCTCCACAACTCAAGATGCCACAACCACTTTCAGGTAGGGCTTGGATTTTAGCCATTATGTCCCATTGATGTGGCCATACCATTTGCAGCCATTCAAGGCGATTCGGCTCATGTCCAGTCTGAAGCCAAAAGGGCTAACAACTTCACTAAGCGCATTCATCACATATGTCTGCAGGTCCATGATATATTGGACAGAGTCAATGCTAACTACAAGCAGTGTCATGATCAACATCGAGTGTCGCACAGGTTCTAGGTTAGCGAAAATATTTGGCTACATTTGCAGAAGGAGCGCCTCACTAGACCCCACTACAAAATTCGCTCACTCTGATATGGACCATACACCATCTCCAAGGATGCTAGTGATAATTCTTTCAAGCTCAACATCCCATATTTCCTTTGTCTACACCGAGTGCTCAATGTAGACCACCTTCGGCCATACTTTCCACCATTGTTGGACACACCCGACATTGCAAAAAAACTCACACCAACATAGCTCAACATGGACTACATGCAACAGGCCACAACTGATTAGATCATGGACACAAATATCAAGAACACTCGCCAACAAAGGATACAATTATATCAAGTTTTCAAAGCAATCCAACTCCTTCACTAGGGAAAGTGGTTCACTAGGGACTAGGTTCAACAAAAATTTCCTCACTTCATGGATGCTTTGCATGCAATGGGGACCATTGCTTCGTAAGGAGGGAGGAATGATCTAGGTTGATATTGGTGGCCACCTGCCTATTCCACCTAGACCCTCCAACCAATTTCATCTATTTCCTTGTTTATTTCAGCGTTTACTATTTTTCGCATTTTTTCGTGTCCTGAACTTCTGAAGAAATTTTAACCCCCTAAACGACGTTTTTTTATGTCCGTTGCAAGCCCATAGCCTTAGGCAAGGGCCTGCGGAACACCTGTAGTACTTAGAGAGACCTTTCCCACAAGGTATCGTACGCACAAAATGGATATAATATGACCAAGTTACGACCCCAAGAAATTGGTTACCCAACTAATCTCAATGGGGCCCATCAAATCTTGGCGTTACATCCCTTGGGGTTAGGGCTTTGGTTGTTTAGGGTTTTCTCATGTTTTTTCAATAATAAATAGGCCCTTGAGCCTCATTCTAACACAGTTCAGTTGACATGTAGCCACTACATTTATTCCCAGAGATAAGCTATCATTGTTCGAGCTATCTTATTTCCATTCTATTTGTAAGCATAGTTCAGTATTTTTCTATTAATGAAATGAAGTGTTTTTCTACTACATCTCTGCATTTATGACTATATCTGTAATTTGTTGCGTTCATGTTTAAGTTTGGATCATGGAAAAAACTTTGTCATGCCCACACATTCAATTATTTTCCCACATCATTACACAACAATTGTTGGATCAATCGATGTGTAAACATCCCGATGAGCAACCCCTCCATCCTGATGAGACATGCAAGAAAAAAGTGGAGGAGTTGGACGAATGTTTCTATATGTGACATATGAAACTAGTGTCTTCTCTAGGATTCCCGCAACCAAATCTCAATGAATCCTACTATTGTGGCATCTTGGCCTATGTGATAATTGGCAGTTCCTTTGTCTTGTCTCCCAAAATAAAAGACCTGATGTCAGGCACTGGAATACTGCAACACATCCATAATACAGAGCTTAATTTTCATTGTCTTGCATAATTTTTCAAAGGTGTTGTCTAGTTATTATACTTTTCGAGTTTTATTTTGGAATAATGGTTAAAAGAAAGAAAAAATAATTTTGGTTATAATTCAGGCTTTCATCATCTTTAGAAATTGAGATTAGTGACATATTTAAGAATTGTTAGTCAAATATATAAAGTAGTGAACTCTAAGCATGGATCGCTTTAGGAACATTCCTTAAAAAACATGGTTTTCTTTAGTAAAATTTCCAAAAAACATAACATGGACCGATGTAGAAAAATACTTGAAAAAATAAGCCATGTTTTATTATAATTCCTAAAAAATGTTCTGCTACAGCAACATGGCCTACTTTAGAAAAATCCCCATGGCCCACTACAGAAAATTCATTTTACCTTCTTACTCCATAACTTTTTCTCACTTAAGGATCTTTAAGTTTTCAGAGCGAGTTTTCCTTTCACCTTTTTACACCATAGATTTCTCACTAGAGGATCTTTATAATCTATGAGTGAATTTTCCTTTTTCTCGTTTAACTTCAGGATTTTCAGTATATGATTTCTTTTTCCAATGCCTCTATGTGACATCAATAAATATAGAGAGTGGCAAGATTTTATTTGAATTCTAGAAATCATAATTCCCTTATCCATTATTGTATCAACTCATGTCTATGCCTAAATTCGATTAATTTTGGTTTATATTTCTTATATTTTTCACATTAACTTTTTTTCTTTAACCAATGTTAAGAAATGAAATATAGTATAAATATTATTATTCTCATTACATTTAACATTTTTTTAACAAATAATTGTTTTGGTAATGGTGTTATACAATTTTAATGTTTTTTTAAGTAATTAAAATATGCATTATTAACTAGGCCAATTTTGTATGATTTAATGAATTCTAGTTTTCACATATATTTGTTTATACAGGTTGTTGCAAATTTATAAATGTCTTAAAAGAAAAAAATACAGACTACAATTGGGGAAATGTATGGATGGACAAAAGGGAAAACATCCAAGACTCAAAGAAATTTAGAAGCATGTGAAGAAACCCATAATGCTCATGTGGAACAACAATTACATGAAATTTTTGGAAGTTCTTCTGATCATGATGTAGATGAAGAAAAAAATGAAGTTGAAGAAGAGGTTGCTAATAATTCAATAATGAAAGTGAAAACAAAAAGACAATTTCGCATGGAATGGTCCGATAAGTTTGTTTGATTGAATTATGTGAGCTTTTATGAGAAAATAGCTATGAAGTGTATCTATTGTGAGAAGTATACGATGAATGGATCATGGGGTTTAGGGAATGGTTGCACAACATTACAACATGATGCTCTTGTTACTCATGAAAAATCACGGGTGCATAAAGATGCTAATGCAAGATAAATTAATCCATTAGAGGGAAAGATGAAACCAATTCCAGATCATATTAGACAGGTGGGAGATTCCAATAAGGAAAGAGTTATTTCTACAATGAAAGTATCATATTTCATTTGTGAATGATATTTATCTGTATCAAAGTATGAGAAGATTTGTAAATTTCTAATGGATGCAAAAACTCCAAATATACCAAAGTTTCTAGAGTATTCTTCATACACAAATAGTAAGTTTTTAAATGATTTTATATATTGCATATCAAAACACCTTGAAAAAAATTGGATAAAGAATATGTTGGAAAGTCCATTCTTTTCATTGATGGTTGATGAAAGCACTGATCGAACCTTAGAGAAACACCTTGTTGCTTATGCAACATATTTAGATTCAAAGGGTCTCGGGCCACCTTTCTCCCAGTTTATGAAGCTCAAGGATGTAGTGGATGGAAAATTTAAAAAAATATATGATATTGTCAATCAATTAATAAATGTTAAAGGACTTCAATATAAAGATTTGATAGTTGTTTCTATAGATGGGGCTTCACAAATGATTGGACATGAAAATGGTCTTATTTCATTTTTGAAAAAGAACAATCCAAAACTTATTGTAGTTCATTGTGTGGCTCATCGTGACTCTTTAGCAGTGTCAGATGCTTCTAAGAAATTACCAGAGTTATTGTTTTTTTAAATTGCAAACAAAGTGTATTCACGGGTTCAAAAATCCCCAAAGAGAAATAATAGACAATGATTTTCTGAGAGTCATGCAAATTGATATTCTTGATGTTCTACAAATACAGTTAGTGAGATGGTTATTTGAAGGGGATGTTATTATAAGGCTTTTGAATCTTATCCCAACAATTTTAACTTTGTGGAAAAATGAAAAAAAACTTCATCATGGTATGATAAGACATGAATATATTTTATCCCATTTTGTTTACATCTGTTTGTTGATGTGCTAGGGGAATTGAACAAGTTGATTATGCCTTTTCAAGAAGAAAATGTAGACATTACAACTATTGGGTTAGCACTTGAAGTAACTATAAGCACATTATCTAGATGGTTCTTAAGAAAAGAGACATTTGCAAAAGGCACACCTTATCCTTCAAAATTTTTGAGTGATTCTCAAAATGGATACATTGATATTAAATATGAAAGGACAATTGTAGATAGATATGAGTTACGATACATTTTTATCTCAGCCATGGATATTGAATCCAGTGAAGCAAGGAAACAATCTATGAAACCTTGTATTGAAAGTACACAAGAGAATTGTCAGCAACTCATAGAAGGTTATATAGAGACTTTCATAGATTCTTTGAATGAAATATTTCTAGACCTTCAACTTTTTAATGCAGATTTTTTTTCAACCCTTGTTATTATATAAAAGAGCGTCATAATTGTGAGAAAAAATCAGAGCATTGGATTTTAAAGATTTTTCAACATTCGCAACATACCATATCAAGTGATGTTAGATTTGTAGATTTATTTGATGTTAAAGCTTGTAAAAGAGAGTTGCACCTTTTTGTTGATTCATTAAATATGGATTGTGAGGGTTTTTCTATGAAAGGAGCATAGCAAGTCTTTAGCAACACAAAACAATGACGCAAATTATCCTGATATGATGAAATTATGACAAGTTATACTCACTATTCCTACAAGTACAGTGGATTGTGAAATGGGATTTTCTAAGTATAACATCTTCAAGGACATTAGAAAACGAGGCTAGAGTTGGATACACTAGATGCTCTAATGAGAGTATCTTTGAATGGGCCTGAATCTTCTAATGTTGATTGGCATGCAGTTTATGAGGTATGGACAGATACAAAGTCAAGAAAGATTTTTGTGCTTTGAAAGTTCTTCTGGATTATGTTTAACAAAGGATATATGTACTAAGATATTCCTATTGATAAGTTTTTATGTAGTTGCTCTAGAAACTTTGATTTTAAATGAAGTATAATTATGATCTATTATTACATATTTTTTTTTTATATTTTCTCTAAAATGTTTGACTTTCAATGAAATATACTATAATTTGGAAAAATATCACTAAGTACTTTATTTATAATCCATATGTTATACGCTGAAATAATATCCAACATAACTCAAAGTTAATATAAGCATTACATAATCGTCTTCTATTTTCAATAAACAACTAAACCAATATTCAACTGTGGACATTGTTGGCACATTAAAATATTGACCAAAAACCTTTCAATGATGAAAATCATGTATTCTCTCAAAAATAAATACTTCTACTCTGCCATCTGCGCATGCTTCCTTCACAAATTAGTATCAAGATTAATAAAAAATTGAATATGCTAATCGCTAACTAAATTTCTTAATAAACTCTTTAGATTGTTGTTAAATCAGCGTGTAACATACAAGTCCATATCAACATGTAATATACAGTTCCATTTCTTTAATAAATTCTTTAAATTGTTGTTAAATCAGCCTGTAATATACAGGTCGATGTATTGTGTGAGCCACACATGGTTAACCATTAAAGACTATTAAAATATTAAAAATATCTCATTTTAAAATCTATTATTAAATATTTATGAATGATAAACATCTAAAATTAATGTTTATGAATAAGAGTCATTATGAACTTAGAATTTGATGACTTATTTTCATAATCTTGGAAATGAATTAAGATGTACCATGAGTTAAGATGTACTATTACTATTTGATGACTTATTTTCATAATCCTGAAAATGAGTTAAGATGTATCATCACTTGTTGCTTAAAATCCCCAAAAAATTATTGAGACATATTTAAAATTGGTGATTACCATTTTTTCATAAACACTTTTCAATCAAAAACGTTTTTTCAGTGATATTTTTTGGTTGGATTAAAATTTTCCTAATTTATATTCCGAACCATTTTTCACCCCATGCAAATATATACAACCATATTATTTTTTTCTGCAATTTCACTTTTACAGAGCATATCGAGCCAATTTAGAATCGAAGTGGTGCAGTAGATCTATGGATAATGAGTGCCTAAAATCTCCCAAAATAATTGAGACATATTTAGATTGGGTACT
Organism: Pinus tabuliformis; assembly: GCA_031772625.1. Lineage (NCBI taxonomy): Eukaryota > Viridiplantae > Streptophyta > Pinopsida > Pinales > Pinaceae > Pinus > Pinus tabuliformis. The sequence goes on from CM062811.1 coordinate 1,066,319,017, forward strand.
CACCATTTTTCAGAAGCACTTTTCAATCAAAAAACGCTTTTCTAGTGATATTTTTGGTTTGATTAATGTTTTCTTAATTTACATTCCCAACCATTTCTCACCCAATTTTTCACCCTATACCAATATATACAACCATATTTTTTTTCATGCAACTTCACTTTTAGACCCAATTTCTCACCTTATACAAATATATATAGCCATTTTTTTTTCTGCAATTTCACTTTTACATAGGATATCGAACCAATTTATAATGGAAATAATGCAGTAGATCTATATATAACAAGTACGTAGTGCAGTGAAAGTTTTGTGTGGTTTATTTACGAAACATAATCCTCCAATTAGTAGAAATTTCTTCAAATTTGCAGTGTACTACAACAATCTTTCGAGTGAGTTCTTTGAGTGAGTTCTTTATGAATTTCACTCAAATGTGCAGCACATTTTTGATGGAGTTGTATTCTAAGCGTTATTTCACTAATTGATTAGTAATTTTAGTGTGATCTTTAATTTTTTGCACTTGCTGTATATTTGATTTAGTTTTTATTGGATGATTTATTTTGTGTTCTCAGTTAAATTTGCAAGTTTTTGAAAGAATGTTTTAAAATAAGTGGAAGACTAACATTCTCAAATTCAAATTTGATGAGAACATAAAATAGAGAGTATGAAAAATTCAAAAATTTCATCAAATTTTCTTTTGACAAGTTATGACGATTTGAAATTCTAAGCCTGGCCTGGCGTTTGTTTAAATATCTTGAAATCGAACAAATTCAATTGTGGTAAAGTACGAGAGTACCAGTCCTGAAAAAAAAAGTACGAGAGTACCAGATCCTGAAATGAGTGCATGCTTTGATCATTAATATTTTGGACAATTATTTTTTTAATTTTAATTTTCAAATTAATATTTTATTTCTCCTAAATAAATTTTAAAATCTGTATAATAACGTATCAAAATATTATAATATATTTTTTATAAAAATTAATCTTATTTTTATAATTAACAAATATTTAGTTTAAAATTCGATAATCATAACAAAATTGTAGAAAAAAAAATATATTTATTAACTAAATTAAATTCAAAAATTAGTTTTATAAACGGATTACAATAAACTAGGCCTCGGCAAAAAAAACTTGAACAAAGCCTTTGGAATATTTTAGGCCCGTTATAAATCATACTTCTAAATATTATAATAATGATTTAACTATTAAAAAAAAACTCATGCCTCTAAATATTATAATTATATATATAGAGACAAGGGGAAAACTTACTTTTAAGTAGTTTATGATTAGATAATAGTAATAAAAATTATTATTATTATTATGATTATAGATAAAAATAAAAAATATATAGTAAACAAATCTTTTATTATTATTTTTTATTTATCAACAAAATTATTAAAATAATTTTTTATTTATTAATCCTATAATTTTGGAAATTGATATTTAATATTTTGAAGGGGATAGTCTAATTTTTTTCAAAATATTAAATGCATTTACCCAATTTATTAGTAAAGTCCAACACAAAAACACACTGAACCTTAAAATAGTTAAGCGTGAGCATTTCCAAATATAGCTAAATTTGAAGGTACATAATATCACAAATATGGCTAAATTTGAACGTGCATAATTGCTTCGCTTCTAGCAACGAATGCGCAGAAGACAAAGGCATCTGACATCTTCTCTCTCTCTGAATGCAGAACCGTTCAAAGCAGACGGGCGAATATCAAATTTGAAATGCAGTGCAACGCCATTATTACAGAATCTGACACACCGCCCACGTGGTGTGCCGAGGAACAGGCCTTCGCTTTCCTCCAACAAAAGCAGTGGCAGCTTTGGATTATCGAGTCTGAAAATTTGGTGAGAGAAATGGCGCCAGCGCACACCGTCCTCTATCGCTATGATCGCGCCGCAGGCCAATAACGCACACCGTCCTTTATCGCTATGATCGCGCTGCAGGCCAATAACGCACACCCTCCTTTATCGCTATAACGACTGCTGGCCAATAAACTATGGCGACTCCTCTATCCAACCCTATGCGATTCTTGCAGACTAGCTGGTTCTTGCTAAACGTTGAAAGTTGTAGATTGGAATTCTTTGCACCGGCGAAGACTAAGGGTGCCGGCGGCTCTCGTTCTTTCAAATATTTAGTGAAACATTCAATGTTGGCAGGCTGCAACCCTGCCACCTAGGAGACTACCACGATTAACCAGTCAATGGCAACCCATCCCACACGGCACGGTATCCAACTTGGTCTACAATTGTCAATATTCAATGCCTCTGGAGGGCAGTCGAGCTTCCTATAAATGAACGTCTTCGCGGGAGAGTTTCTCAAGTCTCTCATTTCCTGTGAGAAATATGGCAGCGTCTAATGAACAGATGAAGAGAATCTTGATTGGGTTGATTGCCGTCTTCTGTTGTGCAATCGTCACTGGTAAATTAGCATTACCCAACTATTCTTTAATTTTTGAAATGCAATTGTTATTCAAGACTTAACATCGATTGAGTTGTATTAAACTGATTATTTTTCTTCAATTGATTGTGCAGATGGTGATAAAATAGGAGTGAACTATGGGATGCTCGGAGACAATCTGCCACCTGCAGACCAGGTGGTAACTTTGCTGAACGGCCACAACATCGGGAAAATGAAGCTTTTCAATCCAGACGGTGGTGCATTAAATGCTTTTGCAAATTCTGGGATCGATGTAATCGTAGGAGTCAGTAACAACGATTTGCAGGCCATCTCCTCCAGCCAGGACTCAGCAAATGGTTGGGTTAATGACAATATTGTGCGCTATTCGAGCACCAGTATCAAATATATTGCGGTGGGCAACGAGGTTTTGCCTAGCACGCAGTACGTATCGTATCTTGTTCCTGCCATGAACAACATTCAAACCGCGATCAAGAACGCCAATCTGCAGAACATCAAGGTCTCTACCCCCCATGCCTTCAATGTTATAGGCGTCAGTTACCCGCCTTCAGATGGAGCATTCAGCGACGATGTGAAGGATACCATGAGCTCTATACTCAAATTTCTTTCAGATAACGGGGCTCCGTTCATGGCCAATGTGTATCCATATTTCAGTTACGCCGGCGGCAACGGCATTCAACTGGACTACGCTCTCTTTCAGCCCACGGCTACGGCGGTGACAGACGGAGTTCACAGCTACAGCAACTTGTTCGATGCCATGGTGGATTCTATTTACTCCGCAATGGAAGCCTTGGGATATTCCAATGTCCCGCTCATTGTTACTGAAAGCGGATGGCCTTCTGCTGGCGCGGATGCGGCCACAACTGGGAATGCTCAGACTTATAACAACAATCTCATCCAACATGTTTTATCGAATTCAGGGACACCCAAGAGGCCTGGTACGAAAATCGAGACCTATATCTTCGCTCTTTTCAACGAAGCCCAGAAAACTGGGCCCGAGATAGAGCGTCACTTCGGGCTCTTCAACCCTGATCAAAGTCCTGCATACTCTGTCAACTTTTATCCAAATTGACCGCAACTCAGTTCTCCTTAACTATTTGTATGCAAAATGCAATGATATAAATCTATAGAGGATGATGCTACATAAATAAACATCCTTCGTTCTTAATAAAATGTGAATGGCAAAGTGCCGAAGCCGTCAGAGTTAGCTATCATTGTTTATTGAAGGACCACACTTTGGATTTCTAATGAATATACATATTTATAACAGGTTTTGAAAACAATTTACGTAGGCGCACTAAAGGCGGCATCCCAAACAAGTGGGATTGAGAAATTTTAATCTTTGAAATGAATTGTTAGTCGAGCAAGATATGATAGATGGTGGTCAGGCAAACCACAAAAAATAAATCCATAAATACCGTAATGAGATTTTCCCTACTGAAACCACCAGAGAGTCTAGTTAAAATAGGGGACAAAAAACAATTGAATCCTGTTAAAATAGGGGACAAACAACAATCTTAAGAATTATTTTAAGTCATTTGGCGGTAATATCACTGTTGTTTTCCGGCAATATCACTGAGTCATTTGGCGGTAATATCACTGTTGTTTTCTGTTTAAATAGTTTTTTTTCCATAAAATTGTAATAGAGAAACAATTCAGAAAATCATAATTGAGTATTTGTTTATTGCTTCTTCCCACGTCTATATACAACTACGAGCTCTAACAAGATGAAAGCCCAATTTTCAGTTACAAAAAGTCTATAGTTATATTTTTTTGATTTGTCATTTTCATTTTTTATAAAGATAATTTTTTTTTTTAAATCATAATAAAATTATATAATTTTATATGTATATTTTTTTTATTTGTCATTTTCATTTTTTATAAAGATAATTTTTTTTTAATCATAATAAAATTATATAATTATATATATATATTTTAAAGAAAAAAATGAATGATAAAATAAAAAATTTATTTAAATATTTATATTAAAAGTTTTATTTTATTATTCAAACAAGATTAGTTGAGATTGGAAATTACTTATCATACTCTATTGGTTATTGTGGTTATTATTCCAACAAGATTAGCTGAGATTGGAAATTACTCTATCATACTTTATTGGTTAAAAACATTATTTGAAATTTTGCAGTGATTTAGAAGTCAAACAAAAACCAAATTTACTAATTAAAATGAAGATTACAATATTTATATATTTTCAATATTGCTTTATAATTTTTTCAAACATTATTTAATATTATAAATATTATTACAATTTTAATAACTTACATTAACTTAATTTTTTTACAACATTTAACATTATAAAAAAAATTAAAAATAAGAAAATACAATGAATAAAATTTACTTTTGTGGACAATATGTTATTTCTAGACACTAAACTTGGTGGTGAATAAAGAAGTAACTAATTCTTCCATGTTAACCAAGAAGCTACGTCCCACTTACGAAACCCAACAGTCATTACCTGCGGATGTGCGTGGCAGAGGCGGTGCACAGCACAGGGATGAGACCTAGGCTTTAAAATTGACGGCCGTTTACGCGTTTTTGGGTGTTTTTAGCAAATAAACACGTCATCCATAACATCTGAAAAATTTACAAAAATGTCCTCATCACCGGCATCGGGAAAACTCCCGAGTTTTAAATTTTATATATATTTTAAAAAATTGAATTATGTTACGCTGGCAGTACCAGCCGCCTCACTGTGAAGACTTTTGAAGGGTCGAGGCCGGAGGGTCGAGACTTTCGTGAACATTTAAATTTTATATATATTTTTAAAAATTGAATTATGTTAGGGTGGCAGTGCTCGCTGTCTTACTGTGAAGACTTTTGAAGGGTCGGTGTCACGTCTCCAAGTTGGCGGTAGTCTTTCAACCGCTCTTAGCGAGGTGCGGTACCACTGAACACTTTTTTTTCACCAATACTTATTGTAAGGACTTCCGGTCATTGGTGTGACAGGTGTCGGCGGGCGATCGTGCACGAAGGCGTGGGTGGGCGCACGGGCGGGCAGAAGTGCGACGGGTCTGCGACGTTGGTGCGACGAGCTACAACAATATGCGACGACAAATGCGACATTATGAGGAACACTTAAAAACGACTAAGTGTTGGACGATTTATACGATGGCAAAGGAGCTTGCGGTTGGGAGCAAGCCGACTTGTAAACAAGGTGAATGAGCGTGTGTTAGGGGCTCTGGGGGGACGGCCATTGGGCTGCACACCCCCTCCCACCCACGTTAACTTGTGTATAAGTGTGTGAGCATGGAGCTCACTTCAATCATCATTCGAATCACATTCTCTCATACGCATAAAAGGGGTAAAACTGCGCAGGGGTAAAAGAGACTACGCATATCTCATGCATAGGTCTTATAAGGTGCAGTTTTGGATTTTATGCCGATTGGAGTTTGGCAAGCGTGCCGGGGTTCGAGATAAGTGTGCAGGACTTGGTAAGAAGGTTGAGTGGCTCAGGTGAGCACTTCTTCTTGTGCAAGGGTGCACACGGTTGTAAAGTAGGTTGCTTATATTGTAAATTTGGTTAAGTGTAGACTTGGTTTGGCAAGGCACACTCGTACATTGTAAAATCTGATATTCTTAATATATTGTTGGGCAGACTGTTCGGGAGTTGCCCCTCCCTTTATACTTGTTTGCAATTGTTGTTCTCGGTTAATTGCATATGGATAATGAATGAGTATGGGCTTCATTAAAGTATAAAGGATAATGTTTTTACTTGGTTGCGAAACACAAACTAAGTATGTTAATGTTGGAGTAGGCGTAGTCCACGGATGTTAGTATTGTTAAAAAGAAAGCGTTCGGTGGTGCCGCACCTCGCTACAAGCGGTTGGAAGACCACCGCAGGTGTAGGGGTGTGACAGTTGGTATCAGAGCTCGGTCGGAGCTGGTGAGCAAATGTTGCTCGTGATAGTGACAAGGGTACTTACAGGTGAAGGAAACCGTTTCACACGAAGTGGAACAAGGGCTGGTTCAGGTTGCAGGTGACTTGGTAAAGATGTCTATCTTGCAGAAATTGGGTTATGCATCCTTCGAAGAATTCGAAGGGAGTCTACTTGAAGAGTCAGAAAGAGTAAAACAAGGATTTGTAGAATGTGGCAAAAGGTTGTTTGAAACAGGGAATGCTCTTCGTGCCTTGGTTAAGGAAGGGATTTCTGATGAGAATAGAAAGGAAGCTCTTCGACTTGCAGAGGAAGTAGACTTGATTGAAGCAGAACTCAAGGAGCTCAAGATAAGACAGAAGGAAGTGAGGCATCTCCTAGCTTTGAAGATGAAGGCTGAAGCTGAGGAAGAACTTCTTCAACTTGGTTGGACAATAGAGCAAGATGAAGTTGCAGATTGTGCTAACAAGGAAGAGGAAACCATGGTAGATGAAGATGTTGCAGAGATGATTACGATGGAGGATGAACTTGAGGCTGATCAAGTTGAACCAGGATCGTGCAGTTTGTCAACATGTATGGATGAGGTCACTCACATGGAGGAGCCTCATGATGATGAAGTAAGTGATGATACTTGTGTTTCATTTGGGCATTTGGGAGATGGACCGTGTGCAGGAAAGGGCAAAGCCAGTTTGCCAATGCTAGGGAGGATCTCACCATGGATGGCTAGGATGGAACCTTGTATGGAGAAGCAAGGATTGTCGATTGTTGCAGGGCTTGTTGGGGTTGCTTGTGACCTTGTGATGAAAGGTGCAAGGACCCGTGACAAGGGTGGAACTTGATGATCGTTGTGGAGGATTGGGTCATGCTTTAGCCACATGGAGAATTGGCTAAGTGCCCGGCATGACTCATGGACAGAATGAGGAGGGCACACACTTGTGATGTTTTGGGTGGACTTCTCATGGCCGAGACCAAGAGATAGTCTTGGTGGACACTTTGGTGGAGGAGCTATGGTGAAGGGACTCATGACATGATGATGCAATGATGGGATGGTTGAGTGACCGAGTTCACTAAACCGAAGATTGAAGACTTGGATGGACTTGTGAGCAGCTATGGAGCATTCCTACTACATGGGGAGCTGAGGCATCTTGTATGCTTGCTGAGGTGTTGGTTGGGGATGGTTTATGGAGCTCATGAGGACATGAGATTGTTGTGACTTTTAGGGACTTCATGTACGGTGGACTTAGAAGATCTGATGCATTGAGAAACTGAGGTCAAGAGACTTTGATGCAATATGGGGTGCATACTTTCAAAGTACATGTATGGGCATGGCTTGGAAGAGTGACTTGATGTGGAGGATCGATGAGGCACTTTGGAGTGATGGAGTTACAACGATGATGATGATGATGCTTTGGTGATACACTTGAGCATGGGTTGAGCCGAGACTCAACTACTTTCTACACATGGGAGCTGATTTGATCGAGGATCATGGGCAGCACATGGATAGGTGAGACAAGTGCATACTTGTTTCTATGGAGACTTGAGGGATGGCACATTGCAGATGATGAAGAGGTTTCATGGACCTGAATGGGGCACATCGAGAGTTGGTTTGAGGAAAAGGTCTATTCACATGGAGGAGACACACACATGGACAACATGTTGCAGATGAGATGGATGGAGTTCCATGGACCTGAGCATGGATTGTGGAAGTAGATTCTTGATGAGTCAAGGATGTGGCAGATGTTTGAGGAACAGCTGATGATGACATGAGGATGTTCACTCTCATGGATTGGGCGTGATGGTTGGATTAGCTACCCAACTAAGTTTAGACATGGGGTCGCGAAGTGTACAAAGATGTGTTGGCATTATGCTGGAGTATCATGACAGAGGTTCACATGATGACATATGGATCGAGATGACATACCTTGGTATGGTGAGCTTGGTGGCAGTTGGTCATTAAGCCGAGACATAGTGGAGAAAGAGTCTCTACATATGTTGCAAGGATGTTTGCCTTGTGTAGAAAGGTCGACATCATGGATGAATGATGATCTTGGTGGAGAGCTACCAAGATGGTATGTTGTCGAGGACGACAACGATTTCAGGTGGAGGAGGATGTAAGGACCTCCGGTCATTGGTGCGACGGGCGCCGGCGGGCGGTCGTGCACGAGGGCGCGGGCGGGCGCATGGGCGCGCGGGCGGGCAGAAGTGCGACGGGTCTGCGACGTTGGTGCGACGAGCTGCGACAATATGCGACGACAAATGCGACATTATGAGGAACACTTAAAAACGACTAAGTGTTGGACGATTTATACGATGGCAAAGGAGCTTGCGGTTGGGAGCAAGCCGACTTGTAAAAAAGTTGAATGAGCGTGTGTTAGGGGCTCTGGGGGGTCGGCCATTGGGCTGCACACCCCCTCCCACCCATGTTAACTTGTGTATAAGTGTGTGAGCATGGAGCTCACTTCAATCATCATTCGAATCACATTCTCTCATACGCATAAAAGGGGTAAAACTGCGCAGGGGTAAAAGAGACTACGCATATCTCATGCGTAGGTCTTATAAGGTGCAGTTTTGGATTTTATGCCGGTTGGAGTGTGGCAAGCGTGCCGGGGTTCGAGATAAGTGTGCAGGACTTGGTAAGAAGGTTGAGTGGCTCGGGTGAGCACTTCTTCTTGTGCAAGGGTGCACACGGTTGTAAAGCAAGTTGCTTATATTGTAAATTTGGTTAAGTGTAGACTTGGTTTGGCAAGGCACACTTGTACATTGTAAAATCTGATATTCTTAATATATTGTTGGGCAGACTGTTCGGGAGTTGCCCCTCCCTTTATACTTGTTTGCAATTTTTGTTCTCAGTTAATTGCATATGGATAATGAATGAGTATGGGCTTCATTAAAGTATAAAGGATAATGTTTTTAATTGGTTGCGAAACACAAACTAAGTATGTTAATGTTGGAGCAGGCGTAGTCCACGGATGTTAGTATTGTTAAAAAGAAAGCGTTCGGTGGTGCTGCACCTCACTACAAGCGGTTGGAAGACCACCGCAGGTGTAGGGGCGTGACACTTATGTTTGTGGACTACGCTTAATTCACTTTCTCCTACTTAGTTTTTGTTTCGCAACCAAGTATTATTATGTTTATCCTTTATACCAATGAACACCCATACTCATTCATTATCAACAACAATTATAACAAGAACACAATTGCACAGTATAAAGGGAGGGACAACTCCCTGAACAATGAATCTGCCCAAAATATATATATTAATCAATCTTCAATGTTTACAAGCTTATACAAGTATACTTGGCAATTAAAGTTTCATACTTAGCCAATTTTACAATCAAGGCAAACCTCTGTTCACCTCCGTGCACACCTTTCACGATGGGCGGACGCTCACCCAAGCCACCAAGACACCCACGCCAAGACTTGGCACAAACCGGCACTTGCACAACTGTCGTGCATGCCTCAACTGACCCATAGGCACACCTTGCCCAACACCTTCGCCCAACTCCAAGTGCGAGCTACAGTTAGAAATAATTAATTCCTACTTTTCTATGGTTGTAATTCTCCATTTGAGGAGTTTGTCCCTACATAATAGGAATTTAGTTTCTCCTAGTTTAGTGTGTGGTTGAGAGAATCTCTCAACCACACTACTGTACGTCTACGATAGCATTCCTATCTTGAGACTATTGCTTGTATAAATATATGTGTAAATTTCCTCATTAAATATAGAGAATATATTGTTGTGTACAATTTTATCTTGGTATCGGAGCCCGTGAGGGCCTTGCCCCTCGTGGGCTTGGCCCGTCCTGGGGTGAAGGAAGAGAGAAATATATTTTGTTTTTTAGTTTGTCTGCTTCGCTTGGCAACTGCGTGCTAGTGAGCCGCAAAGGGTCGTCTAACTTCTCCGTCATCTGCCCTCATTACCTTTGATATACTCTACCTCCCTTGACCAGAGTGCATAATAGGATAATCGAGTGCAGCGCAAAGCAAAGGTCATAGCAGAGCGTATCTATTCTATTTGTCTTGAGATTGATCCCTTGACAAACACGATCTCAGCGTAGAAGCGACGAAGATGGGCGCGGGAGATGAAGAAAGCCCTCTTTTAACCAAGGAGGAAACCGCTCAGGGAGTAGCAGTTCCTGAACAGAGAGAAGCCGTGGGATGGACCGTGGACGGCCTCCAGGTCAGCCATGGGAATGTCATGGGGTCGCCTGTGGCACGATCTCAGGTGAATTCAAGCCTTCTCGCTTGCCTTGGCAGGAATGATGAGTTTTGGACCAGCGATCTTGAAGTCTGTTTATTATGAACACTTTTTCCATGCTTCCTGTATGGTAGCAATGTTGAAAGGCTGAGTTCAACTCCTAGAACATTTGCCAATCATTGCTTACCATACAACAGCCTTTATCTCCTTGGAAAATTTCTCTTTGGATCAAATTGCTTGGCACCTTGGTTTTCATATCCTAGCCGTATAGCTATTCGCAGGAATTTTAATTTGGAGGGAAGCTGTGAAGCAATGAGCAGGTCATGTGGATGCTGTAGAGGATATATGGAAGATGATGAACGACGTGAACAATGTGAGTCAGCCTGGAGCATAGCGAGGTCTCGGTCGGATGGTGCAAATCCAGGGAAGGTGTGGCATAAAGAAGGTGCCAAGCCGCCCCTTGGTGGTGGTGTCTGGGCATCTGCGATCGTTGCTATGGAAACGACAGCAAAGGACCTCTTACAATCTGGCAATAGCAAACACCTAAAGGAAGAGATGGATTTGGGCCACGGAAAATACAATCATTTGTCTTTTGGCGGGGATCAGGTTAGTAACCTTGGAAGCAGAGTTGACAGAAATGACAAGAAGCAGAAGAGGTTCATTGTATTCAAAGATATTTTCCTGTATATTCACGAGCACAACCAGGGGAGTCGGTCCTACAAACTGGGTCTGAACCAGTTTGTAGATCTGAGCCACGAGGAATTCAAGGCGACATATCTGGGTGCCAAGCTGGATACCAAGAAACGCTTGCTGAGGTCTCCCAGCCCTCATACCAGTATTCCGATAGCGAGGATTTGCCAGAGTCCATTGACTGGAGAGAAAAGGGAGCCGTGCCTCCCGTGAAGGAAAATGTGATGTTTTCTCAGCAATTGCATCCTCTTTACATTTGTATTGAGAAGAGAATATAGACAAAAATGCAGTGCTCCCAAGCATGATATCATGTAAAATAGAATTATTTTTCTATTGCTTAAATTTTTTTAGAAAGTGTTATGTCGGTGATGTAATTCTGGTTAAAAGAATATAGTGGCATTTAGTTTGGCCAACTATTGTCACACATTTGTGTCTGTGTTGGAATTGGCCATTCCAACAATAGACGAATTTATTTGCAGGAATGTTTAGCAATTAGATATAATGAAGACATGACAGTGAAGAAGGCATTAGAGGAGTTGCATCAGAGATCATGTTGCAGATTGTTAGCGAGCATGAGGCAGTATGCTTGAAAACAGTGACTAGCCTTGATACTGTGAGTAAGGGAAGTGGCATTATGTTGCGATGCCAGGAGAATTGGATACTGAAATGCGATGGAGGATTGGACTGTGGAGTCCTGGATTATTGTTCTTGAAGGGAAAATTGTGTTCTCTTCGTGTGGCTGTGAGTGCCTATGTTCTGGTTTCTTTATCAGTGGACCCCTCACAAATGAGGTAAAGGAGAAGCGACAACGTTTATGGTGGACAACAAAGTAGATGTTTGTTTGAATTGGTGTGGTTTTTGGAATAGACTCCCTAGCATGTTATAAACAAGTCCAGTTGTTGTAATGGTCATTGTATGTACCCAGAAACTCCAAAATGTTGAATGAAATGTAAGCCTTTTAAAGGTATTTGAAAGTTCGTGGTGATCTTAAAACCACTTTGTAATGGATTGCCTGTGTGGCTGGTTGGTGGTGAGCCAGAAACCATCCATAGAGCCTTAGTGGCTACAGAATTTGCCCGAAGGTGGCACATTTTAGTTCGGACTTGCCCGGAGGTGGCACATTTAAGTTCCGGATTTGCCCGGTGGTGGTAGTTCGGACTTGCCCGGAGGTGGCACATTTAAGTTACAGATTTGCTCGGTGGTGGAAGATCGGACTTGCCCGGTGGTGGCAGAGCCTTAGTGGCTACAGGATTTGCCCGGTGGTGGCAGATCGGACTTGCCCGGTGGTGGCATATTGCCTGAGTGGCTAATGTGTACACGGGAGCTTTATGCTCGTAGGAGCAGGTGGACTGTAGTAACACCTGGCTCATGGTCTCAGATATTGGTGTGTCTGAGCATAAGAGGGTTGGTGCACTTTTCTATCTGACAGTTGCGTCAAAAGGCGCAGTCAACGCAACTGTTCATGATTGTTATTTGGACATGAATATTTGGCTTAGAAAGGCACTGATCTCTCTTTGTTTCTGGGAAGTTCTGCACATGCAATTCGCTCGATGGTGGTGGATTAGTAGGTACATATATGAAGTGATAATGGTCGACAGAATCATGTATGCACAAGGACTAGCGGTTGCAGCGGTTGGTACCCATACATTCCGGTCGATGGTTGCTCTTTTATGGATGTTGACATATTTTTTGTTATGTTTGACCACAACCAGACTTTGTGAATCACTATCATGACAAGTAGTCATTAAGGGGGGGAATTAGAAATAATTAATTCCTACTTGTCTACGGTTGTAATTCTCCATTTGAGGAGTTTGTTCCTACATAATAGGAATTGAGTTTCTCCTAGTTTAGTGTGTGGTTGAGAGAATCTCTCAACCACACTACTGTACATCTAAGATAGCATTCCTATCTTGAGACTATTGCTTGTATATATGTGTGTAAATTTCCTCATTAAATATAGAGAATATATTGCTGTGTACAATTTTATCTTCTACCTCCGTGCACAAATCAACCTTAAGCGCATGAGCTATGCGCTCTTTTCCTTGTCTTTACTGTGCACTTAGAGCTGCGCACTTCTTGTACGAAGCCGCTGTGAGAGATCGTTCATTGAAATGCCTCCAAACGCATCCAATATATATGCTCCATAGCATGTGGGCGGGCTGCCCAGCTGACCGCTCATCCTTCGTTTACACACCACTAAACACCTTTTCCAACAATGTCAGCCCGCCCTCCATCATGGGTTGGCCTCCACATGTTTCTCTCCATGCTCCATGGGGTATAAACTTCCATTGCAATGCTTATTCCATCGCATAATCGGCTGCGTGTGCTCCAGCTCGTCTGTCCACCCGCGCGTGCCCGTCGCATGTGCCTCAGCTCATCGCTCACCCGCGTGCGCCCGTCTCATGTGACTCAGCTTGTCGCTCGCCCACGCGCGCCCGTCGCGTGTGCCTTAGCTCGTCGCTTGCCCGCACCTGTGCCGGTCGTGCGCTTCGACTCGCCGCTCACCCGCGCGCTCGTCGCACAATCGTGCTTGCGCTTGGTCCGCCCATCGCCCAACCACGTTACACACCCGAGGACCTTACATCCTCCTCCACCTGAAATCGTTGTCGTCCTCGACAACATATCATCCTGGTAGCCATCCACCAAGATCATCAATATCCATGATGTCAACTCCTCCACATACGACAAACATCCCTGCAACATATGTAGAACTCCATCTCCACCATGTCTCGCCTCAGCAACCAACTGTCACCAAGCTCACCATACCAAGGTATACACCTCATCGATATGTCATACATCAGATATCATCTCAATCCATGATCATCGAATCCTCTGTCACAATCTCCACATGCTGCTCTCGACGTGGAAGGTTGGCCCCTCTGTCTCAAGCTACATGCCCACTGCAACATCTCGTGTCATCCACATCATGTGTCACCATATGAACCTCTGTCATGATATTCCAACAAGTGCTAACACATCTCTACCATGTGTCGACATCTCATCCCAATAGCAACATCATCTGTACATTGGATCCCCTCATGACTCAAGCTAGTTGGGTAGCTAATCCAACTATACGCCCAAACCACAAGAATGCACATTCTTCCATCGCCATCAGTCGTTTCTCCAAACAACCTGTCTCATTCTTGACTCATCAAGAATCTATCCCCATAAGTGCAAACCATGTTCAGGTCCATGGAAAGTCCATCCCATCTCATCTGCGACATGTCATGATGCTTGATGCCAAGCCATCCCTGCACCATCAGTCATACCTGCTCAAACTGCTTTAAGGACTCACTGCCATGAGCAGCTAACAATGAGCCCCATCTTCTTGTCCACATAAGAAGATGTGGGGGGCGTAGAGCCTGAAGACTCTCCCTCACTAATCAACTCGATCCATTTGTCAGGATCCTGAATCTCCATCCTCTGTAGATAAGTGACTCGATCCTCCTTCCGGAGATTCGGCCTCACATATACCTCATCATCATCATCATCATCCTCAACTACCTCTAGCCTTCTTGACAAATCCAAGATGCTATCTGAAAGTGTCCTGATGACCAATCACTGTTCAGTAAGCTTTGTCTCAACCATGGACAACCGCTTACTCATATCTTCCATTCTCTTCTCGTCCTCCATTTTCATCACTCCCAACTTACAATCAGGCCTTGTCACTCCAATGGTTGGCACACCAATGGGTACATCCTCTCTTCCATCATAAATGTAGAGCTTCCTCAAAAGTGAAACAATCATAACATCAAATTGTTTCATGAATTCCATCCCTAATACAGCCTCATAGTCATCAATCCGCACTATAGTGAAATCAACCTTCCCCATCCATTCACCAAGTGTAGTGTCCACCCTTTCAGCTATACCAAGAACGTCAATAGGAGGAGAATTGACTGTCTTCATTTGTGCCTTTGCTGGTACAAATTTCAGCCCAATTCTTCTCGCAGTATCTTCACCCATGAAGTTGTGATAAGCCCCTATCCACCATAGTGAGTATATCAACACCTCCAACCTTCATTCGAACATACTCCAACCTGTTCCTCTCAGGATCCCTCCGAGAGACCACCTCTGTAGTAGCAGAAGCACCAAGTATCTGCATCATCCCCACAGAAGCTCCTTCATTCTTCGCATTAGATTGTGCAATCGCAGCCACTTTCAGTCTAGAAGGACAATTATTCACCATATGTGGTCCAGCACATATCCAACGCTTCAAGGCTTTCTTCATCTTCGAATTATCATCCGATTTCAAAGCATCATCCTTCTTCTTCTCTTTCGGTTTATTGGACTTCTTCTTCTTATCATCAGAAGTCTCATCATAATGCTCCACCAACCTGTCAACAGCAACAAAAGCCTCCTCAAGTGTTCTAATCCTCTGCCTCTTCACTTCATTGCGTGCCCAAGGCTTCAACCCAATAATGAAATTGAACACCTTGTCCCTCTCTGCCATGTCAGGAAGTTCCAGAACCGCACTTGCAAACTCCCGCTGATATGTTTGTAGGTTCCTGGTCTGCTTTATGTACTTAATCTTCATCCTTGCTTCCCATGTTTCATCCTGAGGACTGAAATGGGTCTGCAAAGCTTTCTTCATCTCATCCCATGAAGTAATGTCACTAGCACTGCCATTGGCAATCTGATCCATCCTCCTTCGCCACCACATCTTAGCATCCTTTGTTCAGAACTGAGCATCTATCTTGACTTTTGTCTCATCATCAGATAGACCCAATCGTTCCAAGTATTTCTCCATGTCCCATAGAAAGTTGCCAAGAGTATTTGCACTCCTTCTACAATCATAAGATTCTGGTTCCTTGACTTTCACATGAGGCACTCCTCCACCTAAGTTATGCCTCACGGCCTTCTTCAACACCGCGATCTCATCTCTGGCTTCATCAAGAGATTTATTCAAGTCCATGATCTCTACAAGACCTTGGTCCCTTGCTTCTTCAACCTCCTTGACCCTTACTTCAAGTTGTGTACACATAAGATCAGTGTACTCATGTTGTGTTCGGAGTTCATCAAACTCTTCCTTCATCTTTGAATTGGCCTCTTGCTCCTTAGCGAACAAGTCCATCTTCTTATCCCAGGAAGTTTCCATAACCTCCATCCTCAACAACATCTTCTCCATAAGCACTATAGTAGCATCCTGCCCATGACTAGACCCAACCTAAGATTCAGCCACCATCTCTAACAGCTTCTTCTTCTTTTTCAATCTAGTTTCGACCATCCAACAACTTCACCAAGATGCCTGCAACCTGAACCAACCCTTTTTCCACTTGTGTGAAACGGCTTCCTTCACTTGCAAGTACCTGCTTCACTGTCTTCGATTCCCAAGTGTATGCACACTTGCTTCACCCAGCTTCCTGCAAGACTCCTCCAAGTCTTCAAACTAGCTCTGATACCACCTTCACTTCAGTGGAGGTGTGTAGTAGCTTCAACCTTCAATGCCCGAATCAGCTGTTGTGATACCACCTGTCATGCCCCTAAGCCGGTGGTAGTCTTTCAACCGCTCTTAGCGAGGTGCGGCACCACTGAACACTTTCTTTTCACCAATACTTATGTTCGTGGACTACGCCTAATTCACTTTCTCCTACTTAGTTTGTGCTTCGCAACCAAGTATTATTATGTTTATCCTTTATACCAATAAACACCCATACTCATTCATTATCAACAACAATTATAACAAGAACACAATTGCACAGTATAAAGGGAGGGGCAACTCCCTGAACAATGAGTTTGCCCGAAATATATATATTAACCAATCTTCAATGTTTACAAGCTTATACAAGTATACTTGGCAATCCAAATTTCATACTTAGCCAATTTTACAATCAAGGCAAACCTCATTTCACCTTCTTGCACACCTTGCACGATGGGCGGGCGCTCACCCGAGCCACCAAGACACCCACGCCAAGACTTGGCACAAACCGGCACTTGCACAACCATCGTGCACGCCTCAACCGACCCACAGGCACACCTTGCCCAACACCTTCGCCCAACTCCAAGTGTGAGCTACCTCAGTGCACAAATCAACCTTAAGTGCATGAGCTATGCGCTCTTTTCCTTGTCCTTACTGCGCACTTAGACCTGCGCACTTCTTGTGCAAAGTTGCTGTGAGAGATCGTTCGTTGAAATGCCTCCAAACGCATCCAATATATATGCTCCATAGCGTGTGGGCAGGCTGCCCAGCCGACCGCCCATCCTTTGTTTACACACCCCTAAACGCCTTTGCCAACCATGTCGGCCCGCCCTCCATCATGGGTCGGCCTCCACATGTTTATCTCCATGCTCCATGGGGTATAAACTTCCATCACAATGCTTGTTCCATCGCATAACCGGCTGCGTGTGCTCTAGCTCGTCTGTCCGCCTGCGTGCCCGTCCCGTGTGCCTCAGCTCGTCGCTCGCCCGCTCGCGCCATCGTGTGTGCCTAAGCTTGTCGCTCGCCCGCACCTGTGCCCCTCGTGCGCTCTGACTCGCCACTCACCCGCGCGCACGTCGCACAACCGCGCCTGCGCCTGATCCGCCCGGCGCCCAACCGCATTACACACCTGAGGACCTTACAGTCGGGGCCGGAGGGTCAAGACTTTTGTGAACATTGAATTTTAATGAATGTGGGGCAGTTGAAGGTTTTTAATGCACTCAACAATTCAAAAATGATGCCACATAAACGACGATTACGTGAAATTCACATGGTGTCGTATTACTGCATTTTCGATTGTGTTGATTAAAAACTGGAGATCCAATGGTAGGGAACAGATAGGGTTATCAAAATGATAACCTTACTTTCACGCTTGAACTTACCAATCATTAGGGTTTATTCAATTTCAATTGCTCAGGGGACCAGAGCGTTGTTGGTACATGCCTCCATATGACACAATTTTTTTGTCATATTACGCTATTAGGCTCCTTGTGTTCGATATTGTAGTTTGGTGTCCCTAAGGAGACTAGACTACAGGTTAATCAAATCCTATCAACAATTAGTTTCCTTTTTACCTATAATCAGTTCCAGTGCCACTCCTTAGTTCTCACTTATTTGTTTTTTCTAGTTTTAAGCATCCGAGGAATTCTTGGAGTTTTGGAGCTAAAAAAACCCAAAGTCTCAAAGGTAAAGTGAAATTTTGATATTATTGTAACCCAGATCTCGGGTTACACCATTGGATTCCCTCATTTGGTTTCCAAGTACTAAAATTTGAGTCTCCACTGGTTTTTCCTCAAGAGCTCGCATTTCAACCACCAATGAGATGTGTGAGAATGAAAACCGTGAAGAAATTCTCTAGACAGGTGCTCGAGAGGTACTATTCTCGTATGACTCTTGACTTCCACACCAACAAGAAGATCGTCGAGGAGGTGGCCATAATCCCCTCGAAGCGCTTCAGGAATGAAATTGCAGGGTTAAGCACCCATCTCATGAAGCGCATTCAAAGGGCCCCGTGTGAGGCATCTCTCTCAAGCTTCAAGAAGAGGAGTGTGAGAGGCCCGTGGACTACGTTCCCGACGAATCTGCCATCAAAGTCGATGTTATTGAGGTGGAGAGAGAAACCATGGACATGCTTGCTTCCTTGGGAATGGTTGATTTACCCGGAGTTGTCAAGCAGGCAGAGCCACTAGTGGGTGGTGGTTTGAGACAAGGAGGTGGTTACGTGGGCGGTGCACCAAGAAGGAGATCATAAAATTGTCTTGCTTTAATGTTTTCGAAAAAAATGAAGTATATGTTATTTGTGACAAGTGAAAGCATCTCTTGAATCGAATTTTTTAATTAGTTGGCAGTTGGGAATAATAGTTTGCAGGATAGAAATCTTTTGATGTGAAGTATTAGTTGGAAGGAGAAAGTAATGTTATTCTGATTTAGTTGTCATTAGTATTTACACCAGGGTTAAAATATAAGTACGTTGTTAACGTGGAACAATAATTGTTGGATTGAAATGGGGCATAATAGAAAGAAATCAATATTAAAAAAAAATAAAATTTAATTTATCTTTTACTAATTAATATAAACGCTGGGTAATGTTAGAATTAATGGAGATTAGGTGAATATTGTTACTTATTTATGATTAAATTTTTTTCTTAGACAATCAATTCCTATTATTTAGGGATCTATTTTACTATCCCTAACAAAATGTATCTATTTATTATTGGAGTTTAATGTGAAGCCGAAGTGGGTGCATTTGCTTGTAGGAGCTCCTAGTGATCCACACCTGTGAGCTCCTCGTGTGTTGTTTGCCAATTCATGTTTTCCATGTGCAACTGTTGACATGGTATCAGAGTTCTAGAAAAGAGAAGCCTGTAAGCTGAGTTGTGGGATGTTACATCGTCGATAGAAAGCTGAAGAGTAATTGCGACGAGTCGCTGAGAAACTGAAGAGGGATTGCGACGATACCCTTGGACTCTTCACGCGGATTTTATTTTCTGTATCGTCGCAGGATTGTGGTGTACCTCTGCGATGAGTGTCACATGAATCAGATGTATCTCTGCGACTAGTCGTAGATGCCTAGCTTAAGAGTTGCGACGATCTGAGTTGCTGCATTTTTCAAAGCTGCGTGTGTGGAAAATGGTGAATTGTTGTGTTTTTCTTTTGAGGAGGTTGCCTGTAGAAGGGGGAGATTGCCCTAGTTTTGACACGTGAAGAAGCTAGCTGAGACGGATTGTGGTTGATCGCTGAAGAGAAATGCATGGAGACATGTGAAGGATCCGAGTGTGGTGGACGACATTGCCTATTGCCGTGAAAAGCAGTGGTTGCGCGTGAAGACTGCAGGTGCTCTGTTGTTTGTGCAAAGGAGGTGTATTGACCAAGAGAAACTCAGTGATTGCGGCAATGTTGAGTGAGAGGTTTTCCGTTCTTCCTCCTCCCCATGGTGGTGAAGAAATAATCTTCCCTCAAACAACATTTTTTTTTTTTCTATGGTGTGATCTAAAAGGAGATCTCGAATTGAAATTTGAGAAATTAGTATTATTGAGGGCAATTTTTTTTTGCGAAGAAAATTCTCAATGATCAGGGTATTTTTTTTTAACATTTGAGGGTTGTTGATGTTTTTTATTCATCTAAGATGAATAATCAAATTGCCGAAGCTTATTTCAATGAGAGTAATAAACTTGATGGTTCCAATTATACAAATTGGAAATTTAAGCTCCAGACTTTGCTTGAGGGACAGAATGCTTATAGCATTGCCACTGGTGATGAAGTCAAGCCGACTACTGCAACTGGTGGATCAAACACAACAATTGAAGACTGGGAGAAAAGGGAGATGAAGGCAAAGGTGCTACTCAAATTATCAGTCAACGATTGCATCATCCCTCACATTCGAGATTGTAAGACAGCGAATGACATCTGGACAGTTCTCAAATATATGTATGAGATCAAGAACACCAGTCGAACCTTGTACATCAAGAAGAAGATTCTCTCAATCAAGATGGAGGAGAATGAGTCTATTTCTTCATTCATATCCCGAATAAAGGAAGTTAAAGATAAACTATCTGATATCGGTCAAACTGTGGAAAATGATGATCTGGTGACAATTACCATGAACGGCATGATGGATGATTATTAGATGTTTATAACCAGATTGAATGCAAGAGAAAAGCCTCCAGGCTTTGAAGAGCTCACTAGGATTTTGCTACAGGAAGAGGAAAAGAGGTTGTCTCTAAAACCTCAAAATTCAGATCTCGCATTGATGACAAAGTTCAAGCCAAAGTGGAAAGCAGTGGCTGATCACAAGAGAGGCAGCACATCAAGAAAAGCGACACCACAAGGTATGACCTCGCATAAACATGACTCTGCTCCTAAATGCTTTTATTAAGGTAAAATAGGCCGTATTGCTAAATCTTTCCATAAGAAAAAGGCAGATGAGGAGAGGTACAAGCAAAGAAGACATGTAGGTCATTTGGCTGATGCAGATGCAGATCAGAATCAGGGTGTCAGGTTGTTTATGGTTGAGGCTAAGACTGCTTTAACTACTAAGGAGGATGAATCAGATATTTGGTTCGTAGATTCTGCAGCCTCCTCACATATGACAGGTAAAAAGCAGTGGTTTAGAAATTTTAGAGAATCCAACACTGGAGTAAAAGTATACCTTGGAGATAATAGAGGGTACGAGATCAAGGGACATGAAGATGTCCTTGTTACTCTGTCTTATGGAAAGATCAGGAATATATCTGATGTGTGGTATATTACTAGTATTAAGAAGAACTTGATTTATGTGTCAAAGATTACAGATCAGGATCTCAAGGTAGAATTCTTTAAATCTCATTGTATTATTAAAGACTTGTTGGACCAGATGAAGCCTATTGCTACAGGTATTCACATAGGTGGACTCTACAAACTGGATGTGAGGAGTATGCCACAGTAAGCCTTGATGTCATCGGATAAGCCTACTGAAAATTTGTAGCATCAGTGACTTGGGCATATCAATTTCAGTGACCTCCTTCCGTTGTAGAACAAAGGTATGGTAGTTGGTCTTCCTGTTTTAAAGAAGTTTCATATTAATTGTGAAGCATGTGCATTCGGTAAGCAGCATAGAGATGAATTTCCTGCCATTAAAGATAGAAAACAGAGGGATATACTCAAACTTGTACACACTGACTTATGTGGCCCGATGCAGACAAGATCATTAGGTGGGGCCTACTATTTTTTAATCTTTGTTGATGACTGTACAAGATTCACATGGGTATATTTTCTTAAATAGAAAAGTCATGCTTTTGAATATTTCAAGCAATTCAGAAACATGATTGAGAAGCAGACAGGAAAGTTCATCAGGATTCTTCGATCAGATCAAGGCGGAGAATTCAAGAAAGGGATTTTCATCAAATACTGCAACGAGCATGGGATACAACAGCAATTTACAACATGTTACACTCCTTAGTAGAATGGAGTAGCTGAGAGGAAAAACAGAACACTGGTGGAGTGTGCTCGCAGTATGTTGAAAGGTAAGAATCTAACCAATGGTTTTTGGGCAGAAGCTGTTAATATTGCAGTGTATTTAAAGAATAGGAGTCCTACTAAAAGTCTTGAGTATAAAACTCCTTTTGAAGCATTGTTTGGCTTCAAGCCCGCAGTAAGTCACCTTAGAGTATTTGGTTGTAAAGCTTTTGTGCATGTTCCCAAAGAGAACAGGAAGAGGTTAAATTCTAAGGCCATTAAATGTACCTTCATTAGATATTGTAGTGAGTATAAGGCTTATAAATTATTTGACCCTTCTACTCACAAGGTGTTTGTTAGTAAAGATGTAATATTCCATAAACAGGTTGATGATGGAAATCCTGTTCAAAACAATGAATAATGGCATGTACCCTGACTTCCAGAAGAGGATAGTGAAACAAGAATTAGTCAACAACAGGAACAGAAGCAGGAATAGAAGCAGGAACAGCAACAACAACACAATAATGTGGAAGGAATTGAGTTCAGTCCACAAAGAGAAGAAAGCAATAGAATAATTGAACCCCCACCGCTCAGGAGATCGAGCAGGCCATAACAGTTACCAGCTTGATATAGGGATTGTGCGCTCATGACTACTATGTTAAACATTGCAGAACCTTCTAATTTTTATGAAGCTAGTAAAAGTTCTAAATGGAAGGAAGAAATGAAGGAGGAATATGAATCAATCATTAAGAACAATACTTGGGATCTAGTAAAGCTTCCTAATGATAAACAACCCATAGGTTGCAGATGGTTGTTTAAGTTGAAATTTAAAGAAGATGGATCTATTGATAAGCATAAAGCAAGGTTGGTGGCAAAGGGGTATTCCCATAAAGAAGGTATTTATTTTGAGGAAACATTTCCCCTTGTTGCAAAATTAAATACTATCAGAATGATTATTTCTTTAGCCACTAAGCATCATTGGAAAATACATCAATTAGATGTTAAATATGCTTTCTTAAATGGTGACTTAAAAGAAGAAGTATATATTGTGCAACCTAAGGGGTTTGTTAAGAAGGGAGAAGAGCACTTAGTATGTAGATTAAAGAAAGCTTTATATGGTTTAAAACAGGCTCCTAGATCCTCGTACGAAAAAATTGACTCATTTTTCCTCATGCATGGTTATAAACGGAGCAAAAATGATCCCAATTTGTATACTGTGTTTAATGATGAGGGATAGATAGTGTTGATTTATTTATATGTAGATGATTTGATCATGACAAGGAGTGAAAAAAATCTCATTGAAGAAATCAAGCAGCAATTATCACATAAATTTGAGATGAAATACCTTGGAGAAATGCATTACTGTTTGGGTCTAGAAGTTTGGAGAGATTCAAGCCAAACTTTCTTGTCCCAGGGTAAGTATGCAAAGAGTCTATTGTCTAAGTTCAAAATGGATGAGTGTAAGGCTGCATTTGTGCCTTTACAACAGAATAGAAAACTTCAGGTGAATGAAGGTTTGAGATATGCAGATGCAACAGTGCACAAACAATTACTTGGTAGTCTTATTTATTTGACTACAACAAGACCAGATTTAGCTTATGCAGTGATTGTTTTGAGTTAGTTCATGACTCAACCTTGTGACAACCATTGGCTTGCAGCGAAAGGAGTATTAAGGTATCTGCAAGGAACATTAGACTTTGGTATTTTGTATTCTGACTCATTTGATGTTAGTTTGACAGGTTATACAGACTCTGACTGGGCGAGAAATTTAGATGATAGAAGATCAATTACAGTTTATGCCTTTAGCATTGGTTCCAGGGTCATCTCTTGGTGTAGCAAGAAGCAGCGTATTGTTGCCTTATCCTCACCAGAAGCAGAATATCAAGCTATTTGTGCAGCAACATGTGAGGCAGTTTGGTTGCGTAGACTTCTCCAAGATGCAGGAGAAGAACAGACGGAAGCTACGATTATCAATTGTGATAATCAAAGTTCCATCAAACTAGCTTACAATCCCGTGTTTCACAAAAACACCAAGCACATAAACACTCAATTTCATTTTGTCAAGGAGAAGGTGCAGTCCAAAGAGATTTGTGTAGAGTATTGTAATTCTTGTGATAATATGGCTGATATATTCACTAAGCCTCTCGAAAGATTGAAGTTTGATTTGTTTAGGGATACATTAGGTGTTTTAATAACCCCTTTATCCATTAAGGGGGAGTGTTAGAATTAATGGAGAATAGGTGAATATTTTTACTTAGTTATGATTAAGTTTTTTCTTAGACAATCAGTTCCTATTATTTAGGGATCTTTTTTACTATCCCTAACAAAATGTATCTATTTATTATTGGAGTTTAACGTGAAGCCGAAGTGGGTGCATTTGCTTGTAGGAGCTCCTGGTGATCCACACCTGTGAGCTCCTCCTGTTTTGTTTGCCAATTCATGTTTTCCATGTGCAACTGTTGACAGGTAACAACCTAGAGAGATTAGATAAAATGAAAGTTAAAAAATGTAAATATTCTGAAAATGTTTAACCAGGATTCTGAGACTTTTAACAAAGGTCGGCGAAAATGGGAAAGGGGAAGGTTTCACCCGGAAATAAAAAAATATTGTGCAAGGGTATAGTTACTTCACAAAAGTTATAGAGTATAGTTACTTCATGTTTCAAGGATTTTCACAGAATCTTTGAAAAAATCATCATAATAAAATGAAACTTACAACCTTTTGTTTCAACAAAATCATGTGATAGTATTTTGAATAATCTCATTAGCTGCTAATAAGTGAGCGTTGTGACTAAGAGCTCCTGATAAAAAGTGTCTCATTCTTTTTTCAAGAACTTATTTTAATATCAATGTTGTGTTGAACATTTTAAATATAAAAGAAATTCTTTGACTTATTCATTCCACTTCAACATCAATTCCTTATTTTTATATAAAACACAGAAGCTTCTTAGATTTTGATGTGCCTAATTTGGATTCTAGGATTTGAAGCAGAGATAAGAATTTTCTTTCAGGTAAATTTTATCTCCAAAATTGGGTGTGTTGCTTCACTATTTCAAAAAGAGTAGAAACTACTAAAAAATTACCTGAGATTACCCTTATTGATTACAAGAATGAATTTAGCAATTTCACTGTGATTGCATGCCTTGGAGAATAATTGTAGGTACCTCTCACCACCCTTGATGTTAGGTGACCTTTTGGGCTTATGATCTCTAGGTTCTGACTTTGTTTTATGTATGTTTGTTGTGTTAAAATAAGCTAATTACTCCTGTTTGAGGAGTTGGCTAAACTTAGAGAGCCAGTTAACTCAGTGTTGAGCATTGAGTGTCGAGTTTTGAGCATTGAG
Organism: Pinus tabuliformis; assembly: GCA_031772625.1. Classification (NCBI taxonomy): domain Eukaryota; kingdom Viridiplantae; phylum Streptophyta; class Pinopsida; order Pinales; family Pinaceae; genus Pinus; species Pinus tabuliformis. Next base: position 1,066,344,414 of record CM062811.1, read on the forward strand.
TCAATCGAGTTAAGTGGTAGACGACTTTTAGTGTGTGGTTGCATGTCAAGATATTTTAGGCGAGGCACTAGTCGAAAAGGTTAAATACCCTTCACTAGGTTCATTGTAAGTATCATGTTTTGTGTGATCAATAGAAGAGCCGCAACTCGTTGCTTGGGTGAATTTGTTTTTTGTCTCCTTTGTCTTCCCAACAAATTGGTATTAAGGCAAGGTTACAAAAAACCAGGGAGAACAAATTAGCAATAATCTGTGTGAGATGAGAGAAATTTATATTTTGTCGTGGTTAGTGTTATAACACACCTTGTAGGTTATATGCAGGGCATTATAATGCACAAGGGCTCAACAGAAAGTTGTGTTAACAGTCTCAAACTTACGCGGTTTTGGAAGCACATGGGTCAAACTTGTTTTCGTGGCGTTAGTGGACTAACGCTTGAGTTTGTCATCATGCATTGCGTTAGCCACATGCCCTCATCACGATAAAATAAAAGACCATATTAAAAATAAAGGGCTTTATCAAAAGATCTTTTATAAAGGCTTTGGAAATTTTATAAAAGGAATTTTTTTGAAAAAGTTTTTTTTTTTTTTTAAGTTTTTTTTTTTATATAAAATAAAAACTTAAGGTTTTATTGAAAGGGGATTTTTTTTAAAAAGAGCTTTGCAAAGCTTATAAGAAGAAGAAATTTAAGGTTTTTTTAAGAGAAATTTTTGGAGAAAGATGGCTTTCTCAAATTTCCAGCCCCAATTCCCACCGTTTATAGGGAAGGATTACGATGCGTCGGTCATTAAGATGGCGACCACGTTGTAGGCACATGATGTTTTGGATTATGTCCAGCTTGGGTTTTCAGAACCTAAGGATGAAGCAGTAGAATGAGCTTTCAATAAATCAGAGAGGGAACAATGGAAGAAAGACAAAAATAATAATGCACAAACGTTGCAACTTATCCAACAGGGAGTGGACCGAGTAGTTTTCCAGAAGATTATGATCATGTATTTACCAAAGGAAGCATGGGATACCTTGGCGACAAACTATAAAGGTATGGCCAAAGTCAATACTGTTAAGTTGTAGAATACGAGGAGAGATTTTGAAAGTCTGCAGATGAAGGAGACAGAGGAGATTGATTCTTTCATGAATCAGATCATAACTGTCATAAATCAGTTAAATATTTATGGTGAAGAAATTAAAGATCAAACAGTGGTTGAGAAGGTCTTCAGATCTTTGTGTACCAAATTTGATGTTGTGGTAGTAGACATAGAAGAAGCCAAGGATTTAACATCACTGACAGTTGATGATTTGATGGGATCTCTTCTATCACATGAGGTAAGGATAGACAAAAATAAGGACTCCACTTTAGAAACCTCTTTCAAAAGCCAAGTTTCTATTTCAAGAGACAGAGGTTGACACAGAAGTATATCGAGAGGTAGAGGATGAGGCAGAAGATATGGTGGTCAGAGAGATGGCCGAGAAGAGCATGAACATGAAAGTGGAAGCAACTACAAAAGCTTCAACAATAATCAAAGAGTTGACAAATCAAAGGTGAGATGTTATTATTGCAATAAACTTGGTCACTATGCTCGTGAGCGGGAAGAAGATAGTTGATCAAGGGAAACAAAGAGGTAATGTCACTACAGAGAGTACTAACTCCATGTTCCTAGCTTTCCATACCATGCATGAACCTTCTGCTAGTGTGTGGTTGTTAGATAGTGGTTGTAGTAACCACATGACATGCAACAAGAATTCGGTTACAAATTTCGATCAATCTGTGAAAACAGAGGTAAAGTTGGGGACTGACAAGACTATGGAAGTAGATGGAAAAGGAGTGGTCAACATTCTAACCAAGCAGGGGGGGCCGAAGACAATCTCAGAGGTGTATTATGTTCCTAGTCTCAAACATAATTTGATAAGTGTTGGTCAATTGACACAGAAAGGTTACAAAGTTATCTTTCAAGGTGAAGAATGCGTTATATATGACAAACCCCCAAGTAAGTAGTTGATAGCAAAGGTGCAAATGAGAAGGAATATACTCTTCCCTCTAATTATGAATTACAATGATCAGGTCAGTTCTTTTATAGTTTCATGTTCTAATGATCATTGGTTATGGCACTTTCAGTTTGGACACTTGCACTTTTTTAGTTTAAGATTGTTGCAGGAGAAATAAATGGTCAAAGGATTACCTCCCATCAAAGAACCTTTTAGTACTTGTGAGTGTTGCATCTTGGGAAAGAAACACCGTGAAAGTTTTCCAAAGGGAGTTGCATATAGAGCAAAGCAACCTATTGAGATAGTGCATACATGCTTGTGTGTACCCATGAGGACATAGTCGATTGGTGGAAGTTGTTAATTCCTCACTTTCATTGATGATTATAGTAGAAAGACTTGGGTTTACTTCTTGAAGCAGAAGTCTGAAACTTTTGCAAAGTTCAAGGAGTTCAAAGCCTTAGCAGAAAACCAAAGTGATAGATAAATCAAAGTATTGAGGTCAGATCGTGGTGGAGAATATGACTCAAAGGAATTCAATGATTACGGCAAACAACATGGAATCAGTGATAGTTCAGAACGAGGTACACGCTGCAGCAGAATGGTGTAGTAAAGAGAAAGAACAAGATAATTATGAACATGGTATGAAGCATGTTGAAAGGCAAAAACTTGTCTAATGAGTATTGGGCAGAAGCAGTTTCATGTGTTATTTATGTGATAAATAGATCTCCTACAAAGAGTGTGATGAACATAGTACTAGAACAAGCATGGTCAGGTATGTCTTGTCATGTATCTCATATCAGATTATTTGGATGTGTAGGTTATGCACATGTGCCTAAGGAGTGAAGAGACAATTTGGATGATAAAAGTGAAAAATGTATATTTACTAGTTATAGTGAACAATCAAAATATTATAAATTGTGTAACCCTGTCACAAAGAATACCATAATTAGCAGAGATTCTTTGTTCAAAGAACAGGAGTCGTTGAATTGAAGTATATAAAAAACAGTTGATGCACAAGTGCCACTAATGGAAAAAGATGATATAGAAAAGGAGTAGCAAGAATCACAAGTGAAGACACCAAATAGAGACACACCAACAAGGACTCCAAGATTTTCAAAGCAGCATGGATCTTCAAGTAGATCTACAGATCGAGGTTCTCCTAAAAATCATTCATGTGATGAATCAAGCAATGGTAAGAGAAAGATGAGAAGTCCGAAAGATATTTATGATGATTTGGATGTTAGTTCAAATTTTGCATTGTTTTCATTCCAACCTTCTTCGTTTGAAGAAGCAATCAAAGATAAAAATTGGGTGTCAACCATGGATGAAGAAATTGAAGCCATTGAAAAGAATGATACATGGGATTTGGTTAATTTACCAAAGGATAAAAATATCATTGGTGTGAAGTGGGTGTACAAGACAAAGTTGAATGAGAAAGGTGAAATTGACATATTTAAAGCAAGACTTGTAGCAAAATGATTCTCACAACAACTGGGAATAGATTTTGGAGAGACCTTTACTTGGGTAGCCAGATTGGATACTGTAAGAGAAATTCTAGCCACAATAGCTCAGAACAAGTGGAAAGTATATAAGATGCATGTGAAATTAGAATTCTTGAATGGAATTGTAGAAGAAGAAATTTATGTGCAACAACCTCCAGGATATGAAGTTGAAGGTAATGAAGAGAAAGTTTACAGGTTGAAGAAGTGCTCTATGGACTGAAGCAAGTGCCTAGAGCTTGGTATAGCATAATTGATAGCTACATGGTCAAGAATGGATTTTGCAGAAGTAACATTGAACCTACCTTGTACACAAAGGTAAATGAGCATGGACAGATTTTGATTGTTTGCTTATATGTTGATGACATGATTTTTAGAGGTGATTTTTATATAGATGAATTTAAAGCAGCCATGATGAAAGAATTTGAGATGACAGATCTTGGTCTCATGAAATATTTTCTTGACATAGAAGTTGAGCAATCTGAAAAAGGAATTTTTATTTGTCAAAATAAATATGCCAAAGATTTGTTGAAAATATTCAGGATGGAAAATTGCAAACATGTCCCTACACCAGTTGCAACAAGTACAAAGTTAAGCAAGGATGATGAAGGATCATATGTCAATCCAACTCTATTCAAAAGATTGGTTGGAAGCCTCATGTATATCACAACTACAAGACCAGATATTATGCAAGGAGTGAGTTTGATTTCTAGATTTATGGAGACTCCAAAAGACACACATTGGAGTGTACGAAAAAGAATTCTCAGATACATAGCAAGAACTAGAGATTGTGGCATAATGTATGCAAGCACAGAAAAAAGAAGAACATTTGATTGGATATACAGATAATGATTTTGCAAGCAGTGTGGTTAAGAAGAGTATTTGATGGACTCAAGCAGAAACAACAAGTATCAACAATAATATATTGTGACAACACCTCAGCGATTGCACTATCCAAGAATAGTGTGTTTCATCAGAAGAGTGAGCATATTGATACTGGATATCACTTTATTACAAAAACTTGTGAGAAATGGAGAAGTTCACTTGAAGCCCGGTAAATTTAGTTATCAATTGGATGATATATTAACTAAATCATTAGCAAAAGATGTGTTTGAGTTTCATAGAAGAAACTTGGGTGTTGTAAGCCTAGCTATGACATAGATCAATAGGCATGTTTGAGTTGTCATGAGTCAAGTTTTAGTTTAGCAGTCGTAATTAGGGAAGAGTGTTAAAAATAAGCTAATTACTCTCGCATGAGGAGTTGGCTAAACTTAGAGAGTTAGTTAACTGCGTGTTGAGTGTTGAGTGTTGAGTGTTGAGAATTGAGTCAAGTCAAGTTAAGTGATAGATGACTTTTAGTGTGTGGTTGCATGTCAAGATATTTTAGGCGAGTCGCTAGTTGAAAAGGTTAAATACCCTTCACTGAGTTCATTGTAAGTATCAAGTTTTGTGTGAACAATAGAAGAGCTGCAACTCATTGTTTTGGGTGAATTTGTGTTTTGTCTCCTCTATCTTTCCAACATGTTGCCTTTACACTTTCTTCCCCACCCGAATTCACAGGGAGTCCAATAACTTGAAAATTGTAGCCAAGGCCAAATATAATTAGGTAACTGAGAAGTAAGAGCTTCACAAATTAATTTATAGTGCATGGCATATCACTAACTTTATTTCTTCATTGTCCTGCTACCATGGCGTTCATGTCCACTCAATAGTCTCCTACGGTTTGGCTATGGTGTCATTGTCATCCAACGGCTTTAATTATCGAATGTGATTTGCACTCCTCTTTCTGAATATTTGCTCATCCCATGATGGTCACAATCGCATGACACATCAAAAGAAAATGCGTTAATGCTTAGCCAATGCTAATTTCCAATAGGCGAAGTCTATCTTTCAAAATTAAAATATGTTGGTTGAATTGAGGCTTTTGTGACCCATATCAAGTTTATGAGAGATTTTTCGGCGTAAATCACATGAGATTTCATTTGTCGACGCGTTTCGAACCAACTAGTGTGGTTCATCGTCGTCAGGACAAGTTGTCCTGACGATGAACCACAGTGGTTGGTTCGAAATGCGTCGACAAATGAAATCTCATGTGATTTACGCCGAAAAATCTCTCATAAACTAAAATGTGTTTATTTTGAAAATAGGAAAATGTGATTTGAATTATTTAATGTATTTTTAGATATTTGTTTTTAATATATTAATAAATTAATATCATAATTTAAATATTATTGTTCAAATATAGTCGTTACTTGAAATTATGTCTCTACATTGCTCTCTATTTAATCCTTTGCCATAGTGTGCCTCTTCATGTGGTCTTGATGATGAACCACACTTGTTGGTTTGAAACACATCAGCAAAAAATTTCTCTTATGTGATTTCTACGGAAAGACTTTACTTAAATAATAAAATCATTTTCAAAAATAATAATTTTATTTATATTTTTGATAAATTTATAATCTATATAAAAACTATGATTTATATATAATTTTGAAGACTTTGTGATTTACGATTTATATAAAGTATTTTCTAAATAAATAATTTTAATGTTAAAATTATTAATGAAAATATTTCATTAATAAAATCTAATCATCATTTTCACGTGTTATATCGTGAAAAAAACTAATATTTTTGACGAATCATCTTTGAAAGTGGAAACTTTAACAAAGAGATTCTCGTAGGCATTTAACACAGTTAAAAATAATTAATATTATTTTGTATTAATGGAGAAAATGGTTACATTGTTGTAACATTCTCCCTAGTTTAGGATTAGTTCCTAAAGTTTAGGGGTTTGGGTGCAACTTCCTAATTCCTAGTATTGTATTTAATGATGTAATATTTCATTGATGAATAATAGAGTGTACGAGAGTGATCTCTCTGTTTTGTGAGTGTAGTCTCCAGGTGCAGGCCACACCTGAGAGCTACATCTCTTTCTTTTCAATTCAGTTCACATTTTATCTTGGTATCAGAGCTCAGATTGGGTGAGCCTGATCTTTTGTCACCTTTGTGGCTGAAGTGCCTTTGTAGCTAGCTTGCCTATGTGATAGAATTGCCTGTGTGGCTTGAAGTGCCTTTGATGCCACGTGTACACAAGAGCTCTGTGCTCAATTGATCAGGTGGACTACAGAACACCTGGCTCGGAGTCGGATATATATATATATATATATATATATATATATATATATATATTTTATTTTATATTTTATTTTATTTATTTTATTTTTTTTTTCTGAGTAGAAAGGATATTTGCACGCTTTTCGCACTGACAGAAGCGCTAGGAGGGGGAATTGGCGCGATTTTTTGGGGATTAATCGAGCCAAAGCACCAAAACACCCGATTGGCGTGGAATTTTACGGATTAATCACGCTAGAAAAATTACTCTAATTGATTTTTAATTGGCATGGATTTTTCGCTCGGGAAAGCGCCGATACAAAGGAGGATGCGCCGATACAAAGGAGGATGCGCCAATCTTCCTTCAAGGGGATTTGTGGGAAGCCTCAACTTCGTTTGGTGGTTTGCAAGGGGTGCAGATCAACGAAGTTGCAAATCTATCCGAGAGAGGCAGATCAGATCAATTCTTCGGCTGTATTGAAAACACTGAATTTCCTCATTGGAGCGGGATTGCCAGACACTGTAGATCGGTGGCAGAGGTGACAGATTGATCTGACAGGTATTGTTTTTTGTTGTTGGGTAGATTCATTTTGTAGATCTAGTCAGAATGAGTAATACGATGGAATCTTACCTTAACGAGTCTGGTAAACTTAATGGATCTAACTTCACGAATTGGAAGTTTAAAATCCAGACCTTGCTCAAGGGTGCGAATGCTTGGTCCATAGTTACAGGCGATGAGCAGAAGCCGAACGAAGGGCCACAAGAGCAAGATTGGGAAAAACGAGAGAACAAGGCCAAAGTCTTGTTGAAGATGTCTGTGAAGGACAATGTTATTGTGCACATCAGAGACTGTAAAATGTCTGCGAACATCTAGACGGAAATCAAAAATCTGTATGAGACCTAGAATACAAGCCGAGTCTTGGCACTTAAAAGCAAGCTATTTTCAATGAGGATGGACCAAAGGGAGACTGCTACTGCATTTGTTGCACGAATTAAAGATGTGAAAGACGGATTGGGGGCCATCGGAGTGACAATGTCTGATGAAGATCTTGTCGCAATCACAATGAACGGGATGCGAGATGATTTTCAAACGTTCATCACTAGATTGTCGGCAAGGGAGAAAGCACCCACAATTGATGATCTCACAGGGATCTTGCAGCAAGAGGAGGAGCGGCGGTAGAACTTGAACCCCCAGAGTGATGATCTTGCGCTGATGGCGAAATGATGATCATTCAAAGGAAAGCAGTCACAACAACAATCAAAGCAGAAAGGAGGAGCATCACATAAGAATTCAAATTCTCATAAAGGTATGCTTGCAAATCATTCTGAAAACAAATGTTATTATTATGGAAAGAAGGGTCATATACAGAGTGAATGTTATAAGAAGCAGGCTGATGATGCAAAGAGGAGGTAGGAAAATGCAAAGCACAGAGGATACTTTGCTGAAAAAGAAGACTTCAGTCATGAATTTCGACTGTTCACAGTCGACTGTGCCCTTTCAGCATCTAATGAGGACGATATTTGGTATGTCGATACTGGAGAATCCTATCACATGACAGGGAAAAGGGAATTTTTTGATAGTCTTGAAGAAAGCATAAATGGATCAAAAATATATCTAGGATATGATAGTGGATACGAGAGTAAAGGTTATGGGGTGATTTCAGTTAAGTTACCAAATGGAAAAATTAGTCACCTTACAAATGTTTTATATGTACCTGGAATTAAGAAAAATCTGATATCTGTATCCATGATGGCTGATCAAGGTATGCAAGTCGAGTTCTTCAAGACTCATTATGTGATAAAGGATTGTAGGAATGAAATAGTTGCAACAGGCATGCGAGTTGGAAGCCTATATAGATTGGATGCAAAAAGTATACCAAAGCAAGCCATGGTTGCAGGAGGATTGACAGCCGAACAACTCTGGCATCAGGGGTTCGGTCATTTGAATTTGCAGGACCTCATGTTATTGCAGAAGAAAGGTATGGTTGAGGGACTCCCTATCTTTCGTAATATTCAGTTAAATTGTGATGGTTGTTCCTTAGGAAAAATGCATAGAGAACAGTTTCCTGTGCATGATAGGAGAAAGGAAACAGATATTTTAGAAGTAGTGCATACTGATGTATGTGGACCTATGTAGACAAGGTCGCTAGGAGGAGCATATTATTTTCTATTATTTACTGAGGACTGCACTAGATATTCATGGGTTTATTTTTTGAATAAGAAAAGTCATACTTTCCAGCGCTTTATAGAATTTAAAACCTTGGTGGAAAAACAGTTTGGTAAGAGTATAAAAATTCTCCGATCTGATCAAGGGGGAGAATACAAACTAAAGGATTTCATGAAATTCTGCAAATCTCATGAGATTGTTCAGCAGTATACAATGCCACACACACCACAGTAGAATGGAGTTGCAGAGTGCAAAAACAGAACCTTGGTGGAGTGCGCAAGGAGCATGCTACAAGGTAAGGGTCTGTCTAATAGTTTTGGGCAGAGGCTATCAACACTACTGTATATTTGAAGAATAGAAGTCCTACCAGGTATCCTGGCTTCAAAACCCCTTTTGAAGCTCTATATGGCTTTAAACCAGCAGTAAACCATCTAAGAGTAGTTGCGTCAAAAGCATTTGCCCATATACCCAAAGCTGATAGGAAGAAATTAGACCCTAAAGTAGTTAAATGCATCTTTGTTGGTTATGGCACATAATTTAAAGCATATAAATTATTCAATCTTGAGTCTCGTAAGACATTTGCAAGCAGGGATGTAGTGTTTCATGAACAGGTACAGGAAGGGAAAGATGACATTGACGATGATTGGCACATTCCATTATTGTTGGAGGAAAGCAGCGAGGATGAAAGAGAGCAGGAGTAGAAAGAAGAGAAAAAAGAAGAACAACAAGAAGGTGATAATGCAAGCCCAGTTGTAGCAGAAGAAAAAAAATTTGAGGTAATTCCCCTACCAAGGAGATCAGGTAGGAAGACTCAATTACCGTTAAAATTGAGAAACTATGCTTCGATGTCAAAGGTTTTGAACATTGCAGAACCCTCTAATTACAAAGAAGCTAGTCAATTTAAGGAATGGAGAGTTGCAATGAATGAAGAGATGGAATCAATTCTTAGAAATGATACTTGGGATTTAGTTGAGCTGCCTAAGAATAAAACACCCATAGGATGAAAATGGTTGTTTAAACCAAAAATGAATGTAGACGGAAGTATAGAGGAATTAAAAGCTAGGCTGGTTGCAAAAGGATACTCACAGCAGGAAGGTATAGATTTTGATGATACTTTTGCACCTGTAGCAAAGTTAAATACAATCAGAATGCTTATTGCTTTAGCTACTAAATGTAATTGGGAATTACACCAGCTTGATGTTAAATCTGCATTTTTAAATGGTGATTTAAAAGAGGAAATTTACTTAGTACAGCCAGAAGGATTTGTAAAGAAGGGGCAAGAACATCTTGTTTGCAGATTGAAAAAGGCTTTATATGGTTTAAAGCAAGCACCCAGGTCTTGGTACGAAAAGGTTGATTCTTTCTTTGTAGAGCATGGCTTCCATAGAAGTTTAAATGACCAAAATTTGTATACCAAGTACAATAATCAGGCGCAGATTATTTTGATTTCTTTGTATGTGGATGACATGATTATAACAGGAAATGCAGATGATTTAATCAGAGGAATCAAAAGGCTTATGGCACAAGTTTTCGAGATGAAAGATCTCGAAAGCCTTCACTATTGTCTGGGATTAGAAGTATGCGGAGATACTGGGCAAACTTTTCTTACCCAAGGGAAGTATGCCAGAAATCTGTTGGAAAAGTTTGGTATGGATCAATGTAGATCAGCAGCGACACCTTTGCAGCAGAATCTGAAATTGAGCAGTGACGATGGCACTAAAGAGGTTGATGCCACAATGTACAGACATTTGGTTGGCAGCTTGATATATCTTACAACAACCAGACCTGACTTGGCATGCTCTGTTAGTGTGTTGAGCCAATTCATGTCGAAACCGCTAGAAAGTCACTGGGTAGCAGCAAAGAGCGTGTTGAGGTATCTTTGTGGTACTGTTAATTATGGTATTTTATACACTAATGTATGTGATGTTACTCTAGCAGGTTTTTTAGACTCAGAGTGGGCAGGTAACTTGGATGATTGGAGGTCCATCACAGGTTACGCATTCAACATAAGATCCGGGGTCATATCATGGAGCAGCAAGAAGCAGAGTACTGTAGCCTTGTCTTCGTGTGAAGCTGAGTATCAAGCATTGTGTGCAGCAACATGTGAAGCAATCTGGTTGAGAAGGCTTCTCAAAGATGTAGGAAAAGAACATAAGAATCCCACTTCCATCAAGAGCGACAACCAGAGCACCATTAAATTAGCATACAATCTAGTGTTTCACAAAAACACCAAACATATAGACACTCAGTTCCATTTTGTTAGAGAGAAAATACAATCAAAAGAAATTGTTGTTGAATATTGTAAAACTTGTGACAATGTGGCTGATATTTTTACAAAGCCTCTTGCACGAGTGAAATTTGAATTGTTTAGAAGGATTCTAGCAGTCCAGGAGAACCCTTTCTCCATTAAGGGGGGGAGTTAAAAATAATTAATATTATTTTGTATTAATGGAGAAAATGGTTACATTGTTGTAATGTTCTCCCTAATTTAGGATTAGTTCCTAAAGTTTAGGGGTTTGGGTGCAACTTCCTAATTCCTAGTATTGTATTTAATGATGTAATCTTTCATTGATGAATAATAGAGTGTACGAGAGTGATCTCTCTGTTTTGTGAGTGTAGTCTCCAGATGCAGGCCACACCTGAGAGCTACATCTCTTTCTTTTCAATTCTATTCACATTTATCTAATAGATTCTTAAACTTTATAAAATTAGATGAGAGGCACTCTTAGATATAAGCACAATTTCAAAGTAAAATCGTGTGCACATCTTCATGAGTGAATAAGAGTTATAAATTAAAAATGGTGGGTCATGATGAATCACGATGCCATGTGGCTGACTAAAAGCCCAATCAGAAATGCATCATATGTACACATTGAAAGTGATGAGGATTGAGAGAATACGTAGCGGTAGGGATATTGAAATTTTGAGAATTGGCAATTAGTGAGTAAGAGAGAAGGTGTAATTTTGTTGCATGTGAATAAGATGTTTCTAATATCCATCGGAAATTGGCGTGAAGAGTAGGTGTACTTAGTTGGTAAAATTAGGTTCCTGTGATTCTTGTATGCATTCTCTTCCGAGACCTGGGAGCCTTCTTCTTGACATGAATTGATGATTGCAATATGGTGCCCAAGAAAATCCCATCGGAGATTTTTCATGATGACAAAGATCATGGAGACGAAATGCAATGAAGTTTTCATATATGTATATGAAAAATAGCATAATAAGTTTCCTTTTTAAATCACCTTTGAATCAAATATGCAGGCCACCATCATATGATCCATATGTTGTAACAAAAATAAAGCAAAAAATAACATATATAAGCCCAATGATATAACATGTCGAATTTAGATAAAATATTTCGTAAAAAAATAGAGTTTAATTCTCCATATATAAATAAATAAATAAATAAGCAAAAGCATAGCATCAAAATCATGCCAAGGGACAAAAAAATATCTCCAAAATCATGAATGTATTTTGTAAAATTTGAATATAAACAAAAGTGGCCTTTGGGTTGTGGCTAGGTACTAAAATGCTTATGATCATTATCAACATATTTAGTATGAAAAATCCAATAACCTAAATGTTTAAAACAAATATATAAATTCTGAGGAAGCCTAATGAATATTATCCAATGTCTATCTTATAATAAATAAGTTTTGTATAGTCAAGTAAAAAAGCTAAATTAAATTAAAAATATTGAATTCAAGTTAATGTTAAGGTTTAGATTCCAATAAATTTAGGTTTTACTAATTCGTAAATTGAGGTATTTTGTTAATTGTAATTTTGAAAGTTAGTGTTCTTGGTTCAGTTGGTAATTTGGACAATGTTTATTGGTAAGAGGGAGGTAGACACACTGGAAAATGGTAATCATGACAACTCGTCGAGGTTTTGGCTCAAGAGAGATGGCTTTGTGGGTCTCTAGTTCACGCTAGTGTGACAAAAAAATGACCTACAAACAAGCACTTTGGATCCTAGCTCTGTCTTGGGTGGACATTTGCAGCCCGACCCTCTCGCGGCTTGGAATTTTGGGTTTTATCACCTCCTCCTGCTTTTTTGGCTCAAGGAGCTCGCATCTGGAAAACTGAATCAAGAAATTATATTTTTTAGGATGCTCACTGTTCATAGGTCTCTCCTAAGTATCCTGGGTGCCCTATGGGCATCATGGGGTGGGTCCTTCTATACTTTCGGGATAGTGAGTTTATGAGCATTCATTGACTTTTATGGCATTTTTTACTTGTGTTTACTCCCTTGGGTTCTTTTGTTAGGTCTCGATGGAAGCCCCATTTTGGGGGTAGTCTCTACATTCTTTACTAGTTTCCAGCCCAAAGGGTTGTCTGTGTTTTTATTTTGGGTTCTCAACTGTGAGTTTTGTTCTCTTCCTGGTCTTGGTATCTTAAGGATCCTCAGGCAGTTTGGGGTTACAACCTTTGGGAGTGTTCATGGGTCTGTGGAAATTTGGTCAGAGACATCCCTGGTAAAGTTGGGGGGTTCCGTGTGTACTGTCTTTAGTGAATCCTCTGGTTCTACTCAGCCTCATTGGGTGCCCCTCTTCCTGGGTGGTTGGTACTGCTCTCTCTATTGTAGGAAATCTTTGAAGTTCTCCCAGTCTTAGTCGTTCGGACTCCATGATGATTATCCAATGCCTCACCAACAAGGAAGGTCGTAACGTGGGGGTGGAAATTTTTCTAACGCAGGTCGTCCGGTTCCATGCTCTAACTCATCTTCCAGAAATATAGTCAGCACAGGGCATGAAGGTAAATTTGCACCATCTCTAGCTCACTCTCCAAGACAAATTGAGGCTCCAACAACAATGGAATCTTTGGCCGTGCAATTTCGGGACATACAACTCAACCTTAATATCATTCGTGACCATAGGTATGAAGATCGTAATGAACTTGTTGCATACATGAATGATATCCAATACAGTCATAATGAGATATTGGAATAGTTGGATTCTCTCCGTCATAGCCACTAAGAACGAATGACCACCTCCGTAGTTTGGAAGCTCGGGTGGAACATATAGATTTTCACATGCATGAGTGTGTTGGATACTTTGTAGCCCCCCTATACTCCCTCCCCATCCCCCTCCTTGATATGCTGCCATTGGTCTTTGTAGTCTTTTTTTTCTCCATGCACAATATGGCTTCTATGTGAGGCAAAAATAATGATTGTCAAGTTTTATCAGAGACATATTCCGACCCCCAATTCCAACAAGTCTGGTCAGAATGAGGAAGACGGGGTCGTAAAGAAATCTTAAGTAAAATTTCTTTTCATGAAAATATAATGAACGTATTTTGAACGACAAAAACAAAATTGCAACTTAATGTTAAAGTTTAGAATCTAGTCAATTTAGATTTTATTGATTGGTAAATTGAGGTATTTTGTTAATTGTATTTCCACATCCAATCCTACTGAGTGATAATATTACTATTTTTTTGTAGTGATAATGTTTTTGTTAAGAAGGTTTTCTAGAAAGTTTTGCATTTTTTGTGTAAAGTATAGATAGATATATTTTAAAGGGTTGTTGTCCTTCCGAGATATATTTGTGAAAGATAAGTTGAATATATTCCTTAAAGATATATATAAATATTAAAAATGGAATCGCAAGTTATTTAATTAGTTAAATTGTGTTTGAATTGATAACAATTTTAATTTATTATTAGTAAATATTCACTTATTTTTACTGATATTAAGTAAAATTATATAACTTGTTTACTCTAATTTAATTTATTTGTTAAAATTCATTTCATTTTCATGCATTTAAAACAAATTTTGTAATACACCATAAATACCGATGTAATTTATAAATAAGTGGTTTTTATTTTTAAAATGATTATTAATAATTAAATGAATCTATATTAATTTTTTAGGTGTCTATCTATGTTTAGTATATATTAAATAAAAATTTATGGTTTGAATCAATTTTCACTTAATTATTAATGGGTTTATACCATTATATTTGTTTATGAATAAAGTTATTTAACTTGACTAATAGAATATTAAACCGGTTAAATAACAATATTTATTAATTTTAAACTTGTTAATTAATTACTTAATAACGTACAAAGACTTGCATAAATTTTGGTGGGTAGTAACCACTGAGTCAACATAAGTGTTGAAGAACACATAAATAATAGTGGTTAGTACCTATTGGTATGTATATTTATTTACATCTTGTTCTTATCTATTTTTTATACAAACCCTTAAATTATGACGAGGTCAAGGTTCTTGGTGGTAGTAGAATGAAAAGGGGCTAATAATGCTTGCAATTGTGATATGAGTACCCAAAACAATCATTCCGAAATAAGACCTAAACCAATCTTATTGAAGATAAATAATTTTAAATATTAATAAAAAATAGTAAAATTCAATCCCTAATGTTAAAAAATGGAAAATTTGCAAAAAAAAAAAATTGGTCAAAAATAGAGTAATACCCAATCAAAGGAAAAATAAATGTGTAATACCATGCCTATGGCAGGTATAATAAGAAATCTATTACAGGAGCTACCATAAGGTGGGAAAGAGTCAAATACCAAGAGGACAAGGATTGGAGAAAAAGGAAACAAAGTAGGATCAATTGACATGCTTTTGCAAACTTCTTGAGATTGATCATAAAAGGATCCCAACTAACCATGGTTATGAAAACTATTATAGTGTGAGTAGGTTGAAGTTGCATTAGGAAGTAAGAAAAGTAGTTTAGTGGAAGATGAAGTTGTGATCTAACAGAACCTCGATAAATACTATGCAAACCACTAGTTCACCTATTAGAAAGCTAGGAAAATAATTTATTTATAGAAGATGTTTTCTCTCTTAATAGATTTAAATAGGAAAGCATTCTAAGATGCACATTCTCACAGAAGATATGCTTCAAACTACTTAAATGAATGCATGTTGGTGTCTTTTATGTTTGGAACATATTCCCTACTAATCCTAGTCATGAATAGGGATAGAATAAGGAAATTACTATGATAAACTGACTCCCATTATCACATGACGGAAATGGGGTCTAAAATTTTCGACCTTTTTTAGCTTTCTTAAAAGTTCTTAAAATAGATGACACCATTGTGTTCGTCTCGTCAAGACATTTCTTGATCTAGGTGGATATTGGTGGCCACCCACCTATTCCACTTGGACCCCCACCATTATTTCTTTCACTTTTCTAAATTGTAGCATAGTTTACTATTTTTAGCAGTTTTTCGGGCCGTAAACTTTCGGAGTTGTTTGAGGCCCTAAACATCATTTTTTTGGAAAATAGGAAAACCTAAAGCTCACGAAAAGGGTTTTGCAGTGGAAAGTTGTATTCCTCAAATAAATATTTTTAACAGGGTATCATATGCATCAAACAAAGATCGTATTCCATTACAACCCCTGGAAGTTGATGTACCGATTACCCCAACGAGGCCCACAGAGTTTTGGCACGTCATCTCCTAGGGTTAGGTTTTTAGATATTTAGGGTTTTAAATTGTTTCTCAATAATAAATAGGCCTTCTAGTCTCATTGTAACACAATTTAGAAGGTATGTAGCAGCCACATCTCTTCTCAGAGATAAGTTACCATCGCTTGAGCTAGTCTATTTCCATTTTGCATGTAAACAATTTTTAGTACTTTGATATTAATGTATCGAAGTTATGTTTTCATTGTATCTATGTGCTTGTGTTCATATCTAAATCTAATTTCATTCCTTCATAAATTTGGATCAGTGGTATGAGAGTGGTCTTCTCTTTCTCTGTTTTTTTATGCATGTCCCCAATGAGGTTGGGGCATAAGAAGTTAGGGCTCAAACTGGTTGAACGTTTGCAAGACTGGAATTTTCGACCCTGATGACCTCCCATGGAAGAATAAAATAAATACGAGGGAGGAGGAGATCCTTTCAAAATATTGCTTGAAGAAGCCCTCGAGTGACAAAGGAATGCAATGATGGACAACTTTGCCTAGATCCTTTGGCAGATGCCCTCCAGTGACACATATTCATCCAACAGTCACTTTGAAGGCGCCACCCCCTTCAAGGTACAAGTAAAGTTCGATATCCTTATATTTGAAGGTCAAATAGATGCAGATATTGTATATAAATGGTTGAATTTTTTGGAAAGGTACCTTTTACTCCATAGTTTCTTTGATATGGAGAAGATTACTTTGCACTGCTTAAGGTTGTTCCCCATGTCAAGTAATGGTGGGAAATTTACTATGAGAAAAGGAACGAGGAACCCTCCATTTATAGTTTCCCCCTCTTGGAACTCTTTCTGAGACGTTGTCAAGGAACCGTATTACTCTGTAGGGAGCTATGAGGAAAAGTACATATAGTGGAAAACACTATGACAACAAAGGGACCAAGATGTGTGTGAGCTCACAAATATTTTTTGTACTCTACACACAAAGTTGGGTATTAAGGAATCTAAGCGATGTTTGGTGCTCAAGTACCATAGATGTCTACACAAATACATTCTAGAAGAAATGGAGTTCTTGGACATCTCCTTGTTTTGTGTAACATACCAATATGCTACCAAGATTGAACAAAAATTTAAGAAAAAGAAGCATGACTTTGGATCTTTGAATCAAAAGCAAGGTAGGAGCACCCCCAAATCGTAGAACAAAGGACAAAGCCAAGGCAGGGTGACCTAGGACAACCTGTCGAAGTTGAAAGCAAAGAACAACACCACAAAGACAAACAAGGACATAGGAAAGTGATGTGAATTCTATAAGATCCCCACTCACAACACAAGTGAGTGTCGAGCCAAACAGTCACTAGAGGTTGAACTGAAGGATTTAGATTCAAATGCATGTTCTGACTCTAAGTCATAATTGAACAAGGGGAATGATAAAGGGAAGCAGATTATTGATGTGGAGCCCAACACTTCTTTTTCCACTACCAAGATTTATAAGATTGAGCTTGAAGATCAATAGGAGGGGGAGTGTCTCTTCCAATCGCAAATGTGGGTCAAGGGTTCTCCATTGTGGTTCATTGTCAAAATTTGGAGGCAAAAGAAACCCATTTAAGTAGATGTCATGAAGAATTTGGGTCTACTGACCACACCACACCCGTAGTTGTACACCATTGGGTGGCTTCACCAAGGACGAGATCATTGTGTCAGCCAACAATGTCTCCTTCCCTACAACATTAAGCCCTTCATGGATGAGGTACTGTGTGATGTTGCTCCTCTTGAAGTTTGTGATGTATTATTAGTCCAACCATACTTGTGGAAGTGTCATATTGTGTATGAGTCTAGGCCTCACACTGTTATTATTACATTGGGAAATAAGTTATATAGGATATCGTAGGTTGCCCCATCTACTGCCATCCTTTGATCTTTGCTAAGATGTGCATTAAGATCATCTCCTACATTGGGAAATTTGTTTTATCTTTTATTCAATCTCAAAGTAAGGGGAAGATTGTGGCCACATCCATGGCCCCTAAGAAAGGTTCCTCCATGGAGGAGAAACAGGTGGATAAAGTCATCAAAGAATAAAGGGACATCTTCTCCTCACCCATGGGGGTACCCTTGTATTGTCAGGTCAAGAATTCAATTGATCTGACTCCCACAACATCCCTACCTAATGGGTCAATATATCACTACTCCATTCTATAAATTGAAGAGATCAAGTGGAAGATGAGTATTTAATTTAGTTTAATTTCAATCACATTTCTCATGTATTTATCTTTTTTCATGTAGAAAGTTCCATTGAAAGTTTGCAACATGGGTACACATTGGATGAGGAACTAAATTCTACATCTAACGAGTATTCTCACTTGAAATTTGACTACAATTGTAGGGAGATATGTTGATAATACAAGTTGAAAAAGTAGTTTTTTATTTTTATACTCCAAAAATGGTAAATCATCCCCCATGGTTGACATCATCATCTTGAATCCTATTGGTTATAATCAATTTGATTTTCATTGTACATTTTTGTTTTGAGGCCCATTTTAGACCTCAAAATTTCTCTGATGGGAGAAAAAATTTGAAATTGAGACAAATGCCTCCAACTATGCTATTCGTGCAGTCCTCATCTAGCACGGGCATCTAGTGGCTTGTCATAGTGAGACACTTTCTAATACAATTTGAAAGTACCCAACTTATGATAAAGAGATGTATTATATTGTATATTTCTGGCAATGGAAACGTTACATTCTAGGGAAGGATATGGTCATCCATATTGATCATCGACCTCTTTAATTTATACAAACACAAGGGAAGTTGTTGGACGATAACCCTAAAAAGTGGTCTACATATTTTCAACAATACCACTTGAATATTAAATACAAAAGGGGAAACACCAATCATGTTGTAGATTGCCTTAATCAGCCCCAAGTTGTAGCACTAGCTGCTATTCTCAACTCTTGTGGCCACGAGACCTCTCGATGGACACAGTTTTATAAAAATGATCTAGACTTAGCCACCACATACCAGATGCTAGTGGATGGAAAGGAAGTTCCTAATTTCCACCGCCATGATGCATTATTATGCTACTTGGGCCAACTTTGTGTTCCTTCAAGCAATTGTGCCATGTTGATTTAGGTGGTGCATTATAGTTGGGTAATTGGACACTTTGGTGTGGAGAAAATTGTGGTCGTACTACAAAAGTACTTTTATTGGCCAAAACTTCATGGGAAAATATATCAGATCCTACACCACCTATGCCATTGCCAAGCCAACCATCAAGAAGAAATGCCTATACACTCCTTTCCCTACTCCCAGCTAGCCTAGGAATTCATGTCCAAGGACTATTTATCTGGCCTCCCTTCTACCAGGCATGGTAATGACTGTGTACTTTTTGTCATGGACAAATTTTCTAAGATGGCTATATTGGCGGTCTGCAATAAGAGTATCAAAACAGAGGACACTACCAAGATGTTCTTTTTACAAGTGTGGGTACATTGTTGGATCTCACAGACCATTATATCAGATTCAAATAGCATGTTCTTGGGCACATTTAGGTTGAACCTCTGGACACATTGGACATCAAGCTCACCAAGTCAAATCCATTTCATCCCCAAACTGATGGCCAGATAGTAGCCGTCAACAGGATGATAGTGCAAATACTCCGCATGTATAAATCCAAGTGTCCACGAACCTGGGATGAGAGTCTTCACTATGTGTAACACATCTATAACAGAGCTCTCCATAGCTCGACTAGTTGTAGCCCCTTTCAAGTGGGGCTGGTATTTCAACCATTGTTTTTGATGAATGTCGCCATGCCTCATGCGACTACATAGAAAAAATCCCACATGAACAGTCTGAAGCTGATAAAGTAACTAGGTTTATTGAGTGCATCCAACACATCATCTAGTAGGTTCACGACATCTTCGAGAAGTCTAATGGCAAGTACAAGAAACGACATGATCATCATCGGGTGCCCCATAAGTTTTAGGTGGGTGACAAAGTTTGGTCCCATTTGCAAAGATAATGCCTTACCAAAGCCCATTGGAAGCTCATACCACTCCGATATTGGTATTAAACCATCCCTTAGGATATGGGAGACAATGTTTTTTAGCTCAACATTCCCCCATTCCTGATTCGATGGATTAAAAATATGCTCAAATTTCAAAGATTTTCGAATGGATTGAAACCTGAATGACCATGTAGAGCTTGTCATTGTAAATCTGGCGCAATTTGTTTCACAAAAGACGGATGCCATATGGTCCCATAAACGAGTTCTGATCGATTTGTCAAACAAGTGAATTTTGGCCAAAAGGGACAACTGACTATACATTTTGGACCAGTGGAAGGCTGCCATTTGGCCTCTCTTGATTGGTTAAAAAAATATAATTTCCATACTCCTGTGGTTTCTCAATAAGTGGCACTGTCTTATTGGTGCGAAATGGTTGAATTTGGTTGGGGGTTGATTGGTTGAGGTGGACCAACCACAGGCTACCACGTGACCCAACCAAAGGCTGTCCCGTGGCACCTTGGAGGCCACCAAAATATGGTTAAGGGTCGAAATGCAACTCCGGGGGTTCGGAACCATGACCTCATCCACAGTAACTGCGACACTCACCAACATACCAAGAGATGGTTCTTAATAAACTTATGGTGCAAACTTCATATAATGTTTAGGGTGGTGAATATTTGGAGGGAGCCAACCTTAAGCTCAAGCCCCAAGTCACATGGGGAACAATGTGTCTAGATGGGCGGAAATGAGAAGGGGCCAACTCGAAGTTCCAACCCACGATCCCATGCAGACCCATAAGACCAGCAACACGGGAGGAATAATGCCAGCTAGAGGGGGTCAGCCCATGGGGGCCAACCCCAAGTTATATGTGGCATCCACGTGACTAATGGCACATGTAGACGGGGCCCTAGATAAAGCTCCCTAACTTTGGCACTATATGTGGTCATATGGCCTCCATGTGGTCGAAATTTTTGAGACTAGGGGCTTAAAGACGCCCTTATTCATCTTACATTTTCATTCACCAAGCAGGAATTGTGCCAGGTTTAACAGGCATTTTTTGTGTTTGGGGTGCATGAGCTAGGTATTGGCCAAATTGTAGTATGGTTAGCTACAAAATTTAGGAAAAGAGAGAAAGAGGCATAACTTTCTCAGTTTTTGGTCTTTTTGGGAGCAGAAAGAGGCTAGACAAGGGTTTTTAATAGCTTTGAAGCCATTGGAGTTGTTATTAAACCCATTTGAGCACTTTAACTTGATGTAATCACTATTTTCATGAGCATAATGATATAGGCCCAACTATTGGAAGTTGGATCAGGAGACCTGGCCCAAGGAGGTGAACTCCTTCATCACTTGTTGTTTTGTGTTTACTCTTATTGTGGTATTGTCTACAATAGTTTGCAATTTCTAAAGTTTAAATTCATGTTTATGTGTTTATGAATTTAACATAATAGCCTTAAAAATTCAAATTTAATCACTTGCAATTTTACATAAACCTTAAGAAATTTCACATACAGATCAATTCCTTGGCCTGCACCCAATGTTCAATGTGGACCACCTTTGGTCATACTTTCCACCATTAATTGAAACATCAAACAATGCAAAACAACTTACACCAATAGAGCTAAACCCATATTGCGTGGAAAAATTCATGACTGATCAGATCATGGACATGCAGGTTAAGAACACTCACCAATAGAAAATCAAATTGTATCAGTTCGTTAAAATTGGCCAACTCTTGCACCAAGGAAAGTGGCTCACCAGGGACCATGTTCAACAAAATTTTCCCCATCTCATGGAGGCACTCAACACAATGGGGACCGTGGATCCCTAAGGGGGGAGGATTGATCCAGGTGGATATTGGTGGCCACCCACTTATTCTACTTGGACCCCCACAATTGTTTCTTTCAATTTCATTAATTGTAGCACAATTTACTATTTTTGATTGTTTTTCGGGTCGTGAAATTCTGAAACTGTTTTGAGGACATAAACAACATTTTTTTGAAAAACATGAAAACCCATAATCTAAGACATGGACTTAAAGTCAAAAGTTTTAGTCCTCAGATAAATATTTCTAACGAGGTATTATATGTGTCAAATAGAGATCGTATGCCAAAGTTACTACCTCAAGAAGTTTATGTACCAATTTACCCCAATGGGGTCGACAAACTTTTGGTGCTTCATCTCCTAGGGTTATGTTTTTGGATGTTTAGGGTTTTCCATTATTTATCAATAATAAATAGGCCTTCAAGTCTCATTATAACATAGTTAAGAAGGCATGTAGCCACCACATCTCTTCTAAGAGATAATCTACCTTTGCCTGAGCTAGTTTATTTCCATTCTACATGTAAACAATTTTTAATACTTTGTTATTAATGAATTGAAGTTATGTTTTCATTATTGATTCATGTAGCTCTAGAGATAGAAGTGGCCTTGAAAAATCTCAAAATCAAAGTCATCATATTGAAGTGAAACAACTACCATATCATAATGCTCGTCATCCTAATTCCAACAGTGAAAACAACAGTCAAATTGAGTTTGTATACTCAAGATATAGCCAATCAAAGTTCTAGTCAAACTAGGCCAAGTGGCAGTCACTGACGAGGCAAAAATTTGGCAAAGGGACGGCACACAGAAAACGATGGTAGGAAAGGGCGAATTTGTCACTTCCTTAATTTTACTAGTGACCCTTAAAAATTGAATCCAAAATTTCAACGGTTATGGTATAATAATAATAATAATAATAATTAAAAACGGGGTGGGCGGGTCCACTGGGGCCACCCACCGGTGAAATCGCTCAACCCACTGATCGACCACACTAAATATTATATTAGAGTGGAACCAGCGGGCTTGAACCCTTCCGGCCCGATGGGCCGACTTGCCAACCGGGCGGTTTCAAAAAATGTTACAACAAACACACCAAATTAAACATTTCCGAACCAACAATGATTATACACCGACCACTTTAAATAATTGCACTAAAACCATATACTAAGTTTAGACAGACATGGATTTGACCCCCCGATGTTGCGGTAATTAATGAAAAAACTTACCATTAGGGCAATGACCCATACCTTGGTAAATTCGCTCGCTTCCATATATTTAACCCTTCACGTTTCCATTCGTATGCCCGATGATGCAGGAGCATCTAGCACCCTTAGTCAAAAGGAGGAATCCAAAGAGAAGAAGGAGGAGGACATGGACTAGGGACAAAACCAGGGACAAATTTGTTTAAAGTGGAGAAAAAGATGGAATCGATAAAAGTCTCGAGGAGACTTATTAAATGTAGTACTGCCACATATGTATTTTGTAGCGAGATTTAGGGCTTCAGTAAAGGATTGATCGGAGCCCTTGAGTGATCCGATCCAATGTATTCTTATAAATAGTGAACCTGCGCGTTCAACTAAGGACATATAGAGAAATAGTTAAAACTGTGAAATTAGAGATAGATGCAATGTAGTCGAGTAGGAGACTGTTCTAAGGTTGAAATGCCTTAGCTGTAATCGTACTGTGTATATAATAGATATGTGTTTTGGGTCTACGTATTATGTCTCTTTTCAATTCTGTTGTGTATATATGTGTTGAGGGCTTAAAGCCCAAATTGAGAATGCATTGATTGACCATCGATCACGGTAGGACCGATGGCGATCCAATGGAATATTATTATATGTGAAATTATTGTTGAACGCAGGTGAGCAATGGAACTAGCTTTAAAGCGTAGATTCCATCAAAATGTCGAGATTAAGCCAAGGAAGAACAACAAAAGATGAAGTATTGACAACCCAGGGCCGTTGGATCTTATAGATCAACGACCAAGATTTTATCGCATCAATGGAGCCTTAGGGTGCTATCGAACCCCAACCATCGAACAGAGCGACTGCGATAACCCAATGGATTCTGGACCATCGGATCAAGAGTCCAGATCGACGGTCTAGATGCGATCAACGATCGCATATCGGGGAGGCCAAAGGACTTGGACTGTGGATGAGCGATGGCCGTTACATTGATGAGAAATATGGCGATATCGCTGATATGCGTTGATCGGTGATAGGAGGGTTCGGAGTGCGGACCGACGAACTATGAAATCGGGCTAATAATATTTCAAGTCTGGATATGTGTTCAGAGCGGGTTTTCCATGGTTTCCCGTGTATTTTGTATTCCGATAGTTAAATGGCTTGCGGGTTTTAAGGCTTGAACGCCAATAAGTAATGCTCTCGATAGTAATAAAAGCCCCGATAAAGTTATATGGTTCAGGTCCAATGTAAGTCCACGGTTTAAAGGCTTAAGGCCTAAATAAATGCTTCCGATAGGCTTAGTGGGCCCATAACCCATAGGCCTCAAGATCGATATTTTTTTTAAGGAAAAGGGATTTTGGTTAACCCCCAAAATTCTCTTTCCATCATTTGGTATCAGAGCAGAAGAAGATTCTGCATGTAAAGGAAGGTTAAAGGATTTCATGTGAGAAGGAAGAAGGAGTGCAAGTAGAGGAGAAGGAGGTACAGTTGATAGAGCTAGAGATTTATGGTCTTACTATCGCACAAAGAATGACAACAGAAGGTGAGAAGATTGCAGCAAACCTAGAGCATGGAGTGCTCATATGGTTCCAGAGGAGAGAACCTGAAGGATGCCAAAAGACTGAGTGAGGATAGCTTGGTGAGGTATCATGTAGCAGAAGGAGATCGTTACTACAGAGGTTTGGTTGCAGCTCAAAAAGGATCATGAAGGCAGTTTCACTGAAGAAGTGAAGTGGGTAGAAGTGCTAATGACAAGGAGAAACATATTACCAGGAGGTCATAAATTTTTGTGCCTTGGGAGTTTGATGCAGGAGCATCCAACACCCTTAGTCAAAAGGAGGAATCCAAAGTGAAGAAGGAGGAGGACATGGACTAGGGAGCAGAACAGGGACAATTTTTTTAAAACGGAGAAAAATATGGAATGGATAAAAGTCTCGAGGAGATTTATTAAATGTAATACTGCCACATATGTATTTTATAGCGAGCTTTAGGGCTTCAGTTGAGTTATTTAAGGAAAGGATTGATCAGATCCCTTCAGTGATCCGATCCAATGTATTCTTATAAATAGTGAACCTGTGCGTTCAATTAGGGATATATAGAGAAATAGTTAAAATTGTGAAATCAGAGATAGATGCAATGTAGTCGGGTAGGAGACTGCTCTAAGGCTGAAATGCCTTAGTTGTAATCATACTGTGTATATAATAGATATGTGTTATGGGTCTGCGTATTATGTCTCTTTTCAATTCTGTTATGTATATATGTGCCAAGGGCTTAAATCCCAAATTGAGAATGCGTTGATCGACCATCGATCACGATAGGATTGATGGCGATCCAATGGAATATTGTTATATGTGGAATCATTGTTGAATGCAGGTGGGCAGCGGAATTGGCTTTAAAGTGTAGATTCCATCAAAACGACAAAATTAAGCCAAGGAAGAGAAATGAAAAGATGAAGTATTGACAAACCAGAGCCGTTGGATCTTATAGATCAATGACTAGTATTTTATCGTTTCGGAGGGGATATAGGGTGCTATCAGACCCTGACCATCAAACAGAGTAACTATGATAACCCGATGGATTCTGGACCATTGGATAAAGAGTCCAGATCGACGATTTAGATGTGATCAGTGATCACATATCGGGGAGGCCAAAGGGCATGGACTGTGGATGAGCGATAGCCGATATGTGTCGATCGGTGATTGGAAGGTTCGGAGTGTGGACTGACGAATTATGGAATCAGGCTAATAATATTTCAAGTTAGGTATATGTGTTCAGAGCGTAACTTCCATGGTTTCCTATGTATTCCGTATTCCGATAGTGAAATGGTGATATGGTGATATCACCAATATGTGTCGATCAGTGATTGGAAGGTTCAGAGTGTGGACTGACGAATTATGGAATCAGGCTAATAATATTTCAAGTTAGGTATATGTGTTCAGAGCGTAACTTCCATGGTTTCCTATGTATTCCATATTCCGATAGTGAAATGGTTTGCGGGGTTTAAGGCTTGAATGCCAATAAGTAATGCTTCTGATAGTAATAAAATCCCTGATAAAGTTATATGGTTCGGGTCCAACGTAAGTCCACGGTTTAAAGGCTTAAGGCCTAAAGAAATGCTTCTGATAGGCTTAGTGGGCCCATAACCCATAGGCCTCAAGATCGATATTTTTTTTAAGGAAAAGGGATTTTGGTTAACCCCCGAAATTCTCTTTCCATCACTCGATGGAGAAGTGGAGCAGCTCAATCCTAAGTGGCTAGGAAGGGAAGAACCTTGAACAAGGAATTTGTGTTGATGTTGAGAATATTCCATTAGGGTCCAAAATTCCGATTGTCAAAACGGAACAAGTTTATAGTCATTTTCGCATTATTTCTCACCAAGAATCCAATCGTGTAGTCTATTCCTCTAGTTGGGCTCTCCATTTTTATGCTATCATCAGAATTTGAGGTATAAGGGTCATTTATGTAAATTTGATTGTAATTTATTTCTTTACTTCCATTTAATGGAGAAGGCCTCCCCACTTTGAGCAGGGCTTGGAGATGTAGCCCACATTGGGTGAACTTCGTAATGAAATCATTTATGTGCCTTTGATATCATTGTTTCTTTATAATTCTGGCTTATTTTCATGTGTTTAAGTTACTTGGTTACATGCTATTTTATATGTAACTTTGTATGCATCCTTGAAGATAAAAGATCTGGATCAAGTTTTGTATCAGAGCAGGTCTTCTTGATGCGAATTGCATGAGTGAATGCTAACCAGGAACAAGCTCCAAAGAGGAGAAGGAAACTTAAATCCATTGATCTTGAAGCAGGGCATGCAACACAAAGATGGAACATGGAAGATGAGGAACCTTGAATGGAGGAAGAGCGAAATTATCACAAGATCTTCTTAACCATGTTAGAGAAAGTTGACAAGTTGTTTGTAGAGCATGAGAAGACAATCAAGCCTAAGAAGAAAGAGCTAGATGACCATGCATTAGTAAATCATGAAGGTCGAAGAGGAGAGCCTTCTAAACCACCCTCTCCATCCTCTAGTGACAATTATTCTTTTTCTTCTTCTCATCACTCTAACAGGAATCATAGGAATACATCTAAGTCGCAATTTTTAAAGTTAGATGTAAAGTTTGATTTTCTCACATATAATGGATAATGTAATGTAGAGAAAGTAAACAATTAGATTATATAGATTGGGGTTTATTGCCATATTCATCAGATCGAGGAAGATGAGGCCAAGATCCAATTAGCATCTCTTCGACTGAGTTGCATTGCTCTTGTCTAGTGGGAGAGCAAGTTAGAGAAGGAAAGAAAAACTTGGGTAATTTACTTTCTTCTTGGTGCAATTTTGTTTCTACATTAAAAGGTTAGTTTTATCCTTTGGGTTATCGAAAAAAAGATTTAATGGAATGGAAATATTTAAGACAAGGAAAGGGTCAAAATGCACAAAGCTTCATAGAAGAGTTTAGAAAACAAGCATTGAATTTGGGAATTTCACTTGATTCACTCAAAACTGTGATAAAGTATATTGGTGCTTTACATAGTTTTTTTTTGATAAGTAAGAGATGATCCTTCTATTAATCTAACCAAATTACATAGTTTACAAAGTATCCCATTTAGCAGGGACGACAAGAAAACATGGACCGAGGCCCATAAAAACCTTACATGCATCCCACCAGGGGTCCACTAAACAAAGTCGGGTACGAAACCCTTAGGAAACAAGCACGAATCAATCCTCTCCATTGAGGACCCAGGCCCGATCCAATGGTCCTCATGGATATCATGCAGACGAGAAGCACAGAGGTTAACCGCTAAATGAGGGCGGTTTTCTCTCACCTCTGGTGGCTGCGTGTCACACCATGAGTGGAATCGGAGGCAACTTACAAAAAACCAGAAACCATGTATGTCCCGCGCGATATACCAATTATGGTTTTGAGTTCGTGGTTTCGTGGAAAAACCAGAAGGGACCCACAATGGACCCCGTAGTGCCCAGTAAATAGACCCGACGACAACTATAGAATGGGTCCACTAAACAAATTCAGGTCCGGACCCTCCAGCCACTAGCTCGAACCAATCCCCACCGTTGAATACCCAACCCCGATCCAACGACCCTCGTAGATATCGAGCGGGTGAGAAGTGCAGAGGTTAACCACCCGATGAGGGTGGTTTTCTCTCACCTCCCGTTGCCGTGTGTCACACAATGAGTGGAATTGGAGGCAAATTGCAAAAAACCAGAAACCGTTGTTGGCCCATGTGATATACCATTTATGGTTTTGAGTTCATGGTTTCTCGGAAAAACCAGAACACTTAGTCGCCACGCGAAGACCATCCGACCATTCCCGCTGACAATTCTGAGCCTTCCTCATGGAGTCTCCATCAATTACCCGTAGATCCCAATGCACACAGGCAACCAGTTCTGAGGTGTTAGCAACTAGTTCTGAGGTGTTAGCACCCAGGTTGTTCCCTTTGACTCCCAAGGGAATACGGCCGGGGTAACCACTAACCAAGCTTTGGATCACAGGTTCTAGCCAACCTGTAATCAGAGAGGGCTCTCTCTTTGATTGTTTAACTTTGTTTTTAAAGATCTTAGGCTAGTTATGAGGTGAGGGTTTGGTTTTATAGTTTGGTTGAGTGATGTCTTTCAGTACCTAAGTTGAAAATCTTCAGACAGTTTTAGTCCATTGGGAAATGGAGTCTATGGATACAGGTTGTTTGAAATGTTGAGTGAGATTGTTGAAACTGCAGGGCCATTTGAAGATTTCATGAAACAAAGTTGAAATTGTGATGGTGAAGTATGTTTAACCAGTGGAAGGCAATTAAGAATTTTCCACTAAGCTGGGGTGTGAGAAAGAGATATATTGTGCAGGAGCAGATTTGAATTCCTGAACAATAACCACTGTGAAAGATATAGCCTGGAGGTGCAGCAATTAAGAATTACACCCTTATAACTATAACTGAAGAAAACATTTATAACAGCATAGATTGAGGTCAGGGTATTCTATGAATAAGTCCTGAGACTATTCTTTTTCTCTGCCATTAACTGTGAAACATATAACATGAATGGGTTATGAAGAAATAATTAAAACACATAACGAAGAGTTTATAGGAAACTTATTGTGCCATGAAATACGCAGGAATCCTGTAGCATTCAGCAAACACACACAATGCCTCAGACAACACAGAACTTTGGAAATTCCATCAGCTTTTGTATTAATACTCTGAACATTTACAGCATAAGATCTCTAGAAGAGAAAATCAACAACCACCACCCTGCAAGCTTATGCGAGGGGGAATATATACAATCGGTTACACAAAAATATCTGAACCGTTGAGTCACTTGAGAAATAAATACTTTCACCAACTTTACAGAATAGCAGATAAGGAAGTTATTACTGCTCTAAATACAAAATGAATGCTCTTTAATTCTGTCAGAAGCCTTTTTGACCTTTGGAGTCCACTGAGTCGGTTGAGCGTTCTGTATTAATGCTGAATGATGTGTCTTTATGGCTTTGTCATGCGGTAGCTTTCTCGGCCCTGTCATCTGTAACTGTCAGTGCTGCTTTAGTGGCCGAATCTTTTTGCTGAGTTGGCTTAGTCCATTTTTCTCCAGTCATACTGAATGTATCACATTTTCTGAACATGATGATTTATGTTTTTTGATGAAAAAACTTGATGAAAGGCTCTTGATTATAGTATCAACTGTATCATTTTGGTCCACCATTCCTGAGTGGGCAATTGATGTCTCAAAATTGCATCCAAGGTCTCATCTGCCTCTGTATATTTGTAGAAGTTTGGAGGCACTTCAAACAAATGTTTGATCTCATTCATAATGAAAAATAAGTTCTCTACTCTGTCATAGAGACTTTGCCCAGATGCTGGCCCTGTTTCTTCTGAGGTGCTTGGTCTTACAGTGATCTGATTGGTGGCAAATGTGTTGACCCTTTTTGCATAGTTCTCATGTGAAAGTAGCCTCCCTGCGCTGTTCAGTAAGCCAGGAAGACCTCTGCTTTGTAATACTGCAAACTTATCCATGAATTTGTTCACTTCTGTTTGCATGTCCTGGCTTCTTCTTTCCAATGTTTGTACCAGGCTTCTCAATGTAAGGACCCTCTTTATCAGCAGGATAGTTTCAGTTCTGTTGGGGATTCCTATTGCTGCCAGCTGAGGACCTGTACGGTTATTAAGCACGTTAATCATTCTGTTGGCTATCTCAGGCATATTGCCTAGAGATGCCCTTGCTCTCTGGACTTCCCTGTGTGCTTTGCCTATGAGCTCCATTTGCTCATGAATAGTCTCAATATACTGCCATTGATCTGTGATTGATTGGCCAATGTTGGCCCATAAAACTGTCTTGAGCTCAGCCACCACTTTGTCAAGGGTGAGCTCTTTCTCCAGCTCCTTTATCTTCTCCTTAAGGGCCTTTATTTCCCTTCCTTTTTCTGCTACACTTTGCTTGGATTTGTCATATTTTTCATTCAGCTTAGCTAAATTCTCTCTGGCTTCATTTAGCTCTACCATTTGGGCTTCTAAGGCCTGGATTTCATTCTTCAGCTTCTGCATGTCAAGGCTTGGAGCCTGCTCTGTTGTTGGTGCTGGTGCTGATGTAGATGGTGCTGTCTGAGCTGTCTGTTCTGTAGGAGGAGCACTAGTTTGAGGGGGTTCCTCAAGGTTGATTATTTGTGGAGGTGGCTGAGATGTTTGGCCTCCTTCCTTTTGTTGTAGGGCTGCCTGCAGTGCAGCCTCTGATTCTCCCAATTTCTCTTCTGTCTGGATCAGCTGTTTGTATAATGATATCAACATGCTTGCTGCATCTTGGTCATGCCTTAGCTGGGCAACCTCTTCTGTTTGTGGGTGAAGAGTTGTTGGGATCTTAACCATCTTCCTTAGTGCTGCCATATCTGCATCTCTTATTTTCAACAACGCTTGTATAGCTTTGGTGTCCTTAGGATCATGCCCAAGTTCTATGATGATATCCTCCAATGCTTTGATTCGGTTATCTTTTGCCTGAGAGGATGCTTTCTCCAACTCAAGTTGGGCAGCTGTATTGTTTAGGCTATTTTCCAACCTATAATTAACCAAAGTTTTGTCTGCAAGAGTGGCATATACCATCTCACCCGTTTGTTTGTGCAATTCAATTTGATCCATAGGGTGGATGTCTTTTGCAAGGACCTCAAGGTTGGTCCTTATGTAGTCTGCAGCTGACTGTGGCTGCAGCATGGTTGGCATAAAATGACTCATTATCATTTTGCCCTCTTCTACATCATATGCAAACATTAACCTCTGCTGGTTTGTAGGAGCCATTTTCAATAGGTGATTGTACAGCTGTATCCTAAGTGGCTCATTCTTCTTTTTGATATCAATAAATTGTTGTTTGATGCCTGTTTCAGCTTTCCGTTGCTGGCTTGAGGAGTTGACTTCTCCTCCAACTCTTCTTTCTTGTTCCTGCTAAAAGGAACTTGCAGATGCCTCCATACTTGGTGGGCCCATGCCAAAAATAGCCATTTCTTCCTCAGAGAGGGGATTCATTCTGTGCCTTTTCTCCCCTTGATTTGTGGATGTGGTGAGGGGAGTCTCCTACTCTCTATCCCTCTTCTTTCCCTTTTCTTCTTTCTGTGGAGTTTGTAGCACTGAGGCCTCCACTGTCTTTTCTTGCCTAGGAGGCACATTCTCTTGAGCCTGTTGCTCAGTGGATATTGGGGCTTCAGTTGTTTGTTCTTGCTGTATTGGCTGCCCATCTTTTTGCCCTTCTTCTTGCTGTTCTACCTGCTTT
This sequence comes from Pinus tabuliformis, assembly GCA_031772625.1. Lineage (NCBI taxonomy): Eukaryota > Viridiplantae > Streptophyta > Pinopsida > Pinales > Pinaceae > Pinus > Pinus tabuliformis. The sequence goes on from CM062811.1 coordinate 1,066,376,327, forward strand.
TCTGCTTGCTTTTCTGCCATAGGAGGTGGCTGTTCCTGCTCCATCTGCTTCTCTTTGCCTTTGCTGGAAGCCTGATAAGTAGCCTTGGCTGCTTGCTGATGTGCTGTCGAAGATGATGCAGCTGCTCCAAGCTGCCTTTGGTATGAAGAGGAAACCTGCCCACAAGTTTCCAAGTCAGCCTCTTTCTCAATATTCTTTGCCTCTCTTTGTAGCATTTTCTCTCTAGTCATTGGCTCTTCTAGAGTGCCCTCTTTCCAGTTTAATGCATTGGCATGTTTCTCAATATGAGGCAGTCTCACGTGAGCATAGCCACCTAATTTGTATTTTACCCTCCTGAGGGAAATGAAATGATTAGGGTCATAAGGTATCCATTGGAAACTAGTTTCTAATCGGAGGCTCTCTAGGATCCTATCTGCTTCCTTCCATCCCTCCTCCCTTTGGTTGTAAAGAAATGGGCCTAGCTGGTTCCTGACCTTTAGTTGCACCTTCTTGTTTTTGCTGTGGAAATGGACCTGGTCTGCATTTCCAAACTGTCTGAAATACTCCAAGGCAAATAGTCTCATTGGGACATATCTTGGCAGCCTATAAGGGTTCAACTCACAGCCATATATTCTGATTACTGTATGGTGTTGGTAAAAGTACCAATCACCAATGCTGTAGGCCTTTGAGAGGTGAAGTATCCTTTGCATCTCATCTGTCAATCTGGGAGGAGGGACACCCAATAACAAAGTCATAGCTGGATGAATGAAAAGGTCTATGAATTCACATAATGTGTATGGTGAATGAGAGATGTAATGAAAAACTGAAGTCCAAAATACTACAGACCTTGGATTTCCCTGGGCATCAAGTTTCTTGAGAGGAATAGGGAAACTGTCAGGTTGATAAAATAGGAACAGATGATAGATGTATGAGGTGTATCTGAACACCTTTTCCCTTTCTAGATTCATCAGTTGCTCATGAATCTTATTTGCAATATAATCAGCATAGTCATAGTGTACAGCAGGAGGCTTTCCAGGAGAAAATATGGACAACATGGCCATTATGGTGTCATCAACATCCTCAATTCCCTTATACCCCATGACATAGTTGATCAAATCCACCAGCATCTTGCCCAAGTCATTGAGATATGGGTTTCCAATGGGAGGTGTTCTCAGACCTTCAGAGCTTGGCTGAATAAATAACTGATTAATTTTGATGACCTGGGCACTGGACAGCCTACCCCCCTTCTTTAACAAGTCCATCATGGAGAAAGGAGTCAATGGTCTTGTAGAATGAAAGTTCAGCATTTGATTTATGGCCTCAGGGGTGATATGGAACAAGACTGCACCTGATGTACTGAGGACAGCTCTTTGACAGGGATCATAGTTCTCACGACATCTATGGATCAGGTCTGGAAGGACATTGACTTGAGGAAGGTTGTAAATAGGCAAGTTGGAGTCCCAAATCCCTAAAATATCAGCTCCACTGAGGTGTTGAGCTTTTAATTCATTTAGCATATGAATATTAAATTTGGAATTCATTGAGAATGTGTCTATCATCTGATAATCTATATCCCCTAGGGCCTTCCATTCTAACTCCCTTTGTGGGGCATTTAGAGGTTGAATATTCAGGGCCACTGGTGTTTCCATGGTTAAGTAGTGCTATGACTTGTACTAGAACTGGTGTTACTAAAAAGATCAACACAGAGGGGTATCTCTGGAACAGAGAGGTGAATTGCAGAGGAACAGAGGGTAACTGGTAGTGTCAGCAATTGAAATATTGCACAGAGGACCGATAGAGCAAATGCCAGGCCTAGTGAAACTGTATTCACGGTGAATTAGTGGAGCTTGGGTCTTAAGTTCACGAATGCGCGAACTGTCTGTTAATTTAGGAAAATTTGGCTAAATGCGGGTTCTGCAGAGGAATTCCGACACAACAATTGAAAATAGACACTGGTTACTGAAGGTTTGCTGGTAGTTACAATGTTCCTCACTCTTTTTAAGCTATCTTTGGAGAATTATGGACAAAACCAGGCGTGGAGGGAACGATTTGGATAAATACCTTATGAATTGCCAGCAATGGTTACAAATGCAGGTGAAATGGACGCGCCCACGGTCTTTGTATTGGTTTCTACAGGTTGGCGGCTAACGGTCGTAGTATGCATGCAGAGCAGAACAGTTTTTGTTTTGCAAAAAGTGAGAAAAACCGCGATTTTCGGCAAAAATATGGACTTTTGGGTCATTGGCACTTTTTTTTAGATGACGTCATTAGGTGGGGTCGGGTACGGATGGGTGACGTGGCGGCCTGTGAGTGGTCCACGGGGACTGGTGAGGTGGCGGACAGGTTGGAGCAGTGGCGGGCCGGGCGATGATGAGGCGGTGAGGTGGCGTGACGTGGGCACGTCGTGGCGGTGACGAGGACGTGACGGGACCAGCGGTAAACCAGAAGCGGTAAGTGGTTTTTCTCGGACTGCTCTGGATACGGAAGCAGTATTGTTAGAGGGCGACCCGAGAAAATTTGGGGGCGACGTGTGGCAAAGGCCTGACGTCACCCCCTGACAGTTTCTCGGGAGGTAACTTACGGTCATCGGTGCCGACTCGATATGGATAAGGGCGGTCGATGGGTCATCAAGTTGTTAGGACGATACGACAGCGGGTGGGGAATAAAATAACATTATTTTCGACATACGCGCCCGGCGGAAACATTAGAAAAGTGGGTTTTTTGACGGTGTTACGGGCAAAGTGGATTATGCGCGGGCTCATTTACAAAACCGGGATTAAGGTTATTAATCCAATCTGATCTTGGATTAATCCCAGGATTAATTTATAGCACTCTGTGGGTCGCGCTCTAATGTTTAGCGCTCAAAACATTTGAAACCAATCATAGAGCTATAATGCTCGGGGAAGGGGATATGTAATTTTTTGGGTTTTTTGTATAATTTACATAGTAATAGGGGGAACAAGGGGTATAGGGAGTTAAATAGTAAGAACTTAGGGGTTAATATGAGTGGAAGGTGGGGATGAGAAGGGATGACACTAAGTTTATATGATATCAACCTAGTTTAGGAAGTAGATCAAAATGAAAAGAATTTTAGACAAGAAATGTGGCTCTTAAAGAAACAAGAACCAACACAAGACCTTGACTTCTTTCATGAACACAACTGGTGTAGGGATGTTAGCAATGAATGTGAAGGGGGGAAATTAGGAAGTTAGACATGCCCCATTGAGTTGCTGCAAAATGATGGAGGAGAGGACCTTCTCTATCCATTGATGTTTCCTTTATGTTAGACCAGCAAAATTCAATTGAAAGGAATGACATTTCTGCAACCCTATCTACCTACCCATCTACTTGCCTAACATTTTTTGTTTCTTCATGGAGGGTGCACTTAGACTTGCAGACCCTCATGTGCCTTTTCTTTTCCTTTGGCTTTTTCTTTTGATTTTCTATCTAGAACTACCCTTATTGCTTCCAAGGCCCCAGATTAAGTAGTTGGGAACCTTAATTCTCTACCTAACTATTGGTCTGCCAAGATTAAACAGTTTGGACAGACTTCTTTCTCTATTCTACAACAAAAATTGAAACATGGCATGATCCAGATTAGGCTGTTGGACCATCCATCCAAAATTCAGTCAACCTCAAGCTATGTACACATATTGCCTTCTCTTGGAAATATGGGATCTTTGCATCACCAAAGCAGAGCATATTTGGAACTTCTTTTGCCAATCATGAAATATGAAACCTATTGGTATAGGTATCTAACAGTGGCTCCACATGGGGATGGTTTTTCTTTTTGAAAGACCAAGAACAGCAGGTCAGAATGCCTTGGCCCTTTGATTTCTTTTCACCAAAACTTGGAGTTTTCCTCCTTGAAATCTCAAAATTGGAATCTGTCATACTTGTGGAACTTGCTGAACTAAAGCCTTTTCCTGATTCTGCAAGACCTTTCAAACTGAGCTATTCACATGCTGAAAGAAAACATTATATATAGAAAATTATGTACAGGGGAACAACCATGCTATATACATGGAGAGTAGTCAAAATAGTGCTTCAACATCCTGCCATTCACAGGACCTTCATCCAAATCAGTTTCATCAAGACTTTTAAGAAAGTAAGTATTGTTTCCTTGCACTGCTTGAATAACAAATGGTCCTCTCCAAAGGGAATCAAATTTTCCATGTTTTCCTTTATCTTCCCTTCTTGAATCCCACTTTAGGACCTTGTCACCAATGTTGAAATCTTCAGCCTTAGTCCTTCTATCAAAAGCCTTTTTTAACTTTTCTTGTAAAACTTGAACTCTGCTATAGACTTGGTCTCTAGTTTGCTGCAAGCATATTATTTGATTGATCCTTCTTTGCATGTCATTGGGCTCAGCTTGACTTTCTTGAAGTAGTTTCATAACAGGAACCCCTAGTGATGAAGGAAATTTGGCTTCTAATCCATAGACTAACTCATATGGGCTGACCCCAATAGATCTCTTGGTCGTTAGTCTGTCTGCCCATAAGGCATTGATAAGCTTCTTATGCCAATTCTTCTTATTTTCTTCCAACATCTTCTTTATGATGTTTACAAGGCTTTTATTTGATGATTCAGCTAGGCCATTTCCTTGAGGGTAGTATGCAGTAGAATGGCCCAAAGTAATGTGGAATTTGTGACAAAAATTCACCATCTTCTTGGATCTGAAAGCAGCAGCATTGTCTGTTATGATCTTGTCAGGACAACCAAACCTAGAAAGTATATTGGTCTCAAGGAACTGAATGATAGTGGAATCATTGGCTTGTCTACATGGGACAGCTTCAATCCACTTAGTAAAGTAGTCTGTAGCTGTTAGAATCCATCTATGTTGGCCTGAAGATGAGGGATGAATTTCCCCAATGAAATCCAAACCCCATTGTTGAAAAGGTCTCTCTGTTGCAATAGGCCTCAAAGGAAGTGGCAGTAACTTTCTCTTTCCCTCAAACACTTGGCATTTATGACATGAAGTGGTAGATTTTTTGACATCAGGGAAAATAGTGGGCCAATAGTAACCTGCCCTCAATATCTTATCCACAGTGGACTTCCAGTACAAGTTCCCACCACAATCACCAGCATGAAATTCTTTTATGACATTGTTAGTCTCATTCTCAATTAAGCAGTTTAACAATATACCCTCATGGTTTTTCCAAAGCAAATTTCCATCCATGACACAAAATCTTGAAGCTTTCATTTTCAGGAACCTACATTTAGTTCTGGAAAATCCTAGGGGAGCACACAGGTTTTGTAACACATAACATATATCAGAATACCAAGAGGATTGTTCAAAGGCTACATTGATCTTTGGAGTCGCCAGCTTCGGTTCATTGTCCAGTTGGTTAATGTCTAAGGCTTGGAAGTTTGCTTCTGTCATTAATTTGGCCAAACCTTGCCCTTTTATCAGTTTTGTAGGTTTTATTTCAATATCAAATTCCAAGATGTTGGCAATCCATTTGCCTCTTCTGCCCTCCAAGTTTTCTTGAGTGAGTATGTCTTTCATAATGGGACTTGGCACATAAGCTATAACATGGGAGTATAGGATGTAAATCCTAAAGTCTTTAATGGCTTTGACCAAAGCATAAGCTTGCTTCTCCATGATCTGATATTTCAGAGGTGCATCTCTAAGAGCTCTACTAAAGAAAGCAATAGGTTTTTCATTTCCTTGGTCATCTTTCTGTAATAAGACAGCAGCAATGGTATGCTGGGAGGCAAAGGAGAAAATGATAAATTCTCTATCAAATTGAGGATTTGTTAGAACTGGTGTTTGGGTAAGGGCCAATTTTATGCCTTCAAAAGCTTGATTTGCTTCTACTGTCCATTTCACCTTTGAATCCTTCTTTAGCATGTTATTTAGTAATCTGATCAATTCTGCTAAGTTTGGGATAAAACTCCTTAAGAATTTAATCTTTCCCAAGAAAGCTTGTAATTCTTTGATGTTTCTTGGATGGGGCATTTATAAGATAGCTTGTATCCTGTCTGGGTCGATTCTAATGCCATCCTTTGAAATGATATGACCTAACAGCTTACCTTCTTCCAAACCAAATAGAGACTTCTTAGGATTTAAGGAAATCCCATATTTCCTACATGTTAAGAATATCTGTCTCAAGTGCTTCAAGTTTTCTTGGTCAGATTTTGAGAAAGGTGTGAGGTCATCTAAATAAATAACAAGGAAGTCATGAATCTCCTTGGAAAAAGCAATATCCATTGCTCTTTGAAATGTAGCCCCTGCATTTTTCAATCCAAAAGGCATTTTTACATATTTGAAGGTTCCCCATGGAGTTGTGAATGTTGTTTTATCTTGATCATCAGGGTGGACTAGGATCTGATTGAAGCCTGAGAATCCATCAAGTAATGAAATCCTTGAAGCCCCTACCACTCTTTGGAGAATGTGATCCATCTTAGGTAAGGGATAATTATCCTTGAGGGATACTTGGTTCAAATTCCTTAGATCAACACAAAGTCTTATCTCACCAGTTTTCTTTCTTGTGGGCACCAAATTTGAAATCCAGTCTGAAAACCTGATAGGTGCTATGATACCAGCTTTAAACATTTTTTGTACCTCTTTCTCAATTGAAGGGAGAAGCATAGGATTGATCCTTCTCAATTTTTGCTTGAATGGCTTTTGATTAGGCTTGAGCGGGATGGTGTGTTGGATAACAGAGATGTCATAGGATTTTAAATCCTCATAACTCCATGCAAAGACATCTTGAAACTCTTTGAAGAGGTCAATGCATTTAGGCTTCTGATCAGGAGGTAAGGATGCAGACAATTTTATTATCTTGGGTTTTTCAACAGTTCCAATGTTGCATTCTTCAATGGCAGCATTAAGGGGCTGCATTTTTGGTTTTCCAGGGACATCATTTGAGTCAAAAATATCCTCCAATGGAGTTAGGCCTGTTGGAAGAAAATTGTCTTTCAATTGTATCACTTCAGCTTCAGCATCAGCTACTTCTTCACAACTGATTTGTTGAATTTCTTGTATGTTGTCTTTGTTAAAAATTGTTGGATGTAGCATTTGGTTAGCTATTTTGAGTGATACTCCTGTTTGGTCCTGTTCACATATTGTTTGTGACTCACTTACAGCCTTTGCATTAATGTTTAGTCCTGAAAATTCTTGCTGCAAAGTCAAGAAATTATTTATTTGTGTATCATCATCAAACACTTGCCAGTCCTTGACATTGTTTGGGACAGAAGGCCTGTGTTTAATCTCAGTTGTAAAGCAATGCTTGGGTTCAAAAGGTAGTTTACATGTGCTTGCAAATGTGGCCAAACTATGAGCATGGAGATTATGGGTTCTAGAAATTTTGGTAATTTGAAATTCAGTGAAGGAATTTAGTATTTCAGCAGCAGCAGACCTATAAGATCTCAGTCTTTTGTCATTAGTGACAAAATTCCCCTTCACTTGTTGGATGATTAGGTCTGAATCTCCCATAATCAAAAGTTTTGTGGCCTTCAATGATTTTACCAGTTTGAGGCCTAGTAAAAGAGCTTCATATTCTGCCATATTGTTGGTGCATCTGAAATTTATTCTATAGGCTCGACCTTCTACATGACTGTTTTGTTTGTTATGTATCCAAACCCCTGCCCCTGCCCCTAATTTGTTGAATGACCCATCAAATTCAAGGAACCATAGGATTTCTTGGTCAAGGGAGGAATTGTCAACCACTATGGGGCTTGGCATCAACAACCTGAGATATTGGCTTACACTTGGTTTTTCTTCTTGAACAATTTTGTTTATTGATTGCTCGACCATTATATCTAGAGCAGTAGTTTGTTCATTTATATCCTGATCTTGTTTGAGTGTCTTAGTTTCATCATCATTTGTAGAACCTGTATTATCGTTGAAGAGAATATAGGAGTCTATGTCAAAATGGACAGCATATATGGGAAAGTTTTGAGGTTTTTCTTCACTGCTTACCATGTATTTCATGAGTGTTTCTCTGTATAGTCTCTTTGGTTTCCCAAAGACAGATATGGTAGCATAGGACATGTCTAATTGAAGAGAACCTTGAAGTTTAGCCCCCCATGATCTTGATAACAACATTCCATACTTAGGTGGGATATCAGCAACTACAACATCCATCAAGATTGTCTTATTGGGGTATTGGACAAGTGACACACAAAGATCCTTTATGAGACCTAAACACTTAACTTGGCTGGAGTCAAATGAAAATAGGTCCATTTATGGTCTTGTAATATCTAGATTTAATCTTTCTATGACTGATTTTGGCATCAGGTTGTGGGAGGCACCTGAGTCAAACATTCCATTGTGTAATATCTTATCATGAACATGCAGGCTGACATAAAAAGGTAAGATTCTTGTAACTGCTGTCTTTCCATCAACCTCTGGGCCGAAAAGTAGTTCTGGAGTATCATCCAACACATTAACATCATCTTTGTTATGAGTAAGTTGAAGGGATCTCTTGATTTGTTGTTTATCGATGTTATGTTTGGCCAACTCTGAGAGAGGAATGGCTATTTTCAATTTTCCAATTTCAGCTTCCAAGTCAAAAGGTTTTTCAGATTGGGTTTTAGTGTTCTGGTTAACAACCTTTTCCCTTTCAATGGACTCCTTAGTGCCTTCCTCTTGTTTCTCCTTTTGATCTAGGGGTTTTTCCTTTTTACTCACCTTTTGAGAAATATTGGTTGGATTATACTGCAAGGATGATGTAGCTACTGGCTGTTGTTTTGAGGGAGATGCTTCAGTTATTTCTTCAACTGTTATTTCGTTTGTGATTAAATCAGTTTTGTCAATTGGCTCTGTGATAGTAGTCTTCTTAGGTTGTGGGGTGTCTTTTATTTTTTCAGGCTGTGTCACATTTATTGTTCTACTTCTCAATTTATATTGCTTATGAACTTCAAAAACAGCTGTTTCATAGCCTTGTTTGAAATCGAATGACTCACCTGATTTGGTTTGGAACTGCTTGATATCATCATCCTTATGATCTTCTTGTGTTAAAAAGACTTGATTCCCACTGTCCAAACCCATTAGGTTGATGTGAGGATCCTCATTGGGCTCACTAGATGTGGAAGCCTCAGCATAATTCTCTTGGAAAGGGGGTCTGACATGTTGGTCAGGATCAGTTCTTCCAACATTGGGATTTTGATTCTTTCTAAAGTTTTGGTTTCTTATATTGCTTGTTTGCCCTTCCCATGATGCCTTTCTTTCTATGGTTTCCACTCTGTCCCCAAGTCTATCCATACCTTTGATGATTGCATCCAACTTTTGCTCAAATGCTGAAGGTTCTTCCTTAAAGGTGGTTCTTCTTTCAGTTCTAGCCCTATTTCTCTTGGCAATCAAATTTGCCTCTACACTTACTGCTATGTCTTGCATGTCAGCCAAAGTTGCAGGGGCTCTTTCTCTTAATTGATATGCCATATCAGCATCAAACCCATCAGGGAACTTAATTAGTGCTAAATCAGGAGGAGGCCTAAGGTTTTGAGGAATGGCACTGTAGATAGAATTGAATCTAGTGCAATAGTCCGAGACAGTTTCTTGTGGACCTCTCTTTATGGTATCATATTCAGATAAAATGTGTAGAGGGTGTTTTTTCTTTTCCCATCTGTTTAGAAAGGACTGGTAAAGAGCACCTGAATTAGCTATAGAGTTTGCAGCCAGTGCCCTGAACCAAGTTCTTACTTCACCTGTCAGACTTTGTACAAAAATTTTCATTCTTACATCATCATCATCTATCTCATAGTTTTCAAAGTAATCTTGCATTTTCTTGGTATGCTGTAAGGAAGTGTATGTACTGGTCCCATCAAAATAAGTGATTTTGCCTTGGTAATCCTGAGGCATGGCCCCAGGATTGTTTGGCAGCTGGAGGGGTGCATAACGATTAGCCATATTTGGTGGGATAAGTGGGACAACTGGAACAATAGGGACAACAATAGAAGTTTGGGTGTTAGGTGTTGACAATATATTTTGTGAAGTGGATAATGAAGAGGGGGAGGAATGAGTTGGATGGAGGTGAAAAGTTGGCCTAGAAGGCGTGGGGATAAAAGTGTGCTGAACTGCCTCAGGGCTAGATTCAGGAGATTGCTCTGGTTCCTTTTGGCTCTTATGAGTTTTATGGATCAAATTTGGATTCTCGAAAATAGGAGGAGGATTTGGGTCCGGATTTGACCTGGTGTGCCTAGTCTTCCTTTTAGGAGCTAGCTTCTGAACTTCTTTTTGGTATTTTTTAGGATATTTTTAGAACTATTTCAAGGGACTGCTCAAGCTGTTTTTGGAACCACTGTCTAAAGACACACAGCAGTTTGAAAAATATGCTCAGTTCCCCAGCGGAGTCGCCATTTATGTTAGCACCCAGGTTGTTCCCTTTGACTCCCAAGGGAATACGGCCGGGGTAACCACTAACCAAGCTTTGGATCACAGGTTCTAGCCAACCTGTAATCAGAGAGGGCTCTCTCTTTGATTGTTTAACTTTGTTTTTAAAGATCTTAGGCTAGTTATGAGGTGAGGGTTTGGTTTTATAGTTTGGTTGAGTGATGTCTTTCAGTACCTAAGTTGGAAATCTTCAGACAGTTTTAGTCCATTGGGAAATGGAGTCTGTGGATACAGGTTGTTTGAAATGTTGAGTGAGATTGTTGAAACTGCAGGGCCATTTGAAGATTTCATGAAACAAAGTTGAAATTGTGATGGTGAAGTATGTTTAACCAGTGGAAGGCAATTAAGAATTTTCCACTAAGCTGGGGTGTGAGAAAGAGATATATTGTGCAGGAGCAGATTTGAATTCCTGAACAATAACTACTATGAAAGATATAGCCTGGAGGTGCAGCAATTAAGAATTACACCCTTATAACTATAACTGAAGAAAACATTTATAACAGGATAGATTGAGGTCAGGGTATTCTATGAATAAGTCCCGAGACTATTCTTTTTCTCTGCCATTAACTGTGAAACATATAACATGAATGGGTTATGAAGAAATAATTAAAACACATAACGAAGAGTTTATAGGAAACTTATTGTGCCATGAAATACGCAGGAATCCTGTAGCATTCAGCAAACACACACAACGCCTCAGACAACACAGAACTTTGGAAATTCCATCAGCTTTTGTATTAATACTCTGAACATTTACAGCATAAGATCTCTAGAAGAGAAAATCAACAACAACCACCCTGCAAGCTTATGCGAGGGGGAATATATACAATCGGTTACACAAAAATATCTGAACCGCTGAGTCACTTGAGAAATAAATACGTTCACCAACTTTACAGAATAGCAGATAAGGAAGTTATTACTGCTCTAAATACAAAATGAATGCTCTTTAATTCTGTCAGAAGCCTTTTTGACCTTTGGAGTCCACTGAGTCGGTTGAGCGTTCTGTATTAATGCTGAATGATGTGTCTTTATGGCTTTGTCATGCTGTAGCTTTCTCGGCCCTGTCATCTGTAACTGTCAGTGCTGCTTTAGTGGCCGAATCTTTCTGCTGAGTTGGCTCAGTCCATTTTTCTCCAGTCATACTGAATGTATCACATTTTCTGAACATGATGATTTATGTTTTTTGATGAAAAAACTTGATGAAAGGCTCTTGATTACAGTATCAACTGTATCATTTTGGTCCACCATTCCTGAGTGGGCAATTGATGTCTCAAAATTGCATCCAAGGTCTCATCTGCCTCTGTATATTTGTAGAAGTTTGGAGGCACTTCAAACAAATGTTTGATCTCATTCATAATGAAAAATAAGTTCTCTACTCTGTCATAGAGACTTTGCCCAGATGCTGGCCCTGTTTCTTCTGAGGTGCTTGGTCTTACAGTGATCTGATTGGTGGCAAATGTGTTGACCCTTTTTGCATAGTTCTCATGTGAAAGTAGCCTCCCTGTGCTGTTCAGTAAGCCAGGAAGACCTCTGCTTTGTAATACTGCAAACTTATCCATGAATTTGTTCACTTCTGTTTGCATGTCCTGGCTTCTTCTTTCCAATGTTTGTACCAGGCTTCTTAATGTAAGGACCCTCTTTATCAGCAGGATAGTTTCAGTTCTGTTGGGGATTCCTATTGCTGCCAGCTGAGGACCTGTACGGTTATTAAGCACGTTAATCATTCTGTTGGCTATCTCAGGCATATTTCCTAGAGATGCCCTTGCTCTCTGGACTTCCCTATGTGCTTTGCCTATGAGCTCCATTTGCTCATGAATAGTCTCAATATACTACCATTGATCTGTGATTGATTGGCCAATTTTGGCCCATAAAACTGTCTTGAGCTCAGCCACCACTTTGTCAAGGGTGAGCTCTTTCTCCAGCTCCTTTATCTTCTCCTTAAGGGCCTTTATTTCCCTTCCTTTTTCTGCTACACTTTGCTTGGATTTGTCATATTTTTCATTCAGCTTAGCTAAATTCTCTCTGGCTTCATTTAGCTCTGCCATTTGGGCTTCTAAGGCCTGGATTTCATTCTTCAGCTTCTCCATGTCAAGGCTTGGAGCCTGCTCTGTTGTTGGTGCTGGTGCTGATGTAGATGGCGCTGTCTGAGCTGTCTGTTCTGTAGGAGGAGCACTAGTTTGAGGGGGTTCCTCAAGGTTGATTATTTGTGGAGGTGGCTGAGATGTTTGGCCTCCTTCCTTTTTTTGTAGGGCTGCCTGCAGTGCAGCATCTGATTCTCCCAATTTCTCTTCTGTCTGGATCAGCTGTTTGTATAATGATATCACCATGCTTGCTGCATCTTGGTCATGCCTTAGCTGGGCAACCTCTTCTGTTTGTGGGTGAAGAGTTGCTGGGATCTTAACCATCTTCCTTAGTGCTGCCATATCTGCATCTCTTATTTTCAACAGCGCTTGTATAGCTTTGGTGTCCTTAGGATCATGCCCAAGTTCTATGATGATATCCTCCAATGCTTTGATTCGGTTGTCTTTTGCCTGAGAGGATGCTTTCTCCAACTCAAGTTGGGCAGCTGTATTGTTTAGGCTATTTTCCAACCTATAATTAACCAAAGTTTTGTCTGCAAGAATGGCATATACCATCTCACCCGTTTGTTTGTGCAATTCAATTTGATCCATAGGGTGGATGTCTTTTGCAAGGACCTCAAGGTTGGTCCTTATGTAGTCTGCAGCTAACTGTGGCTGCAGCATGGTTGGCATAAAATGACTCATTATCATTTTGCCCTCTTCTACATCATATGCAGACATTAACCTCTACTGGTTTGTAGGAGCCATTTTCAATAGGTGATTGTACAGTTGTATCCTAAGTGGCTCATTCTTCTTTTTGATATCAATAAATTGTTGTTTGATGCCTGTTTCAGCTTTCCGTTGCTGGCTTGAGGAGCTGACTTCTCCTCCAACTGTTCTTTCTTGTTCCTGCTGAAAGGAACTTGCAGATGCCTCCATACTTGGTGGGCCCATGCCAAAAGATTGTCCAATAGGCATTTCTTCCTCAGAGAGGGGATTCATTCTATGCCTTTTCTCCCCTTGATTTGTGGATGTGGTGAGGGGAGTCTCCTGCTCTCTATCCCTCTTCTTTCCCTTTTCTTCTTTCTGTGGAGTTTGTAGCACTGAGGCCTCCACTGTCTTTTCTTGCCTAGGAGGCACATTCTCTTGAGCCTGTTGCTCAGTGGATATTGGGGCTTCAGTTGTTTGTTCTTGCTGTATTGGCTGCCCATCGTTTTGCCCTTCTTCTTGTTGTTCTACCTGCTTTTCTGCTTGCTTTTCTGCCAGGTGGCTGTTCCTGGTCCATCTGCTTCTCTTTGCCTTTGCTGGAAGCCTGATAAGTAGCCTTGGCTGCTTGCTGATGTGCTGTCGAAGATGATGCAGCTGCTCCAAGCTGCCTTTGGTATGAAGAGGAAATCTGTCCACAAGTTTCCAAGTCAGCCTCTTTCTCAATATTCTTTGCCTCTCTTTGTATCATTTGCTCTCTAGTCATTGGCTCTTCTAGAGTGCCCTCTTTCTAGTTTAATGCATTGGCATGTTTCTCAATATGAGGTAGTCTCACGTGAGCATAGCCACCCAATTTATATTTTACCCTCCTGAGGGAAATGAAATGATTAGGGTCATAAGGTACCCATTGGAAACTAGTTTCTAATCGGAGGCTCTCTAGGATTCTATCTGCTTCCTTCCATCCCTCCTCCCTTTGGTTGTAAAGAAATGGGCCTAGCTGGTTCCTGACCTTTAGTTGCACCTTCTTGTTTTTGCTGTGGAAATGGACCTGGTCTGCATTTCCAAACTGTTTGAAATACTCCAAGGCAAATAGTCTCATTGGGACATATCGTGGCAGCCTATAAGGGTTCAACTCACAGCCATATATTCTGATTACTGTATGGTGTTGGTAAAAGTACCAATCACCAATGCTGTAGGCCTTTGAGAGGTGAAGTATCCTTTGCATCTCATCTGTCAATCTGGGAGGAGGGACACCCAATAACAAAGTCATAGCTGGATGAATGAAAAGGTCTATGAATTCACAGTATGTGTATGGTGAACGAGAGATGTAATGAAAAACTGAGGTCCAAAATACTACAGACCTTGGATTTCCCTGGGCATCAAGTTTCTTGAGAGGAATAGGGAAACTGTCAGGTTGATAAAATAGGAACAGATGATAGATGTATGAGGTGTATCTGAACACCTTTTCCCTTTCTAGATTCATCAGTTGCTCATGAATCTTATTTGCAATATACTCAGCATAGTCATAGTGTACAGCAGGAGGCTTTCCAGGAGAAAATATGGACAGCATGGCCATTATGGTGTCATCAACATCCTCAATTCCCTTATACCCCAGGACATAGCTGATCAAATCCACCAGCATCTTGCCCAAGTCATTGAGATATGGGTTTCCAATGGGAGGTGTTCTCAGACCTTCAGAGCTTGGCTGAATAAATAACTGATTAATTTTGATGACCTGGGCACTGGACAGCCTGCCCCCCTTCTTTAACAAGTCCATCATGGAGAGAGGAGTCAATGGTCTTGCAGAATGAAAGTTCAGCATTTGATTTATTGCCTCAGGGGTGATATGGAACAAGACTGCACTTGATGTATTGAGGACAGCTCTTTGACAGGGATCATAGTTCTCACGTCATCTATGGATCAGGTCTGGAAGGACATTGACTTGAGGAAGGTTGTAAATAGGCAAGTTGGAGTCCCAAATCCCTAAAATATCAGTTCCACTGAGGTGTTGAGCTTTTAATTCATTTAGCATATGAATATTAAATTTGGAATTCATTGAGAATGAGTCTATCATCTGATAATCTATATCCCCCAGGGCCTTCCATTCTAACTCCCTTTGTGGGGCATTTAGAGGTTGAATATTCAGAGCCACTGGTGTTTCCATGGTTAAGTAGTGCTATGACTTGTACTAGAACTGGTGTTACTAAACAGAGCAGCACAGAGGGGTATCTCTGGAACAGAGAGGTGAATTGTAGAGGAACAGAGGGTAACTGGTAGTGTCAGCAATTGAAATATTGCACAGAGGACCGATAGAGCAAATGCCAGGCCTAGTGTTACTGTATTCACGGTGAATTAGTGGAGCTCGGGTCTTAAGTTCACGAGTGCGCGAACTGTCTGTGAATTTAGGAAAATTTGGCTAAATGCGGGTTCTGCAGAGGAATTCCGACACAACAATTGAAAATAGACACTGGTTACTGGAGGTTTGCTGGTAGTTACAGTGTTCCTCACTCTTTTTAAGCTATCTTTGGAGAATTATGGACAAAACCAGGTGCGGAGGGAACAATTTGGATAAATACCTTATGAATTGCTGGAAATGGTTACAAATGCAGGTGAAATGGACGCGCCCACGGTCTTTGTATTGGTTTCTGCAGGTTGGCGGCTAACGGTCGTAGTATGCATGCAGAGCAGAACAGTTTTTGTTTTGCAAAATGTGAGAAAAACCGCGATTTTCGGCAAAAGTATGGACTTTTGGGTCATTGGTGCTTTTTTTTGGATGACGTCAGCATGACGTCATTAGGTGGGGTCGGGTACGGATGGGTGACGTGGCGGCCTGTGAGTGGTCCACGGGGACTGGTGAGGTGGCGGACAGGTCGAAGCGGTGGCGGGCCGGGCAATGATGAGGCGGTGAGGTGGCGTGACGTGGGCACGTCGTGGCGGTGACGAGGACGTGACGGGACTAGCGGTAAACCAGAAGCGGTAAGTGGTTTTTCTCGGACTGCTCTAGATACGGAAGCAGTATTGTTAGAGGGCGACCCGAGAAAATTTGGGGGCGACATGTGGCAAAGGCCTGACGTCACCCCCTGACAGTTTCTCGGGAGGTAACTTATGGTCATCGGTGCCGACCCGATATGGATAAGGGCCGTCGGATGGGAAAACCCAGATCCGATGGTCGACGGGTCATCAAGTTGTTAGGACGATACGGCAGCGGGCGGGGAATAAAATAACATTATTTTCGACATACGCGCCCGGCGGAAACATTAGAAAAGTGGGTTTTTTGACGGTGTTACGGGAAAAGTGGATTATGCGCGGGCTCATTTACAAAACCGGGATTAAGGTTATTAATCCAAGCTGATCTTGGATTAATCCCAGGATTAATTTATAGCGCTCTGTGGGTCGCGCTCTAATGTTTAGCGCTCAAAACATTTGAAACCAATCATAGAGCTATAATGCTCGGGGAATATGTAATTTTTTGGGTTTTTTGTATAATTTACATAGTAATAGGGGGAACAAGGGGTATAGGGAGTTAAATAGTAAGAACTTAGGGGTTAATATGAGTGGAAGGTGGGGATGAGAAGGGATGACACTAAGTTTATATGATATCAACCTAGTTTAGGAAGTAGATCAAAATGAAAAGAATTTTAGACAAGAAATGTGGCTCTTAAAGAAACAAGAACCAACACAAGACCTTGACTTCTTTCATGAACACAACTGGTGTAGGGATGTTAGCAATGAATGTGAAGGGGGGAAATTAGGAAGTTAGACATGCCCCATTGAGTTGCTGCAAAATGATGGAGGAGAGGACCTTCTCTATCCATTGATGTTTCCTTTATGTTAGACCAACAAAATTCAATTGAAAGGAATGACATTTCTGCAACCCCATCTACCTACCCATCTACTTTCCTAACATTTTTTGTTTCTTCATGGAGGGTGCACTTAGACCTGCAGACCCTCATGTGCCTTTTCTTTTCCTTTGGCTTTTTCTTTTGATTTTCTATCTAGAACTACCCTTATTGCTTCCAAGGCCCCAGATTAAGCAGTTGGGAACCTTAATTCTCTACCTAACTATTGGTCTGCCAAGATTAAACAGTTTGGACAGACTTCTTTCTCTATTCTACAACAAAAATTAAAACATGGCATGATCCAGATTAGGCTGTTGGACCATCCATCCAAAATTCAGTCAACCTCAAGCTATGTACACATATTTCCTTCTCTTGGAAATATGGGATCTTTGCATCACCAAAGCAGAGCATATTTGGAACTTCTTTTGCCAATCATGAAATATGAAACCTATTGGTATAGGTATCTAACATGAGGTTCTACCCAATTCATAGCCTTCATCATTTCAACCAGAAGAGAATAGAGGTGTGGAGAGCAGCCAAAACCAAAATTCGTGGATGAATTAGGTGATACCATCCTCACACCTATCTCCTGAATCCCTTCGATCAGTACTGTTCATCCACAGTTCCAAATCTTTGGTTGCTAAGAATAAACAGTCCTCTCGTAGTTTTCCGGCAGGAAGCAACTCCCATGCCTGCCAATAATCCCTGTCCTTATTGGCCACTCCTTCGTTAGCCAACCGATCCACTAGCATGTTTTCCTTTCTTTTGACATGGACAAATCTTATTGTTTTAAGGGTCTGCAAGTGAGAGTGGATACGATAAAAATCCTGCAGTAGCTTCTAGTGCTTAGACACTTTGTCTGGCGAAGTACCATTGTGAATCTTCTTGGCTGCTCTTATGATCAATTCTGAATGAGCTTCAATGATAGCATTATGTAGATTTGCCTCCACCAGGATCTCCAAGAATTATTCTAATGCTAGAAGTTCAGCCATATGATTGGTACCCTTTTCCAAGTGGCCATGGAAGATGTATTTAGTGTGCCCCTCATGATCTCTTATAGCACCCCCAAAGCTAGCTACCCCTGGATTTCCTTTTGAAGCTGCATCAATGTTTACTTTGAAGAAGCCCTGTGCAGGGGGCTTCCAACTACTAGCCCCTGTGTTGATTGTTATCACTTCCTTTCTTATTCATTGAGGATTGATGGATTGTAGTCCCAAATTTTGTATAATCTTCTCCTCGTGAGGCAGAGGAGGATCCTTAGGAGTTGATTTCAAAAGGATTTTAACTGTTTCTTTAAGCTGTTTAAGAATTTGATTGATTATGTGCTGGGGCTCACTAGCTTTATTTTTGAAGATCTGCCTATTGCTCTCCTTCCAAACATTCCAGATGACAAAGCCTAGTGCTAGCATCCACACTTTGTTGATGATCTCATTCTCCGAGAAGTTCTTCCTCCAATTTTTCAAAGTGTTGGATATGCTGAGGCTGTCCCTATTTGTTTGTTTGAATATTGAGGCCACCCAGTTCCACACCTTAGCAAAGAAAGGGCAGAGGTTGAGAAGGTGTTCAATTGTTTCCTCATGTGAGCCACAGATGTGACATTTTGAAGGGCCAATGAAGCCTTTCTTAAGAAGGTTTTCCCAACTTAGGATATTTCTTTGATGCACCAACCAAATAAATAACTTTATTTTCATCTAGTGAGGAGTTTGCCAAAGCTCATTCTAGACTTGTTCTGTATTTACAAAATTAAAAACTGTGACTGCTTATTTTGCTTCTTTGAGGTAAAAGTTACCTTCATTTTTCTTCCCCCATCTCAGTTGGTTAGGTAAGGATGAAACCAGAATCTGCCTATGCTCCAAATCCTAGGAAAGAGCATCTGCCTTGGCCCTTAAAGGAATCTCATCACTGTACCCTAGGTCCTTCCATTTTCTCCATTTAACATTGTTACTTTCCTGATTCCAGAAATCTTTTACCACTAACAGGCCTTTGCATTCAGTGTCTCTCTTAAGGGCTGCTAGGTCATTCTTGTTTAGGACGGGTTCCTGTTGCCAGTTGTCCTCCCAAAATCGAGCACAATCCCCTGCTTGGATTTCCCAGAAACAGTGTTGTTGAACCATGATTCAATTCTCCGAAGCAAGTTTCCAAATGTGTGAGCCCCTAATCTGTCCTGAAATTCTGATATGATCATTCTCCTACCAATCCTTGGCATATTTTTGTTTCCAAAGTTTCGTCCATGGGGCATTCGGCTCCTTGATCCATCTTCACCAGAGCTTAGCTCCCGAGAATTTGTTGAGAGTTTCCGGATCATGCAGCCCCAAGCTGCCATGGCTTTTGGGCCTACAAAGCTTGTCCAAAGCTACTAAAGCCCATTTCTTCTTATACTCGCCTTTTCCCCATAGAAAGTCCCTTTGTATGTTTCTTATTTGTTGCTTAACACCTTGAGGTGCAGGGAGATCTGCAAACATGAAAATAGGAATGGCCTGTAGGACCTCCTGTGTGAGCACAAGTCGCCCTGCTAGGTTTAAGGATTTGTATGTCCATTTTTTGATCTTGTCCTGAAGTTTATTTACAGTTGCTTCCCATATTTTCTTGCTTAGAGGTTTATGAGTGAGGGGAGTGCCAAGATATTTGGATGATAATTGTTCCCTTTGAAAACCGAGATTCCTGGTAATGTTTCTTTGTATAGCAATATTCATATTAAAGAAAAAAACTTTTGACTTGTTGAGGCTTACCTCTGTTCCTGTTGCCATAGCAAAATCGTTTAGTATGTTTTTGATTGATTTTGCTTCCTTAACTTTGGGTATTCCTTGCAACATGGTATCATCCACAAATTGTTGATGAGTGTTAGCCTCTCCATCTGGGGTGAATTTGATACCCTGAATTTGACCATCCACATTTGCCATTTTGATTGCCCTACCTAGCCCTTCCATCATGAGGATGAAAAGGAAAGGTGAGAGTGGATCTCCCTGTCTGAGCCCTTTAGAAGGTGAGAAGGGACTTGAAGGAGCTCCATTAAGCATAATGGAGAAGCTGGTTGTGGTAACTAGTTCCATAACCCATCTTATCCAGTTTTGGTCAAAGCCATAGGCTTTTAAAAGCTCTAATATAAAACCAGCTAAGTTTGTCATAGGCTTTCGCAAGGTCCAGCTGTATTATCATGCCTGCTTGTTTGTCACATTTAAGAGAGTGAACCACCTCATGTGCTTGGATGATGTTGTTGAGAATCTGTCTTCCTTCCACATAGCCTGTTTAGACTTCCGAGATGAGGGAAGGTAGCAGGGGCTTGAGTCTAATAACTATCACTTTGGATATGATTTTATACACCACATTGCATAACGCTATGGGTCGGAATCCATCCGGAGTCATAGAATTTTCCTTCTTGGGGATTAAGGCTATGAAGGAGGCATTCAGTGCTTTCAGAAACTTTTTGGATTTTCTTGAGTCTTCCGCAACTTTGAGGATGTCTTGCTTGACTGTGTCCCAGCAAGCTTTGAATAAGTCTACATTGAAACCATTTGGGCCTGGTGCTTTTCCACTTTGCATTTCCTTAATCTCCTCACTGACCTTCTCTTCTGAGACCGATATGTTAAGATTGTGGTTGTCCTCTTTGGTGACCAACTTGGGAATATACTGGGTGAATTTATCAATGAACCTAGATATATCCTCTAGTGGCTCCTTTGCAATATTGGAGAAGTGTTGGACTAGACTCAATTCCATTTCCATGTGAGATACAAGCTCAATATCTTGAGAATCCTTAATCTTTGTGATTTTATTATGTGTCCTATGTGCCATAGTGGATTTGTGAAAGAACTTTGTGTTTATTTCTCCCTCTTTGATCCATTGAATCCTAGATTTCTGTCTCCAGAAAATTTCCTCTTGCAGACATCAGTCTTCCCATTCTTCTTGCAGAGAGTTAGTTAGTTTTTGCCTCTCTTCATTGAAGCCCTCTGTGATGTTGATCTGATTGATTTCTTGTAGTTTCTGCTTAGTTTCTATTTTGGCCTTGAGGATATCCCCAAATTCCTCTCTGTTCCACGCTTTTAGTTTAGATTTAATATGCTTGAGCCTTTGCTAGAGCATATACATTTTGGTACCCTGAATATTTAACTCCTCTTTCCACCATTTATCAATGTTACTATTGAATTTGGGGTGAGAGAGCCAGGCATTTTCGATTTTGAAGGGCCTGTTTCTTGGAGTGCCCATAAAGGTAGCTTCTAGCTGAACTGGCTAGTGATCTGAAACTCCAAAGGGAAGAATGGAAGTGGTGATGGCTGGTCCAGTGAGGAGGAGATCCTCAGAAGTAATAAATCTGTCAAGTTTGGAAGCCACTTGAGAAGCCCCTCCCATTTTATTGTTCCAAGTGAAGGTGCCATTTATGGTTTCAGCGTCCACTAGTCCCATGTTCCTTATGAAATCCTGAAAGGCTTCAGAGTATCTGCCTAGTTGTCGAGTGCCTCCTTTTTTTCTAAAAGAGAACTTATCATATTGAAATCCCCTGCAACTATCCAGGGCATGTTGGGGTATCTTGCTCTTAGATATTCCAGAGAGGTAAGAAGCTTGAGTTTGTCCATTTGCTGTTGAGGTCCATAAACATTTGTTATCATGTAAGTCTCCTTATCACCTACAAGACTACATACCAAAGATAGATAGTTCCTGGATGCTTTCGCCTCTAGGATTCCAAATTTTTGTGGGTCCCACAACATTAGAATCCCTCCTGCTGAGTTATTTGCCTTAACCTCTAAGTACTCATACTTTATTAACCATTTATTATGAATTTCTCTTATTTTATCCATTGAACATTTAGTCTCCTTAATAAAGACCATATCTGGTTTTTCTTCTTTTATTCTATTACTCAGATTCCTTTGTTTCCTTCTATTACCTAAGCCTCTAATATTCCATCTTGTAAGCTTCATTAAGAAAGGTTAGTAAATGAGTAGTTGGTAATATCTTTCATCTTACCTGAGTTAATCAATAGTTTTCCACATTCGTTTAGTAGTTCATTCTGTCTTTTCCTTCCTCTTTTCCTTCTTGAGTTCTTTGGAGATTGTGCTTGTGAGTTCTCCATCATTTTGACCCCACTCTACTCCTAGCTTTTGTGGTTTTTCTTGACGCCAGTTCCCTTCGATTGTGCCCTCCATAGAAAGAGTTATTGAACTCGATAATAGTCTTCTTTTGGCAAGGAGTCCACTCCTTTTTTCCTGCCTCGTTCTAGGAATAGTTCTAGATCCAGATTTTCCCTGTCTAGAATCTCCTATAGTTCATGGTCCTATGTTCGCGCCTCACTTGGAGTCATCTCATAGTCTTTACTAATCTCCATGCCACTTGGTAGATCCTCCTTCCGATGGTTGTTTATTGTGATATCCTCCATTTCAGTTTCCTTATCCTGCTCCTTAGATGTGTTCTCCCTGTCCTTGACTGTCTCCACATTTTCCTCTACTTCCTCTAGGGTTTTGAAACTATTGTGTCTTGTGTTTTTGTCTTCACTGCTTTTCTTGTCTGGCCACTTACCCCCTTTCCCCTTGGCACCAACCTTGGTAAAACCCTCGTGATCTTTGTTAGGAGAGGTTCTCCCATTACCATCCATATTGTTTGTTGGGTAGTCTCTAAATAGATGGTTGTGTTCATGACATTTGCGACACCTAAAAGGCATGTGCTCATAGTCCACCATTTGCACCCATTATTCATCATATACCTCTAAAATTATTTCTTCCGGAAGGGCTCCAGATAGGTCCATTTCCACACATATTCGGGAAAAGGAGGTATATTTACCTTTGAGAGTTGCCTCTGATATCTTCAGAAAATGCCCCAGCTTGTTGTCTATAGTCTTCAAGGATTCTGGTAGCCAGTAATCCAGAGGTAATGAGTATAGTCTGATCTAAACTGGAATAAATGTAAATGTTTCACATTCCAGGACAAAGTTCATCATCCATGGTCGCATGTAGAGTCATACTACGGCATAGAAATAAGGCCCCCCTTCAAACACTCTGTCTTTGTCCTCTAGGTTTGCAAACACCACTTTGAAGAATCCCTTAGAACCTAGATGTAAATGTATTTCCTCCTTTGGCTTCCAGGGGCTTCTAATCTAGATATGTAATGCCCTCTCCGTTGGCCATAACCCCATGAACTTGCAGATGATCACATGTTCTTTCATATGGTCCCTGTGCACTTGAATCACTGGGTCACTCAATATGAACCAGAGAATGATGCTCGATTTGGGTTTGTAGACTCCCTTGGTTCTTGTGGGAGTCATTTTTCTGCTGCCATCTCCCTTTTCCTTTTCTTTACTTGTTTCCTATTGATTCCCTTCCTGACCCTGGGATTCATTTCTTCCAACTGTCTCCTTGCCTCTTGCTTCTGGACTCTTTTCCGACGGTTTTTGAAATGCTTCCCTCATGCTTCCTTGCCTCCTTCTGTGACTACCTGACTGTAGGAGGGAGCGGCGCTCCCCCCTGCATGTCCCGCCATGGAACCCTAATGCAAAACCCTAGCGTCAACTTCGATCCTCGTTCAGGTTGCAGTCGACCCAAAAATCCCTGCTCGGTGCTTTACATAGTTACATCAAGCATTATTTTTTATTATTTGAGCCTACTACTATTGATGCAACAAGTGTGAAGGCCATTCACCTCGAAAGCAGGGGCAAGAATGATAAATTAGAGCAACCAAAGAAATCATCTTTAAAACCTCATAATGGAAATTTCAAAGGAAAAGGAAAGATAAAGGACATGAAGGTAGCTACAACCAAGAAGGAGTAAGGGTCAAAGCCATCTTGAACACATTGCAAGAAGGAAGGCCAAGATGACAAAGATTGTTGGAAGTTGCATTTGGAGTTGAAGGCAAAGATATTTGGTGGGAAGAACAAGAAAAACACAGTGGAAATTGCACAACAGGACCTTGGATCTGATTCTAGTGATGAGACACTGATGAGAGTAGTGGGTACACAAGGTAATCTTTCTCTTCATGCTAATGAAAATTTTGAATCACATGCAAGTAAAATTTCTTCAAATGAGTCTCTTGTTAGTGAACGAAAGAGGATTGAATTGTTCCACATTAGAGTCCTAATGAAACATACTAAAGTGGAAATCTTATTTCACTTGCTAACAGTCCAAACATCTAGCCACAAACTCTACCATGCCCTTCTTCATATTCCGCAAATGAGAAAACTTCTTCACTGGTGTCAATATCTCTTGGTATACAGGGTGCCTTGAATACAATTTTCCATGAAATTTTTGCAAGATAGTCTTCTTGAGCTCATTGTTGTCTGACACATATATCCTATCCCTAAATATGATCAAACCATATGTGGTAAGATGATAGTATACATCCTGACCACCTGTACCCTATTGTAACTTGTGCATAAAGCTTCATGTACTTTCCATCCTTCTATCGTTCTTGTCAAATCCAATCCTGTAAGTCTATCCCATAGGAGCTCATAGTTGCTATATGATTTACCTATACTCTCCTTCTAAGAGCATATGAAACACTATTATCCTTACCCTTGATGTACCTGATCTCAAATTCA
Organism: Pinus tabuliformis; assembly: GCA_031772625.1. Taxonomy (NCBI): domain Eukaryota; kingdom Viridiplantae; phylum Streptophyta; class Pinopsida; order Pinales; family Pinaceae; genus Pinus; species Pinus tabuliformis. The sequence continues at coordinate 1,066,400,765 of CM062811.1, forward strand.
AATTCACTTATCATGACCAACCATCTAGCTTTCTTGGTATTCAGATTCAGTTCATCAAATAGATATCGAAATCCATTGTGATCACTCATCAATAGAAATCTCCTGCCAAGAAGATAATGTCTCCACATCTTCAATTCATGGATGATCACTTCCAACTCAAGATCATGTGTAAGATAATTATACTCATGCTCATTCAGTTTCCATGACTCATAGAATACTATGTGTCCTTCCTGCATCGGGACTCCACTAATTCCTCTCTTGCAAGTGTCTATACACACCACAAACTCTTTTTCCGGATTTGCGATCTTTAACGTTGACCCATTTGTCAACAACCACATCAATTGCTCAAAACTAGCTGCACATTCCTTTGTCCATTCAAATTTTTTACCTTGCCTCTGCAGTGACGTAATAGGATATTAAAAGCAAGATAATTTCTTGATGAATCTCCTATAATAACCTGATAGCCCCATAAACGATCGCACCTTGTCCACATTTCTAGGAACTGCGTACTCTATGATATCCCTTATATTATTTGGATCCACTACTATACCTTCCTTGGAAACAACATTTCCCAAGAAATGTACCTTTGTCTGAAAGAAACTCCATTTTCTAAGCCTGGCATACAACTGATTCTCTCTTAGTAATCTCAACACTGTTGCTAAGTGCTTGACATGCTCTTCCTTATTTTTAGAATATATCAAAATGTCATAAATAAATACAATAACAAACTTGTCCAGATAAGGACACAATACATTATTCATTAAGAACATAAAGGTAGTTGGGAAATATTCAAACCAAATGGAACTATAACAAAATCATAATTCCCATACCTAGTTCAAAAGGTTGTCTTGTAAATGTCCTTTTCCTTGACGCGTACCTAATGATATCCCGATCTTAGATCAATATATGAGAACACTACTACTCCCTTCAACTTATCAAACAAGTCATCACTCCTCGACAACAAATACCTATTCTTGATAGTTAGCTTCTTCAATTGCTTATGATCAATGCACAATTTGGGAGTACCATCCTTCTCATTCACAAACAATAATGATGCACCCCTAGGTGATACACTTGGCCTAATGTATCCCTTATCAACCACTTCCTTCAACTATAACTTCATCTTTGCTAACTTTGGTGTGCTCATCCTGTACAATGCCTTTGATGTTGGTGCTACCTATGGTACCAACTCAATGGAAAAGTCCACTTAACTCTGAGGCGACAACCCTGAAATATATACTAAAAACAAATCCTGAAATTGCTGCAAGATCGAGTACCTTCTCAAAACCTTTGCATCCTTAACATCCACACCTTATCACTCGAAATATGTTCTGCAAACAACACACCCCATTTTCTGCGACTACATTTTTCCTGCATAACCATTCTAACTGATGTTTCTTCTTCTTACCCTGTAGGATTCTTTGTTCTTCATTTTCATCCAAGCACTCAATGGCCTTGTCATAATAATCCACTTTGATCCTATGAAGATACAACCAATCCATACCTAAAACCATAATATTTGATCCCAATGGAAATACATTCAAATGTGTTGAGGTAGGCATTCCATTCAACTTGAATGCACAAGCTCTTACCTAGTGATACACTCTCTTCTTTGTCCTTGTAGCCAACTGTACTAACCATGACTCTACATGCACTTCTTTATTCAAACTAGACGTATCCACTAAGTTGGGACTGACATAACCATAATTAGTTCCAAGGTGAATAAAAATGTAAACAACTTGATCACAAAGCTTACCGTCCATCTTGATAATAGTTTCCTAGTGATATGACTACTTGCTATCTAGCGTTGCATAAATCTGTGGAATGCTCTATCCAACATCCCCAACTACTAGTGCTTCTTGTGCACTATAAATCTAAGGTCTACCACCCTAATTATGTGGACAATCCCTCTGAAGATGCTCCTTACCACATGTCCAAGACTAAAACCGTCCTATACCATCACCTTTATTCCATTGCCCTCCATGTTGTGGCCCATTAAACTTCTTGCAAGGTGCAACATTTTATTTCTCCCTTGCATCCTCAACTATTGTTCTTTCCCGCTGCCATTTAACTTTAGCTTTATCTTTCCCTTTCCAACCTTGCTGAAATTCTATTCTTATGCTTTGAATGCTCATAACATTGCTTCAGTTTCCCAATGAATTCTTAAGGTGATTGAGGCTCATCATACTCAATTCAATCTCTAAATGCTAATGCAAATCTACTGATAAATCTCTAAACTTTGGACTTCTCATCCTTAAGATATGATACATACCTCAGTAACTCCAAGAAATTGGTCGTATAATCCTCATCTTTCATTGATACCATCTTTAGATCATAGAATTCCTTGGATTTTTTGTCATTGTACCTATCTAACAAATACTTCTTCTTGAAAAGTCCCTTGAATTCATGCCAACTCAACTTCTGTATCTTGATGTCTCTAGCCTGCTGCACGTCTTCCCACCATATGTTTTCTTTCCATTATAATCGAGGTGGATATTGGTGGCCACTTGGACCCCCACCATTGTTTCTTTTAGCTTTTCAGTTTCCTTAATTGTAGCATAGTTTACTATTTTTAGCAGTTTTTCGGGTCCTAAACTTCCGGAGCTGTTTTGAGGCCCTAAATGACGTTTTTTTGTGAAAACTGGGATAGTTCTCAGATAGATAGCATCAAACGAAGATCGTATGCCAAAGTTACGACCTCGAGAAGTTGATGTACCAATTTACCCAAACCGGGCCCACAGTTTGGCATTTCATCTTCTAGGGTTAGGTTTTTGGATGTTTAGGGTTTTCCATTGTTTCTCAATAATAAATAGGCCTTCGAGCCTCATTGTAGCATAGTTTAGAGGCATGTAGCTGCCACATCTCTTCTCAGAGATAAGCTACCATCACCCTAGCTAGTTTATTTCCTTTGTTGTTTGTAAGCATATTTCAGTATTTCACATTAATGAAATGAAGTATTATTTCCATTGCATCTCTATGTTTATGTTTATCTCTGTAATTTATTGCGTTCGTGTCCAAATCCGGATCAGTGGTATCAGAGCGGTCTATTTTTTCTCTGTTTTCACTTTGCATGTCCCCAACGAGGTTGGGATATAAGGAGTTAGGGCTTGAACTGGTCGAACCTTTGCAAGACCAGCCTCGCAAATCCCGACGACCTCCCATGGCGGATGAAAAGAAAGATGAGGGGGTAGGAGATCCTATCAAAATCTTGCTCGAAGAAGCCCTCAAGCGACAAAGGAATGCGATGATGGACAACTTTGCCCAGATCCTTCAACGGCTACCCAGGTGTGACACATCATCTTCCAATAGCTACTCTGGAAATGCCACACCGATTAAGGTACAAGTTAATTTTGAAATCCCCATATTCAAGGTTCAGATAGATGCAGATGCTGTCGATAAATGGTTAAATCTGCTAGAGGGTTATTTTTTTGTTCATGATTTTTCCAGTAGGGAAAAGATTATTTTTGCTCTTCTCAAAGTAGCCCCCCACATCAAGGACTGGTGGGAAACCTACTATGAGCAGAAGGATGAAAGTACAGGCTCACTATTTTCAGCCACACCCACATGGGATTCATTCCGGGATGCCATCAAGGAGCAGTACTACCATGTCGGAAGCTATGAGGATCAATACATAAAGTGGACCATGCTGTGGTAGGGAAGGGACCAAGATGTGCCTGAGTTTACCAATATTTTCCATACCCTTCACACAAAGTTGGGTATCAAGGATTCAGAGTAGCATTTGGTACTCAAATACCATGGTTGCCTGCATAAGTACATCTAGGAAGAAATATAATTCCTGAACATCCCCTCGCTCGACACGGCATACTGATATGCCGTCAAGGTCGAGCAAACGTTTAAACAGAAGAAGCGAGGCTTTGGATTTGTGAATTTGAAGTAAGGGAAAGGTGCCCCCAAACCCCAGAACAAAGGACAAAGCCAAGGTGGGGCAGCCCAAGACAACCTACAAAAGCTGCAAGCAAAGAACAGTGCCATGAAGTTGAAAAAGGACACGAGAAAGTGGTGTGAGTTCCATAAGAGCTCCACTCACAACATAAGTGAGTGTCGGGCCAAGCAGTCACTAGTGGCCGAGCTAAAGGTTTCAGAATCAGATGCATGTTCTGACTCTGAGTCAAAGCCCGACAAGGGCAATGACAAAGGGAAGTAGATTATCGATGTGGAGCCCAACGCTACCGTTGCCACCACGAAGATCCAAAAGGAAGAACCCGAAGATCTAGAGGAGGAGGAGCACCCCTTCCACTCCCAGATGTGGGTAAAGGGCTCCCACTACAGTTCATTATCTACAATGGAAGCCAAAAGAACCTCATTTCGGTAGAGGTTGTGAAGCGGCTGGGGTTACCGACCAAAACACATCTAGAACCGTACACCATCAGGTGGCTTCACCAAGAACGGGATCTTCGCGTGAGCCAGCAGTGTCGCCTTCCATACAACATCAAGCCCTTCTCGGATGAGGTATTATGCAACATTGCTCACCTTGAAGTTTGTGATGTATTATTAGGACAACCATACTTGTGGAAGCGGCATGTTGCGTATAAATCAAGGCCCTGTGTTGTTATTGTTACTTTGGGAAATAAGTTATATAGGATACTAGAGGTAGCACTGCCTACTGCCATCTCTTTGGTTACTGCAAAACAATGCAGTAAGCTCATTTCCAAAACTGGGAATTTTTTTTCCTGATGATACAACCTCAAGGAAAGAAGAAGATGGTGGCCACAACCTCCAGACAGGGCCCCTCCACACGACAACTACAAATGGACAAGGTCATGGAGGAGTACGAGGACATATTCACCTCCCTTGTAGGGGTTCCTCTGCATTGTTAGGTGAAGCACTCCATCAATCTGACCCCAGGTGCACCACTACCCAATGAACCAATCTATCAATGCTCCATTCTAGAGAACGATGAAATCAAGAGGTAGATTTAGGAGCTACTGTAAAAAGGTCACATTCGTCCAAGTTCATCTTCCTGTGGGAGCCCGATCATGTTGGTACAGAACAAGGATGGGACTTGGAGACTCTGTATTGACTATCGGGTGTTGAACAAGTTCACTGTTCATAATAGGTACTTGATCCCATGGAATGATGACCTCCTGGACCAACTAAAGGGGGCAAAATATTTCAGCAAGATCGATTTGAAGTTAGGATATCACTAGGTACCAATCGAACTGTTCAATGTGTGGAAGACTGCCTTCAAATCTAAGGAGGGGCTTTTCGAATGGTTGGTTATGCCTTTCGGATTGACGAATTCTCATGCAACCTTCATGAGGCTGATGGAGGACATATTGCGGGAATTCACCAACTAATTTGTAGTGGTATACTTGGATGACATTCTGATCTTCAACCATAGTTGGGAAGAGCACCTCCACCACATCGAATAGGTTCTCCAAACACTGCGGAAACAAAAGTTATGTGCCAATTTGGAGAAATGCACTTTTGGCATTGTTACACAAAAATATCGTCACCATGATTATTTGCATTCAGTATGGGTTTATCATCACTTGTACTATCCTCCTAAGAAAGTCTCAGACCTCAGCTCTTCAAGTCAAGCTTTTAAAATGGGAGAAAGACATTAAAATCAACAAAGCTTTGGTTCCGCACTTTCTCTCACTGTTGCTTGCGGTCCCGCACCTCCTGTTCACAAAAACTACAGACCTGCCCGCTCTGTCCCTAAAGGAGTGGGTACGGACCCCTGTGAAAGTCAAAAACGTGCAAGTTTATTCTAAAAAACTCAGTTTGGTTTAATTCTAGATGATTCTAGAAGGAATTTTGATGTGGATTGGTCGCTCTTAGGTGGTTCATGCATCCCAAAAGAGAAGGAGCTAATCCCTTGATGAGAGGAGCTATCCCTTTGAAGGAGGGCTTTATCCCTTTGAAGGAGGACCTAGTAACTTCCCTCCATTGCACTATAAATTAAGGCATTGGGCTGGTTGCTAGGGAGGTAAGAAGCTGAACATTTTTGAGGGTAAATGCTGGTGGAATTGAGACTTCCTAGTTAAGCTTGAGAGGAGAGATCACATACCTTTTTGGCTTCATTGGGAAGAGAATGAAACTTGTCAATGTAGAGGAGACTTCTTGTTGGACCCTGGGAGGAGCTTGTACAACATCAAGGCATAGGTTGTAAAGTTCTTCTTTGATTTGAATTAATACAATCAGATTCATTTTTCTCAACAAATTATCTTATGTCATTTGTTTCATGAATTCCTTGATCATCATGTTAAGTATGCTTTATGATATTGGCTTTTCAGGTGCTATTTAATTTGTTTGCTTGTTTGTGTTTGCAGATTCGCAACAAGGGAGCTCATTTGGATCAAAGGAGCGAGGCTTCCACAAAATTGCATTGGACCCAAGGTAGGCCTAAACACTTGTTTTCCTTTGTTTATAAATGCATATTTAGAGAAAGATAGTTTTTGATTGGCTTGTTTGTCACTAGATATCGTTAGATTCTAGGAAGGTCTATCTTGTCCACAAGATTGACTCATTCTGTGTGACAAAATGGCGACTCCACTGGGGACTTGATTTTTTCCTTGTTTTTACTTTGACCTAAGAAACGGTGTTTTTGTTTCTGTTTTTGGCTTGTTGTGTGTGGAATTGGGTAGATTTAGTAGATCTAGGATTATTTTTTGTTTTTCATAACTTTGGGAGAGGACTGCAGACTCGTCTTGTGACACAATGCAGACCTATCCACACTTTTGCTTTTAGAACAGAGCGGTACTGCACCTGTGTTAACTGTGGACCTGCGGACCCTGTCAAAATTTTGGAAAACCCAAGATTTTCTCTGTTAGTCAGCTTAGTTTTTGTTTAGATGTTATTATCCCCTGCCCAGACCTGCATATAACTTGTCAGAAGCTTTTCTTAGGTTAATTCCATTAGTGTTAGGGTTTTAGGTGAAATTCCTAGAAGTTTTGATTGTTGGGTTTGGTTTTCAGTTTGGTCTTGTAGTAGCTCTGAGCTTAGAAGCTGTAGAAACCTCAGATCACCTTGGTTTTACTAGCCTTCTTATGAGTCTGACCATTTGCAAAATCCACCTTTGTTGAGAAATCCACCTTGTGTTTTCTCTTTACGAAACTTCGAAAAAGCTTGTGTTAAAAGTTTGGATTTCATTTTTAGAAAAGAAAACAAAAATTGGTTGTTTTTTGACTGATTTGTGATTTTGGACAAATTAGTCCTTAGTTTGCTTGTAGCTAAGTAAAACATCCTTGAAAAAGACATCTTGTAAGCTTTGACTTCAAATAGTTTTTTATAGTTTATAGATCTCAAGATTAGTTAGTTCCATAGCTTTGAGTGTTTTATAAAAAATAAAAAAATGTCTTTTGGAAAAAGTTTGTTTTTGTAGTGTTTGAGTGTTTTGAAAGAAAAGGGAAATTTTTGTGAAAATAACTAGTTGTCTCGTTTTGAGTGCATTGGAAAAGACAAAAAGCTCTTCTTTTAATTTGTTTGTTAAGAAAGATTTGTGTTTACAAGTATTTGCATTCTCAAACTCTTTCCTAGATAGAAGTTCATTTAAGGGAAAAGAATGCTTAATCATCTTAAGTGCATTTTTTTAGTGATTTCGAGTCAAGTCTTCACATCACGAGTTTCATCTCCGCACCTCTTGACTTAAACAAAAACCAATAAAAATAACGCTTAAAGTAAAATCTATCTAGTAACATTTTTATTTCTAGGGCTTTGATACACCAACATAGCTTAGGCTAGTCTCTTGGAGTAGGGAGTAATTAACTCTCCAAGACAGTAAAACAAACAAGTAGCTGTATCTTGTGGTAGGAGAGAAATCCAATTGTTGCATTTATGCTCTGGGAAAGCTCCTCTTAAAAGAGAAGCACGAGATCATGTCCGAACCAGTGTGGGAATCAATCCTTCCTCATTGGGAATGACGCCAGATATTCACATATTAAAGACGGTAAACCTCAGATTAACCATTGTCGAGGAGCCTCCGGTCACTTGTTGGCAAACCTTGGATTATTGTCAAGGAGGCTTCAAGGGGATTGAGCTTGTTACTTTGCCCTTGCGTGCATATCGGATTGTAGACTGTTCCCCTAGGTATATTTGTTTTTGTTGGTAACCTTAGTGAACATATTCTATAGGATTCTTCCTATGGTGACAGTGGTGGGAAGATCCCACTGTACCTGGAGTAGACGTCGGCTAGACTCACTTGGATTTTCTGGGGGATTCTCTTCATTCGAGACGGTTTAGTGGAGGAACTTGTGCCAGTCTATTCATTAAGCAGGTTGTCAGGGTAACTGTTCCAACTGCCATTTCTGTATTGAACTCTGCGACGTTGGGCTTCATCACCAACTAGTATTTTCAGTACGGAAAGTTACTGTTTGTGTGTGTTTGATCTCCTAGATTCTTTAGGCGTGTGATTCAAATTTGTTTGGTTCTTTGGAGGCTTTAGGTGGTTTTCATTGAGATTTTACTTTGTTTGCGTGTGAAGTAGTTAAAATTTTTTAATCATGGCTGAATTACCGAGGAAATCCCGTAGACTTCGGGGCCAACCTCCTGAGTTTTCACCGAGCTAGCCTGAAGGGTCAAGAGCCCTCGTAACTGCTAGAGACAGTAGAGTTGGGTCACCTGAAGAAGGAGAGTCTTCTTTGGTGGTACATCCTGATTTTCAAGCTTTAGTAGCAGATTATAATCCACAATTAGTGTCTGTTTCCGAAGTTACTGGTATCTTTTCATCTACTAGTGATATAGGTGAGGAACCTAAAATATCCGAACCTGAAAGTGAATTTGCTGCTACTCCAACATCGGGGTTTACCTCTCCAACTTCTAGTGGTCCTGGTTCACCCAGGGTAGAAAGAATAATTACCCAAAATCTTCCTTCTGGACTTATAGCTATTGAAGAAATTGCTACTCCAGAAGAAGAAGTAGGCATCCCTATCCGTGAAAATCAACCTGCTATTGAACTAGGGGAGCATGAATCAATTTTTTACAGTCCACCTAGGAGCAGTGCTTGGTATCTTTCATTGACTAATTTTTTGGAAAACCCAGGGCTAAGTTTTTCACCACCTCGTGTTCCTTATCACCCAACACCTATAGGTTACTATCCTCCGTTAAATATGTCAAGCCAGTCGTCCATGTTTACTCAATCGCCAGAATCCTTTTTGTACGACGGTCCTTCTGTTCCTCTGGGTATCATTCACTTTCTGGTACTCTTGCAGGAGCATCTCCTCAACCCATTGAACAAGGATTATTAACTGGAAACAATGGTACTAAGCCGTTAAGTGTAGAAGATATTCTCATGATGTTAGGTACTATTCCTAATCCTCAACCTCAAGGTGACCAGTTACTGCCTGGGGGGTAGCCTCAAAATCCTCAACTATCGCCTGGGGGGCAACCTCAAGGTACCCAATTTGCACCTGGGGGACAACCTCAAGGATAGTACATACCTACGAGACAATACGTTCCTCAAGGTCAACCCCAGACTCAATATGTACCTCAAGGTCAACCCCAGTATCAATATGTACCTCAAGGTCAACCCCAGTATCAGTATGTGCCTCAAGGGTATCAACCCCAAGGTCAGTACTTGAACCAAGGTTTCCAACCACCCTCTGGTCAATCATATGTTCAAGGAACGGGAAATGTACCTTTGAATTATAAACCCTACCCTCAACTCCGTTACGGTCCTCAATATTCTCAACCTGTTATGGGTCCGTACCCCGGAATGAACTTAGTGTGGGATCCATCACAAACTCAACAGGTCTTGCAACTGAATGTACAATTGTTATCTCAAACTAGACAACCCTTAGTTTCTGGTTCACCCCAACAACCTGTCCAGTCTACTATTCAAACTTTTGTACCTTCGGTAGTTTCTCAGCCTGGGCCTAGTACACCTCGTACTCTGCCTCAAACGGCTGCTGCAACTGCTGCAACATCTGTTCAATCAACCCCACCTACTTCTGGAGTATCGACAGCTCCGGTTTCTATTGTTCCTGTATCTACTCCTCATACATCTTTACCTTAGTTTTGATCCACAATTCAAACTTCGGTTCAGATGCCTGTAGGACAACCTAGTTCAAGTACGGTTGTCACAAGTCAACCACAATTTACTTATCAACCGTACCAGGGCCAGTACCAATTCGGTCTTGCTGTGCAGCAACCAGTCTATCAGTATCAACCGTACCCTGGGTACACATATCAACAACCTCAACAACCCTAGTACGGTCTGGTTAATCCTGGTTTTCCGGGAGGATACAATATCCCAAATGCAATTCCTATTCCTAGTTATCCTGGATATCCTCCTCCTGGGGCTGGTCTCATGACCCAGAGTTTTAGGGACCCTAATCGTTAGTTACTATTTATTGCAACTTTGGACTTGCCTGACTTGTCACACCTAACGAATGATCCCATTAATTATCTTCCGTTTTGGCCGCCAATGCCGAATAAGTTGCCTAGTGATATTCCTAAGTTTGAAGGCAAATCAGGAGAGGACCCGTCGAACCATGTAATGACTTATCACCTCTCGTGTGCGTCTAACTCCATTTCAGATGATTCAATCCGTCTAAGGCTTTTCCAGCGCACTCTAATTGGTCTTACGGTCAAGTGGTACATTGAGTTACCACAAGGCACTTTTTATAACTTTAGTCAGTTAGCTACCTCGTTTTTAACTCATTTTCAGTTGCCAGTCAAATATGACAATGGCACAGAATTACTAACTTCATTAAATCAGTTGACGTCCACTTACATTTCAGATCACATTCATGAATGGAGACGTCGACGGTGTTTAGTGAAGGTTTTTATTCTGGATCAGATCTTAGCTGAATGGTTTGTAAAATCTTTATTGCCAAAGATCATTGAGGATGTAGCTAAGGCCGGAGTCATTACTGAAGAGCAAGTGATTGCTCAAGCACAGTACCTTGACTTGGTTTATACTCAGTCAGGTACATTACACGAGAAAATCCTCGATCTTCCTAAGAAAAATCAAATCGTTGCAGCTCCTTAAGGGTCTCATGCTGCTGACGGTATGATTGGTACAGTTAACACCAAAAGTAAGAAGAAGTCTTCCAAGAATTCTTCTCCTATCATAACCTTGCCAGATTCCCCGACAGGAGATTCTTCCGTGGAGATTTCCGCCGATATTCACGTTGTAGAGTCATCTACAGCCAAATCAAAATCCGGTGGTAAGAAGAAAGGGAAGAAGAAAAATAAAACGGATAAAAATTCAAAAGAGAAACATGAAACAGCGGAATCAAATGATGAGAAACGCAAACCTCGTTATCCTTGTCTCATTTGTGATGAAGAGAATTTTACGAGAGACTGCCCTCATCGTGCAGAGGTTGCGAAGATTGTCAAAGGTTCCCAAACGCCTGCTGTTTTGAAGGATCCTTTTCCAAGTCAAGACAGTAAGATGATAGGTTCTTCCTCGAGTGCCAATGAAGAACCCATATTGATGATGTCCCATGTTCGGATTGCGACTCGATCGCATGATTATGGTAGTAAAAGTCCTGTTGATGGTAAAGAAGCAGAATCTTCTCATTCTAACCGATCAACCTCAGTGCCCGGTTCCGATCCACTACAGATCGAGAAACCTAATCCAGACTTAGTAATTAAACTGCCCGCCAAGGGTATACTTCGAAAGTTAGCTTTCAATCCACATGTGAGAGCAGCTCAGAACTATAACATTGTTGAGGATTTAGCTGTTTTACCTTCAGCAATGTCGGCTTTGGAAGTGCTGCAATCAGGTCCACCACAGTGTAAATTACTTTTGTCAGCTATAGGTGCTGTTGACATTCAGGAATCGAACCTAATAATTTTCGATCTAGAAAATAGTACACCGTGCTTACCTCATCAAATGGCTTTCCAGATCCTAGTGATAGTAAAAAACAAGCCTATTCATAAGACTGTGATTGATGAGGGAGACTCAACGTGTATTATGTCGATACAGTGTTGGAGATCGCTTGGTTCTCATTCACTAAATCAATCCCCGACGATTCTAAAGGCCTTTGATGGCCATGGGTTTCATCCTTTTGGCATTCTACAGGATTTACGTATAGGGGTTGAAGGAAAAACCATTAATCTAGATGTGGAGGTGGTTGCTGCTCGTCTAGATTACAACCTTCTCTTGGGTCGTAGTTGGTCTTATGCTATGATAGCTGTCGTTTCATCGGTCTTTCGGGTTATAAAGTTTCCTCATCATGGAAAGATCGTAACAATAGACCAGTTGGCTTACTTTTCGTCTGACCCAGTCTCTTCTGAAAGCATTCAGCATGTCGGTAAAACGACTATCTCGTATAAGGATGTTGGAGTAGGACTAGTTAAAGATGCTGATTTACTGGGAATTTTTCCTTTTCCTCCGATCAACGCATCGTCTTCTTTTGAAACCATTCATATGATTTCGTCAGACACCATTGTTTATGACGATCCTTGAATCGTACCTTCTGAATCTGAGATAGACTCATGTGGTGATGTTATGCCTTTGAGTCCATATGAAATTGCGTATGAGGCCGTGCAATCTTTTACTGACCCATATTCAACTAAAATTGACTTAATGAATGTGGTCCATGAGGAATCACTTTTCACATCAAGCTCGGATTCAACAACGTTTTCTGAACTTGTTCACTCTGATGAGAAAATTCGTGAAGTCTTATGTGTAGATGATTTACCATGGGAAGATCCCCATCACAGATCTTCATTCTTACCCGAGAATGATCGTTTTTAAAATGATTTTTCATCAATTTTTACAACTGAATATGTCAAGGAACCTCAGAATCCAATGAAAAATCCTGATTCAGAGTTAAATTTGGGAAACATCTCTTGAACTATTGACATTTCAGTTAAGCTTGGAATTGTTGAAAACATTCATATAGCTACCTCGTGTATAGAAGATGAAATTCAAATATATAAGGCCCTATTTCAAGAATTCCGCGACGTGTTTGCCTGGTCATATGAGTAAATGCCAGGAATTGACCTTGCAATTGTTGTTCATGAAATCAAGACTTACCCGGACGCTAAACCCGTCCGGCAATGTTTGCGTCATATTCACCCAAGAAAAGCTATTGCTATTAAAGAAGAAGTTGAAAAATTACTCAAAGCAAGTTTCACTTATCCGATTCCGTTAACGGATTGGGTATCGAATATTGTTCCGGTTAACAAAAAGTAAGGGACAATAAGAATATGTATCGATTATAGGGACATTAATCGAGCCTGTCTAAAGGACAATTACCCAACTCCCTATATCGATGAAATCATTGATGATTATGCCAGTAGTGAAATATTCTCCTTCATGGATGGTTTTTCCGGATACAATCAAATCAATATTCTACGTGCCGATCAACCAAAAATGGCTTTCATTTGTCCATGGGGGACATTTGCTTATTGCAAATTACCCTTTGGGCTCAAGAATGACGTGGAAACTTTTCAAAGGGCCATGTCTTATGCGTTTCATGACATCAAGCACATTGTGCAACCCTATCTCGATGATTTTCCTGCTCATTCATTACATCGAGCTGATCATCTCATCCATTTACGAGCAATATTTATGAGGTGTAGGCATTATCGGATTAGGTTGAATCCACACAAGTGTGTTTTCTGTACAGAAATGGGTCAATTGCTGGGGTTTGTTGTTTCGAAAGCTGACATTCGCGTTGATCCCTAGAAAGTTGAAGCTATTATCAAATTGCCTCCTCCTTCTAGTCTTCGCCAACTCCAAAGTTTGCAAGGGAAAGCAAAATTTTTACGACGATTCATTCCTAACTATGCCAAGGTTACAAAGGGTTTTACTCGGTTGTTGAAATAGAATACTCCATTCTATTGGGATGAGATAGCTCAAAAATATTTTGATGCACTAAAACACGTGTTGACCCATGCACCATTATTGCTTCCTCCCAACTACAACCATGACTACTTCTTGTATCTCGCCGCCTCTCATTCCACCATTGGAATGGTCTTAGTTCATGAAGACGAATTCGGCACTGAACATGTGATATATTACCTTAGTCAAAATTTAAATCCAACTGAGCTAAAATACTCACATGTGGAGAAATTGGCATTGGCAGCTATTCAAGCTGTCCAACATTTTCTTCACTACATTTTACTACGTAAAACTACAGTAATTTCTAATTGCAACCCTATGATCTACATTTTTACCAAGAAATTGCTAGGGGGCAAGTACTCCAAATGGATTGTGATCCTGCAGGAGTTCGACTTGGAATTTGAAAAATCTAAGTCTAAGAAATGTTTAGTTTTTGCGGAGTTAATGTGTGACTTCCCGTGCGCTGACACGGAAACTGTGGCGAAGGAGCCCATTGCGAACGAATCCTTGTTTCTAATCAACACTTTAGATTCGTGGTATGGGGATATCATCATTTATCTCCAGACCCAATCCTTTCAGCCAGAAATTTCAAGGTCAGAAAGTCGAAAAATACGATTCCAGTCCCAACAATTCTGAATTATTGGAGATATTCTTTATCGCCGTGGGGCGGACTCTGTTTTTCGACGTTGTTTAACTCACGAGGAAGCTGAAAGGGTTCTAAATGACTGTCACTCTGGAGCGTGTGGCGGTCATATGTCTGGGTATGCCACAACCCAAAAGATATTGCGCGCTGGCTACTTCTGGCTGTCTTTGTTTAAAGATTGTATTAACGCAGTCCGAAAATGCCACAACTGCCAAATTTTTGATCGAAAGATGCGCGCTCCACCTCCTACTCTCCACCCTATAATTTCCATTGGTCCTTTTGCCAAATGGGGTATCGATTTTATTACATGTAACCCTCACTCGGCCGGGGGGAATGCGTATATCATCCTTGCGGTAGATTATTTTACCAAGTGGGCCGAGGCGATGCCTACATTTGAGGCAGATGACAAAGCAGCTGCAATTTTCATGTTCAATCATATAATTGTTGGGTTTGGTGTTCCACAAGCGATTATCACTGATCATGGGCATCATTTTCGAAACGTTATGATGACCGAACTTACAGGCTAGCTTGGCTTGCGTCACGATAGTTCAACTCCTTATTATCCACAAGCTAATGGTTTGGTTGAATCCATCAACAAAGTTTTGGTCATCATGATCCAACAAATCATTGGGATTCATTCGTCGAATTGGCATAACATACTATTTTCAGCGCTTTGGGCGTATCGAACCTCAGTAAAAACGTCAACAGGGTTCACTCCTTTCCAACTAGTTTATGGTATGGAAGTTGTGTTACCCATTGAATGCGAAATCGCATCATTGCAAATAGCCATCGAGTTACCTCCAGCCACTTCTGAAGAGGAAAAACGTTTGTTATACTTGGCTCAATTAGATGAGAATCGACGTGATGTTGCATTGGCAATCGAAACTCATGCAAAACGTATGAAAGCTCAGTATGATCGAAATGTGACCCCTTGAATTTTTCGGAAGGAGATCTAGTCTTATTTTACGATCAAGCTAATGATAAATTAGGCATTGGAAAATTCGTTCCTATGTGGCATGGTCCCTATGTTGTCAAGCGAAAGCTAGCAAAAGGGGCCTATGAATTGGTAGACTTTGACGGGGACTCTTTAGGTAAACCCAGAAACTGTCTTTACCTGAAGAAGTATTATGCTTAAAGAATGGGTATGGAGATTTTTTAGTTAGGATAGTTTTCTTTCTAGCTGGTGTGTTTTAGTTTAAAAAGTGTGCTTAGCGTAGAGAGTGTTTTTCGTCATTATTCCTACTTATCTTGGTTTTACTCTTGATATTGCAGATGTCGATGCCTCTCCAAACATACATTGGTTTCACTGATGGTGCTTGTCATAATACACAGAACATTTCTTCCGCAGCTTGGGTTATCTATTCACCCTCTGACGAGTTGGTATCTATGCATGGGGTAAGCCTCAATCAAACAATGAACAACATTGCCAAGTATAGTGCAGTGATTGAGTTATTATCTGAATCTATTTCATTTGGGATTCAGAGTTTGATAGTGAGGTTAGATTCTGAACTTGTTGTATTATAGCTTAATAGAGTGTATGCCATTAGAAATCCAGTGTTATTGAGATTATTTTTGAGAGTGCGTCTCTTGGAACGTGAATTTGATTATCTTGAATATCAACATATTCGAAGATCTTTAAATACATTAGCAGATGCAATTGCTTCTCGAATGTTAAGTAGACATTTGCAATGATCATACATGTAAATTTAAAACCATTCGATAACATGATTTACAAGATAAGCCGGTAATAGTGATATATATATATATATATATATATATATATATATATATATATATATATATATATATATATATATATATATATATATAGATATAGGAGTGTGTCAAAATATACATCGTCCTCGATCATAGGTTGAAAAACACCTTATGATCGGCAAAGAGGATAAGTACAAAAAGCAAAAAATGTCATATGTGTCTACAATAGGCGATCATCCTATCACTGGTGATGATCTCGATAAGAAACCACTGTATGGGCCACCTTACAAAGGAACCTCCTAAAAGGTCCTGGGACCCCAATCACATAGCGTTGTAGTCGAAGAGGAATGTCATCTATGCCGGTCTCTGGATTGTCCCCTGTCAAACGCTTTATATGACTCTCTAGCTCGGCCAAGGTCTCTGCTGATTCATCCTGTGGGGCTGGTGCCGCTGCAGCTGGTTGTTTCCTCTTGTAAGGACGGAGAGCGGCTGGTCGCTGTGGACCCACATCTACATTGAAACTTTTACTATCACTTTTGGGACGACACAAAAACAAAAAA
This sequence comes from Pinus tabuliformis, assembly GCA_031772625.1. Lineage (NCBI taxonomy): Eukaryota > Viridiplantae > Streptophyta > Pinopsida > Pinales > Pinaceae > Pinus > Pinus tabuliformis. Next base: position 1,066,417,446 of record CM062811.1, read on the forward strand.
AAATATTAAATAGGAAAATGTTGAAAATAATTTTACCTGAGTCATCCCATTGCTCTCCTGGTGGAAGAGCCATGTCTGGGTCACCACGAAAGTCTACCCCAGCATAAGGGAAGTCCTGAATAGAAAAAACTTGGTTTTCCAACCAATGGAAATACTCAGGTTTGAATTGAACGACCTCTGTCCCCTCGTCCGGATGACGGGCCATAACTGCAACCCATCGCATCAGTTTGGGCTTTTGAGGAAGCCCAGCTCCAACATTAAGGTGCTGGGGGACCAACATTGGGACCCTCTCCAGACCAAAGCTCACAACCAAATCCCCATAACCAAATGTCTTCAGTTGTCCATTCTTGGCTCTGGTCAGTTGGCCTTTTACATTAGCGAAAACAGCATCGCACCAGTTGAAGATGGTGCCTCGAAAGTAGTCAACTGCCATCTGCATCTAGGATCTAGTGGCATTATGTAGTGCGGCACTCCTGCAAAGCCTGGTGACAGTAAACATGATCACCATGAGTTCAGGACGGGATATGGTTTTAATGTCTATCCCTTTGTCTCTAGCCTGGCTGTTGCAGAACTCTAGCTGGAGGCTATCGACAAACAGGCCACCTGGCCTAGTCCCGAATAGAGTCAAGTCTTCGCCTCTCTTAGGAAGACTAGTCAAAAAGTATATATCTGCTAGTTCAATTTCGAGCTGGTGGCCACCAATGAAGAAGCACTGGTCCTGTATGCTCCACTTGTCTACTAGCCACTATAAGAAATCCACCTGGGCCCTCATGCCAGGTATGGCCTAGAATTTGTACAAGCCGCATGGCTTCAATGCATCGATCGAAGGTTGGTGATTCAACGAGGCAAGATCCATGTCCTCATGCTCCCATTCTCTCCAATCAAGCATGATGTACACTCTACATCCAACAAAAGGGCAAATTAGAATGCAAGAAATTAATTTGTTTGGGTCAATTTTGTCACACGGAATGAGTTGATCTTGTGGACAAGATAGACCTTCCTAGAATCTAACGATATCTAGTGACAAGCAAGCCAACTAAAAACTATCTTTCTCTAAATATGCATTTATAAACAAAGGCAAACAAGTGTTTAGGCCTACCTTGGGTCCAATGCAAGTTTGTGGAAGCCTCGCTCCTTTGATTCAAATGAGCTCCCTTGTTGCGAATCTACAAACACAAACAAGCAAACAAATTAAATAGCACCTGAAAAGCCAATATCGTAAAGCATACTTAAGTCTCCTCTACTTTGACAAGTTTCACTCTCTTCCCAATGAAGCCAAAAATGTATGTGATCTCTCCTCTCAAGCTTAACTAGGAAGTCTCAATTCCACCAGCATTTACCCTAAAAAATGTTCAGCTTCTAACCTCCCTAGCAACCAGCCCAATGCCTTAATTTATAGTGCAATGGAGGGAAGTTACTAGGTCCTCCTTCAAAGGGATAAAGCCCTCCTTCAAAGGGATAGCTCCTCTCATCAAGGGATTAGCTCCTTCTCTTTTGGGATGCATGAACCACCTAAGAGCGACCAATCCACATCAAAATTCCTTCTAGAATAATATAGAATTAACCCAAACTGAGTTTTTTAGAATAAACTTGCACCTTTTTGACTTTCACAGGGGTCCGCACCCACTCCTTTAGGGACAGAGCGGGCAAGTCCACAGTTTTTGTGAAGAGGAGGTGCGGGACCGCAGGCAACAGTGAGAGAAAGTGCAGAACCAGAGCTTTGTTGATTTTTAATGTCTTTCTCCCATTTTCAAAGCTTGACTTGAAGAGCTGAGGTCTGAGACTTGCTTAGGAGGACAGTACAAGTGATGATAGACCCATACTGACTGCAAATAATCATGGTGACGATATTTTTGTGTAACAGATTGCCCCCTAAAGTGAGAAGTTTGTAGTAGATGAGGATTTCATTTATCATTTAGGAAGAGTGAAGGAATTTATCATTTCAATGATCATCTTGTGGAGAGCCCGGTTGGAACCTGTAAAAACATTCAATGCAAAATATATATATGAGATCATATCATCGCTGAGGTAGGCATTCCCATACTCAGATCAAAACTGACTTAGAAAACTAACTACTGCTCTGATATAGGAATGATATTGTAATAAATCACAAGTATAGACTCATGTGGACACAGTATGGACACAACCATCTGTTTATGAATAGTCCACCATATAATGAATACAAAATTCCTCGCAGCCTGGATTGCGGAAACTAGATCTAGGGTCTTCATTTCTAGTTCCCGAAACATTATGATTCTATCCATGCGAATGAATGTGTCGAAGTCGAACATGGTAGAAACCACTTGATTACCAGTCAATGATGTAAACTGTTAACAAGTGTGAGAGAAACCACTAGTGATGTCAATGGCTCTTAAAGTACCCAATACAATCCATGAGATGTGAATAGATGTGTTGATGTCGAACATGTCACAGAATCCTTTGATCGAAGGTCAATGATGCAACCTGTCATCAAAGGCGAGAAACCTGCCATTGAGGCATGTAGATCCCAAGGTACTGATGATTTCTAGATCATCTTTCTAGATAATGAGCTGAAGTCGATAGAAAGCGATCTGTCGTAGGCAAGCCCACAACACAAAATCATAGATCATGTTGAAGAAATTTAGTTGCAAGGACTGACTCAGGGATGGTCAAGATGAATGACAGATATTTTGCAGATGAATGGCTTTATTGGCAGTGACCTCTTGAACACATAACGACACAACATATGGTTTGGTGACAATTGACCCAAAGTTAATACCCAGAAATCGGCTAAAGACTTTCAATGTGGTTTGATCAACTGTTAGGCAAAGGATTTCCCTACCCAGGTGAATAAAGTTGTCGTGTTCAAGAGTGGTTATAAAGTATGAAAAACAGGCTCATTTTTCTCTCTTTTCCCCCACCATTTCTGGCAAGTACCTCTTTATTTTTGACAAGCTTGAGGAGGATAACATTTGCTTGATTATAAGCTCATCCTTCGGATGAGTCCAACTTAGTTTAAATTCGAACCCTAAGAAGGAGTGGTTCATTCCTGTTTATAATTGAACAGGTCCTTTACTATGGAATTTTAACGAGTCCAGTATAGGAGAAACTCGGCGTTTTTCAATTTTAGAGAGTCTGAAAAAAATCAATAAGACTCCAGGGTTGACCTTTTTCGTAATTTGTGTCTCCCAAGCCCGAAAAAGTATAAAATAATACTTGAGAGAACCGCTTGATCTTTACAACCAAGGAGTAATTTTCATAATTAGTGCCCCTGATCCAAAAAAGTAAAAAAGCGACCAACGACATGTCATTTTATAACCAATATCGAATTTGAAATGACAAAAATCCGGAAATCTTTTCATGTTTTTACGGTCAGAAAAAGAGTTGTAAGTGGACCGTCTTTTTAGTTTCGTTTTAACGAGTTTAAAAAGAAAAACTTGGTGATCTTTTCATGTTTTAGGAGTCAGAAAAGAGCTTAAAGGTGACTCTAAATGTTTTTTCATTGAAAATGATTGATTTCGCCTAAACAATCTGTTATCCTGAACAAAAATTGCAAACATTACTCATACCTGTTTGAGATGGATAAAAAATGCTCCAAAAATTACCTTTCTAAAGTGAAACATAAAAAAATTTACAATTCATTTATTGACTTATAAAAAGGGCTTTCGTCAATTCATTTCTACCGTTTAAGGTTTGGGTGAGAAAATAGTGCGTTTGTTCGAAAACTTCCCATGAAGATTGCTGAAAATCCATCCGTCGGAATCGAACGCCGTCTCCTCCAGGTAATCCAAATCATCCTACTCTTCAATTTCAACCGTTTAAATTTGTGTTTTAGGGTTTTATTTGATTTTATTGCCGTTGGTCCTTTTTCCAAATGGGGTATCGATTTTATTACATGTAACCCTCACTCGGCCGGGGGGCATGTGTATATCATCCTTGTGGTAGATTATTTTACCAAGTGGGCCGAGGTGATGCTTACATTTGAGGCAGATGGCAAAACAGCTGCAATTTTCGTGTTCAATCATATAATTGCTAGGTTTGGTGTTCCACAAGTGATTATCGCTGATCATGGGCATAATTTTCGAAACGTTATGATGACCGAACTTACAGACCAGCTTGGCTTGCGTCACGATAGTTCAACTCCTTATTATCAACAAGCTAATGGTCTGGTTGAATCCATCAACAAAGTTTTAGTCATCATGATCCGAAGAATCATTGGGATTCATCGGTCAAATTGGCATAACATGCTATTTTCAGTTCTTTGGGCATATCGAACCTCAGTAAAAACGTCAACAGGGTTCACTCCTTTCCAACTAGTTTATGGTCTGGAAGCTGTGTTACCCATTGAATGCGAAATCCCATCATTGGAAATGGCCATCGAGTTACTCCCAGTCACTTCTGAAGAGGAAAAACATTTGTTATACTTGGCTCAATTAGATGAGAATTGACGTGATGCTGCATTGGCGATCGAAACTCACGCAAAACGTATGAAAGCTCAGTATGGTCGAAATGTGACCCCTCGAAATTTTTCGGAAGGAGATCTAGTCTTATTGTACGATCAAACTAATGATAAATTAGGCGCTGGAAAATTCGTTCCTATGTGGCATGGTCCGTATGTTGTCAAGCGAAAGCTAGCAAAAGGGGCCTATGAATTGGTAGACTTTGACGAGGACTCTTTAGGTAAACCCAGAAATGGTCTTTACCTGAAGAGGTATTATGCTTAAAGAATGGGTATGGAGATTTTTTAGTTAGGATAGTTTTCTTTCTAGCTGGTGTGTTTTAGTTTAAAAAGTGTGCTTAGCGTAGAGAGTGTTTTTCGTCATTATTCCTACTTATCTTGGTTTTACTCTTGATATTGCAGATGTCGATGCCTCTCCAAACATACATTGGTTTCACTGATGGTGCTTGTCATAATACACAGAACATTTCTTCCGCAGCTTGGGTTATCTATTCACCCTCTGACGAGTTGGTATCTATGCATGGGGTAAGCCTCAATCAAACAATGAACAACATTGCCAAGTATAGTGCAGTGATTGAGTTATTATCTGAATCTATTTCATTTGGGATTCGGAGTTTGATAGTGAGGTTAGATTCTGAACTTGTTGTATTATAGCTTAATAGAGTGTATGCCATTAGAAATCCAGTGTTATTGAGATAATTTTTGAGAGTGCGTCTCTTGGAACGTGAATTTGATTATATTAAATATCAGCATATTCCAAGATCTTTAAATACAATAGCAGATGCAATTTCTTCTCGAATGTTAAGTAGACATTTGCAATGATCATACATGTAAATTTAAAACCATTCGATAACATGATTTACAAGATAAGCCGGTAATAGTGATATATATATAGGAGTGTGTCAAAATATACATCGTCCTCGATCATAGGTTGAAAAACACCTTATGATCGGCAAAAATGATAAGTACAAAAAGCAAAAATGTCATATGTGTCTACAATAGGCGATCATCCTGTCACTGGTGATGATCTCGATAAGAAACTACTGTACGGGCCACCTTACAAAGGAACCTCCTAAAAGGTCTTGGGACCCCAATCACATAGCGCTGTAGTCGACGAGGAATGTCATCTATGCCGGTCTCTGGAATGTCCCCTGTCAAACACTCTAGATGACTCTCCAACTCGGCCAAGGTCTATGCTGATTCGTCCTGTGGGGCTGGTGCCAGTTGGTTGTTTCCTCTCGTAAGGCTAGACAGCGGCTGGTCACTGTGGACCCACATCGGCATTGAAACTTTTACTATCACTTTTGGGACGACATAAAAACAAAAAAAAAATTTAAATAGGAAAATGTTGAAAATAATTTTACTTGAGTCATCCCATTGCTCTCCTGGTGGAAGAGCCATGTCTGGGTCACCACGAAAATCTACCCCACCATAAGGGAAGTCGTGAATAGCAAAAACCTGGTTTTCCAACTAATGGAAATACTCAAGTTTGAATCAAACGACCTCTGTCCCCTTGCCTGGATGACGAGCCATAACTGCAACCCATCGCATCAGTTTGGGCTCTCGAGGAAGCCCAGCTCCAACAGTAAGGTGCTGCGGGACCAACATTGGGACCCTCTCCAGACCAAAGCTCCATAACCAAAGGTCTTCAGTTGTCTTTTCTTGGCTCTGGTCAGTTGGCCTTTTACATTAGCCAACATAGCATCGCACCAGTTGAAGATGGTGCCTCGAAAGTAGTCAACTGCCATCTGTATCTGGGATCCGGTGGCAATATGTAGTGTGGCACTCCCGCAAAGTCTGGTGACAGTAAACGCGATAACCATGAGTTTAGGATGGGATATGGTTTTAATGTCTATCCCTTTGTCTCTAGCCTGGCCTTTGCAGAACTCTAGCCGGAGGCTATCGATAGACTGGCCACCTGGCCCAGTCCCGAATAGAGTCAAGTCTTTGCCTCTCTTAGGCAAACCAGTCAATAAGTATATATTTGCCGGTTCAATTTCGAGCTGGTGGCCACCAATGAAGAAGCACTGGTCCTGTATGCTCCACCTGTCTACCAGCCACTATAAGAAATCCACCTTGGCCCTCATGCCAGGTATGGCCCAGAATTTGTACAAGCTGCATGCCTTCAATGCATCGATCGAAGGTTGGTGATTCAACGCGGCAAGATCCACGTCCTCATGCTCTCATTCTTACCAATCAAGCATGATGTACACTCTACATCCAACAAAAAGGCAAATTAGAATGCAAGAAATTAATTTGTTTGGGTCAATTTTTAGAATTTTTGGGTTAAAAACCATTGCTACGGGGTCCACACACTCTCTATTAGAGACAGTGCGTGGGTCCGCACCTTGCCTTCATGGAAGGTGCGGACCCTTGACTTTTTCCCCATTGAGAAAAAGTCAGGGTCCGCAGGCTGTCCGTGTTATGCCTATGGGCCCCCGCACAGGGGTTTCTAGCCTAAAAACCCTCTAAAAAATCAAATAAAACCCTAAAACACAAATTGAAACTGTTGAAATTAAAGAGTAGGATGATGTGGATTACCTGGAGGAGACGGCGTTCGATTTCGACGGATGGATTTTCCGTAATCTTCATGGGAAGTTTCTGAACAAAAGGACTATTTTCTCACCCAAATCTTAAACGGTAAAAATGAATTGACGAAAGTTGTTTTTATAAGTTTTTTGAATAAATGAATTGTAAATTTGTTTATGTTTCACTTTAGAAAGGTAATTTTTGCAGCATTTTTTATCCATCTCAAATAGGTATGAGTAACGTTTGCAATTTTTGTTCAGGATAACGGATTGTGCAGGCGAAATCGATCATTTTCGATGAAAAAAACATTTAGAGTCACCTTTAAGCGCTTTTCTGACTCCTAAAACATGAAAAGATCGCCGAGTTTTTCTTTTTAAACTCGTTAAAACGGAACTAAAAAGACGATCCACTTACAGCTCTTTTTCTGACCGTAAAAACATGAAAAGATTGGCGGATTTTTGTCGTTTCAAATTCGATATTGGTTATAAAACGACGTGTCGTTGATCGCTTTTTCACTTTTTCGGATCAGGAGCACTAATTATGAAAAGTAGTCCTTGGTCGTAAAGATCAAGCAGTTCTCTCAAGTATTATTTTATACTTTTTCGGGCTTGGGAGACACAAATTTACGAAAAAGGCCAACCGTGGAGTCTTCTTAAGCTTTTTCAGACTCTCTAAAATTGAAAAACGCTGAGTTTCTCCTATACTAGACTCGTTAAAATTCCATAGTAAAGGACCTATTCAATTACAAACAGGAACGGAACACTCCTTCTTAGGGTTCGAATTTAAACTAATTTGGACTCATCTGAAGGATGAGCTTATAATCAAGCAAATGTTATCCTCCTCAAGCTTGTCAAAATAAAGAGGTACTTGCCAGAATGGTGGGGGAAAAGAGAGAAAAATGAGCCTGTTTGTCATACTTTATAACCACTCTTGAACACGACACTTTTATTCACCTGGGTTGGGAAATCCTTTGCCTAACAGTTGATCAAACCACATTGAAAGTCTTCAGCCGGTTTCTGGGTATTAACTTTGGGTCAATTGTCACCAAACCATCTGTTGTGTAGTTATGTGTTCAAGAGGTCATTGCCAATAAAGCCATTCATCTGCAAAATATCTATCATTCATCTTGACCATCCCTGAGTCAGTCCTTGCAACTAAATTTCTTCAACGTGATCTATGATTTCGTGTTGTGGGCTTGCCTACGACAGATCGCTTTCTATCGACTTCAGCTCATTATCTAGAAAGATGATCTAGAAATCGTCAGTACCTTGGGATCTGCATGCCTCAATGGCAGGTTTCTTGCCTTTGATGACAGGTTACATCATTGACCTTCGATCAAAGGATTCCGTGACATGTTCTACGTCAACACATCTATTCACATCTCATGCATTGTACTGGGTACTTTGAGAGCCATTGACATCACTCGTGGTTTCTCTCACACTTGTTAACAGTTTACATCATTGACTGGTAATCAAGTGGTTTCTACCATGTTCGACTTCAACACATTCATTCGCATGGATAGAATCATAATGTTTCGGGAAGTAGAAATGAAGACCCTGGATCTAGTTTTCGCAATCCAGGCTGTGAGGAATTTTGTATTCATTATATGGTGGACTATTCATAAACATATGGTTGCGTCCATACTGTGTCTACATGAGTCTATACTTGTGATGTATTACAAGATCATTCCTATATCAGAGCAGTAGTTAGTTTTCTAAGTCAGTTTTGATTTGAGTATGGGAATGCCTACCTCAGCGATGGTATGATCTCATATATATATTTTGCATTGAATGTTTTTACAGGTTCCAACCGGGCTCTCCACAAGATGATCCTCGAAATGATAAAGTACTTCACTCTTCCTAAATGATAAATGAAATCCTCATCTACTACAGACTTCGCACTTTAGGGGGCAATCTATTACACAAAAATATCGTCACCATGATTATTTGCAGTCAGTATGGGTCTATAATCACTTGTACTGTCATCCTAAGCAAGTCTCAGACCTGAGCTCTTCAATTCAAGCTTTGAAAATGGGAGAAAGACATTAAAAATCAACAAACCTCTGGTTCCGCACTTTCTCTCACTGTTGCCTGTGGTCCCGCACCTCCTGTTCATAAAAACTACGGACCTGTCCGCTCTGTCCCTAAAGGAGTGGGTACGGACCCTTGTGAAAGTAAAAAAGGTGCAAGTTTATTCTACAAAACTCAGTTTCATTTAATTCTAGATGATTCTAGAAGGAATTTTGACGTGGATTGGTCACTCTTAGGTGGTTCATGCATCCCAAAAGAGAAGGAGCTAATCCCTTGATGAGAGGAGCTATCCCTTTGAAGGAGGGCTTTATCCCTTTGAAGGAGGACCTAGTAACTTCCCTCCATTGCACTATAAATTAAGGCATTGAGCTGGTTGCTAGGGAGGTTAGAAGCTGAACATTTTTGAGGGTAAATGCTGGTGGAATTGAGACTTCCTAGTTAAGCTTGAGAGGAGAGATCACATACCTTTTTGGCTTCATTGGGAAGAGAGTGAAACTTGTCAAAGTAGAGGAGACTTCTTGTTGGACCTTGGGAGGAGCTTGTACAGGATCAAGGCACAGGTTGTAAAGTTCTTCTTTAATTTGAATTAATACAATTAGATTCATTTTTCTCAACAAATTGTCTTATGTCATTTGTTTCATGAATTCCTTGATCATCATGTTAAGTATGCTTTATGATATTGGCTTTTTAGGTGCTATTTAATTTGTTTGCTTGTTTGTGTTTGTAGATTCGCAACAAGGGAGCTCATTTGGATCAAAGGAGCGAGGCTTCCACAAACTTGCATTGGACCCAAGGTAGGCCTAAACACTTGTTTGCCTTTGTTTATAAATGTATATCTAGAGAAAGATAGTTTTTGATTGGCTTGCTTGTCACTAGATATCGTTAGATTCTAGGAAGGTCTATCTTGTCCGCAAGATCGACTCATTCCGTGTGACAGGCATGACCTAGGTTCTGTATCTGGGATACATTATTGATGAACAGGGGGTGCATGTGGATCTAGCCAAGATCCAAGTCATTCAGGATTGGCCATCTACAACCACTCTGACAGAGCTCCATAGCTTTCTAGGTCTTCCGAACTTCTACCACAGGTTCGTGTTGGGATTTTCTCATATCACTTGGCCCTTGAGTCAAGTCACCAAGGCAGGAGAGAAAGCAAAATTCTTCTGGTCTGAATCTCAACAGAAGGCATTCACAAAGTTGAAATATCACCTCTGCATGACACCAGTGCTCGGATTACCAGACTTGCAACAACCATTTGAGGTCGAGACAGATGCCTCTGACTATGCTATTGGGGCAGTCCTTACTCAACACAGGCATCCAATGGCATATCACAGTGAGACACTTTCAGACACAATCCGAAAGTATCCCACTTATGACAAAGAGATTTATTCCATTGTGCAGGCCTGTCAACAATGGAAGCAATACATTTTGGGGAAGGAAATGGTCATCCACACAGACCACCGACCCCTGTAGTTCATACAAACCCAAGGGAAATTGCAGAATGATCGCCATCAGAAGTGGTCCACATACCTGCAACAGTTCCTTTTGAATATCAAGTATAAGAAGGGCAGCACCAATAATGTTGCAGATTGCCTTAATAAACCATTGATCATGGTGTTAACCACTGTGCTAAACTATTGTGGGCACGAGACTTATATTTGGCCACTTCTCTACAAAAGCGACCCAGAATTCGGCCACACATACAAGAAACTCTTGGAGGGTTAGCATGTTCTAGATTTTCACCTCGAGGATTCCCTTGTATGCCGCTTGGGTCACCTTTGTGTTCCTTCAAGCGAGCGTGCCAAGATGATTTGGGAAGCACACTACATTCGGGTTGCTGGGAATTTCGGGGTAGAGAAAACAGTGGAAGTATTGTAGAAGTATTTCTATTGGCCGAATCTTTGACAGGATGTAGGGAAGTACATCAGATCATGCACTGCCTGCACCATTACCAAACCAACCATGAAGAAGCAAGGCTTCTATACCCCGCTGCCTACCCCTAGTTGACCTTGGGAATCCATCTGCATGGATTACATGTCAGGCCTTCCTTCCACTAAGCATGGAAATGATTGAGTTTGTTTGGTCGTCGACAATTTCTCGAAGATGGCCATTATGGTGGTCTGCAAGAAGAATGTCACAGCAAAAGCCTTTGCTAAAGTTTTCTTTGAACGGGTGTGGGTACACTTTGGGATCCCACAGTCTATCATCTCAGATTGAGAGAGCAAGTTCCTCAGTACATTTTGGTCCAGTCTCTAGTTGATGCTGGACACCAAACTCACTAAGTCCACAAACTTCCATCTTCAAACTGATGGCCAGACAGAGGTTGTCAACAGGATGATCGTACACATTCTACGCATATACAACTCAAGGCATCCACACACATGGGACGAGAGCCTCCCCTATTTTCAGTACGACTACAATTTGGCTCTCCATAGCTCGATTGGCCACAACCCTTTTCAGGTGGGCTTGGGATTCCAGCCACTATGTCCCATTGATGTGGCCATGCCATTTGCAGCTACTCACACAGATTCGTCTCATGTCCAGTCTGAAATAGATAAGGCAAACAACTTCATTGAGCACATCCAACATATTTACCAACGGGTCCATGAAATTCTGGAGAAATCAAATGCCAAGTACAAGCAGCGACATGATCAACATCGGGTGCCACACAAGTTTTAGGTGGGCGACAAAGTCTTGTTGCATTTGCAAAAGGAACACCTTATCAAAGCCTATCAGAAACTCAAACCACTTCGATATGGTCCTCACACCATTACCAAGGTTGTGGGAGACAACGCATTTGAGCTCAACATTCCCCCATTCCTTGGCCTGCACCTAGTGTTCAATGTGGACCGCCTTCGGTCATACTTTCCACCATTACTAGACACATCCGACATCGCTGAACAACTCACACCCACAGAGTTAAATATAGATTTCATGGAACAAGATGTAACTGATCGGATCATGGACACACAGATCAAGCACAATCGCCAGCAGAATATCCAATTGTATCGAGTTGTCAAAGCAGGCCAACTCCTTCACCAGGGCAAGTGGCTCACCAGGGACCAAGTTCAGCAGAAGTTTCCTCATCTCATGGAGGAGCTCAACGCAATGGGGAGCATTGATTCCTAAGGGGGAAGGAATGATCCAGGTGGATATTGGTGGCCACTTGCCAAGTCCACTTGGACCCCCACCATTGTTTCTTTCAGCTTTTCAGTTTCCTTAATTGTAGCACAATTTACTATTTTTAGCAGTTTTTTGGGACCTGAACTTCTGGAGCCGTTTTGAGTCCCTAAACGACATTTTTTTGGAAAAATGCAAGCAACATGGGTCGATGGACCGATTTTTCTCTTCCCAAAGTTGTAGTTCTTGGATAGATCTTTCTAACGAGATATTTTGCGCGTCAAACGAAGATTGTATGCCAAAGTTACAACCCTGAGAAGTTGATGTACAAATTTACCCAAATAGGGTCCACAATTTGGCGTTTCATCTTCTAAGGTTGGGCTTTTGGATGTTTAGGTTTTTCCATTGTTTCTCAACAATATATAGGCCTTCGAGCCTCATTTTAACACAGTTCAGAGGCATGTAGCCGCCACATCTCTTCTCAGAGATAAGCTACCATCGCCCTAGCTAGTTTATTTCCTTTTTTGTTTGTAAGCATATTTCAGTATTTTACATTAATGAAATGAAGTATTATTTCTGCTGCATCTCTATGTTTATGGTTATCTCCGTAATTTATTGCATTCCTGTTTAAATCCGGATCACCTTTGAGGCTTAAGATAGTTGTTTTGGCCTTCATATTCTCTGTATACCCATGAAACTTAAAGAATTTGTTCATCCCAATTTTCCATGCTTTTGCATCCTTTGGCTTCTTCAAATCCCCATCAGAGGTAGGTGGCTTTGCTTTCTTGAACACATCTGGAAAATATCCACTCTCACTCCTCTTATAATGATGATAACGACAATGATCATAGGTATGTAAGAACAATAACTAGAATAAAACTGGTGTCCATCACCTCTCCTATTCAGTGTATCAAAAATCCTATCATCTTTGATCATGTCATCTCTATTCTACCTATGCTGACCATGAGATATACTGCCATATGCCCCATTTGTCATGTCCTCTTACCCATAGCTGATTTGACATGGTCCCTGTCTTTGAAATTATGACAAACTCTGAAGGACTATTGTATTAACTTCTACTTGTTTTTCTTGCGCTCGCATGATTCTGTCATTATGTGCCTTGAAACTTCTTATTTATTCCTTTAAACTTATCAATGTGTCTGCTAAATTAGAAGAGTGCCCAACACCACGCTGCTCAGGTGATACATAGGAGAATCTCGTGAACTATAGTCTATCATCTTTCTAATCATATTTGATATCTTTCTTGCAATTACACCGTGTCAGCTAAAACCAAAACATGACATAATCAAAATACCTCAGTATAGTTAAGGGGAGGATATCTCATCTGCAAGATCAACTATACTAGCATGATAATGTATAATCATAATCAAATCAACATATAACATTAGTTTAACCACCATCCAATTATCAACGTATGATTATACCAACCACATACCATGAAATCATGCATGACAACTACAACCATATCAATGTATGTGTTGAATTAAATTAGGAGAAAATTGTAATTCCACATCACATGACAATAAGAATCAGTTAACAAAGTTAGTTTCACTTAGTTGGATCATTTAATTCAACTTGAGGGCCTAACTTGAGTCATGTAAATGGGTTCCTAAATTTTAGGAGCCTCAGTTGAGTTTAATTTGAGTTGTAATAATTTAATTCAGTTAAATTGAGTTAAATTCCGTTAAACTAGTTCCAATTGTTGGAGGAAATAGTAGGAGGTCTAGGAATGGGGTGCAACTTCAATTTTCAACCAGTTAATTGATAAATCAACCATAATAAACTCATGAATGCATGAAATATGAGTTACCCATTTGAGATTGGAGTTCAAGGGGAGTGTACTATTAGTTGTAGATAATTCCAAATTGTACAGGTTGTGCATGTAGTCAGATAAGGGCTTAAAAGGATTGCACAATTCTAATTGGGAATTTTCCTAATTAATAGGGGGCTAATTCCCAAGGAAAAAACGCAAGGAAATAAGAGCTTTCTAGGAAACAAAATTGGCTACATATTGACCAGAGGCAGCTTGTGACGTAGTGATATAGATTATACTTGTGTAGAGATTGTTCAGGCTTACACAAGCATTGTATTTCTTCTCTATTTTCTGACTAATGCAATACAAATAGGAAGGGGTTTTGAGCAATTTATTTTCACTTAGATAAATCTCTGAGCATATGTGATTGAATCTTGTCTCATGTTTATGTTGTGATTTCTCGATCGATTAATTGTTTCCATTGATGAGTTGAGTAGATTAAAGTCTTTTGTTTTAACATATTACATAAGTAGTTTGAATCTACAAAGGATTTCTACATGGTATCAGAGATAGAATCACAATAGAGAAGAGAATCCAAAGTTTGTGTAGGAGGTTGAAATTACAAGATCATTGTTAGATTTCAAGTTTTTGTGGTCTTTCTTTATAAAAGGATGGTTCAGATTCTCCATAGTATAGTTTGAATCTTGTTGACGTTTCAAATCCAAAAGGGGATCCATCTTCAGGACAGTGAATGAATGAATGAAGGAAGAGTAAAATGACCAAAAGTGAAGATGAATAAATACTAAATAAACAAAATTGTTATTAAAAAAAGCCGACTAAAATCCTAAATTATAACATTATAAAATCTAAAGCTAAATAATGCATTAGAAATGAAAAAAGACTAATAATAAATAAATAATAATAATTAATTATTAATAATAGTTTTATTTATTTCTTAATAATTATTTATTTATTCGTTATCATAAATAAATAATTATTATTATAACTAAATAATCATTAATAATAATTAATATTAACTAATTTATTTATTTACTTTATAACAAAAATCACTAATGATAAATTAATAAATTTATTAATAACTAACTAAACATTAGTAATACATAATTAATTTTAATTTAAGAAATTTAGAAAAGGAATAAATTTATTAATTTACTTATTAGTAATAATTATTTAATCACTCATTGATAATTAATCTTTTATTAAGATGTAATAAATAAATAATTATTATTATGCATAAATAATCATTAATAATAATTAATTAATTAATTAATCATTCATAATAAATATTTAATAACTAAAATATAAATAAAGTCTAAAGCTAAGGACTAAAAATGCTAATTAAATCCAATATAATTTAATCTTAGAAATTATAGATAAGGTAAAGGATAGAAAATTATACCTGGGATACTATACCTTGAGAAGGAGAACTAGATGAATTAATATGTGTGATTAGAGGAAACTAATTTCCACAAATCTTACTCCCCCCATCCCTATTGAGATTATGTGGGTGCTTCATAATCTCAGGCGCTTTTTCGATTTTTCTCTTTTGATAGTGTTCTTCCCTAGCAATAATCTTGGCACTTTCTAAAAAAACATGATGCTTGGTCTTCGAGGAGTGCTTTGTGAGGGTTGAAGAGCATGAGATTTCATTATTAAGATCAATGTTGCAGGTTTTCTTTAGGATTGAGAAGATGACTTTGACTAGACTCAGGCTCAAATATGCTCTGGAAGGAACCACGATTTTTGTGGCATGGAAGATCTATATGGAGGTGGTATTAGATGATATTGAGCTACTAGATTACATCAAGACATATGTAGTTAAACCCCCAACAACTGATGCCCAGGATCTTGCTCAGTGGAAGAAGGATGTGGCTAAAGCAAGGAGGATCAAGATCATATTGTTTCGAATCTCCACAAGAAATAAACTCCATTCGTAATGTGTAACACATTGACTTACTTGTTTGAGAACAACGGTGACCACAAGATGTTGGCACTCAAGGACAAGCTTCGAAGTATCAAGATGCAAAATAGTGAAACAATTTCGCAATACCTTAGCAAGTTTCCATACTGTCATGATGAACTTGGCAAGGTTAGTGTGACTTTCCTTGAAGAAAATTTTGTAGCTCTAGCTCTATTGCATCTTCGCAAGATCTCGCACAATTATTAGGATTCCATGAATGGTAGAGACAAACAATTGAGTTGGGAGAGATTATGGTATGATCTAGTGCAGGAAGAAATAAGGCAGGAAAACCAAGATGGGACCTCATCCAAAGAAGAGGAAGAGGACCTTGCATTAGTCAGCAAAGGAAAGAAATCCAAGTGAAAGAAGTCCCAAGGCGAGGAGGGAAATAAGAAAGACTTATCCAACAGCAAATTCTTTCATTGTCATGAATTCCGACACTATGCCACAAAATATCCATAAAAGAAGGCAACCAAGAAGGAGCCTAAAGTAACAATAGTAGGTGAAGCTCTAGCTTCAAAATTAATTTACCCTCATTGCATGCATGGCAAGCACAATAATGGGAAGCACGTGGTATCTAGACAACATTGTCTCATTCCATATAACAAAGAATAAAGATATTTTCAGTGACTTGGAGGAGAAATACCTCAAGCAAAAAATTGAGTTTAGAGACTCAGTAAATTTACCTTTCAGAGAGAGTTTGGCTCCCCTCTCAGACTTAAGTATGTGATGCTTGTTTCGGTCTAAAGAAGAATCATGTTTTTGTCACGATATTGGAAGACTGTGGCTACATTGTGATATTTAGCAAAGGAAAAGTTTTCCTTATACACATCACCATGGGATAGGTGGAGCAAATCGGTGTGCAAGACAAGAACCTTTATGCACTTGAGTTTGAAGATGCATGCAAAGCCTTAAGGAGAAAGGAAAAAGTTAAATACTTGGTGGTTGATATGGAGCATAATTTACCTCTCAAAATGGAGCCTTAGAAGCATCCTCAACAAGTGATGAAGCAGCCACACTTGGAGAGGCAGAGAGGAGATAGAGTGGAAACATCCACTCAAGGAGAGACCTCTAGTAGGGGGGAATTTTGAGCTAAGTGGTAAGAGGGAGCACATGCAACCATACCTCGAAGTGTGAGGTGGATCAAAGTTAAGCAATAGTCCTAGGAGTTGCAGGAATTTGGGCAGGCTCCATTCAAGTAGTTTTGCCTCATGGATCATTACCTTGCTATGAGGGCCAACAATATTCATTAGTAGGAGGATCAATGTTAGTCAAATACTGAGGAGTGAGAAGTATTGTTGATAGCAGAGCAGGAGGCTAAGTAGCAGAGTAATTAGCAGCACAACTTTCTGAGTAGACAACTGCAGATTTATTCAGAGATTTTTTTTTTATGCTCTTCAGTTGCAGATGTTATGATAGAAACAACAACAGTGAAAAGTGTTGAATGTAATACATTCCAAAGGTGTTGGATCAGGGTATATGTGAATCCGTTTCTTGTTGAGAGGGAGTGTTGAAAGTGACGACAACAAAATACTAATTTAATTTTCCCTTGAATTAAATTAGGAGAAAATTGTAATTCCACATCACAAGACAACAAGAATGAGTAACTAAGTTAATTTCACTTAGTTGGCTCAGTTAATTTTAGTTGAGGGCCTAACTTGAGTAATGTAAAGTGGTTCCTAAATTTTAGGAGCCTAGGTTGAGTTCAATTTTAGTTGTAATAATTTAATTTAGTTAAACTGAGTTAAAGTGAGTTCAACTAGTTCCCACTGTTGGAGAAAGTAGTAGGAGGTCTAGCAGTGGGTTGTAGCTTCAGTGTTCAACAAGTTAATTGATAAATCAACTATAATTAACTCTTGCATGCATGAAATATGAGTAACCCAGTTGAGATTGTAGTTCAAGGGCAATGTACTATCAGATGTAGACAATTCCAAATTGTACAGGTGTTGCATGTACTTAGAGAAGGGGCTATAGGGATTGCACAATTCTAATTGGGAGTTTCGCTAATTAATAGGGCGTTAATTCCTAAGGAAATAGTGCAAGGAAATAAGAGCCTCACAAGCAGCAAAATTGGTTAAGTATTGACCAGAGGTAGCTTGTGAAGCAGTGAGATAGATTATACTTATGCAAAGTTTGTTCAAGATTGAACAGGCATTATATTTCTTCTTTATTTTTTGACTAATGAAATACATATAGGAAGGGGTTTTGAGAAATTGATTTCCCCTTAGATAAATCTTTGAGCATATGTGATTGAATCTTCTCTCTTGTTTATGTTTTTATTTCTCAATCGATTAATTGTTTTCACTAATAAGTAGAGTAGATTCGAGTCTTTTGTTTTATCATATTCCATAAGAAGTTTGATTCTACAAGGAATTTCTATATTATGCATAACAACATATAAAAAATAACATGCATAACCAATGCATGACCGACATACACTCATGACGACCACATCCAAAAACAACACCATCAAATTTCACATGGAAACACAAATGCAACCATGACTGACACCATGCATACACAAAAAATCAGACCACAAGAGTGAAGAACACATTTGTAATCGATATATATGCATGTCCACCACACCACCCATCCAGTACAAGGGGTGAACCATGCTCTCATACCACTCTGTAACACCATCCTCCCACATTTAGCCAAGCTAATTGGTCCACTGGTGTAAACATGTGATGAGAGGCTACTTTGATGTGATTCAACTCCCCAAGTATAGTTAAGGAAGTGGAAGAGAAAAAACACAACGAAACTAACCTTTCCCAAGAGAAACAAACCCTTGAGGAGGCAACCAACCATTTTATGTGCTTAATCCATAAGACAACTTATCCTTTTAACATCCTAGATCCTTAGTCGTTGCCATGACAAGGCATTCCTGCATCCAAATCCTTCTAGTCACTCCCGCAACAAGGTATTCCAGCAACTGTGGACTTTTCGAGGCAATTCTGAGTAAGCGACCTGGGATTTTGCATAGGGTCTTCACTCAATGAACCTCTAACATATCATGTGCATTCATGAAATATTAAACAATACCCTTAATTTAACTACATATTAGAAAACATCTCTAAAAATCACATTATTTAACCCCCTACCAATGCAAACCCAATACACCTTCCCAATTTAAAAACCCTTACTTTCACTAGATATTGTAGGTATCCATTTTTTCATTAACCTTTTTATACCCCTTGATATTTTTTCATTAGCTTTGGGCTCCATTTTTAATACTTGCCAATATAAAAACCTTCTACTCCTTATATATCCCCCAATATATTATGTCATTTTTTCCTTAATAAATATCCCCCAATATGAACCCACATGGTATGGTATTGCTTCCCTAGTGAAGCCCCCGTGAGATTTTGTGCCACTCTTTTAGAGCCAGGACTTAGGCCACTGCCCAGAACTTTATGAAACCTTTAGGAATGATAAATGACACTGATACATAAGTACCAATGCAAAAAATTGATCAATGACTTGACCAGACCCTACTACCCATGACAGACATTTCGTCAAACATGTCACAAATATGAAATCTATAGGTAATAACAATAGGTTGAGCATAGGGGTCTCACACTTATCTGAGATTTGTAAAGAATAATTGTTTCTATATCACAATATTTGCATTATAATCTACTGGGTCAAGTATTAATTGTAGATTTGTTTGCAAATCAAAACATTATGAGATCCATACATCAATTCTGTCATAAAGCATACTCATAACTAACATATAACCAATAAAAATAACAAGGATATAACAACCATAAAAATCCACATATAAGCCAGTACATTTACACAAGAAATACCAAGGAGAAGAAGCTATTATTAATGAATGCAAAAGCCAACCAAGTTCAGAACTTCCATGAACCACCTGACCATAGATTGACTGAACCAAATCTTTATTTCAGCCAATCCGATCGTGCCATATTCCAAGCATGAATGTGGGACTCAAAACCAAATAAATCAGGATTTCTCACGCTTTACCACAATCCCCATCCTTATCACTAGGTCCTAAACAAGAATGGATGGAACCAATTTCTCCACCTACACCGTGAAGAATTTTCCTGTCTCCTAGTCTCTACGCTTTACCGAATATCATGCAATACAACGGCTGAGGATTCCTAGGCCTAATTAAGACTCCACCCTCCAAGCTTTACTATATATCCTGCCATTCACCCGTCAAGGATTCTTAGGCATGATTTAGGGCACGCACCTCTAGGCTTTACTGTATATATTTCCATTCACTGATTGAGGATTCCTAGGCCCACCGAGGCATACAAAATCCATCCTTACTACAATCCCACCTTCTCCGGTCCAAGGATTCCTAAGCTTTGTGTTCTTTCTTTCAGAGACCACCTTACTCAGTTTCAAAACCATCTGATAATCTAGCTCAATCAAATACAAGAGAACCCATCACACCATGGCAATCTGGAAATGTCAAGGCAAGGTTGAAAATCACTGTCACCCCTAGAAAAACTCATGCCAATGACAACAAGAGAACCAAATACACACATGCATGTACAAATAATCCCATTGTAGCTATTAAATGTTGCTCTTCCTTGTTTGATCTTTGCTTTCCTTTGCCTTTTTGGTCCTTCCTTTTATTTTCTTGATCCAATGCTAGAGTGCTTCAAGAATGCTCTAAGTGTCCAAGAATGAGAGAGAGAGAGAGAGAGAGAGAGAGAGAGAGAGAGAGAGAGAGAGAGAGAGCTCCAAAACTAAACTGACAAAATGTACCAATTGATCCTCATAATCCTTTTTATTAATGAGGCCTCTAATTTCTTCATTTTCCATTATTTTTCTTCATTTTCCTCCTCACATGCAACCAATAACCTTTCAGCTTCCTTTTCTCCTAATTTCCATTATTTTCATAAATAAATTTCCAATTAATGCCTCATGCCTTTCCAAAACCTTTGTCATTGCCTTTACGAATTTCCTTTATCCATAATAAATGAAATGAACACCCACACTGGGATGTTCTTCCCAACACCCATCTTGGAATATGTGTCCCATGACCTTGGTTTTTTATTTTTCCTTTATAAACTTTATTACGTAGAATTTTGACCATGGTTGTTACACTATTCATCGTTTACGACCACACGACCAATGGAAACCTGGATAAAATCATATTCGACAACCTTAAGACATATTAAAGATTTAAAAATAATGTGGAGCATAATTCCCTTCTCAATATTATGAAAAAATTTAAATAAGATTACATTGGAGACATCAATAATAAATGACTACAATGACACTAAACTACAATTCAACCAAACTAGACTATACTCAACTAACAATGACACTTGGATGGACGATTATGACACCTAGTAGGTGGTTGGAATTAGATTCTCCAACACTCCCCCTTAATTATAGCCACATAAAATTTTAATTAAGATCCCTGCTTGTCTAAACCTTAGCTAGACTTGTGATTTAAAAAAAATGGCATCAACTAGATTTCCTTTTCTTTTTCTTTTCTTCCAAATTCTATATTTTGTGAATTGTTTTATCTTTTTCATTTTGTTGTATCCTTGAAACCTCAGTTCATTTGTTGGCGCAACTCTTCTATTGTTCTAAGTTGTGCATGCATATCATCTATATCTTCAAAAATATGTTTGTATGTGGACTTCTGACACATGTCGTCTTTTGTTGTGTGCTGTTCATCATCTATATTGTGCTACATCGTAAGTCTATAGTAAAAAATTATCTCTTTACGACTCTAATACCTGAAAATTTCATTAATTATTTCATCATCCAAGTTGTCTTCAAGGTTCATTGTTGCAACCTCTATACAAAATTCATTAGGACATGGTGTTACAATCCATGCTTCAAGGAACTTTAACTCTTCTTCATAATCGTTCTATGTACCTACACATTGGAAATGAATGTTAGGATTACAAATATTTATAGAACCATATTGGTTTTATGTTTTCTGCTATGCAATGACAGCTTGAAGGAAGTTTTCTTCCAGTTGGTTTTGTAGATTCTCTCACCAAATATTAGCATGTTGATATCATGTTTTTGTTGCATCATATGCAACCATTCATCATGAGGTTACAACTCTTCATCAAATTTAGCATCAACAAATTAAATTGCTAGATTCACCATAAAATTGGCTACATCAATGGAAACTTCATTGTCTTCAACAATCTTTGTTTCCCGGTTCAGCAAATCTTCATCCACTTGAAGTTGTGCATAGTGGGATTCATGAGGCTTTCTTTGGAGCTCATAACAAACCATCATCATTATCATTTAGTTTGAAGTGAGATTCACCAAAATATTTATGATCTTGTAGATGTGATGTTATAGATCCACCTTCATCTTCAACTTGAATACTGCCCCCTTAACTAAAATTACTCTCAAGGGTGTTCCAAGCCTCCTTGGTTGTCTTTGCATATGCAATGAGGGGAAGAACTAGTGTCATCTAGCATTCTCTTATGAGTTTTAATGCAAAGACATTCTTTTGTTTTTTGACTTCCATATCTTTCAACTAAATCTCAAACACTTATTGCTTCTTCTCAGCCTCTTAGATTCCCATTTGTTCATTGTATTCACACACAAGTTAAATAGTGAAAATCCAACTCTCCTTACTCTGCCTCAACTTCCATCTTAAAAGAAAATCTCCTTTATAACAAAAATCCCTCCTATTATTTCTATTTGAAAACAATATTTCAATACTCACGATTGATTTGAACAATGTTTTTCTTTAATAAGACCCTCTTTTAAAACTAATTGAATGCCTTCGTCTTTGAAGAGAACAATCAACATTTTAACGAAGCCCTTTTTCAACAAATTACACAAGCATTTCTAAAACACTCCCGAGTTTCCACGAAGGCCTCCATGTGTTATTCAAGATACAACGAAGGTATTATAGGTTGAAGCCCTTTTAAAATATTACATGAGCCTTTTTTCAAAAAGTTACATAAGGCTTTTAGAAACAATACGAAGGCACTCAACAAATTACATAAGCTGTCTTAAAGACTTCGGAATCGGATTCACCAAAGTGAATAACCTTCTTCTAATAAAAAAGATACACCTTTTTTTAGTTAAAAAAAACTTTCAAACTAACAATGGACGGACCTTTTGGACGACTCGTACGAATCAAGGTATTTCGACCAGTCAACTTGTGATGTCCGCCACACGGAAAAAAAAATAATTGACTTCTCTAATGCACCTATAACCAGTATGAGGTTGCGCTACTATAACGAATTTAAAAAAAAAACACTTAGACTTTCGGTTTAGCTGATCACAACAATCTGTCTCATTGACTTATGGATTTTCTTCGCCTTTAATGGCTTGGCACAAACGCCTTTTTTTGGTAGTTGGCTTCTTTAAACAATGGAGCCTTTTCATGGCTACTTCACGAATCCCTCGCAGTAGGCTTATTCAAACTTAAGTTGTTCCAGGAGGTTTATTCAAACTTAAGTTGTTCCAAAGAGTTTTATATATATTTAGTTTGGATAGCATGACAAATAGTTTTATATAGGTTTAACTTTGATATCGTGACAAAGAATGAAGAAATAATATGAAACAGAATAATTTTCATAATGTTATGAAACTTTTTAAATAAGATTATATGGGAGACATTAGTAATAAACGATTACAGTGAGACTAAATTACAACTCAAAGGAATTAGAATGCACTCAACTAAGTATGACACTTAGATGGACAGTGATGACACCTATCAAGTGGTTGGAATTAGATTTTCCAACAAAACGATCCTGCCATGGCTTAATTTCATGATTCTCCAACAAAACGATCCTGCCATGGCTTAATTTCATTTCAGAAATTTGGTGTACACCTATTCAATTTGAAATCCTAGGTGCAGAGGTAAAACAATCCTGCCATGGCTTAATTTCATTTCAGAAATTTGGTGTACACCTATTCAATTTGAAATCCTAGGTGCAGAGGTAAAAATAGAAATCTGGGGCATTACAATAGAATTTGATTTGTATAGAATTGAATGCATAAACATGCACCTCTTGTCACCCACTTGCATTCACAGGTCGAAATCGACCGACATCAAAATCTTTTCCGCCACTTGTATTCATAGAATGGACAGATATCAAAATCCTTTCCACCACTTGTATTCATAGGTGTGAGTAAGAGTTGCGTAGTTGCATTGTAGATTCCAGGAATAGCTAGGAATCTGCAGTCACAAGAGATCAAACAATTGATCTCTCCTAACAGTCATATTCGAGGTATTTCGGGAATTTACAATCCACATCAGGAAGCCATGGAGCTGAAAATCGAAAGAGTTGTAGAACGGAAAAATCAAGACTATTGTGTGTAGTGGGCATTCTTATGTCTATTGTAAAATTCTCAGATATTTTTTAAGTTTGCAATCCACATAAATCCAAGGTTGTATAACTTTCTGATAATCAACTAGTATGATGTTGAAAAATAAAAAAACATCGATAAATAATTCATAAACTTTCATGTGATCATAATATCATTCATTAAGCCAATCAAACTTATTGCAGGTTGGATAATGTTTGCCCTCCTCCTAGGGCATGGAGCACACAACAGATTATTAACTCTTGCATTTTGCAAACATCACACTTAATGCATGGTGGATAATATTTACCCTCTCTTGTATCTTGTAAACATCACACTTAGTGCGTGGTGGACGATATTTACCCTCATAGTTTCTAGCACATTATAAATAACTAACTCTTACCTGGGTAAACATCAGCCCTTCTGCCCTTCTGTAAATGACCTATCGGACATGGCAGCCCTTTCGGACATGACACCATCCGTGAACACACGTGGGTTAACCAGGGTTGCAATCGTATCAACTTTATAACTTTATTTCGAAACTCGAAAGCTAAGTGGGATATGGACATGATTAATACGACGACCGGTGGATACATATCTGAGCATGGACATAAACGTTGAGAAGCTTTAAAAAACAAACAATGGAGTAAATGAGGAGAAGTTTTTAAAAATAAACAATGGAGTAATGCTCCCTCATGGACAATGAAAAGCTTTAAAAATAAATGATGGCATAATGCTCCATCAACAAGAGGTTGTATTTAATGTAATCTGATAATAGAGATATAACAGAGGCCCCATGTCAAAGTCGAGGCATAGATTGAGCCACCAACTCTATCTCTGGTAATTCAACGCATAGATCGAGCCAACTCTATCTATGGAAATTTAGTAGTTCACGTTGAGCGCATAGAAAAAGGAAAAGTATAGGCACACACATGTTGGTAGATGCGTAACTTCGTATCGTGTGTTCAGCATTTAAACTGTCACGGACAAGTTAGGGCTTGAAAGTTGTAGCTGATTGGAACTTTATAAACTCTGAGGACTAAGGGTGCCGGTGGCTCTCGTTCTTTCACATGTTTAGAGAAATGTCACGGAGATTTAGGTGGGTAGGAAAATACCATGATCAATCAGTTAAAGATCCTAGGCTGCGGCCCTTCCCACACGGCACTGTATCCAACTTGGGCTAGAAGTTGTGAATATCTAAAGGCTGTGGAGGGTAGTAGGAGTTGTGAATATTCAAAGGCTGTGGAGAGTAGTCGAGCTTCGTTTGAGAAAGATGGAAGCGTTTAATGAGCATAGGAAGATACTCCTGATTGGATTTATTGCCATCTTCTGCTGTTCAATCCTCACCGGTAAATCAACATTACCCAACTATTTCAACTTCTTAAAATACAATTGTTATTCCAACCTTAACATCGATTGGGTTCTATTAAAACGGTTTATCTTTCAATTGCTTGTGCAGATGGTGATAAAATAGGAGTGAACTACGGCATGCTCGGGGACAATCTGCCACCTGCAAAGCAGGTGGTAACGTTGCTGAAGGACCACACCATCGGGAAAATGAGGCTCTTCGATCCAGACGGTGGTGCATTGAATGCTTTTGCAAATTCTGGGATCGATGTAATCGTGGGAGTCAATAATAACGATTTGAAGGCCATCTCCTCCAGTCAGGACTCAGCAAATGGTTGGGTTAAAGACAATATTGTCCCCTATTCCAGCACCAGTATCAAATATATTGCGGTGGGCAACGAGGTTTTGCCTAGCACGCAGTACGTGTCGTATCTTTTTCCCGCGATGACCAACATTCAAACGGCGATTCAGAACGCCAATCTGCAGAAGATAAAGGTATCCACCTCTCACGCCATGTCTGTTATAGGCAACAGTTACCCGCCTTCAAAGGGAGCATTCGGAGACGATGTGATGAATACCATGAGGTCTATACTCAAATTTCTGTCAGATAACGGGGCTCCCTTCATGGCCAATGTGTATCCATATTTCAGTTACGCCGGCGGCAACGGCATTCATCTGGACTACGCTCTCTTTCAGCCCACGGCTGCGGCGGTGCCAGACGGAGATCACAGCTACCGCAACTTGTTCGATGCGATGGTGGATTCTATTTTCTCCGCAATGGAAGCCTTGCAATATCCCAACGTCCCCATCGTCGTTACTGAAAGCGGATGGCCTTCTGCTGGCGCGGATGCGGCCACAGTTGAGAATGCTGAGGCTTATAACAACAATCTCATCAAACATGTATTATCGAATGCAGGGACGCCCAAGAGGCCGGGAACGAGCATCGAAACCTATATCTTCGCTCTTTTCAACGAGGATAAGAAGACGGGGGATGAGACGGAGCGTCACTTTGGGCTTTTCAACCCTGATCAAAGTCCTGTATACCCTGTCAATTTTTCTCCATAATTGAGCCAAGTCTATGTCGACCAGGCTTAGTAGCCATATGTAATTAGAGGAGAATGCTACATAAATAATCATCCATCTGACTAGGATGTAAATGACAGTGTCGAAGCGTATAAGTGGTTTCTAAAATCGTAGTGTCGTTATTTATAATAATATCGATATTAAAAATTCGAGTTTCAAAATGATTTAACCTTATTGTTAAAAGAGTTTAAATATTAAATATAAGTCGAAATATATCTACTAATGATATTTCTATAATATGCTGAAGAGTAATATGCTGTTTCGTTTCCATTTTCACCAGTGTTTATAAATCTTTTTGTTTAATTCAATGCCAAAGCAAATACCCGAAATGAAATTATCAAGGAAATTGTGATTATAAGAGTGGTTTTCCAATATTAAAGAAAAAGATAGGTGAAAAGGTTTGAATTTTTAATATAAGAATATCATATCATAGTAATCATAATTATATATTTCATTTGTTTTAATGAAATTTACAGAGACATTATGTTTTTTGTTAAGTAATAAATTATATAAAAAAATAGTAATATCACGTTCAAATTAAGATGGATTTATACACAGTTTTCTTTTAGCCATTATTTGTTAGACGATTTACAATAAAAGATGGTTTTTAGAAATATATTTTGACATTCACCATTATCGAGAGGCCTTTTAATCATTCTATCTCTATCAAATAAATACGAAATTAGGAGGTTATATTAAAAAGAAATTATACATTAAAATAATATAATTTTATAATGTTTATATATCAATAAAATAGGATTGTTTATATATATATATATATATATATTGTAAGACTAATTTTATAAATAAAGAAATTAAGAGTTACTTTTCATAAGAAATATATAGTATAATATTAATTTATAAACTTTTATATAGTAAAATATTAATTTATAATTTTTTTAAATTGATGTTTATGATTTTGGAAAAATTATTGTAAATATTTAGATTTGGAATTTTAATATAACTATTAACAATTAAGTTAAGTTTATGATTTATTTTTGAATCAAACTAGCTCGATCTCTCAATTTCTTGAGCTTAAATATAGATGGAAACTTTAAAAACACAATGTGTCACTTTTGTGGCTACAAATTTCTTTTAATTTGTCTTTCGGGTTAGTTTTTTTTAAAATCTATTTATTACTTTATACCTTGTGGAAATAGTCCCTCTATTTTATTCCCTAGTTAATAATTATGTTCTAAATTTGTGGCTAAATAAAGTTTTTTAGAAAATGTTGGGATTAAATTTATTGATGGGTAATGTTTTTCACAACTTATTCAATGTGTACGACTTCATTAACTCACTTCTTCCGACCAACAAAATACGCGTTAGAACATAATTGAACCCTTCATCACCTCATTTTCCTACATTACTACACTGAACGTTTCTTAAATCATCCTAATACACTGAACGTTTCTTAAATCATCCTAATGCGTGTTAGAACATAATTGAACTCATTTTCATACATTACTACACTAAACCTTTCTTAAATCATCCTAATATATATGTCTACATATAGGTGGGATTTCACATGAAGCTCTAGATGTCCAAGTGAATCATTGTATATCACGTCCTTCTCAAGGAATTTATAAGTTGTTAATAGGGAATTTTAAACCCTCAAGGTCCTTATTGCACTATGTTTGATCTCTATCACCTCTCATATTCATTGTTCGTCCAATGCACTTATCTCTAGAATTTTTCTCATTATTGCTTCATCCCTTATTGCTTCATCCCTTATTGATCTTTACCTTTGTCATGGCCTTTCATACCTTCTCTATAGCTAAGTTGGTTCTACATCAATTAGAGAGTCAAATAATAGAAGTATGCTCCTCCTCTTTCACTCATCTAGTTCAACCTGACAACCTTCCATCTTAGTTCAAGACAATTATTGCTTTGTTTTTCTCCACCACTAAGAATTGATTCATAAATGACAAGATAAAATGGATGGAATTTGGTGGTAGCTCTATTAAGTTAGTGTATTTAGATTTAAAATTTTTGATGGTCTTCTTCCTCTCGGCTCCTAGGTTCCTCATTTTTCCCGAGCATGAATTAACATCACCCAAACCTTATTGAATATACTCTATAGAACAATTATACAACTCATTATTTAATTCATCTTCCTCCCCATTTTGGCTTAACTTAATGTATTTATTTTGTATCAACATTCATGGTGTTTATCATATGTATACATAGTCCATCCATTTTTCATTAAACTTAGATTTCAATACCGATTTTGGCTTAACTTAATGTATTTATTTTGTATCGACATTCCTCGTGTTTATCTTATGTATGCATAGTCCATCCAGTTTTTGTTAAACTTGGATTTCTATACAGTATAATTATTAGATGTAATTTCAAATCTCATTAATATTCTATAATTCATTTTGAAAGCCAGTCATACTTATGTTCTCTTCAAACTTCCATCAAGATGCATTTTTTCCATCTTAATACAAATTTTCTAGTTCATTTTATAAAGGAAATGATATTTACTATGAATTAGTTAATAAGGTAGTTAATTATTATATTTTCTTGAAGTGAGAATGGGTATATAAAATGTATTATTTTTTTCTTTGTATCCTATAGGAAGCCAACACACCTAATATATAGCTACTAGTAAACCTCTAACGGCATACATCCTGTCCTCTTCTCCGTAAACTGGGTCACAACTGAGGGCATTCGAACCTTGGATCTCTCAGTTTCCATAGATTTTGACATTATTTTGAATACCAATTAAGCTCTCCCATGGGACAAAATGTTAAATTTTATTTCTAATAAATTTATAATTTTATGTAGTTAATTCATTATTACCCGAAAAATACATAACTCCTTTTTTAATCAACATAAAATTTACATTTAGAATGAATTTTTTTTAGTCATAAACAATATTTCAATGTTTCCATAAAAATATTCCAATATATAATTTAAATAAAATATATACTACATATCGAATAATTTTGAATATCAAAATAGTTAAAAATATGTTAATGATTTGAATATATTTATCAAGTTATTATCTAATAAAATTATTAAAAATAATTTTTTTAATTATTTATTTATTGATTTATATATCTATATCTATATCTATATATATATGTATATCCAAAATTTTAATATTACTAACATAGATCCATTTTAGGTACGAATTTAACATATATAGAGAGGGATACAATTTTTTCATATGTAATTTTTTTAGAGTTACAAATACAATATGTTATTTTTCACTGTTTAAATTGTATTTTTGAATAATAAATAAAGTATATATAAGACCACATGAAAATTTTACTTACAATAATTTTTTTATTTTTTTTTCTATATATAAATGTATATAAAATTGATATTGACATAAATTAATTAACATACATTTTTAGATAATTTATTTAAATTTTTTATTGAAATACTTTTGAAGATTATAAAATTTCATATTAAATTTTCAGTTTTTATTTTTATTTTAAAATAATACTGATTGATAAATAAACTTACACCTCTCTTTATACGGAATTATAAAAATAAACCTTTCCACTTAATGAATAACAATTAAAACCTCACCCAAAAATAAGTAAAGAACCACCTTTTTCCGACGTTTTCATAGTGAGTGGATGGATAAAATATAGCATGAAGTTGAATGGATGGATACAATATATTATGAGGTTATGTTTGATGGATGGATAAAATGTCCGGTAAGGTTATGTCGAAATGAAAGGTGTAAATTTTGTTTGTGGTTGGTTCCACAATAACATAGATTTATGGCTTTGCCAAATTTCATAACTTTCAACAATTATGCAATTTATGTAGATTATTTTGTATTTCCTATTTCAATTAAATATTTAAAATTAAAAATAGAGAATTATAAAAATAATTTTATTGTTGAGCATTTGTAATAAGGACATATTATCAAATATATATGAAGTCGAAGAATTTTCTGAAACATTTTTTTCATTATAAAGTAAAATTGTTAATAATGACGTAGTCGAAGTTGAATAGTTAATTTAAAAGAACATTTTACTATGTTATTTGAATTTATGATTGATGATGAAGAATATTTAATAAGGTTTATATGGTTTGTATAAGAGATTAATAATATTTTTTTATTATTTTAGTTTTATATTTAAAAAGAATTAAGAGAAAATTTTTAATATTAAATATTTTTGTTAAGTTAAACAAGTTAATAGCGTTGAAGTGTAATAAATATTGTTAAAAATGGATGGAATGTGAGTATAATATCGAAAATGTAAGAGGAAGTGTTTTTCATATTCAACTATCTTAAGATCGTATAAGTGAAAAAATATTTCATCCCATGACATTTTGGGAATTGGCTACAAAGGTCATGAGGATTTGTTATTATCTTAGAAATGCTCATTTTCTTTTTAACACTAGTCAATAATGAAAGAGAATATTGCTTTTTACATTGAGATTGTTCACCTTCTTATAATAACTTAGTTTCATTTTTCCCTCTAGCTCTTTATTGCTCCACAATAACTCCTTAGATTTGGAAGTTAATAATATTTTAATATTATTCAAACTCTACACGATGATCTTTTCCTTTATTCTTCAATGGTCAAGCTGACACTAGACATCGTTATGTCATCCTTGCTTAAGTCGATGGTGGGGGTTTTAGTTAGAGTTAGAAACCAACTTCAGGAATCCTCTTGCCATCCATGTTGTATAAGTTAATTTTATGCCTAAGATACATAGTCATAGTCATGCTTTCAATGGGTGAAAGTTTTGCTTCAATAAGGAGAATAGAGTATGGAGTATTTCCTTTAAGATTGACATTGTAGGTTATTCATTTCTTTTGGGTCTTTTCAATCTTTTCCATGACTCTTTGATATAATGCAACATCAATACACACATATATATAAAATAAAAGGAGTGACGAGTGTCTCAAAGAATATATTATTTCAATCCAAAATTCAAAGTTCTACCAATAAAAAACATATTCTTGTCATAAAAACTAATAATGAAACATTCTAGGGTAAGTCGAACTTGGTGAAATATTCAAAGTTGTTATGTCGGCGGTGGTGATTTCAAGCACATGGCTTTGGTGGCCCATGATATTAAAGCCTATAAGTTACTTTTAATTAAACCTTTAAAAGGCTTATATATTTACAATTGTAATTTTCCTCAATTGAGCTAAGGGATCACCTCGTTAATCTAAGATGTTGAGTTACATGGATGATTTTATCTCATGGAATGGTTGTGTTCAATCCATTAGATAATAATATATATATTATTAGGCTAGTTTTCCCTTGGTTGGGGTCTTTCAGGGTAAACCATATTGTGGATCGCTTAGATATGTTCCTGATGTATATTATTTCTATCATTATTTCTCGCATATTATTTTATTTCTAACAAGAGGTTCACAGCCACGGGATCATGGCTAGGAGAATGAGGTGGCGGTTCCAAATGTTGGCACATTATATGATGAGGTTGAAGCTAATATAGAGAAGTCATATTAAACATTTGTGAGGATTTGTGGATATTTCCTTAAATGAAATCGAGGTCCAACATGTGAGATGGTGTTAAGCACACACACACATATAAGCCAATTAAAATAGCTCATCATACTCATTCTATTCATAATGATATGCATTTATGAAATGTCTAATGAACCTTGATTTTCATATTCAAAGTTATCTCTTGGTCTTCAATGATGTTTTACATTCCACACCATGATCCTTAGAGGATTAGGTGCCCATGCCCCTCGCCGCCGCCCCCCCCCTCCCTCCCTCTAATCCAAAAGGTTATATAGTAGTCTAAGAAGCGAGCTATAATAAAAAAATACAACAATGCATTGAAGAAATAGGTTGAATGTTCTTTCTAATATGAAGGTATAAGGTGGGAGAACAGAGGGTCTCAATCAGAAGTGGTTTAAGGATGAACACCAACACTAGAATGCTTAGTCAAGTTCTTGTAACTCTTCTAAATATGGCTAGAACCTAAAGTATTCTATAAGAGGAAGTGCTTCCTAATTCTTTGAAAAGGGGCACCATTGAGATCTCAAACTGGAACTCTTCCAAATCTTGTTAGAAGCTGAAATATTCTGCGAGATGGAGTGTTCTAAAAAAGGGGATACCATTGAGGTCTTAAGTTGTAGTGGTTTAGGGAAGGCCACTGATCTAGATTTAAACAGGAACACAACAAATTACAGAGATAACCATAAACATAGAGATGCAGCGGAAAGAATACTTCATTTCATTAATGTAAAATACTGAAATATGCTTACAAACAGAAATGGAAATACACCATCTAGGGCAATGGTAGCTTATCTTTGAGAAGAGATGTGGCGGCTACATGTCTCTGAACCGTGTTACAATGAGGCTCGAAGGCCTATTTATTGTTGAGAAACAATGGAAAACCCTAAACATCCAAAAACCTAACCCTAGAAGATGAAACACCAAACTGTGGGCCATGTTTCAGGTAAATTGGTACATCAACTTCCCGGGGTCGTAACTTTGGCATATGATCTTCATTTCACGGGCACAATAGCTTGTTAGAAAGATCTATCCGAGGACCACAACTTTGGGAAGAGTGATCCAAATGGATCCTAGAAAACCCTCTAAGTCTTTAAAGATCAAAACTATCGCAAAAGAAGAACTCTTAGAAATGGCGGATAACATTATCGGGAGTGAAAAAACACGAAGAAATTACCAAAAAACAGAGTATTGGCAGTTTAAACAACTTTGCATGGGAGCCATCGGATCTGGCCAATCAACGGTCCAGATCCGATCGGCATATCGCAATTGGTGAAGGCAGGCGGAGGCTATCGGAGGTGACCATATAAATGTTGTGATAGTAATCAACAGGGTCAACGAAGACCATCGATCAAGTGTGCAGATCGACGACCCAGGTTAACCCACCATATCACATTGACATATTACAAGGGAGTGCTTACAACGGCTCGGGGACTATGCGATGTGCGATTGCGATATATATCACATTGCAATATCGTGTCGGAGCATTACAATGGAGCGAGGTTGATAACAAACGTGACTTGTGATAGCCTAACCCGATAAGGTTACAAATGATATTTTATATCTTTTGGGATTCAGAAAACAACATTTTCCTATGTATTTCACATTTCCGCTAAAATGAATGAAATATAAAGGAAATGTGTCGATCCAATGAAACTGGACCCGAAAGGGTTTATTAATGCAGTTGTATATTATTTCAAGTCCGATATGAAACATTTTGCGGGATTTTCAATATTTTAATGTATTTTCCAAATACAAAGTGAAACCATGAAATAAGCGGGATTTCAGGTGGGCCTTAGGCAGTAAATGGTTTTGACTAGGCTCTGCCTGATCCCATCCACTGGCCGACACGTGGCGTGAGAAAACCACCTTTTCGGGCGAGTAATCTTCGTACACCTTCGATGCCCAAAATCAATCTCAACTGTTGGATCAAGATCACGCAGATCAACGGTGGATATGCGATAGCGATTTAAAAGGTGGACCTGATAGAAATATAGTGCAGATTTATGAATATTTGAAGTCCGATGAACAATGTTTTGGCAGATTTTTCCCGTGTTTTACAGTGTTTCTCTGTGTAAATAGAAAATGATTTTTCTAGGGATTTTAAAGCCCCGATGGTTCCTTCTGTTGCAGAATAGGTGGCCACCTTCCCTGAATATGTTATGCCATGGTTGATAATGCTTAGAAGGGGATTCAAGTAGACAGAGGCTGGGAGCTAGAGAGCCCGAGAAGGGGAAATAAACACACAGTGCTGATTGGCTTTAAATCCATAGAGTGATAGAGACAGAGGGGAAGTAGTCCTGAGATAGAGAGAAAATAGAGATAGAGAGGAAAGAAAGAGTCTGTGTACTCAGAGAGGCTTGAGGGATTCAAGCAAACTCCTGTTGTTTGTATCTTTGTGTTGAGACTCAATTTGAACTCACATTTTGTAAAACTCTGCTCTTGAAGACATAATAGAGAGGTCACCACTGAAGGCTGGACCAGGGAGACGTAGCCCAGGATTTTTGGTTGAACTCCATATTAAACTTCTTGTGTTATGTGTGTTTTCCTATTATGCTTCTTTAACTGCTTCATTGTCTATGTTATTTGCAATCTTATCGATCCATTGCACTAAGTAATATAGAAAAATCCATGCACATGAGTCTGTAATACCTTAAAAGTAATCTAAGATCATAATTTCAGATCAAGTGGTATTAGAGCTTTAGGTTTGCTAAGGTTAGACAAGCTTGTGTTGGATTGTTGAATGCTAACTAGGTCAAAGCTCAAACTAGGAGAAGGAGAGCTTGTTGAGGCTAATCCAAAAATTGGAAGAGTCTACGCTTAGAGGAGAATGGCTAGAGAAATCCCATTGGAATCAGACTCTCAGTTCATGGATAGTTTCATGACCATGCGAGCCATGGTGGAAGAAATGTATCAAGAATTTAAGAAGGATCGAGGTGCAACCACCTCAACACCTGAACAAGACAAAGGAGTAGAGGAACCTCTTCTAGTTGACCATTCAGAAGGCAAAGGGAAAGGGGAAGAGCCTCCTCCACTCCTCCTTCTAGCCCTAAAAAGAAAAAGAAGAAAACATCTTTGATTAAATTAGATGTAAAATTTGGTTTGCCAATCTATGATGGAGAATTAAATACAGAAAAGCTAGATAACTGGATTAGATAGATTGATGTGTATTGCAGGGTGCAAAACATCAATTCAGAAAGGAGTAAGACTCAGCTAGCTAGCCTTCGCCTTGGAGGAACTTCCCTGGTGTGGTGGGAAGGCAGGACCCAAGTTGATTTGAAGAAGGATGGTGAAATTATTTCTACCTAGAGTGAATTTGTTTCTGCCATTAAACAATAGTTCTATCCACTAGCTTATATGCAACAAGAAATGATGAGTTGGCAAACTCTTCACCAATTAAAGGGCCGAAATGTACAAAGTTATACCCAGGAATTTAGAAAAAGAGCTTTAATTCTAGGCATTTCTCTAGACTCACTTGAAACATTGTTGAAGTATATAGGTGGTTTACATAGCTATTTGAGGCACACCATTTTCATGTTTAACCCCACGAGCATAGATGAGGTATCTGTTCAGGCTACACATCTAGAGGCTAGAGGCAAGAATGTGAACCCAGAGATTTGGGGATCATCAAAACCCACTGCAAGCAAAAACAAGGAAAAGAAGAAGATGAGATGGAAAGAGAGGAAGGAAAACGTTGTACAAAAAGACAAACCTTCATGCACTCACTGCAAGAAGGATGGACATGATGATGCATATTGCTGGTCTTTACATCTAGAGTTGAAACCCAAGAAGTTCAATGGCAAGAAGAAGAAGACTGTTGCTGCTATTCAGAAAGATTTGGGGTTAGACTCAGGTGATGAAACAACAGTCACAACTACAGGTATAAAAGGTAAAAATTCTAAAGCATCTACTAGTAATTCTGCACAATCTATTGTTAATGAAGAAAATGAGAGGAAAATATATGAGCTTTTTAATATTAGAGTTATTTCCAAGCACCAAAAGATTGATACTTTATTTGATAGTGGTTCACAAGTAAACTTGATTTTTGAAGCAATTGTAAAGAAGTTGGGATTACTAACAACACCTCACAAGAAGCCATACCCATTAGGTTGTGTATGTGATAAAGAAAAGCTACAAGTGACTAGAGAATGTAAACTTAGGTTTGCATTTGGGTCAACATTTGTAGATGAGGTTGAGTTAGATATAGTTCCCTTGGATATATGTGGTATTGCTTTAGGAAGTCCTTACTTGTATGATAGAAAAGCCATTTTCTATAGAACTAAAAATAAGTATCAACTCAAAAAAGATGGAATAGAATATATTGTAAGAGCTCATCAACTCAAAAATAATTATACTCTCATAAACTCAGGGAAGATGAAAAGAATTGTAAATTCATGCAAGCAATTTTTACTAATGGTTATAAAGGAAAAGAACCTTGATAAAACCAATGTATTTGAGGGTTGTGATGCTAAACAGAAAGCTGATTTAGAAAAAGTTGTTTCAGAATATGGTATCCTATTTCAAGGACCTAAAGGTGGTGCCACCCAAAAGGGAAATGTTACATGATATTCATTTGCAGCAAGATGCTCCATTACCTAACATCGGAATGTACAGGTTATCCGCTTTAGAGAATGCAGAGATCAAGTAGAAGGTACATGAGCTGCTCGAGAAAGGCTTCATAAGACCAAGCACATCACCATGCGGATCTCCAATTGTGTCGGTGAGAAAGAAAGATGGTTCGTGGAGGATGTGCATTGATTACAGAGCACTGAATAAAATAATGATCAAGAATCGTTATCCTCTTCCTCACATTGATGATCTATTAGATCAGCTGAACGATGTAGTTTACTTTTCCAGGTTGGACTTGCGTAGTGGCTATCATCAGGTTAGAGTAGCAGAACAAGACGCATGGAAGACTACTTTCAAAACAAAGCAAGGGTTGTATGAATGGCTAGTTATGCCTTTTGGCTTAACTAATGCTCCTGCCACTTTCATGAGAGTTATGAATGATGTACTTAGGAATTTTATTGATGATTTTGTAATTGTATATTTAGATGACATTCTTGTTTTCAGCAAAACATGGGAAGAACATTTGAAGCATGTAAATCAGACTTTAGATGTTTTGAAAAGAGAAAATTTCTATGTAAAATTGTCAAAATGTGAATTCGGCAAAACATCTTTAAATTATTTGGGTCATATTGTAGGGGGTGGTGAATTGAAGATAGATCCCTCTAAGGTCAAAGTCATTGTGAACTAGCCTAAACCCAAATCTGCTACAGAAGTTAGGAGTTTCCTAGGAGCAACACAATATTATAGAAAGTTTATTGCTAACTTTTCCTTGGTTGCAACTCCCTTACATGCTTTGACAAGATTGAACAAGGTGTTTCAGTGGGGAGGAAAACAACAGAAAGTCTTCGACACCTTGAAAGAAAAAATTAGTACATCACCAATACTATCATTTCCATATCTTCAAAGACCATTTGAGATTGAAATATGCCAATGACTAGGCCATGGGAGCAGTGTTGATGCAACACGGTAAACCCATATGTTATCATTCTGAGACATTTAATTCTGCAGTAGTTAATTATCCCACATATGATAAAGAATTGTATGCATTAGTATAGAGTGTGAAAAAGTGGAAACATTACTTAATGGGAAAAGAAACAATCATCCATACAGACCATCAACCACTTCAGTATTTGCACTCACAAACTAAATTGCATCAATCAAGACACTATAGGTGGATGGGTTTTCTATAGCAGTTTCATCTAGTCATTAGATATAAGAAGGACATACATAATAAAGTTGCAGATATGTTGTCCAGACCAATCATAAATGCATCTACTATACTTAAGCATAACTCCATAATGCATGAAAGCTACATTGACCAATATGCTCAAGATATAGACTTTAAAGATGTATATGCAACTTTAAGTCAAGGCAAACAAGTAGAAGAATTTGATTATCATTTGGGAAAGTTATGCATTCCTCAAACTAAAATAGCTAACATAATCCGAGAAGAACACACTTCTCTAATATCAAGTCATTTTGGTGTAAGTAAAATAGTTGCACAGCTACAAAGGTTCTGTTATTGGCCAAGAATGCATGAAATAGTTTCCAGATATATTAAAGGGTGTACCATGTGTGCTAAAAGCAATCCCAACAATAGAAAATTAGGCTTGTAGACTCCACTACCAATTCCTTCTCGTCCTTGGGAAAGTGTTTCCATGGACTTTGTTGGGGGATTGCCAAATTCTAGAAATGATCATGATTATTTATATGTTATTGTGGATAGGTTCAGCAAAATGTGTATTTTAATACCTTGTAACAAGAAGATTGCAGCTGAACAAACAACAAAGTTGTTCTTTAAGCATGTATGGGTTCATCTTGGGTTACCCACTTCCATTGTATCTGATCGAGATTACCAATTTGTTGGGAAGTTTTGGTCAAGTCTATGGGAATTCATGGACACCAGATTGAAGAAGAGCACAGCCTTTCATCCACAAACAAATGGCAAAATAGAGGTGGTCAATAGGATAGTGATCCAGCTGTTCAAGAGCTATTGTAGCAAGCATCCCAAGCTTTGGGATGAACATTTGTGTTATGTGCAACAAGCTTACAGCTGTGCTAAGCACTTTTCTACACAGAGATCCCCTTTTGAGACTTGTTTTGGTTTTACACCAAGGTCTCCCTTGGATTTTGTCTTTGGAAAAGACATAGTAGTTGATTGACACAGTGATGTGGACAAAGCAACCAAGTTCATTGAACAGATCCATGAAATTCACCAGGAAGTGCAGGAACAACTGGAAAAGAGCCAGGCCAAGTATAAGGCAAGGCATGATAAGCATCGAATTAAGCATAACTTCCAAGTTGGTGATCAAGTCTGGCTATACATCAGCAAAGACAGAATGCAAGGTGAAGGAAAGAGGTTGAAGCCAATAAGGTATAGGCCTTTCAAGATACTTGAGAAAATTGGTGAGAACAATTTTCTCCTTGATTTTCCAGCTTACATACACATCTATTTAGTAGTTAATGTAGAGAACTTGAGACCTTTTGAACCTTCATTGATTGAAGATCCCAAAGAGCAAAGTCAGTTGCCTTCCATTGAAGATCTATTGCCTGAATATCTCAATGAGTTGTAGGAAGATATAGTTCTGGACATGAAGGTGAGAACTACACACAGAGGGGATGTTGAGTACCTCAGAATCAGACCAAAGGTTCAAAACCAAGGAATACATGATGGATAGAGATTGGACAAGTGAGGAAGTTGTATCCAAACTTGATTGATGATTAAAAACCAACTTTTGCTGGTGCAAAAGATTTTTTAGTGGGAAGGCATGATCCAAATGGATCCTAGAAAACCATCTAAGTCTTCTAAAGATCAAAACTATGGCAAAAGAAGAACTCTTAGAAATGGCAGATAACACTATTGAGAGTGAAAAAACACGAAGAAATGACCAAAAAACAGAGTATTGGCAGTTTAAACAACTTTGCAGAGGAGCCATCGGATCTGGCCAATCAACGGTCTAGATCTGATCGGCATATCGCAATTGGTGAAGGCAAGCGGAGGCTATCAGAGGAAACCATATAAATGTTGTGATAGAAATCAGCGAGATTAATGAGGACCGTCGATCAAGTGCGTAGATCAACGCCCCAGGTTAACCTGCCATATCACATCGACAGATTACAAGGGAACGCTTACAACTGCCCGGTGACTATGTGATGTGCGATTGAAATATATATCACATTGCAATATTGTGTTGAAGCATCACAAAGGAGCGGGGCTGATAACAAACGCGACTTGCGATAGCCGGACCCGATAACGTTACAGATGATTTTTTTTTATATTTTGAGATCTGAAAAACAACATTTTCCTGTGTATTTCACATTTCCCCTAAAATGAATGAAATATAAAGGAAATACGCTGATGCAATGAAACCGGACCCAAAAGGGTTTATTAATGTAGTTGTATATTATTTCAAGTCCGATATTAGCGATTTTGTGGGATTTTCAATGTTTTAATGTATTTTCCAAATACAAAGGGAAACCACAAAACAAGCAGGATTTCGAGCGGGCTGTAGGCGGTGAGTGGTTTTGACCGGGTTCTGCCCGATCCCATCCACTTGCCGACACGTGGCGTGATAAAACTGCCTTTTTGGGCGGGTAATCTCTGGACACCTTCGATGCCCGAAATGAATCTCAACTGTTGGATCAGGATCACACAGATCAATCGTGGATATGCGATAGCGATTTAAAAGGTGGACCGGATAGAAATATAGTGCGGATTTATGAGTATTTGAAGTCCAATGAATAGCGTTTTGGCAGATTTTTTCCATGTTTTATAGTGTTTCTCTGTGTAAACTGAAAACACTATTTTTGGGGATTTCAAAGGCTCGATGGTCCCTCCGTTGCAGAACAGGTAGCCACCTTCCCTAAAGATGTTATGCCATGATTGCTAATGCTCAGAAGGAGATTCGAGTGGACAGAGGATGGGAGCTAGAGAGCCTGAGAAGGGGAAACAAACAGACAACATTGATTAGCTTTAAAGCCACAGACTGACAGAGACAGAGGCGAAGCAATCCTGAGATAGAGAGAAAATAGAGATAGAGAGGAAAGAAAGAGTGAAAGAGTCTGTGTACTCAGAGAGGCTTGAGGGATTCAAGGAAACTCCTGTTGTTTGTATTTGTGTGTTGAGACTCAATTTGAGCTCACATTTTGTAAAACTCTGCTCTTGAATACATAATAGAGAGGTCACCATTGAAGGCTAGACCAGGGAGACGTAGCCCAGGAGTTTTGGGTGAACTCCATATTAAACTTGTTGTGTTATGTGTGTTTGTCTATTGTGCTTCTTTAACTGCTTCATTGTCTATGTTATTCACAATCTTATCGATCCATTGCACTAAGTAATATAGACAAATCCATGCACATGAGTATGTAATACCTTA
Organism: Pinus tabuliformis; assembly: GCA_031772625.1. Taxonomy (NCBI): domain Eukaryota; kingdom Viridiplantae; phylum Streptophyta; class Pinopsida; order Pinales; family Pinaceae; genus Pinus; species Pinus tabuliformis. The sequence goes on from CM062811.1 coordinate 1,066,458,438, forward strand.
AAAGTAATCTAATATCATAATTTCAGATCAAAGAGCAACATTGGTATATAACCCATGTTGCTCTTGGTTTTCCCAAAAGACGTCATTTAGGTCCTCAAAATGGCTCCAGAAGTTTAGGACTTGAAAAATTGCTAAAAATGGTAAATTGTGCTAAAATTAAGGAAACCAAAAACCTGAAAGAGACAATTGTGGGGGTCCAAGTGGGATAGGTGGGTGGCCACCAACATCCACCTGGATTAGCCACCAACTAAAGGTGTGATCAAAAGCTTCTTTGTCTCTGGCTACAACTCTGAATCCAGGAATGTTTGACTCTGGATCTAGGCTCAGGGAGCTACAAAGGCTTCACTAAGGGAGTAATACCATACAATGTGAGTTAATATTGGGGGATATATATTGAGGAAAAAATGACATAATATATTGGGGGATATATAGAGGGTAAAGGGTTTTATATTGGCAGGTATGAAAAATGGAGCTCAAAGTTAATGAAAAAATATAAAGGAGTGTAAAAAATGTTAATTAGAAATGGATACCTACAATATCTAGTGAAAGTAAGGGTTTTTAAAATTTGGAAGCTTTATTGGGCTCGTATTGATAGGGGATTAAAAAATGTGATTTCTAGAGGTATTTTCCAATATTTGGTCAAATTAGGGGTATTGTTTAGTATGCCACGAATGCACGTGATATGTTAGAGGTTCATTGAGTGACACCCCCATGCACGAACTAGGCTCAATATGTGGCTCAAGCTCACTTGATTTATTTTTGAAGCTTGTATATTACCATTGATTCCCCCTCTATTAGATACAAGGTGAGAAGATGAATAAATATCAACTTCAAGATGTGTCAATACTCAATAACAAGTTTTGTGGTAGAGAAAAATATCTTCTTGGTTGTTGAATTCCATTCCCAAGAAGTGATCCATCGAAGGTGAATCTTCATTCTTGAAAGAGTCTTATTTTTTATTCTTTTGATTGAATGATGAATGTGCTTATGAAAATTATCACATGGGTGAAGATCAAAACAATGATCTTTAACATGGAAAACTCTATCGCAATGTTGGCATCCGACAATATGCTATGAATGTGGAGGAGGAGAAACGTTTCCAATAGGTGAATATGAATCATCTTGAAGAAACCAAACAATTTTAAAGTTAATAGGTTTTCATTAGTTTGGAGTATGAAATGAGATTGCCTTGTCATATCCCAAACCATTTATACTCTGATTGTTGACATGCTCTTCCCAATGTCTGATGATCAGTGTAACAATATCCTCCCACATTTACACAAGTTAATTGATACGTTCGGGTAAACATGCAATCAGAGGATACTGTAATATGATTGAACTCCCCTTGCATAGTTAACGAAGTGGAACTAATGAAACAAAGACAACTTGACCTTCTACACTTGCAATAAAACGTCCAAGAGTCATCCATCTCATTCAAGTGACGAACCCCTGAGATAGACTAACATTTCACTATCCTAGAGCCTCATTCGCTGCTACGACATCATCATGCATGTGACTGGGGCCCTTCAATCATTCTCATATCATGAGCATGCAATAAAATGGGGTCTTTTTCAGCTACTTCTGAGCCTGCAACCCCATATTTTGTGCCATTTTTTCAAGGCTAGGACTCAGACTACTGCCTAGAACTCCATGAAAGTTTCAGGAATGAAAAGTAACATAAAAACAAATATGCAAATGAAAATAGTTAACAAATATTTAGCTGGAACCCTACTAGACATACTAGGCATTTCCTCAAACATGTCACAAATATGCATTCTACAAGTCATAACAATATATCTCAGCATAGGGATCTCATTCTTATCTAAGAATCACTAAGAATCATTGATGCCTTATCACGTTAGCTACATTATCATCTATTAGGCCATATATTCATTGTACATTCATTTAGAAATCAAAACATGATGAAAGACACATTATCATTGTCATAAAACGTGCCCATGACTAGCATATAACCAATAGAAATAACAAGGATACATCAACCATAAACGCCGCATACAGACCAATACATTATCTCACAAAATATGAAGGAGGAATAGTTTTTATTAATGAATGATTAGGCCAACTAGGTTTAGGACTTCCATGTACCACTTGACCATAGAATGGTTGAACCCAATCCTTCTTTTAGCTAATCACCCCCATGTCATATTCCAAGCATGAATGTGGGACTTATAACCAAAATCAACCAGGGCTTCCTGAGGTTACGCCACCTCACCCACAATAATACAACCAGGATTTACCGCAATCCCCACCAGATCAGTAGGTCATAAACAATAAACATACAATATTACGATTTACCGGCATCCTCACTGGATCACTAGGTTAAAAATAGGCATGGATGCCATGGAACTATTCACCTACACAATGAGGGATTTTTCTATCACAACCTCTCGGATTTACCATGTATCCCACCATTACTTGTCAAGGGATTCCTAGGCATACGAGGACTCCACCCATTGGGCTTTATCGTGTATCCCATCTTGGGATTCCTAGGCCCAATCAAGGGTACTCACCACTGACCTTTACCATGTATCCTGTCATTCACCAGTCAATGGATTCCTAGGCTCAATCGAGGTGTTCACATTTAGGATTTACCGTGTATCCCATCTCAGGATTCCTAGGCCTTGTGAATAATCATGGGACCACCCTACTTAGCTCTAAGTCCATCCGACAATCCATATCAACCACATACAAAAGAACCCACCACACCATGGCTATCTGAAAATAGCTAGGCTAGGTTGTAAAACACTATCACACCTAGAGAAACCCATACCTATGATAAGAAGAGAACCAAGAGAACACATGCATAACCAGGCATGATAAATCTAGCAAGGAAATCACACATGCAAATTGATACTTGAAAATAATCCCATTGTAGCTTCTAAATCATTCTCTTCATTTCTTTATCTTTGCTTCCTCTTAACTTCTTTACTTTTCTTGATCCAATGCTGAAGTGCTCCAAGAAAACTCTAAGTGTCCAAGAGTATGAGAGAGAGATAATATAGAGAGAGCTCTAAAATTGAAATGACAAAAGGTCTATGAACTGATCTCCAAAAGCCTTTTTTATAATGAGGCCTCTATTTTCTTCAATTTTCCATTATTTTCCTCCTCGCATGCAACTTGTGACCTTTTACCATCCTTTTCTCATATTTTCCATTATTTTCATAAATGAAATGTCAATTAATGCCTCTTTTCTTTCCAAAGCCTTTTCCACTTCCTTTGCCAATTTCCTTAGCCATAATAAACGAAATGGAAACCCACACTAGGTTTTCTTGCCCAACATTTAGCTTGGAATACGTGTCCCATGACCTTGGTCTTATATTTTTTTACATGAATTTCTAATGAGGGCTATTACCTATGAAACCTACAACCAACAAAACTGTTGAAAGAAAAACATATTGCCCATAGAGATTTATAACACAACTCATTGCAATATTTACAATGACCACTATTGAAACATGATAAGCATACTGTTTACTGGAGCTATATAACATAGCTCATTATCATATTTAGAATATTAACTAGATATATTTATGCATATTTGATTCAACAAACAAATAACCATATTGTTCATGCCACTTTATAAATCTAACTCGATACAGTGATTACAATAATATACACATATATACATATGCATATTTTCTCAACCAACAAATAAAAGGATATGATACCCTATATCAGCAATAAGGGAATCCATAGGCTTACACCTCCACCCACAAAAGTAGAACTGGGATTCACCTCCTTCCAAGGAAGTCTAGAATCCATTGCCAAAGTCAAAGCTACATCCAATGTCTAGTGCTACAATCTTGCACCGCCTGTCCTCTGAGTGAACAGTTACCGATGCATTTTTCTAGGGCACACTCCCAATGTCCATCTGATTCCATTTGAAAATTCTAATGACCAAAACAAATCCATCCCCAACCTTCCCTTCTTTGCTACATAGTCCCTCAGGCAATCTGGTCACCCCCTTCTGTGTAGTCACTCACCTTCCATGTTCCTCGACATCCCCTATCCCAAGCGATCCATCCCTTGATAGGGCTTCCTTGCATCCAAAGGTAAAAACCCAAGGCATATACCTACCTCAACCATCATACTGGTCATAGCATGCTCATGGAAATCAATGGACATTACTGGGAACTAGTGTCCCATAATGGCCTTACTCTTGAGGTGATTTACTAACATTTTACTGCTTATTCCAATCCTTTCACTGTTGATGCTACTAATTCCTGTAGTTAGTTTCATCCATCCCAAACCAGGAATTGCATGCTTTCCTCTACCAAGAACATAAATTCCATTAGATTTAAAATAAATTTAGATAATTTCACATCATACGTCATTGGTAGCTCCTTAATAAGGTACACTTAAATCATGTTTACTTCCCGTCACAATGAGTCAAACTACCATCTTTGATCAAATCATTACGTATAAACATATCACATCCAATTAGCTCGAAACACAACCATCATAGATCAAAATCATGAATCACATGCAATCATCATAAAACAGAATCATAGATCACATATAACAATCATAAATTAGAATCATAGATCACATATAACCATCATAAATCAGAATCATAGATCACATGGATAATAGAACTTGAATAAAATACTCATACTTATCCTTAGATTCTACCTTGGTCCTTATTCCATACACACACTGGATTGGTTGCAACACTTGACAAAAAGCCAATGCCTTCCCTTCAACCACATACACATACACATAGTGTGCATCACACACATACACCTAAAATTGGTGTACAATGGAACACGATACATACACCTACACTCAATGTATAACACAACACAATACATATACTTGCATAGAGTAAAAAAAAATGAATACATATGTCATGATAGCATGACTACTCAATGCACAAACACAATACCACACGTACAAAAAATAACATGTATAACATGCATAAAACCCCACATTTGCACAACATAACATGTATGACATGCACACAATAATACATGTGCACAACACAGCATGTGTGACATGCACCAAATATCACATGTACGATAACACCACATGTACAACATGTACACAGTACCATCTGTACACAACACCACCTCCACAACGTGTACACAATGCCACATGTACACGACACCACCTACACAATGTGTACACAACACCACATGTACACCGCCCCACATGCACACAACTCCACATTTACATAGCACCATATGTACAACATGCACACCATGCCATATATAGACAACACCACATATCCACCTTGTGCACAAGACCATTGGTACATAACATTGTATAGACAACGTGTGAACAACACCATTTTTACATAGCTTTGCATAGGCAACATGTAAACAATACCATATATACACAACATCACATCCACACAACATCACAGGTGCAATATGTACAACATATATACAATAGTATTACCACACATCTAGGGATAACATACTGAAACAACCTTGCTTCTAGTGTCTTTCCACCATCCATGCTTGTTCGATCATGCCACATATTACACTACTTTCATTTCGTTGATGTACCCCTCAGCATTACCTATCCATAACATAAACATAGGAATAGTACAAGCATATAATATCAATTCATATCCACATGATACTGACCTGATCGATCTTTCATGGCTACTCTTCCCACTTGATTCCTCATAAATGAGGAACCTCTTCATGCCATTCAACTCCATAAGAAATCATTCCTCCACAAGAATTATCCCTGATGACCATGTTAGAAAACAACATACATCCATACATATATACATATACACATCAAAATAAAACCATCATGATACATGACAACCCTGTTAGACAATTGCATACATAACTATATATATACACATGAACACTAGCACCAAACAATCTTAACAACCTTGTCCATCAACAACATACATACATATATGCATATATAAACATAAATATAATCATAGTCACAACACACTTACCAGATATCATAATGTTTAAGGTTAAGAGAACTCCCTTTATCTATGTGCAACATGCACAACATTGAGAAAAACAATTCCCAACTTAGACAAGGCATCTTTTATCTCATATCCATTTACTTTACCTTTCATGCCACTGTCCATTTTCCACTAATGGACCTAACCAATCCAACTCACTATCATACTCTTGCCTTCAAATACCTTTACTCATGCATCGAGCTTCATTTAAGTCTTACATCACCTATTGGGTTTCATCCATCTCTTCCCAAACTCCATTAACTTTCCACCTTCCCAGCCAATTTCCAAGACTCTCAAAACCTAAAAGGAAAGAACAAGAAACAAGAAACAACCATGAAAACCAATAGCAATATGACACCATAAAAAAAGTGGCAAGACCTTGCACCAGACATAAGAAAAATTTCAAATAAAGCACAAAAAATTCATAAAAGACCAAAATCACAAGACTAGAAACAAACACCATGACTCAATCCCCATGGATCCCCACTACTTCCAAAATAAATCTCAACCTAAGCCTCCTCCAAGATTTCATGGCAGTACCTTTGCCATGTGTGGTAATGATTTTGTGACAATGGTGTACCAAAACACACTTCCTTAGCAGTTGGTCTTTCCTTGCAAAGGAACAGAGATGGAGTTGATTTTGTTAGTGAAAAAACTTAGATAAACTAATCATTTCAAATAGTGAAAACAATGCATACACTAACATGAATTAAAAGATAAAGGTAAATACGCAAACAATGCTCAATTGAGAAAACAAGTCAACAAACTAATGGAAAAAGCTCCCTTTATTGACTGTTTTTAGTAGAACTTGAATACAATAGATGAATATTAAACACGTGAAGAGAATTCTTTGAGTTATGGTGCTAAAAAATCCTCAGCAAGGAGGTTCTTTTCCTCAATCTCTTTGCAAGCCACTCCTCTCCCTCAAATAAGTAGAAAGACTCTCTCAATGGTGGACTCTTCTCCTCTCACTAAGATAATGGATTGCATAGAAGCAATATGGCCAACACAATAATTCTCTTAGTTTCTTTGGCTTCAATAATGAAATTTTGTTTTTCTCTGATAGCAATTTGGCCAGCATAACATTTTCTCATATTTTGGTTCTCCCATGGTCAATTTATATAGAATTTTTTGAATCCATCTTCCCTTTCTTGGTTCATGAATAACAATGACTCATGAGTAGGAAAAGATGATTTCGTTGAGTCTTACAGATCTTTAGGGCAAATTGAATTCGACTGTTTTGGACTGACATCCTATCAGGGAATCGCCTCCAAGTGTGTGAAGTGGTCATGAATTCACTGAGTCATCCATTTTCTTGACCGTACATTTTTCGAAGAAAATTCTGCACGATGCGTGACTATCAAAGAAATAGTGATGGAGTATTCAATTTTTACACTTTACAAACTTTGGACCTTAGGAGAGATTATATTTTTTAAACTTCATGATGTCTTTAGCTGCAAAATATTCAGTTGTGTGTTCTTCTGGATGTCTTTTAGTGTCTTCTAGATAGTGAAAAAATGTGTGCGATTTTCTGGTGTTAACAGTTGTCCCCTGAGGTATGAGGTTAGGAGAAAATGTTTAGCTGAAATACATCGCATTTTCCATTCTGATTGAGAATCTGATCAAGTTTTTGAGAGAGAGGATAGCTTGTTACGGATATGAGTAGGGAAACGCCTTTACTGAGTATAAAGTATAACCATGCTCTAAAGCAAACCTAAAGAGTAAAAAAACATCGATACAAGGTGGGTATGTCCCATACTCATTATGATGAATAATGATGAATTATTACAATTAGACAAGAAATGGTTATGTCCAGTCAACATTATGGTGGTTGACATGATGATGGTTGATGATGGTAACTGTTGATGCCCTCAAGGGAGTTTCTTTGACAAATAGAATGAGTTTTGTTCCCCCATGCATAAGAAAGGTGAAGCACTACTAAATGAGGTGCTGAATAATGCATGGGTCTTCAACTTTAGGTACCTTCCCCGTATCGTGAGGTAAAACACTATTGAATGAGGTGCTTTATGATGTGGGGGTATTCGAAAAAATGAAAGAGTTGCAATGGTCATTTATTACATTACCACCTTGACCATAAAACTTGGGTTGGTGTCAACTGTCAAGGGGATCGATGACATCAATGGGAAATGATCATTCCCACTGTACCACTTGAGGATATCCCTTCAATGGGGGTGTATCCAAGGTACTGCCTCGATCCTGGAATGTGAGTGTTGAAGTCGATAAGAAAGAAGCATAAACCACTCAACATGATGAGTTGGGGATCAATATAAGGTGTAAAAAAACTATAATAGTGTGGATTAGAAAAGGAATTATAATGAGAGCCGACGATATGACTGGATATGGACAACTGGCTTGAGGTTGGAGGTATTATGAAAATGACAACAATAAAAATACTTTTGATGATAGGGATGTCTCTGGAGTTAATAGGATTTCCAGGGTGTGTGTAAGTATGCTCTGATTGGAGTGAAAATGGTAAGTAACTATGGGTGATGTGTGAACTACGACCAAGGGTGACTAGAAACTCTCGTCGAGTAAAATACATGAAAATATGGGTGGGAATATTTTTCCTAAAAAAAGTATTTGTACGCTTTCCAAAAGAATATGAAGGTGATTTGGATGTGTAGACATGGAGATGGGTGCCCCATGAGAATGGTGACTTGTATGGAGGTGTGGCTATTTTTTTGAGGGTGGGGGCCCCATTGGTTGGCCTCCGTGTTGGCTTGGTGAGGTGTATGAAGTGACACAGAAGGTTTATTGTAATATGAGTGAATGATAGGCCAAATGTAGGATGTAGTGGTGTGCCCATCTTGATCTGCCGTAACATGTAAGGGGTGGCTTGGGAATGGGGCTGGTAATCAATGAGTGAAGAAGAATGAGGTTGACCTTCAAGGCATGCAATCTAAAGTGGTTCCCAGGCCTATATATATGGTCATGGAAATCCATAGTATGTGGGGGTCAATATCATGAGGTGATCCATGAGTGGGGATGCTCCATTGACCGGCGTGGATGTTTACCATATGCAAGAGGAGGTGATGGTAAATGTGGTGGATATGATGGAACCTATGGTGAATTCAAGAGAAATTATATCGGGATATGCAAATCTTTGTGGGAAGCCTATCATCATGAGTGATGAATGATACCTTCTCTGTTAGTGGCCACTGGGGCGTTGATCCTGGTAGGAAGTATGCTGATGTGCTTACAATTGAAGATCCAATACCCAAAGTGAAGACATCTTGTTTTATCATATAAATAATTTGAAAGTGATTGACCACGATAAATTCAAAAACAAGAGAAGGTGCACCTGAAGTGGTGCTCTAAGCGTGTGGCGGGTCAAAAAAATGAGTTTTGGGTTGAAATGAAATGGAGGGTGCCATGATGAGGATGATGTGGTTTTGATCCTTATGTCTCTGATGGTTTTCAAAATAGAGATCCTGAGGTCCTGTACTAAGCTCGAGAAGATGTTGAAAAGTGTGATACGTAGGGAAACGTGGGCCTAATGCCACATCATTTGCACTCTTTATTTTGGGAGTCCAAATTTGATCCAAGAGTTGTTTCTTATCGTTGCAGTTAGTTGGTGTACTAGGATAGGATGGGAGGATAGTCAAGTTAGAACACTTCACCTTAATGTTGTCAATTTTGTAGACTAGGTTAGGTAGGTTGTCCATGGGTGGCTTGTACGACCTTTTTTAGGGTCAAGAAACCAAGACTGGGTGGCAACATGGTGACAGTTGCACAATCTCCATGTGTTCCCAAGGGATTCACATAGAGAATCTATGGTAAAGGGCCTACCAGCCGCACTTTTGGTCCGGATGATGCGCTTGAAGCCGTGGTGTCATTCCTTTGGTGACGCCATGACTCAGCCTTCTGAGGCCACATAGTTTGCATGTATGTTTCAATAAAAAATGCGTAGATGATGCATTTGCTCCCGAGAATGGTCTCCCTGTGAGTTAGGTCATGATAGACACACACATCGTGCATATTTTTGAGTAACAAATGCAAGTACGATGCATCTATGATGACCATAGCTGCACAGTGGTTTGAAAAAATGATTTTTTATAGCCTAAAAGGTTGAATTTTTCTTTTGTATCCTTGATGGTAGGATGGGGATGCTCTTGAGAGTGCATGATTGGAATCCACTACGGTTACAAATTCCAGAGGATCTTGTGGGTAATAGGACTGGGCTCACTGGGGGTTGCTAAAGTTCCTTCAAAACTCCCGTTTAAGATCACACAATTTTTTTTTTTTATTTCTAGTGTAGTTTTGGGACATCGATTGACATATATTTTTCATTTGAGGGTTTGATCTGTTGATCAATGTAGTAGTGTATATTTATTTTGTCACTGGGTTGGTACCTTGGGGAGAGGTTTTTTCGTATTCCCTGTCAGCTGGGGAGGTGAACAAACAGATTGTTAGGTAAAATTGACTGGAGGTTTGAGTTAAGGATGACTTGGTTAAATAGTAGTGGTTTTGGGCACATGCTATAGTTTACCCATGGTATTATGGTACATGGTATTACATGTAATGGATCTCATAAAAGGCTGGGAATAATTCATTGTAATGTAGGCCTGGAGGTTTGCGGTGAAGGCTTACTTGGCCAGATTGGCCATGGTTTTGGCCAATGTTGATCAGATCTCATTGGGTTGGGTTTTCCCCTGGATTTGGGGTTTTCCTGGATAAATATTATGTGCATAATATTTATGCGTATTGTTGTTGGTTATTTTATTATTCCTCTTTGTAATTCTCAGTAAATATCAGTAATAATTTATCTCTCTGCCGTAAATTTCTTAACAACTGGTATGAGAGTTCTAGATCAAAAAGCCATAGATTATGAAGGCAAGTTGCACATTATTGGGTCATGAGAGATTCAGTGGATGAGGAGGATATGTGCACGTGGATTAATTAATTGATGAACCATCTGCCTGAAAAGAATGCCTAGATAACTGGTGGTTAGAACGATGGATCACCCATGTAATTTGGTAGATGGGTTCTTTTTATATGGACATTGATGTCATATGTGCAAACACAACAACAAGGGTAAACAAAAAAAATGTATTATAATGGAGTGAAATTTTTAATTTGCATGTAAATGGGCATGCGTATCCCTGGGTAATTACCAGTAAATTGTGGGTTAGACCTAGGTAATAGGGGATGTCAAGTTAACAAATCTTTGGTAAAAAAAATGAAGGGTGTAAGGGCTAAAGTGAGTAAGATTGTCTCACATAGCAGGTTTTGGCTAGATTTATTCAAGGAACTCCAAGTCAAGTTTAAGGGGGGAATTGTTAGGTAAAATTGACTCAGGGTTTGAGTCAAGGTTGACCTAGTTAAATAGTAGTGGTTTAGGGCACATGGTAAAGTGTACCCATGGTATCATGGTTTGTGGTATTGCATGTAATGGAGCCTATAAAAGGATATGAATACTTCATTGTAATGTAGGCCTAGAGGTGAGCATTGAAGGTTCACATGGTCGGATTGGCAACGGTTTTGGCCAATGCTGATGAGATCTCATTGGGTTGTGTTTTTCCCCAGATTTGGGGTTTTACTGGATAACTATTATGTGCATAATATTTATGTGTACTATTGTTGGTTATTTTATTATTCCTCTTTGTAAATCTCATTAAATCAGTAATAATTTATCTCTTTACGACAAATTTCTTAACAAGGAGATGGGCAGAGGCTTAATGCGGGCCTAACCCTATAAAGAATGGATGTATCTAAGTACCATCCATCATGTATCTTACAAAGAGAGTGTATCTTTCCATGATCATACTCTTGGTGTGTTCGACAACTCCTCACCATTTATCAGGGCCCATGGTTTGAATGTTTCTAAGGTTACATGTAGGGCACATTTTTTATTCGACTGGTTTGGTGTATAGGGGGATGGTCTCCCAGCTAACAAAGGTGTTGCAAGGTTTTTCTAGGAGTTATTTCTATTCCATCATGTTGTGTAGCATTTTGTATGAGAGGGTTGTGCTGTTATGGCCTTTTATAGCAGTGTGCCTAGGTTTGGCTAGGGAGCCTAAGATGAGATGGTGGACACATGTGATTCCCTGCGCTGGAGGAGGTGCATCGAGGAATTATTGCAACGTCGAGGTGGAGGGTTGGTTTCTTTCGAATCCTTCAATGACTTGGAATTCCCATATCATGGAGTGGACTTTACGAGTGATCTCGATATGGGGTTTCCCTTAGTGATTCTTAGTGGCTAGTGGGTATGCGACATGTTTTATTTTTTCTTTTTAGTTTTTTGACATGTATGCTTTATGATGTCTTTTTTTTTACATGATGTTGATATCATGTATTTGTTGTTGTAGATGTGGGGCCATGTTGGAGACCACTTTAAGTTTTTGTCGGCAATTATCCATGGTGCGTGAGGGTGGCTGGCGATCCAGTTGTGCCACAACGATGGTGTGATTTTTGAGTGGAGGATATTAGAGCCTCATGAAGTGCCAATGATTCAATATTAGTGGTCCCTCTCGTGAGGGGATGAGATCATCTGCTGCTAGAGAGGAAGAAAGACATTGAGAGCATGTTGATGTAGTAGAGAGTTCGTTAGCAGTTGTAGCAGCATGACTCTGAGACTATGAGGATGCCTGGGGCCGAGCTGAGGCTTTGACGAGGGGGATGTCTAATAATTGATGGGTGATATTGGGGAAGGTGGTAGTGAAAATGGCCATTGCACATGATTAGGCACATAGACTAGATATTTAGTGCATCGCGATGGCGGTGGCCACCGCCAGTTCGATTTTGGCACCGAGATGTCTACCTTGTGTGCTTTGTTATTATGGGGATATTCTCATCAACTTTCATCGAAAAGTTCCAGCTATAGCAACCCTTGTTCCAAAGATTTTGTGTCATTGAGAAGCTCGATGGTAGAGTGTAAGGTAGGGATGTCACACTCGATGGGAAGTGCAACTTCGACCCCATTTACTAGTTGAAAGGGTGTCAACCCTATAAATGCCTTAACTATTGTGTGGTATTCCCACAGGGTTGAGAACACCATGTGGTCCCAATTGGTTTTATGATTTTTTACTATACACTGCAACATTGTCTTCAGAACCTTGTTGACAACTTCTACCTGACCATTGGGCTGAGGGTTGTTGAAAAATGTGTAACTAGGTTCAGTCTTCATTAGTATGAGATGTATCCTTGTATATATAAAATGAAAAAGAAATTAATATTATTATTGGAGCATGGGTTTCATGCTTAATTTCTTTTATTTTATAGGTCAAGCACCCATTGAGTGCTTCTAGGGTTTGTCTTAGGTATAAGAGTCATTGTCATGTATGGAAGACCCTATGGGCACATTGTAAATTGTAAAAGAAAATTTATTTTATCTTGAAAATGTCAAAATACCTCCAAGATCAAGTCAGCCTACATGAAGAGCCACATCCACCCTTGAAGGAAGCCTATATATAAGAGGAACTCGTCCTCCATTTGGATCATTCACTCACTCATATCTCATGTGAAGAAGGAAGCGTAAAGAGGTGAAAGGAGGAAGTGTGAAGATGAGAAGGACAAAGATAGTCGAAGAGTTTGGGTCTCTCTACTTTCTTCTAGAAGTGCCAAGTTAGGGTTTTCTATAATAGGCAAGTCTAAGATTCGATTTCAGAAGAAAGAAGAAAAGGAAGGAAAGTGAAGGTCTCTTAGGGCTTCCTACTAGCCCTAGGACTCAAGTCAAGGAAGGTGAGGTCAAGGGGAAGGTAGTTAGAGGGAGATCAAAGTCTCTTATAGAGGAAACAACAGTTGTTGGGGGCGAAAAATTCAAATTTACTGGGAATTCGAAGATATTGCAGTAGAAGACCAAGGAAAACGTGATCTTGGAGGGTATTTTTCTGATTCTAGATAATGGCATCATCAATTCAACAATATGAAAAATAAGAAGAGATTTTTGGGTTTTCCCCTCAAGAGGAGGGGTTTTTCCCTGGCTTGCAACCTATATACTGTGTCACTGTTCTTACTATTCTGATGGTTGTTTGATGTATTTGACGTTGGAAAAATAAAGATCAAAGCTAATAAGTAAAAATATAACACAAGTAGTTATCAAGTTAAGAGAATTAACATATACATTTCCCTATTGAATTCTCAACATGGTATCAGAGCTTTGGTTCTCCAAGGTCATCATGAAGATCCCCCTATACAATGAAGAAGGTCATCAAAAGGATTGCAATCCATCTCAATAAAGGCATCAAAGAGGAATGGAGTCTCATATTCTCTTCAAAGAAGGAATCACTCATAGAAAGGGATGAAGGACTCTTCTATGCACTCTTTGGGACATTCCAAGATGAAGACATATGGGTGATTGATAGCGGCGCATCAAGGCACATGACTGGTCACTCCCACTAATTGAACACCAAAATGAAAATCTGGATACTCTCTAGATCTTGGAGACAACAAGAGATATACTATGAAAATCATTGGATCATCATCCATAAAGATAGAATATGGAAGCAACATCCACCTCAAAAACATTATGTTTGTTCCATGTTTTCACAGAAATATGTTTTTTATTTCAATCTTAGAAGATAAAGGAGATATAGTAGACTTCATTGACAAAAAGTATTTGTATGGGAAGCATAGAATAAGCAAAAGTGATTGGTATTTGAGAAGGAAGGCTCTAAAAATTAATATATCTCATAAATCATGCCCTAGTTCACAATAAAATTAGTCCATGTCAACTTTGGCATAAATGGTTTGGTCATTTACATTTCAAAATTCTTCCAACCCTAAATTCCTTAGTAGATGGAATACCGAATCTAATGGATGAACGTGAAGGTGTCTACAAAGGATTTGCATTAGGATAAAATACCAAGAGACCATTTGGAAGAAGTGCTTCATAGTCAAAAGCAATCTTGGATCTCTTTCACTGTGATGTATGTGGATGACTACAAAATCACTTAGAGGGCATATTTATTATGTCACATTCATAGATGATCACTCAAGAAAGACCTGGTTTTACTTAATGAAAACCAAGGATTAAGTATTTACTAAATTTCAAGAATTCAAAGCCAAAGTGGAGAACCTTATAGAAAGAGGGATCAATATACTAAGATCTAATAATGGAGGAGAATATGTATCAAAGGAGATGATAGAATTCTGCAAGGAATATGGGATTAAGAGGGAGATGATAGTTCCATACAATATCAAACAAAATGGAGTTGCAAAGAGAGAGAATATAAAGAAAGAATAGGCCCATTGAAAAAAGTGTAAAAGAAATGCTACACGATCAAGATCTACCTAAGTTTTTGTGGGGTGAGGCAACAAAGACAACACTATACATACAAATTCAATGTCCTCATAGATATATAGACAAGACAACTTTGGAAAAAGTACTCAACTAGAAGAATCCATCCATCGATCATCTCCGAATATTTGGATCTCCTGTGTATATTCATATACCAAAGGAAAAAAGAAAGAAGTTGGATCCTTCCAGTGTGAAAGGTATATTTTATGGGTATAGTAACTCATCAAAATCCTATAGAATATATATGAAAGATGGAAATCACATTGAATTTAGTCGTGATGTCATATTTGATCAGAGAGTAACATTCAAGAAATAAAAATAGCTTTAGATTCTGATTTTTGAGGAAGAAGTTGACAAGGAAGAAGGATCTAACCATGATGAATAAGGACCTAGTAAACCTGTTCAATGCTAGGTTTTTCAAGAAACAAGGAAAGGACCTAATTGGTTCAAATATACACTACTTGATGCACAAGTTCATGGGGTAGCTTAAGGATAATTCAGAGAAAGTAAAATACCCAAGAGATATTCTGGGTATGTTGTATACATGACAAAATTAATAGAAGAAAAGCCATCCACTTTTGAAGAGGCTATAGAACATCGAAAATGGAAAGATGCCATGAATGAAGAATACCAATATATAATGAAGAATGGAGTCTAGGAGATCATATCTAGGCCCGAAGACAAATCTTTAGTTACTTCAAAATGGATCTATGAGATCAAGCATGCAATTGATGGAAGTATAGATAAGTATAAAGCAATATTTGTGGCAAGAGGTTCTCACAACTCAAAGGCATTGACAATGAAGAAATGTTTTCTCAAATAATATGATATACAAGAATTTGATCAGTAATCTCTCTGAAAGCATGGATGGGATGGAACATCGACGAAATGGATGTCAAGGATATGTTTGTAAATGGCACTATAGATGAAGAAGTCTATGTATAACAAACCTTGGGATTCAAAATAAAATATAGGAAGGCATATGTTTGCAGATTAAAGAAAGAATTATATTGACTCAAGCGAACACCAAGGGCATGGTATGCTAGAATGGATGCATACCTACAGGGATTAGGCTTCAAAAAAAGTTCTGCTAACTCAAACCTATATGTTAAGGTTGTAAGAAATGGACATGTAATTATTCTTATGTATGTAGATGATATTTTGTTGATAGGTGTAGAAGGTCAAATTGAAGAATCTAATAAGAAATTGGTAGCAGAATTTGACATGAAAGATCTTGGGCTGATGGATTATTATCTGGGACTAGATGTCTCGAAGGAACCTAATGAAGTCTATTTAGGTCAAGGAACGTATGTGATCGAGTTTCAAAATAAGTTCAACATGATGGGCTAAAAAGATATGAACACTCCTATGATCACAAACTTGAAAAGACGAAGGAGTTCCGAATCAAGCCCTGTGGATCCCTCCAGATATAGACAATTGATTGGCTCATTAGTGTACTTGTTGAAGACTCTATTGGACATATGTTTTCCAGTAAATGTATTGGGTCAATTCAAAGTGGAGTTGAAGCATGATCATTGGATGATAACAAAACATATCTTGAGATATTTGTGAGGAACCATCAACTACTACTTGAAATATGATAGAAGGAATGATGTTCAATTGACTAGTTATACAGATTTCGACCAAGGAGGCAGTGAAAATGATGGAAAAAGAACTATAGGAGGATGTTTTAGTTTGGGATCATCTATGGTCTCATGGATGAGCAAAAAACAAAACACCATTGCTTTGGGTAGTGCTGAAGCTAAATATGTTGTAGCATGTGATGTTAGTCAGGAAGCAGTTTGGTTAACGAAGTTATTGTCTAGCTTATTTGAAGGACCTATGAACCCTATAGTGATACGTGGTGATAAAACCAATTGTATTCATTTGTTTGAGGACCCATTGTTTCATGTGAAGACAAAGCATATCAACAACAAGTATCACTATATACGGGAGCTAGTACAAAATGGTGTGGTGCAGCTACAATATATATCCACTAATGAGAAGGTAGCTGACATATTGAAAAAATCACTTTGACACAAGAAGCTTGTATACTGAAGGGACAAGCTTGGTTCACTGGATTTGTCCTCTCAAATTGAGAGGCAAAGATAGACACAAAATTCTTGACTTCACATGGAAAGAAAGAATGGAGGATTGGGTAACCATCTGACATTAGATACTCTTTGAGAACGTGGTAGGGAATTCAAGACAAGATTAGTCATGGACCAATATTCTTTTAGGATTAGATACCCAAGATAAGAATACTCCAACGAGAGGTCATACTCTAAGAAAACCTAGGTGGGCTATGTACCTTGGAGAGACAATGATGATGGTGTCTACACATCATTGATCTTGCCAGCATTGTTCTCGGATATTGTCAGGAGATAGAGCTATCAGTCAAGGCCTTGCTATATGACAATGTTGGTTATCATGATGCTAGGTAGATGGGTTACCAATTCGACTCTTCTTATGAGATCTCTTCAAATTGAGAATGACAATGTACCTCCTATGAATACCTCCCTAGTTAAGATGGAGTGTTGAAAAATGTGTAAATAGGTTTTCTCTTAATTAGTATGGAATGTATTCTTGTATATCTTAAATGAAAAAGAAATTATTATTTTTATTGGAGTATGGATTTCATGTTCAAGTTCTTTTATTTTATAGGTCAAGCACCCATTGAGTGAGTCTAGGGTTTTTCTTAGGTATAAGAGTCATTCTCATATATGGAAGACCTTATGGGAACATTGTAATTTGTAAAAGAAAGTTTATTTTGTCTTGAAAATGTCAAAATACCTCCAAGATCAAGTTGGTCTACATAAGTTGTTAAATCGGCCTACATGAAGAGCCATGTCTGCACTTTGAAGGAAGCCTATATATAAGAGGAAATCATCCTCCATTTGGATAATTCACTTACTTATCTATCATGCAAAGAATGAGGAAGAAAGAGGGTGAAGAAGGAAGTGCAAAGAAGAGAAGGAAAAAGAAATTCAAAGCGTTTAGGTCTCTCTACTTTCTTATGGAAGTGTGAAGTTAGGGTTTTTGCACTGGGAAAGTCTAAGGTTTGATTTTGGAAGAAATAAGATGAGGGAGGAAAGTGGAGGTCTCTTAGAGATTCCTACTAGCCTTAGGAATCAAGTTAAGGTAAGCGACGTCAAGGGCAAGGTGGTTAGAGGGATATCGAAGTCTCCTATAGAAGCAAGAGTAGTTGCAGCAGTTTTTGGGGGGGCAAAATTTTGGATTTACTGGGAAGTCGAATATATTGCAGCATAACGCTAAGGAAGAGTTGATATTGGAGGTTATTTGTCTCATTCTATGTCATGGTATTCATCAATTGAAATATCTGAAAGATAAGAAGATATTTTTGGGTTTTCACCTGAAGAGGAGTGATTTTTGCCCTGGCTTGCAACCTAAATACTGTGTTATTGTTATTACTATTTTGATAGTTGTTTGATGTATTGGAGATTGGAATAAGAAAGATCAAATCTACTAAGTAAAAAGATAACACAAGAAGTTGTCAAGTTCAGATAATTAACATATACATTTCCCTATTGAATTCTCAAAAAGGGTAGTGTGGGGAAGAAAACTCATGAGCGAAACTAACGTGTTGGGACAAATCTTGAAAGATTTTGTTCTCTAAATGTTTATCGTAGTCTGGAAAAACTCCTTGGGATCACCAAGTGTGTTCTGATATGGTTAAATAAAATTCGTGCAACGGTTTCTATGGTGTTATTCTATGTGGGCATTTCTTCTACCCATTTGTGAAGTATTCAATGGCAACCACAATGTACTTGTGCTTGCTAGAGGATGGGGGGCTTATAGGTCATGAAGTCGATGACCCATTTGTAGAAGTGGCCGACCACAATGACTGGATGTAGGGGAGTGGGTGGTGCTTGTGCTTTATGAGCATATCATTGGCATCACTAGCATATTTTGACTTCATGTATGTAATAATGGATGAGGGTTGGCTAGAAATAACTGACATAGAGGATCTTCTTGGCGGTGGCCATGCCAAAGAGTTGGCCACCACAAGCCTCATTATGGCAATCATTTAAGAATTTCTCAACTTTTTGGTGAGTGAGGCACCGACGTAGGATAGTGTGAATTCATTGTTGATAGAGGAGATACCCCAAAAGGATGTAATGAGGGGCTTGGTGGTGTATGTGTCTCCAATTGTTCTGGTTAAGTTGGGGTTTGAACATATGAGTTCGTAAAATGAGGAGGATGTTAGTATAGCAAGGGTCATTCGTTGATAGTATAAATAGATGTTCATTAGGAAGATCGTCATTAATGGGAGAGTCTTGGGTCTCTATTGGGAGATCTGTGATGAACTCGACAAGGATAAGAAACTTGTTCCTCATAGGAAAATTAAGTTGGAGATCAAATTATTGTAGGATAGTGATCCATTGAGCATATTTGTGGTTCATCATATGAAGAGTGAAAAGATATTTCATGGGGTTAATAGCTTCTATTACGGTAGTGGTATGAAGGATGATATAATGTCGAAGCTTCTGTACATTATGTGTTGGAGCTAAGGCAATTTTTTCTTATGGTTCTGTTGATGCCTCGAAAATCGCTGCAACAACATTGGGGAAACCACCCGGTCCGGACCTTAGTACAGCTCCTTTTCCGTTTGGAATAGTGGCTCCGACTGGGGATAGTGGGACCAGTTTCCCAAAAATAGATAAACGGGATGAATGAATGACTTATAGAGTATGCTAGCGGTACGCGAATAACTAAAACTATTAGCAAGAATATAATAACTACGATCTATCCCGGGGACTTATTGAGCTCTAAAGCGTAGCATTTGATGGTCTGTGTCTAAAGACAGGCATATAGATGACTCCATCTTTAAGACATAGATATTAATTCATTCAAGATTGTTGTGCCTAAATAGTTAAGCAAAGCGATTAAAGCGAAATTACCACACTTTATCATTTATATCATTGTCATACGCATGATTAAAAGAAAAGGCACATCATAAAACATCCAATAGTGGAATGAATAAAGATCTGCTATTACAGCGTATGCATATAATCAACAATAGCAAGAATAATCACATAACAATTCATATAAAAGGAATGAATTCAGACATAGATAGAAATACCATATTAGCTGCTTGACACTCCCAAATATCAATCGCTATTTGTAGTTCTTCCTTCAACGCAAAAACATTCTCAACAACGACAATAGTGCACAATTGCATAAAGAAGCTTCCTTGTTAAATTAAGAACAATTGGCCCAGTTTCATAAAAGAATATTGACTGAAGCACAATAGTGCAAACTTCAGTCTTTTAAGTCCGTTACAAAACTTTACGACCCTTTCTAAAAACATGAAAGGGTCTATAAATACTAAATTAATCTAAACATCTAATAAACAGAAATCCTACATAATTGGCATCAATAACTTTTGATCCTATTTTTGGCTAGCGAGATGGCAAGCGGGAACATGATTCAGCAAGTCGGCTGCTTTCCCTTGAATCTGAGCTGACTTATTGCAAGCATTGGCTCTACTTCAGGAGGTTTGTTGAGGCGCGAACTGAGCTGGGCGGCATAGGTGGCATCCTGAATATCGGGAATTATACACCCGATTGCATCTGTTAAACACTTAAGGGTGGATCTCTGTGTGTGTGGCTTAATTAGGAAGAGCCAATAGGCATTGAAGGTCAAACTGTTAACCCCAGCGATTAATCTCCCCTTTTCCTCCAAGTCAGGATAATACGTTTGCTCCAATATGTTTGTTGTTGTTATCTTTCCTGGCGTACATTGGGAAATCATATTCGCTAAGTAGAGAGTGTTGTTAACTAGATCAACCAGATTGCTGGAAGTTGATTTACACCTTGAAGCTGCCCTTTCTGCTTTCATCATCTGAGTGTGCCATTCTGTGAAAAGTATGTCTTTATATGTTTCTGAAATCTTGGGCAAATTTTCTTCTCTCCCTTGATCAGAATCTTGCCAGTCAAGATATCCAGTTATGATCTCTTCGGCCTGGTCTAACTCATTTCTGGCCATCTCTACCTGCTGATTTATGGATGTCGTTAGCTCACACAATGGCTCTGCCTGAGCGATTTGTTGACACAGGAGCCTAATCTGGGATATCAATGCACTGTTGATTAGTGATGCTTCTTTTCTGAATTCTGCCACTTGTGAAGTGCCCTTTGCTTTTTCGAGCTGCGATGACAATTGAGCGATTTGCTCATCCTTTGTTTTCATCATTTGCTCATTCGCTGCTCTTAATTGTGCCAATGCCTCCGACAATTCCTTTTGTTTCTGGATTGCGCTTAGGTCGATCCTTTGCCTTTCTTCCTGCAATTGCTGGGTTAATTGATCGTTCATTTGTCGTTGTGCCAGCAACTGCTCCTCTGCTTGCGCTGCCTTCTGCTTTGATTCGGCCAACTCTACCTGTAATGCAAAAATTTCTTGGTCTTTAGTCTTCAGTAGAAGACTTACTTCAGATGCCTTATCGATTGTTGCTGCGGAATAGGCTCTCGCATACTGTGATAGCTTTGTTAGGTCATCGGAGGGGTCCAATTCCTCCTTCCATACTACATTACCTGTGACTTTTTTCTCTGGAAAGATAGAAGGTTGATCAGTCCTTCGTCTTTTCCTTGATCGCTTTACAACTGCTCTATGCCTCGGGCTGTAGAAAACATCCAGGGGAGGAATATCTTCTACCTGGAGAATGATTTGATCGGAGGGGTCCTTTGGAATTATCTCAACATCCTTAGAAATGGGTGGGCCGCTGGTTCCACTTAGAACCTCAGGTGAAGTGATGTCCTGTGTGTCATTTGTCTTGGAAGTGTTTGTATCTTTTGAACATTCCAAGCCACTAATGATAGAATGAAACTGCTGCCATTCCTGGAGCAATTTGGGGTCTATAGTAGTGTCCACATTGACATCAAGGGTGGTCTGTTTCTCCTTTTCGGCTTGGGACTCCTCCCGTTCTTTTTCCTGCTCTTTCTTCTGTTGTTCCTCTTGTTCCTTCTGTTGCCTTTCCTCATGTTCTTTCTTTAGCTGTTCCTCTTTCTCTTTCCTCTGTCTTTCCTCATTTTCCTTCCTTTTCCGTTCTTCTTGTGCTCTGTGCTGCTTTTCTGCTTGCTCTTTTCTCTGCCTTTCTGCCTGTTCTTTTTTATGATCTTCTGTTATAACAGGAGGTTGGCTCGACTGTTGCTGACCGGGCTCGCTTGATGATGTAGCTGGGGTCGTTGCCAGTAAATCTAGAGGCAGAGTTTGCAACCTCTGTTCTCTAAGTTTATTAAACTCAATTAACCCTTCATCATTATACTTCATTCTAGCGAGTTCTCTAGCCTGACCTATTGATTCGGTTGCAATGAACAGGTCGTCAAATATATCTTCTTTGTGCTCAAATTTTGTCAATTTGGCCTGTTCTAGTGCAGTATAGGCAACTTTACTTGGATCATATGGCCTATTGGGGATAGTCGCCAGAGTCAGAGATTGAATCTTTGTGGCTTCCTTTTCTGCATGTTTGAGGTCATGCAAGGTATACACACCACACCTCAAAGGAAAAGGGGGCCAACCTTGCTTTTTATTCTTCTTAAGTATTTGTGTAACACTCTCGGAAATGATTTGGTAAGAGATTTCCCTTGCTAGAAGTTTATCTGGTATGTACAGAGGGAGGACATGGGGTCTGGCTTGGCTACCGAAAACTCTTATGTAGGTAAACCTTTCCTCTCCAAACCAACTGGCTATTCTGGCTAAATCAAATTCGGCTTGATAAGAGATCTTGGGAGCAGGTCTATCAAAAATGGAATAATGAATAGGCAACATGAAACCATTACAAACTTGGTATAGATGATCTTTATAAGAAGACTTCCACAATTTCTGGTGATATATATGAATGGGTGAGGGGTCTTGCGCAGTCCACCTCCAGCCGAGTACTGGGAATTCAGAATTATAATAGAGGGTGTCTAGAATATAAGCGCTGTAGTAAAAAGGGGGAATTATCCTTTCAGTAACCCGGGTCTTGCTTCTAAACTCAAGCACAACTTGTGTTAGTTTCTCGGAAAGGATAGTGGCCCAATCCATGATTATACTGTTTACTGCTGCCTCCATTAGAGGAACCATTTCTATGGTAAAATTAGCAGAGTCATGCAATCCCCATAATCTACACATCATTATCCCCGCATAGCAATAAGGAGAAGCCAGAGAATCGACCGAGTACTTACCGGAAGATTCGTGCTTGTGTTTGGCTGGATTCTGTTTCCAATCCCGGATGGGTTCGGATTCTTTTTCATTATCGTTTGCAAACTTCTCCAGGAACGCCTTGTTATACACCTTCTCTGGCTCGGGCAAATGATACATTTGCCTTAGATCATCTGCCTTGAATGATCCGAAAATCCTCCCATCTCTGGTGCTAAAAGTTCTGTCCAAGATTGGAATTTCTTCAATCGCCCATCGCACGACGTCTGTGTATGGGAGAATTTGCTCTCTGGCCGCTATCCTGTGAAGGAAAGAGTCGGCCAAATCTTTGAGGGTGCTTTCAGACTTCTGAAGTAAATCTACACTAGCTTCTGTTACTGTCTTCACTGGTTGTTCTGCTTCAATCAAATTGTAAGTGCCTTGCCAAGTGGTTCTGGTGAGACCCGTACACGTAGTATCAGAAATTAAGCCCTTCTTCTTGTCTACGGCAGCTTGTCCTGCAACTGGTGTAGCGGAAGCGCCCGCGGTCTTCTTAGATTTCTTCCCCATCTTATTTGAGCTTCCTTCTATGGATGAATTCTGCACAGCGGCGCAAATATGCGTAATACAGAGAGATAACAATGAAAACTTGCAAGTGATGAGAACATATGCATAGGTGCGTAATAAGGGATTAGCCTTTAAAAATGGGCGCGGACACAATCCATGGAAAGATTTTAAGACTTATGATCTCATTAATTGGTCGTTTAAAACCTGTCATCCCTTAAATGCCCATTATATCGTTATTCGGCTGAATGATTCACTTAAGCGTGCAGTGGGCATTTTGGCGGTTGAGCATAGGTGAATGATTGCTTAACCGATCAAGCTTTAAATATGAATGAATTGTGATATCCCATCACTTAACGGCTTTTTATTGAAAACTGCGCTTTATCGCATCGCGTTGGGAGAATGAGGATTATAAAGTGCACATATAGTGTATCGCCGATCGCCGATAGCGATATCGGATCGCATCGGGGGTATGACCTATGCGCCTTAATGATGTGCATTGGATATTGCCGATTGCCGACTGCCGATTGCATAGCATCGGGGGAGAAAAGCCTTGAGCGCATTAAGACTTAAGTAAAGATTACCGCCGATATCCGATTGCCGATTTCGCATCGCATCGGGGCTAATAGCATGGGGCGCTTTAAAATGTGCATGAAGTATTGCCGATCGCCGATTGCGATATCGCATCGGCAGAAATCAATGTGCCGCTTATTTATATTTCTTATGTCATTGCGATATGCGATCTTGCGATCGCTTTATTGCAATGACAAAGATTTGCTTTATTTCTTTAGATGGGTTTTTCAAAAGGGTTTTATAAAATGAGTTCATTTGATTATCAGACCTTTTTGAACGATAAAAGTATTGATACCAATTAAACTTTAAAGGGACCCATTTCATATGTTAATATTTATAAATAAAAATGATATGAAATGGGGGGGTTGTTGTAGAGCACAACAATTGGCGATTCGCTGGAAGAACCAGTTATCTCTGGAAATTATAGAAATACTTAAGCTTTTTCAGAATAGAGTTTCAATCAAAAGGGGAAAATTCTAATATAACCAGATATATATGCATTCTGAATAAAATGAAACTATTTTGTTAACTTCCTCCCCTTTCTTAGAAAACAAATACATTCTTAGCTTTAAAATAGGCCTTTATTAGTTTATAATGATAAAACAGAAAACCTTTCCAAATTAGCTTTTAAAATGAACTCCTCCGTCATAGGTAGAGCCTCTGCTGCCAGCAAACGTTTATAGTTTCGACAGGGATACCTTTTAACCATGTAATTGTCCATTGTCCCATTCAATTAAGCGTGTGATTAACAGAATGAATTCAAAACATGTTTT
The DNA here is from genome assembly GCA_031772625.1 of Pinus tabuliformis. NCBI lineage: Eukaryota > Viridiplantae > Streptophyta > Pinopsida > Pinales > Pinaceae > Pinus > Pinus tabuliformis. The sequence continues at coordinate 1,066,483,702 of CM062811.1, forward strand.
CATATTTTGTATTTCATTTCCTTTTTCTGTTATTGATAAGATAAAAAGCCATTGTCCTGGTTTGGTGGCCAGCTATTTGACAAAGCCATTCACTGGTAGTAATCTAACTGAACAAGCTGGCTCGTGATGAGACCCCTTGTCTTGCAATTTCAAGCCATTACCCTGTTTTGGTATGCAGTATTGGTAATGTCAGTTAAACTATTTCCCTATGAACATGGTAAGCAGGCTTGTAATAAGACCTCTTATCTTTAATATCTTATATTTTAGAATTACACTCTGAATAATCATAAACTTTAGTGAATGGGATGAACAATTTTCTCCTTAAGAGTAAATGGATGACAGGATAAGAGTTGAGGATGCTGAAATTGGATTGGCTTCTATCTTAATATTGATAACCTTTTGAGACCAATTTTGAAAACAAAAATGATTTACAATACTTTTATGCTTTGAGAGGAGTTCACAAACTTGGACTGTAGTTTCAGAATACAAAGATACCTAATTTCCTAGAAATTATCCCTTTTGGTTAAGAGTTCTATTATTTAAAAGCAAATATTCATACTACTTCTGTGGGAAACTTTTCAAACACAGCAAAAGGTCAATAGTAAGTACCTTACAACATTATTTTCTGCAAATCCTACAAACTACAAAAATCTATCAAACTAAAAGGAGAAGGGGTTACCTCCTCAATTAAAGAATTTCTTCAAGATAAGGCCATTAACAGGGAGAGAATCTCTCAAACCTGATAAATCTTGCAATATAAATGTTGAATGGCCTATCTTTTCATAGATCTGAAATGGTCCAAGCCACAACTTTTGGAACTTGGAGTGTTTGCTCTTGTCCTCATGGGCTTTGTCCCATTTCAGAACTAAATCACCGACTTGGAATTGCTTTGAACCGGATGAGACTGAATCAAAAGCTGCTTTGATGACTTGCTGATGTTTGGCATGAGTAACTCTAGCTTTTTCTCTTTCCTCTTCTAATTTTAGAATTTGGTCATGTCTAAGCTGAATAGAAGAGGAAGGATTTTCCTCGATAAACTGCACCAGGGCTAGAGAAGGAAGAACAAGATTGGTGGGTAGTACTACTTCTTTTCCATACAAAAGATTGAACGGAGAGGTTCCTATAGAAGCTTTCTGTGTTATCCTATCAGCCCATAATGCAAACACTAAGGATTTGTGCCAGTTTCTATGATTTTGTTCGATAGTTCGCTTAATAATTTTGATCAAATTCTTATTAGTAGATTTTGCTAGACCATTACCCTGGGGATAGTAATTAGCAGAATACTTTAGCTTAAATCCTCTTTTAATAGCGAAATCAAACACAGCATTGCCTGATAAATAAGAAGCATTATCAAAAACAAGAGCATTTGGGACACCAAACCTGGTAATGATCAATTGATCTATGAATTCTATGATTGCTTCAGAATTTGCTATCTTCAAAGGGATGGCCTCCACCCACTTAGTAAAATAGTCAATAGCAGTAAGGATATACCTATGCTGTTTGGAAGAAGGTGGATTAATTTCCCCAATGATATCCAATCCCCATTGCTCAAATGGTTGTTCAATGTTGACTGGTTGCAAAGGGAAAGCCGGTTTCCGTTGTCTTCCACTAGAAGTTTGGCAATTGAGGCATTTCCTTACATACTCGTGGGCATCTCTAAATAGAGTGGGCCAATAATATCCAGCATGAATAATTTTGTGAGTTGTTGTGTCAGCTCCAAAATGTCCCCCTGCTGGTCCATCATGTAAGTCCTGCAAAACCTTTTGGGCTTAAGGTTTCTCAAGGCATCTTAATAAAATAGAATCATAATTCTTTTTAAAAAGCACATCATCAATAATTGTAAAACTCTTCGCTTTTAACCTGATGGCCCTTTTGTTCTTGTAAGACAGATTTGGAGGTGCATAACCATTCTTTAAATAAAAGATTAAATCTGCATATTGAGATTCAGAATTAGTAACATTTATCTGATTGATTTCTTCAGCTTGATCTGTATCGCTTGATTCAGGAATGTTGGATGCTCCTGCCAATATCCTGCAAAAACCTTGACCCCTAACAATCTTTGCTGGCCTAATTTCTAAGTCATACTCTTGAAGCGCTGTGACCCAATTTGCCCTTTTTTCACCCAGTTCTTTTTGAATTAGTAGTCGCCTTACTGCTGGGAAAGGAACTATGACTTTTGTGTGGGTTTTCAGAAGGAAGGGTCTATAATGTTTGACTGCTTTAAATACAGCAAAGGCTTGTTTTTCTACGTCGGAGTAATTCAATTCGGCACCCTGAAGATTTGAGCTAAAGAATGAGATGGGTGCTTCCAAATTATGATCATTTAGTTGCGTGAGTACTGCAGCATAAGATAAGTCGGATGCAGTGGTATACAATGTAAAATGATTGGAAAAATTTGGAGTATTTAAGGCTGGGGCATTGATTCTTGATTGCTTGATTAGATCAAAAGCTTCCTTTTCTGTCGATCCCCACTTAAAGACCGAATTCTTCTTGATCATTGTTTGAAGTGGCAAAATAATTTGAGAAAAATCTGGAACAAATCTTTTAACAAAATTGATCTGGCCTAAAAATGACTGCATCGATTTTTTATTGTAAGGGAATGGGATTTCAGAGATTTCTTTGATCCGATCAGGATCAATATAAATGCCATCTTTGGACATGATAAACCCCAAGAGCTTCCCTTGATCAAGAGCAAAGAATGACTTTTTTGGGTTCAGAGAAATACCATATCTTTTGCAGCGTTGAAAAATTTGGCTTAAGTCATGCAAATGATTAGACCTCTCTTTAGAGAATACAATTATATCATCTAGATAGACGACTACTGTTTTATTAATCAACCCTCTAAAAGCTGTATCCATAGCTCTTTGGAATGTCGCTCCCACATTTATAAGTCCAAACGGCATTTTTTGATATGCATATGTTCCCCATTTTGTTCTAAATGTAGTTTTAAGCTGGTTGTCAGGATGAACCAGGACTTGGTTGTATCCTGAGAAACCGTCTAGAAAGGACATCAATTCAGAGCCTGCCACTGATTGAAGTATTTGCTCCATAGTAGGCAATGAGAAATTGTCTTTCAAGCTTGCTTTGTTCAAGTTTCTGAAATCAATACAAATTCGAATGTAGCCATTTTTCTTTCTGACTGGCACCATATTAGAGACCCAGTTTGAGTGTCGGACTGGAAAAATAATCTTGGCTTTCAGGAGTTTGTTAAGTTCCGACTTTATCTGGCTTTCTAAGTTTGGGTGAATTTTTCTTAACTTCTGCTGGATTGGTTTTTGATCGGGAAGCATTGGAATGGTATGTTGGATAATAGATGTGTCATAAGTCTTCAAATCATCGTATTTCCAAGCAAAAATTTGTTTATTTTTTTTTAACAGTTTAATAAATGCCTCTTCGTCTGAAGAAAGTCCTAATCCTAAATTGATATTTTGAGGAGCTTGCTCAGTACCTAAATTTATCAATTCAAACCTTAGGGTAGAGCTTTGAAGCTTTGCATTAATTACAGGTTTAAACCTGTCTTTAATATCATAAAGATCTTCTAGCTTTACTACAGGTTTAGGAATTGCATTTCTTGAGGTGTTTCTTTCATTTGGGAGTCATGCTCATCTTCTTCAATGATTTGATTATCATAGGACTTTTCAGAAGTTAAGAATTGTAAAATATCCTCATCATGGTTGAATACTCTCCAATTAGTGACATTATCAGGAATTGAAGGCCTAAAAATCAATTCTACGGAAAATCTATCAGGGTTGTAATCTTCCGAAGGTAGAAGCTTGGAAGCTACATTGGCTAGTAGGTCGGCTGCCGAGTTTTGTGACCTAGGAATGGAGGAAATGTTGAATGCCGAAAAATGTGAGGTAAGATCTTGCACTAGCGATTGATAATGCTTGAGGTGGTTTGAGAGACAATGAATTGCATTTCTCACCTGTTTAACAATTATTTCAGAATCGCCGAATACTTTTAGATATTGTACTTTAAGGCCGATTGCTTTATATAATCCCTAGACTAAAGCTTCATATTCGGCCGTATTGTTAGTGCATTCAAATTCTAATCTACAAGACAGCATTGTTTTTTCCCCATGTGGACTAACCAAAACACATCCTGCTCCTGAGCCTTCGCTCGACTTGGAGCCATCAAAATATAAAGACCAAAATAAAGGAGTATTAACAACCATATTTACAGTTTTCTCATCATCATTGAAACATCTAGATTTATCTGTTTGTGAAAAATTCTCAATCTGAGATGAAAAATGATCAACTGAGAAAGGTGAGGGTTGGGCAACAAAGTTGCCAAAGAATGACTCTGATGAATAATTCCCCAAAATTTTGTTGTTGAATGCTACGGGCTGGTTTTCTTGTTCAAATTCAGTAACTGTGTGGGTCATATGTTTTTCTCAATCGATCCTTATTTGATTTGGCTTACCCTTATAGGGAAGCCACATGTGTGACCAATCAGTGGAAATATACCCATGCAATTTTTCGGACCAATCCCTACTCAAAATTAAACCGTAAAACTCGGGTATGTCGGCAATTAGGATGTCAATCCTTTGTACTATCCTGGGATCAGCAGACAACCTGATAGTTACGGAATTAATTTCTCCTACAACCTGCACTTTGGTCCTGTCCAACTATACAATATGAATAGAAGACTTCTGGGGTTCAATGCTCAGTTTAGAACAAACTGAAGCTGGCATTATGTTAGATGATGCCCCTGAGTCAATTAAACAGTTGTGCAGGTTTCGATTATAGATCTCATAGGTTAGAAGGAATGGTGGAGTATGAGAATTTGATCTATCTCCAATCAGAACTGAATCGGTAGCTTCAACCATACCGGGAGGAGGTTGGCCTGAATCATTAGCAGCTTTTGCACTGGGAAGAGGTGTAGAGGGAACCGCATTCAATTCTTTAAGAAGTAATTTTTGCTGATGCTTTAATTTACTAAGTTCAAACATGGTTATGTTTGCTTTAGTTTTCTTCATGTCATCAAAATTGTTGTATTCCATTGAATCGGATACCACCAACGTTTTAGATGTTGAAGGAGAATTAGAAGTTGAAGGCTGGTTTTGGGGAACTACTGCGGGTGATTTCTTTGGAGGTACTTTTTCCTTTGTTGTGGCAGCACCTGCACTCCTTTTCTTTGAAGTTGCCTGGACAGGTTCAGAAGTACTTCTACTTCTAGTAGTGACCGGGAAGGCTTCTTCTTCATTGTCGGTATCAGAGTTAGGGAGTATAAAATCCCACATTCCGTGGCATTCAGCTACTTCTTCTTCATCATCAGTTTGTGAGGTTGTTTCCTCCTCCTCTTCTTCTTGCTCTGAATCTGCGTTAGATATGACATTTGGTGGCTTTGATTCAGTTCTCTTATAGGTCCTAAATGGTCTTTTGTTTGAGGTTTCGGCGACCTGTTTCTTTATGTCAACCATTTCGTTAGACAAAGTTTTCAGGACCTTTTGCAAACCCTCCATGTCATATGGGTCCTTTGGGGTTTTCTTCTTAGAATCTTCTTTGAAAGAGACTTTTTTGGCTTTTCTGTCTTCCAGAGCAGCTTTCTTCTCTAGAGCATTGATGCGCTTTTCTACAGCAAGTGCTTCTTTCATGTTTTCAGCTAAGGTAGGTTTCCCTGCCCTGTCTACAAAAATAGCTATATTGGCAGGTAGGGTGGTGATATACCATTCACTACAAATTTGTTCACTTGGTTTGGAAGCTGTAGGGATTTTATTCAGGAGTTTATTGAAACGAGCATTAAATTCCTTAATTGGTTCCCTATGTTCAATTCTCAGATTGGAGAGATTGTTTATTAGAGTAGCCAAAGACCTATCATCTCCATATTTGGTAAGAAACTGCTCTTGGCAAGTGTTCCAACTGGTAATGGAACCAGAGGGTAGAGAAAAATACCAGGATCCTGCTGATCCTTGCAAGGTATAAGGGAAAATCCTAACAACAACATCTTCTTCTGCTACTCCTTTCAAGTTGACTGCCAACATGAAATTATTGATGTGTTCCTCAGCCTGGGTTCCATCATCTGGATTAAACTTGGGGAGCCATTTTTCAGGATAATCTGGTAATGGATGCAATGGTGCAGGCATATTGACTGCACCAGGTCTGGTCCATGGATCTGCCATTGTAATAGCAACAGTGGTTGATACTACTGTTGGAATTCCAGATGTATGAGAAGGAAATAATATTGAGGAGTGGGCAGGTTGAGATATTGAAGCTTCTAATCCCTGGTGAACAACAATATGTAATGGAGGAGTGGATGATTGACTTTGCAGAGGAGAAGATGGAATGGAGGATATGGATGAAAGCTCTCCACTATCGGATCCTTCAGTATATTTTTTAGCCTTTTTCCTTTTGGGTAAAGGGAACTCAGTTGGTTCAATATCGAGCTTTTCGCTTTGAAGTCTAGTAAGAGGATGAGATAAATTGAACTGCGAAGTCGCACTGCTTTGTGATACCTCAGATTTCTGTGGCGAAATCGAGAAGCTCTGAAGTTTGTGGATAAGAGACTGAACTTCAGGTGATTCAAGACTTAATTGTTCTGGAGTATGATGGGTTTGAGTAGTGGTAGTTGATTCCTCTTCTTCTGGATGGTATGCTGGAGAACCAGCATGCGATTGAGAAGTACGAGGAGATTTGGAGGGAGAATTACTCTTAGAGTGGTTTGCAGATTTAGGTTTGCTTGCCATTCACAGTCAGGCCCTCCTTCTAGCGCCAAAAGTGTTGATGCCTCGAAAATCGCTGCAACAACATTGGGGAAACCACCCGGTCCGGACCTTAGTACAGCTCCTTTTCTGTTTGGAATAGTGGCTCCGACTGGGGATAGTGGGACCAGTTTCCCAAAAATAGATAAACGGGATGAATGAATGACTTATAGAGTATGCTAGCGGTAAGCGAATAAATAAAACTATCAGCAAGAATATAATAACTACGATCTATCCCGGGGACTTATTGAGCTCTAAAGCGTAGCGTTTGATGGTCTGTGTCTAAAGACAGGCATATAGATGACTCCGTCTTTAAGACATAGATATTAATTCATTCAAGATTGCCGTGCCTAAATAGTTAAGCAAAGCGATTAAAGCGAAATTACCACACTTTATCATTTATATCATTGGCATACGCATGATTAAAACAAAAGGCACATCATAAAACATCCAATAGTGGAATGAATAAAGATCTGTTGTTACAGCGCATGCATATAATCAACAATAGCAAGAATAATCACATAACAATTCATATAAAAGGAATGAATTTAGACATAGATAGAAATACCATATGAGCTGCTTGACACTCCCAAATATCAATCGCTATTTGTAGTTCTTCCTTCAATGCAAAAACATTCTCAACAACGACAATAGTGCACAATTGCATAAAGAAGCTTCCTTGTTAAATTAAGAACAATTGGCCCAGTTTCATAAAAGAATATTGACTGAAGCACAATAGTGAAAACTTCAGTCTTTTAAGTCTGTTACAAAACTTTACGACCCTTTCTAAAAACATGAAAGGGTCTATAAATACTAAATTAATCTAAACATCTAATAAACAAAAATCCTACATAATTGGCATCAATAACTTTTGATCCTATTTTTGGCCAGCGAGCTGGCAAGCGGGAACATGATTCATCAAGTCGGCTGCTTTCCCTTGAATCTAAGCTGACTTATCGCAAGCATTGGCTCTACTTCAGGAGGTTTGTTGAGGCGCGAACTGAGCTGGGCGGCATAGGTGGCATCCTGAATATCGAGAATTATACACCCGATTGCATCTGTTAAACACTTAAGGGCGACTCTCTGTGTGTGTGGCTTAATTAGGAAGAGCCAATAGGCATCGAAGGTCAAACTGTTAACCCCAACGATTAATCTCCCCTTTTCCTCCAAGTCAGGATAACACGTTTGCTCCAATATGTTTGTTGTTGTTATCTTTCCTGGCGTACATTGGGAAATCATATTCGCTAAGTAGAGAGTGTTGTTAACTAGATCAACCAGATTGCTGGAAGTTGATTTACACCTTGAAGCTGCCCTTTCTGCTTTCATCATCTGAGTGTGCCATTCTGTGAAAAGTATGTCTTTATATGTTTCTGAAATATTGGGCAAATTTGCTTCTCTCCCTTGATCAGAATCTTGCCAGTCAAGATATCCAGTTATGATCTCTTCGACCTGGTCTAACTCATTTCTGGCCATCTCTACCTGCTGATTTATGGATGTCGTTAGCTCACACAATGGCTCTGCCTGAGCGATTTGTTGACACAGGAGCCTAATCTGGGATATCAATGCACTGTTGATTAGTGATGCTTCTTTTCTGAATTCTGCCACTTGTGAAGTGCCCTTTGTTTTTTCGAGCTGCGATGACAATTGAGCGATTTGCTCATCCTTTGTTTTCATCATTTGCTCATTCGCTGCTCTTAATTGTGCTAATGCCTCCGACAATTCCTTTTGTTTCTGGATTGCGCTTAGGTCGATCCTTTGCCTTTCTTCCTGCAATTGCTGGGTTAATTGATTGTTCATTTGTCGTTGTGCCAGCAACTGCTCCTCTGCTTGCGCTGCCTTCTGCTTTGATTCAGCCAACTCTACTTGTAATGCAAAAATTTCTTGGTCTTTAGTCTTCAGTAGAAGACTTACCTCAGATGCCTTATCGATTGTTGCTGCGGAATAGGCTCCCGCATACTGTGACAGCTTTGTTAGGTCATCGGAGGGGTCCAATTCCTCCTTCCATACTACATTACCTGTGACTGTTTGCTCTGGAAAGATAGAAGGTTGATCAGTCATTCGTCTTTTCCTTGATCGCTTTACAACTGCTCTATGCCTCGGGCTGTAGAAAACATCCAGGGGAGGAATATCTTCTACCTAGAGAATGATTTGATCGGAGGGGTCCTTTGGAATTATCTCAACATCCTTAGAAATGGGTGGGCCGCTGGTTCCACTTAGAACCTCAGGTGAAGTGATGTCCTGTGTGTCATTTGTCTTGGAAGTGTCTGTATCTTTTGAACATTCGAAGCCACTGATGATAGAATGAAACTGCTGCCATTCCTGGAGCAATTTGGGGTCTATAGTAGTGTCCACATTGACATCAGGGGTGGTCTGTTTCTCCTTTTCGGCTTGGGACTCCTCCCGTTCATTTTCCTGCTCTTTCTTCTGTTGTTCCTCTTGTTCCTTCTGTTGCCTTTCCTCATGTTCTTTCTTTAGCTGTTCCTCTTTCTCTTTCCTCTGTCTTTCCTCATTTTCCTTCCTTTGTCGTTCTTCTTGTGCTCTGTGCTGCTTTTCTGCTTTCTCTTTTCTCTGCCTTTCTGCCTGTTCTTTTTTATGATCTTTTGTTATAACAGGAGGTTGGCTCGACTGTTGCCGACCGGGCTCGCTTGATGATGTAGCTGGGGTCGTTGCCAGTAAATCTAGAGGCAGAGTTTGCAACCTCTGTTCTCTAAGTTTATTAAACTCAGTTAACCCTTCATCATTATACTTCATTCTAGCGAGTTCTCTAGCCTGACCTATTGATTCGGTTGCAATGAACAGGTCGTCAAATATATCTTCTTTGTGCTCAAATTTTGTCAATTTGGCCTGTTCTAGTGCAGTATAGGCAACTTTACTTGGATCATATGGCTTATTGGGGATAGTCACCAGAGTCAGAGATTGAATCTTTGTGTCTTCCTTTTCTGCATGTTTGAGGTCATGCAAGGTATACACACCACACCTCAAAGGAAAAGGGGGCTAGCCTTGCTTTTTATTCTTCTTAAGTTTTTGTGTAACACTCTCGAAAATGATTTGGTAAGAGATTTCCCTTGCTAGAAGTTTATCTGGTATGTACAGAGGGAGGACATGGGGTCTGGCTTGGCTGCCGAAAACTCTTATGTAGGTAAACCTTTCCTCTCCAAACCAACTGGCTATTCCGGCTAAATCAAATCCAGCTTGATAAGAGATCTTGGGAGCAGGTCTATCAAAAATGGAATAATGAATAGGCAACATGAAACCATTACAAACTTGGTATAGATGATCTTTATAAGAAGACTTCCACAATTTCTGGTGATATATATGAATGGGTGAGGGGTCTTGCGCAGTCCACCTCCAACCGAGTACTGGGAATTCAGAATTATAACAGAGGGTGTCTAGAATATAAGCGCTGTAGTAAAATGGGGGAATTATCCTTTCAGTAACCCGGGTCTTGCTTCTAAACTCAAGCACAGCTTGTGCTAGTTTGTCGGAAAGGATAGTGGCCCAATCCATGATTATACTGTTTACTGCTGCCTCCATTAGAGGAACCATTTCTATGGTAAAATTAGCAGAGTCATGCAATCCCCATAATCTACACATCATTATCCCCGCATAGCAATAAGGAGAAGCCAGAGAATCGACCGAGTACTTACTGGAAGATTCGTGCTTGTGTTTGGCTGGATTCTGTCTCCAATCCCGGATGGGTTCGGATTCTTTTTCATTATCGTTTGCAAACTTGTCCAGGAACGCCTTGTTATACACCTTCTCTGGCTCGAGTAAATGATACATTTGCCTTAGATCATCTGCCTTGAATGATCCGAAAATCCTCCCATCTCTGGTGCTAAAAGTTCTATCCAAGATTGGAATTTCTTCAATCGCCCATCGCACGACGTCTGTGTATGGGAGAATTTGCTCTCTGGCCGCTATCCTGTGAAGGAAAGAGTCGGCCAAATCTTTGAGGGTGCTTTCAGACTTCCGAAGTAAATCTACACTAGCTTCTGTTACTATCTTCAATGGTTGTTCGGCTTCAATCAAATTGTAAGTGCCTTGCCAAGTGGTTCTGGTGAGACCCGTGCACGTAGTATCAGAAATTAAGCCCTTCTTCTTGTCCACGGCAGCTTGTCCTGCAACTGGTGTAGCAGAAGCGCCTGCGGTCTTCTTAGATTTCTTCCCCATCTTATTTGAGCTTCCTTCTATGGATGAATTCTGCACAGCGGCGCAAATATGCGTAATACAGAGAGATAACAATGAAAACTTGCAAGTGATGAGAACATATGCATAGGTGCGTAATAAGGGATTAGCCTTTAAAAATGGGCGCGGACACAATCCATGGAAATATTTTAAGACTTATGATCTCATTAATTGGCCGTTTAAAACCTCTCATCCCTTAAATGCCCATTATATCGTTATTCGGCTGAATGATTCACTTAAGCGTGCAGTGGGCGTTTTGGCGGTTGAGCGCAGGTGAATGATTGCTTAACCGATCAAGCTTTAAATATGAATGAATTGTGATATCCCATCACTTAACGGCTTTTTATTGAAAACTGCGCTTTATCGCATCGCGTCGGGAGAATGAGGATTATAAAGTGCACGTATAGTGTATCGCTGATCGCCGATAGCGATATCGGATCGCATCGGGGGTATGACCTGTGCGCCTTAATGATGTGCATTGGATATTGCTGATTGCCGACTGCCGATTGCATCGCATTGGGGGAGAAAAGCCTTGAGCGCATTAAGACTTAAGTAAAGATTACCGCCGATATCCGATTGCCGATTTCGCATCGCATCGGGGCTAATAGCATGGGGCGCTTTAAAATGTGCATGAAGTATTGCCGATCGCCGATTGCGATATCGCATCGGCGGAAATCAATGTGCCGCTTATTTATATTTCTTATGTCATTGCGATATGCGATCTTGTGATCGCTTTATCGCAATGACAAAGATTTGCTTTATTTCTTTAAATGGGTTTTTCAAAAGGGTTTTATAAAATGAGTTCATTTGATTATCGAACCTTTTTCAATGATAAAAGTATTGATACCAATTAAACTTTAAAGGGACCCATTTCATATGTTAATATTTATAAATAAAAATGATATGAAATGGGGGGGTTGTTGTAGAGCACAACAGGTTCATACTTCAATGCAAGCTCAGATAAGTTCTTATTGACATAATAAATTACATTTCTCTTGTTATTTTGTTCATCCTAGATTAACACCCTAGCGATGGCTACATATGAGGCTGATAGGTATAGGGTATAGTGTTTGATGTTTTCAGGTGGGTTAATCAAGGGAACTTGAGATAATGCATCTATTAAAGCTTCAGATGATTTTTGATCTTGATCATCCCAATGGAAGGGAATATCCTGATGAAGGAGGCGCAGGAAAGCTTGCACACAAGTAGCGTAATCAAGGACAAAGCGTCATAAGAAATTGGCCTTATAGTGCAAGCTTTATAATTGTTTCAATTTTTTTTGAAGGTGGTACCTCCTTAATGGATTGTACTTTGAGAGGGTTAACTCTGATACCTTGCTAGGAAACTATAAAGCCTAGTATTCTTCCAGCATTGACACAAAATACACACTTGAGAGGGTTCAAGCCTAGGTTATATTTTCAACATCTATGAAAGACCACGTGGAGATCCTTCAAATGGTTACAAAACTTCTTTTATTGTACTGTAAGGTCATTTATATACGTGAGGATAAGATGAGCTAAATTATGGAAGATATAATTCAGGGCCCGCTAGAAGGTGGCACCAACATTTTTAAGACCAAAAGGCATAAATTGGTATGTGAATTTACCCCAAGGGGTTTTGAACGTTGTTTTATATTGATTTGTATGGTGAATATGGATTTGGTTATACCCAGATAAACCTTCCATGAAGGATAGGGCCTTTTGATTAGCGCAAGTGTCGATGACTTCGTCTATGAATGGCATACAATATTTGTCTTTTTGAAAATATTTCTTCAGATATTGGAAATCAATACGAACACTGATGGTGCCCTATTTTGTCATGATGGGTACAGGGTTAAGAACCCAAGATGTGTAACAGATAGGACATATGAACTCAACATTTTGGAGTTTATTGATTTCCTGTTATATTGCTTCTACCTTAGAAGGATGTAACTCATGGTGTTGATGCCTAATAGGATGGGTGTTAGGCCATGTGGCAGTATGGTGTTCCACGATGGTGGGGCTAATGTTTGGCATCTCAAAGTAATCTCATGCAAAAATATCCCTGTATTCTTGGAACAACGATGTGTATGTGGTTATTTCTTTGGAGAGCATGCTGCCCCTAGGGAGATCTCTTCGACCATTCCAGGTTTGTTTGATATATTTACCTTGATGGTAGGTGAAATATTTGACACATTCCCTTCCTCAAACACATCAAGTTTCATGATGGGATTCTTGAACCAATCGACCTTTCCTGGTGGTAGGAAATATTTTGACTCTATGGCGCAGATATCATGGGTTGGTGCGCTAGTGGGTACAAGCATTTTTTTTAGGTATAAAAAACAAATGATGGTGCATGGCATCCCATGGAAATATGGGTTCCATCATGGCCTTTATAATATCATCATATGAGTGAAACATATTATGCAATGTTGACTTGGATTGTGCCAGGTCTTAAGGTTGGGGTTTAGACCTGGTTGTGCTCGTTGACAAGCAAGAATATTATTCACTGGTTGATTTCGTGGAACCAATTGAGATTGACATTGTGTAGATGGGATGGCTCTACACTATTGATGGTGTGACCACTAGTGGGGTGGATTTGTAGTATTGGTGCCAAAACCTGATGAGTAAATAATAGTAATAATGGTTCCTACAAATGAAGAAATGAATTGTATATTTTGTTACGTGTCGTCAACAATAGGTGGTGTTAGAATTTCACTTATGCTGGGTTTATGCCATGTACGAGGAAGTTCTTGGAGTCTTGTTGGTTTACAAGGGGTAAAATTATCTTCCTCAATAGGAGTTTCATGATGAATCCTATGCTTTTGAAATGTTTGTAACATATGACATGTCTTAGTGATATGGGAGGTATTGGTACAGATATTGCACACCGGAATAGAACTAATTGAATAGATAGTGTCGGTGGTAGTACTAAGCATAGTATGAGATGATGGCGCTTGGTTGAAGTGATGAGATGGGACATCTTGGGGTGGTATCTATCTCTAGATATTAGTATTGGCGTGATGTGACTTCCTAGTGTGGGTTTTCCTCAATGTTTATCTCATTGTGCGAAAGCATGGAAGGTACTGACAATTCCTTGTATGATGTGATTGAGAGAAGATGAAAAACTAACATCATGTGATTTTCTCTTGATTGGAGAGATGGATTTGTGGAATTTGGACCACTAAGTGAAAGATGTCTTTAAACTTACTTAATTCACAACATTGATTTACCAAGTTGTTGGGTTTATCACATAAGGCACATGTGAGGGGTGATCTTATTTTCGAGATGACCTTACATCTGTTCTGCCCGATCTAGATTGATGATGATGAGGGGAGTTGTAATAATGGGGGCCTAGCTAAACTATTGGCAGCGATTTCTCCTCAAACACATATAAAATGGACCTAGATTCTTCATTCCCTCGTGGTGTGGTATGATTTGATGGTTTGGTATATTACTTGAATAAATCAGAATTCTCAGTGATAAATCACCACATGAATCCTAACATAGAATGGAATCAAGAAAGATGGCGAAAATATCACACATGATTATTTATTGCAAAAATTTGGGAAGTGTGTCATCTGTGCCTGGGTCTAGTCCTTTGAGCGACATGGATAACCAAATACAATCGGTTAAAGGCCCTTAATTCAAGACATTGGTTGATCAAATGATCACATTCACCACATAAAGCACAAGTGTGTGTTTGTAGGGGTGTCGCTGGTTCAGGTTGCCTTCGATGATGGTGAGAGGTTGATGGACTAGATGAGGTATAAGAGAAAGAATCTTCTTCCCTCACGATGTAAAATGCATTTTTTGATCCATCCTCTGTAGGGAGTAATAGGGTATTTGTTTGAATGAGTGCACCTAACACATCTTGATATAGAGGGATTTTGGGGCAATGATGAGTGCAATTCCCGTATTCTGCACATATGGAAAATACATGGTTGGTACGAAATGTATTATGATGCACATATGTTTTGTTTAATCTAGTAGAGGGAGGATGGTTCACTAGTGCTCCTGTGGTATGCAAAAGAGATTTGAGCTTGTTTAACTTGGGGCACCTATTGGTGGGGTGCCCAATTGTTTCACACAAAGAAAAGGGTTGAGAGACCTTAGAGGGGGGGAGTGTTTGAAGTTTCCACCTTTTTACCTTTTTTCTTATCCCTTGTTCTAACACTGGCTAGTGTATGTGCAAGTGTTGCTTGTGTTGTTGTGTTATCTTGAGGAGGAATAAGACTGACGACCATTGGAGTGATTCTTGAGCTTTCTAACATGGCCTGAGGGGCTAGATACTAGACTGACATCATGAGAGCCATTTGGTGCAATGTGATCTGGACTTAAATAGGAACGCAACAAATTACAGATATAACCATAAATACAAAGATGCAACAGAAATAGCACTTCATTTCATTAATATCAAATACTAAAATATGCTTACAAACAGAATGGAAATAAGGGTAGGGCAAGCGATGGTAGCTTATCTCTAAGATGATATGTGGCGGCTATATGCCTCTGAACTATGTTACAATGAGGCTTAGAGGCCTATTTACTATTGATAAAAAATGGAAAACCATAAACATCCAAAAACTAACCCTAGGAGATGAAGCGCCAAAACTATGGGTCTCGTTTAGGTAAATTGGTACATCAACTTCGTGGGGTTGTAACTTTGGCATACGATCTCCGCTTGACGTGAAAGACATCCCATTATAAATATCTATATAAGGACCTTGATTGTCCTTGGTTTTGCCAAAAAAATGTCGTTTAGGGCCTCAAAATGGGTCCAAAAGTTTAGGACCCAAAAAACTACCAAAAATAGTAAATTGTGCTACAATTAAGGAAACTGAAAATCTCAAAGATAGAGTGGTGGGGGTCCCATGGAATAGGCATGTGGACATCAATATCCACTTGGATCAATACTCCCCCCTTAGGAAGAAATGGTTCCCATTGCGTTGAGTGCATCCATGAGATGGTGAAACTTCTGCTAGTGTGAGTTGTTCTACAATGTCTGATGTGTCCAGTAATGGTGGGAAGCACGGTCGAAGGCAATCCATATTGAACACTGGGGGAATGTTTCACTCCAAAGCACTATCTCCCATAGCCTTGGTAATGGTGTAAGCACCATATTGGAGTCGTTTGAGCTTTCGATGGGCTTTGGTAAGGTGTTCTTTCTACAAATGCAACCAAACTTTGTCAACCACCAAAAAATTGTGTGGCACTTGATGTTGGTCATGTCGCTACTTATACTTGGAATTTTCCATAATGGAGTGGTGATATATCAGCCCATTGGGTAGAGGTGCTCTAGAAGTCAGATCAAATGAATGCTTGACTTGACAGTGCAAGGGTGCCCCTGTGGGTGAGGAGAATATGTCTTTGTATTCTTCCACGACCGTATCCACCTACTTCTCCTGCATGGAGGAACCCTTCCCAGGGGCCATGGATGTGGCTACACTCTCCCCCTTACTTTGCGAGTGAACCACAAATAAAATAAATTTCCTAGTTTGTAAATGACCTTACTGCATTTCTTAGTAGATACCAAAGAGATGGTTGTAGGAGGAGTTACCTCAGGTATCCTGTATAACATATTACCTAAAGAAATAATAATAGAATGAGGTCTCGACTCATATATGACATGTTATGAAACCAGCTCAAGAAAAAGATAGAAAAGATAGATCAACGCCTTAGAATTCAACCTCTTCGAGGGGGCAACCTCCTTTACATTACATAAATGAACAATTCCTGGATGATACAAATGAAAAGACCTCCTTTCTATATATAGGAGTCTAAGGGGTCATAACATAATCAGAGCCGACATAACAATAATAATGTAAGGGCACAATAATAACAATAGTGGGCTTCTATGAGGCACAATAGTAACAATATGGGCACTACATCGGTACATCAATATAATAAGTGGGTTGTAATAATAACAATAAGGGGTTACACTAGTAGTATAGGGTCCTAACATGCCCCTCTCCTCCAAAAAGCATTGTTCTCAACGCTTGAGTAGTTATTGATGCTTCTGCATAAAATTCTTGTCCTCCCATGTGGAATGTTTAGTGGGTATGTTCTTCCACTTGATGAGATACTCTGAAACTGATCGATTTTGTAGCTATCGGTTTCTTGTTTCTATGATTGCTCTAGGTTCCAATATGATTTTTCCTTCCTCTTCAATTTCTGGCAATATTGTTTGAATTGGGATCTTTTGAAACTTTTGAATAAGTGGCCATACTTCTTCGTCCTTCTTCCATTCATCCCTTGCTTCATTTATCCAATTTGGTTGGATTATAGAAATAGCACAAAACAATGCTTCCACATCCTCGTCCTTGAAGAGTCTTCCCATTCGGTAAGGTCGCCATTTTTTAAGTGCATGTAGTATTTCCAACATTTCCTTCTCATAAATAGCGTGCTTGAGATGTAGCAGTAAAAATACCCAATCACCTACATCAAAACATTTTTCACTGCGATGTTGATCTACCCGTTGTTTTGTTTGATTTTGCACCGAAGTGGCGTTATCCTTTAAAATTTGGAGAACTTGTTGTTGATGCTCAATGTGATCTTTCATTGCTTGAACCTTTTTTTCTTGATATGTCCTTCTATCTCTAGAGTTTGAGGAGTGGTAATTTCTTCCAATCCTTTACAAGATATGGTCGGATTCATTTCTTGATGCTCGATGTGATCTTTCACTTCTTGAACATTTTTCTTCTTGATATGTCCTTCTATCTTGATAGTTTGAGGAGTGGTAATTTTGACCAATGAATTACAATATATGGTTGGATTCATTTCTTCTTTATCAATGTGATCTTTCACTTCTTGCACCTTTTTCTTCTTGATATGTCCTTCTATGTTGAGAGTTTGAGGAGTGGTAATTCTTGCCAATGCTTTACAAGATATGGTCTGATTCATTTCTTCTTTCTCTGGGGTGGGGTCATGGCATATATCTTCTTATTTTTGATGTTTCTTGATCCTTTTCTTCCTCCTCTTCATATTCTATGTAAAATAATTTCTTCTCAGCACACTTATGACCTTTAGTGCATTTGCTATCACAATTGTAACAAAGCCCTTTTTCTCTTTTTTCTTCCAATTGTTGTGGTGTAACCCTTGTAGGTTGTAGAAGGTTAGGAGAAACAACACTTCCATCTTTATAGTTGTGAGGGGTATGCTTCTTGGTTTCCATAATTTTTCTTTCCACTATGTCACAAAGCCCTTTTACTCTTTCCAATTGTTGTGGTGTTGCTCTAAAGAAGGTGTTGCTCTTTGTATCCTCATAATGTGCTATCATTTCCTCCGTGAAAATTGACCACGTAACAAGTTGTTTATGAGAACAAAGCCCTTCATACCATAAAAATTGATCCAGTTCTAAATATGAAGATGCAATACATACCTTTTGTAACAGTGGTACACCATGTAGATCAAAATATTGCTCCATCTGAAGTATCCAATTTACCAGATCCTTGCCATCAAACTTCCTCATCTTGCTTTTTCTTGATTTTAGGAGCTCGATCTTGAAATGACCGTAACTCTGTACTTTCATATCTTTAAGTTTTGAAATTGAGACCTGTAGTAGCCCTCTGTGTCCTCTTTCCAATGCCACCAGTATGATATAAATTGGATTCCCCAAGAAAGAGTTATGCACAATCTCCCAAGATGACCTGATTATATACCTTTCCAGAAGAGAGAACTTGTATGAAGTGCCACGTGTCACTGTTTCGACCTTTGGCTCTAAAAAATATATACAAGAAACTACAGTCCGTCCTCTTTTTGTACCTTCTGACGAAATTTCAATCCAATGCTCAGAGAGAAAGTTATGACGATTTTCCCCAGGTCACCTGTTTGGAATGTAGTTCATGAGTCTTCAAAAAGACCAACTTCCTCAGATAATATCTCCGCAAATATAGTGCGAAAAGCTCTGAAATTCGGACCCGAGGTTCAGTGTGAGTTCTTCTCAAATGGGTTTTCTCTTTAGATTCTGAAACATTGCAGAAATAAAGTTATAGAGAAAATTCCATGATGACCTATTTGGAGCAGCGAAACCCTAGAATCCAAAGCGCTGATACCAAATGTTATGAAACCAGCTCAAGAAAAAGATAGTAAAGATAGATCAACACCTTAGAATTCAGCCTCTTCGAGGGGGCAACCTCCTTTACATTACATAAATGAACAATTCTTGGATGATACAAATGAAAAGACCTCCTTTCTATATATAGGAGTCTAAGGGGTCATAACATAATCAGAGCCGACATAACAATAATAATGTAAGGGCACAATAATAACAATAGTGGGCTTCTATGGGGCACAATAGTAACAATATGGGCACTACATGGGTACATCAATATAATAAGTGGGTTGTACTAAGTGGGTACATCAATATAATAAGGGGTTACACTAGTAGTATAGGGGCCTAACATGACATGTCACTTCCACAAGTATGGTTGTCCTAATATTACATCACAAATGTCAAGAGGCACAGCATCACACAATACCTCATATGTGAAGGGCTTGTTTCTGTAGGGAAGGCGACACTGCTACCACACTCAGAGATCTTGTCCTTGGTGAAGCCACCCTATTCTATATGGTTGTGGGTGTGGTGTGGAATGTAGGCCCAACTCCTTCATGACCTCTATTGAAATGAGGTTGTTTTGGCTCCCACTATCGAAAATGAATTGTAGTGCCGAGGCCGAGCTCTTCACCCACATATATGATTGGAAGAGACTATCGCCCTCATCCGTATCTCCTGTCTCATTGTTTTGGAACGTTTTGTGGCAACAATGGCACTGGGCTCCCCATAAATAATCTTCTTCCCTTTGTAATTCATCTTGTTGGGTTCTGAACCAAAGTCGGAACATGAATCTGATTCTGAGGCCTTAAAATAGGCCACCAGAGACTACTTGGCCTAACACTCACTTGTGTTATGAGTGGGGCTCTTATGGAACTCACACCATTTTCCTGTGTCCTTCTTCGACTTCCTGGTGTTGTTCTTTTCTTGTAGCTTCGATGAATTGTCTTAGGTTATCCTGCCTTGGATTTGTCCTTTGTTCTCCAGTTTGGAGGCACCTATCCCTTACTTCAGTTTCAAAAATCCAAAGTCTTGCTTCTCTTGTTTAAACTTATGTTCTATCTTGATAATGTATTGGTACATCGTGCCGAGCGAGCAGATTTCCAAGAAATCCATCTCGTCATAGATGTACCTATGTAGGAAGCCACAGTATTTGAGTACCAAATACTTTTGAGAATCCTTGATACCCAACTTCATGTGAAGGGTATGAAACATATTGGTAAACTCTGACATGTCTTGGTCCCTTCCCTGCCACAACGTGGTCCACTTTATGTATTTATCCTCATAGCTCCTGACAGGTTAGTAGTCCTCCTTGATGGTGTCCTGGAACAAATTCCAAGTGGGTGAGGTAAAAAATAGTGACGGTGTACTTTTGTCCTTCTTTTGACAGTAGATTTCCCACCAGTCCTTGACATGGGGGGCAGATTTGAGAAGTGTAAAAGTAATATTTTCCCGGTTGGAAAAATCATGAACCAAAAAATATCCTTCTAGTAGATTTAACTATTTATGTAAGGTGTCCACATCTATATGATACCAAAATATGGGGATGTCAAAGTTAACTTGTACCTTAAATAGTGTGGTGCTTCCAAAGTAGTTGCTAGAAGAAGATGTGTTTGCCCTTGGGTAGCCACTGAAGGATTTGGGAAAAAGTTTCCACCATTATGTTCCTCTATCGCTCGAGGGCTTCCTCGAGAAAGTTTCTGAAAGGATCTCCTACCCCCTCGTATTTATTCTATTCTGCCAAGGGAGGCCATCGAGATTTGCGAGGTAGGCCTTGCAAAGCTTTGACTAGATCGAGCCCTAACTCCCTATATCTTGACCTTATTGGGGAAATGCAAAGAAAAATAGAGAAAGAGAAGACAACTCTGATACCAGTGATCCAGAATTAAACAAGAATGCAACAAATTATAGATATAACCATAAATATAGAGATGCAACAAAAATAATAGTTCATTTCATTAATATCAAATACTGAAATATGCTTACAAACAGAATGGAAATAAGACTAGCTCAGGCAATGGTAGCTTATCTCTGAGAAGAGATATGGTGGCTACATGCCTATGAACTACATAAAAATTATGTTTGGAGGCATATATATTATTGAGAAATAATGGAAAACCCTAAACGTTAAAAAACCTAACCCTAGGAGATGAAGAGCCAAAACTATGGACCTTGTTTGGGTAAATTGTTACATAACCTTCCCAGGGTCGTAACTTTGGCATACAATCCCTGTTTGATGTAAACAATACCTCATTAGAAAGATATATCTGAGGACTACAACTTGTGACTTGCCAGCACTAGTTTGAGTACCTTGCTGGCATTGTTTTTTGCAAAAGAACGTCATTTAGGGACTTAAAATGGCTCTGAATGTTCAGGACCTGAAAAACTAGTAAATTGTGCTACAATTAAGGAAAATGAAAAAATGAAAGAGACAGTGATGGGGTTCCAAGTGGAATAGGCTGGTGGCCACTAACATCCACCTGGATCACAACGAGAGTGTTGCAATGAATTTTTGTGAGACAAAACCAGGTGGGGGGAAATAAGAAGGGTGTTTCGGTGATCAGATATGGTAAGAAATTAAGATAGATAACAACATTATTGTTGTTATCTAAAATTGGTTTTGAGAATGGGGGGTGTTTAATGAAGTAATCATGCACACCAGTGCTCCTATCATTGTATAAATTTCCTTTATCTTGGGAGGGTCTCCTCCAGGGAATGTCCCTAGGAGTGTTGACAACTTAAACTGGCCTGGATTGAGGTTAGTGTAAGCAGTGATCCATTCATTAGAATATGACACAAAAGGTAGCACACCATCATGTGCAGTTAATGTCTTATTCTCATAATATGTGTGCTGATCTATTGTAATGCATGTTATCCTACCATGAAAATTTCATGATTAGAATCATTATGGGGTTTCCTCCAGAACAATTTTGGATGGGATGAGTATTACTGAGTGTTAACCACTACCTAATGGGGGAAAGGTCTTGCATTACTACAATTTTTTTCCCTCCCTATTCCCTATTTTCCTGTATCCTTTTTAAATCAGGGGGTTGAGGAAAATGATGGGTATAATGACCATATTACCCGCATAGGGTACATAAATTATTATTTTGTATTGTTTTTCCCTTGTTTTTCTTATGTGGGTTGTTGGTTGTTGATACCTGGTTTTGATTCTGGCTAGGGTTGTCCATTTCCATTTTCTGCAGGGGTTGTTGATGGTTACTTCCCCCCTGTTCAGGCTCTCATTTTGGTTTTATCTATGGATTTTTCTTAGAAAAATTAGATGGGTTAGTTAGGTTTAGTTACTCCTCTGATTATTGCTTTTTAGTGATAGAAGGTTACACTAGATTAGTCCTTGCATTATTTTCGATGGTGGGTTATTCTATTGTTGTGCGGGGAAATTAGAATATTGATTTCCTTGTCCTTGATTGGTATATGGATTATTAGAAGAGGACGTTGTGTCTATATTCCTAGAAGAGTATTGATTTCCCTATGCGGGAAGAGATTTTCAGAGTATTGATGAGATACTATGAAATGGATCGATTTCGTAGTTGTCGAGTTCTTGTTTCTATGACTGCTTCTTGTTCCAATATAATTTTTCCTTCCTCGTCAAGTTCTGGCAATATTGTTTGAACTGGGAGCTTCTCGCCTATAACCTTCTTTAAACATGAAACATGGAAAACTGGGTGCACTCGAGAAGCTACGGGAAGATCCAATTTGTATCCCATAGTACCAATCTTTTGCAACACCTTGTAAAGACCATAATACTTTGGTGACAATTTGTTATGCTTCTTAGCTTGCTTGAGGGACATTTTTTATATGGTTGTATCTGTAGGAATACCTAATCACCTACATTAAAACTTCTTTCACTGCGATGTTGATCTTCCTTTTGTTTCAGTCTATTCTGCGCCAACATGAGGTTATCCTTTAAGAGTTGGAGAACTTTTTGTTGATGCTCGATGTGATGTTCCACTGCTTGAACCTTAGAATTTTCTCTTAAATATGATGTGATGGATGTTGTCTGATATCCATAAAGTGCCATAAATGGGGTCATTTTTTTGCAGTATGGAAGGAAGTGTTATACCACCATTTAGCCAAAGGCACCCATTTGACCCATTGTGTCTGCTTATCAGATACAAAGCAACGAATATATCCTTCCAAACATTTGTTTGCTATCTCCGTTTTCCCATCAGATTGCAGATGATAATATGATCTATGAGCTCACTGAGTGCCAAGACAAGAAAATAATTATGTCCAAAAATTTCCTGTAAAAATTGGATCTTTGTCACATACAATAATCTTTGGGTTTCCATGTACCTTTTGAATTGTTTCCATAAATGCCGTAGAAACTATACTGGCTTTAAATGGATGTGATGATGCACAAAAGTGTGCATACTTGGTAAGTCCATCAACTACCACCATGATGACACTCTTTCCCTCAGACTTGGGTAAACTTGTGATAAAATCCATTGAAACCTCCTCCCAACATTGGCGTGGAATGGATAAAGGTTGTAATAGACCTGGTGTCTTAATTGTTTCAACTTTATTTTGTTGGCATACCAAACATTCCACCACAAACTTTTGAATATTTGATTTAATGCCATCCCAAAAAAATTCCTTCTTAACCTTGTGGTAAGTTTTTAAAAATCCTAAGTGCCCTCCTAAGGGAGAAGCGTGCAATTAAAGAAGAATCTTTTGTTTGAGTTGGGAATTCTTAAAGAGGTTTAAGCGATCTTTGTACCATAACGAATCATTTTTCCAGCTAAATGTATCAGATGAACTGGAATCTTGTTGTAATTTTCGAATAAGTTCCCACACTTCTTCGTCATTCTTCCATTCCTCCCTTGCTTCGTTTATCCAATCTGGTTGGATAATAAAAATGGCACACAACAATGCTTCCACATCCTCATCCTTTCTTGAGAGTGCATCTGCCACAACATTTTGCTTCCCTTTTTTGTATATGATTTCAAAGTCATAACCCAACATCTTTGTGACCCGTTTTTGTTGTTCTTCAGAGGATAATTTTTGTTCTAAAAAGTATTGAAGGCTATCATGATCAATTTTTACCTTGAATTGTCTTCCCATTAGGTAGGGTCGCCATTTCTTAAGTGCATGTATTATTGCCAACATTTCCTTCTCATAAATAGCCTTGTGTAAATACTTTCCCTTGATTGGACAACTTTCAAAAGTAATGGGTCTTTCATCTTGCATTAAAAGAGAACCAATTCCATTTCCGGAATCATCACATTCCATAATAAAGGTTTTTGTGAAGTCTGGTGTAGCTAAGACCAGTGCTTGGCACATTGCCTCTTTAGGATATTCAAAGGCCTTTGTTGCTTCTGGAGTATTGATTTCCCTATGTGGGAAGAGATTTTCAGAGTATTGATGAGATACTCTGAAATGGATCGGTTTCATAGTTGTCAAGTTCTTGCTTCTATAACTGCTTCCAGTTCCACTATAATTTTTCCTTCCTCGTCAAGTTCTGGCAATATTGTTTGAACTGGGAGCTTGTCGCCTATAAAATTCTTTAAACATGAAACATGGAAAACTGGGTGCACTCGAGAAGCTGCAGGAAGCTCCAATTTGTATTGCCCAAGTGATAATTTGTTTACGAGAGCAAAGCCATTGATACCATACAAACTGATTTGGTTCCAAATATAAAGTTGCAATACGTACCTTTTGTGTGTTTTTCACATTATTAAGATCGAAAAATTGCTCCATCTGGAATATCCACGTTGCGGGATCCTTGCCATCAAAATTCCTCATATCGATTTTTGGAATATGGTGGGTCTTCGATCCAACATTAGAATCTATGGAATCATGATTAACATTTCTTTCGTTCTCATCATGAGTTTCCTTTACTACCCTTTCACCATTAGTGACCATTTCTTGTAGCAACTTATTCAAATTTATCTTCAATTCTTCCATCTTATCATCCATGCCATCCATTTTAGCATCCATGCCATTCATCTTAGCATCCATGCCATCCATCTTAGCCTCTACACCTTTCTTTAAACAATCCATCTTAGTTTCTAAACCTTTATTTAAACCACCAATCTTAGCTTCTACAACTTTCTTTAAACCATCCATCTTAGATTCTATTACTTTTTGTGCAATTGACACTTGTTGCACTTGGTCTCATAATTTTGATATATCATGTTGCATTTCTTCCTCTCCTTCATGAGTCATGCTATAGCTTTCAAGTTGCTGACTAGGTGTTTACATTTCCTTTCATCGAGGCATCAATTACCGATAATAATACTTTACTATGCCCTTTGAATTCCTTCAAACTTATTTTCAAACCAAGTTTATGCAAAAAATTAAAAAAACTACACACCTTTTTCACTTTGTAGGAGCTTGATATTGAATATGATGTATCTCTGTAATTTCAGATCATCCAGTTCTGAAATTTCTACCTATAGTAGCCCTCTGCATCCTCTTTCCAATGCCACCAGTCTGATCCAAATTGGATTCTCCAAGGAAGCATTATGAACAATCTCCCAAGATGACCTGATTATAGACCTTTCCAGAAGAGTGAACTTATATGAAGTGCCACGTGTCACTATTTCAACCTTTAGCTCTAAACAATATATAGAAAAAACTACAGTCTATCCTCTTTCTGTACTTTCTTACAAAATTTCGATCTGATGCTCAGAGAGAAAGTTATGATGATTTTCCCCAGGTCACCTATTTGAAATGTAATTCAGGAGTCTACAAAAAGACCGAATTCCTCAGATCATATATCCATAAATATAGAGTGAAAAACAATGAAATTTGGACTCGAGGTTCAATGCGATTTCATCTCAAATGGCTTTTTTTTTACGCTTCTGAAACGTCGCAGAAAAAAAGTTATAGTGAAAATTTCACGATGACCTATTTGGAGCAGTGAAACCTTAGAATCCAAAGTTCCAATACCAAATTTTATGAAGCCAGCTCACAAAAATATAGAAAAGATAATTGAACGCCTTAGAATTCAACCTCTTCGAGGGGGCAACCTCCTTTACATTACACAAAAGAACAATTCTTGGATTATTCAAATGACAAAACCTCCTTTATATATAGAGGAGTCTAAGGGGTCACAATATAACCAAGCCCACCTAACAATAATAATATAAAGGCACAAAAATAAAAATAGAGGGATTATATGTGGCATAGTAATAACAATATGGGGACAATAGGGGCACAAAAATATTAATAAGGGATACAACTATAATATTAATGGGGGCATCACTAGTATTATAGGGACCTAACACCCCTAACCATATTTCAATTGTTCCTTGCATTAAAAAGAACTGATATGCGGATAATGGGCCGCTTACTCTTTTTCCCATTACACTATGTGAATTGCATAACAGGGAGATGGAAATTCAAATGATTTAAGAAATTTTTCATACACAAGCCCACGTTCGTCTAATAGATGCAAGGGAAACAAATATTAATTACTTTATCTAATAACACTTTCTCCTAGTCCCATAAAATGAAATAAATGAATGATTTGGTTAATAATGATATTTATGGATAATAGGCCACTTACTCCTTTACTAATTAATCTATATGGATATTGTGAATAGAAATCAAAGATAATCTAATTACTCTACTAATTATGATTAGTAAAGCAACTAAGAAATCTAAAGTAACTGTAAAAAAAAATCAGAGGTGAAGGAAATTAACTAAGGTTTCCAATCACTTGAAAAATGTGAAATTACAAGGTATTTTTTACTTTCTCGAAAATTGTGTGGGTTTCACACTACATAGGCGCGGTGATAGGTTTGTTACAGGGAAATTTACATAGTGCGCTCTGTCTGAGAATAAGTCTCGTGGTCGACTAGAAATTGTAAATTAACAAGTTTCTTCGCCTACTACAAGTTCAGAGGTTGCTACAAAAATTTCAGAGAGGTATTGAATTCCTTACAGGTCGACTATGCAGAGAGAAGATCTGTAAACACAACCTTTACATTAAAGACAAGAGAATAGTAAGGTCACCCTTTCTGTGGTAGTGTTTTTGTGAAAATGGTGTACCGAAAGACACCACCTTAATAGTTGGTTGTTCTCTAGAAAGGAACACAAAAGAATTTGATGTTGTTAGTGAACAAACTTGGATAAATAGAGCATCTAAAATAGTGAAAACAATGCATACACATACATGAACTAAAACAAAGAGATAAATACACAAACAATGCTCAATGGAGCAAAAAAGTAAATAAAATAAGGGAAAAATCTCCCTTTTTTAACTGTTGGTAGTAGAAGTTGAATACAATATATTAATATTCAACACTTGAAGGGAATTATTTGAGCTATGGTGCTCAAACATCATCAACAAGGAGGTTCTTCTCCTCAATCACTTTCTAAGATTCTCCTCTCTCTCAAAGAAGTATGAAGACTTTATCAATGGTGGACTCCTCTCCTCTCACTAAGATGATGGATTTCTTATAAGAAATATGGCAAACATGCTAGTGCTCTTAGTTTCTTTGGATTTGTTGCAGCTTCATAATTCTGCTGCTGAAACATGGGGGATAACCACCCGATCCGGACCTTAAGACAACTCCTTTTCCCTTTAAAGTGGTGGCTCCAACTGGGGGTAATGGGACCAATTTCCCAGTGTGGGTTTTAAGATGAGAGTGGGTGGTTCATGGGTATTTGCAATAGGATAATGATAATCTAAATGACTTATTCTATGATGCAATTCTCTAACTAAATTATTCTAATATAAACATGGGTATTCCTGTGTGGTATGCGATCTACAAAGATATCTGATTAACATGTGATAATAGAGATTGATCACAACTAAACAGAGATGGTAACGTATAAAGATAATTTCTTTGACTAAAAAGTTAGTCAAATAAATTTATAAAATATATCGCATATATGATGAGTTATATATGAAAATCACAATTTCAGCTAGGCATCATATAAAAGTGCAATTAATGCTTAAAAAAAACAATGAATCTCACATACAATTCATGAAAGTAAATTTTTTCCGCTAATTAAATGTAAACAAAATCAATCATACAAGATAATAGTACCATATGTGTGAAGTCCTGCTCATTTGAAAAATGACATAGACCAACTTCTTTCTTCAAATCAAATTGTCTCTCAGGAATACAATAGTGCATCAATAAAGGAAAGCAGTCTCATATCTAAAATTAACGATCATGTTCCATAATTTCACCAAAGCATTCACAAACATACAATAGCGCATTCTTTGTAAATGTTTTTGATAAAATTCTGGACCCTTCTCTAAATGCACGAGAAGGGTATAAATACTATTCTAACTAATGTGCAAAAATATATTATGCAAAAGTTGAGGAGGTTTCAAAAAACCTTCCTCCTAACTAGGTAACTAACTCCAAAAATAAAAAATGGCTAAATGAATAGATCTAAGAGAATGAATTGATGTTTTCCAGCTTTTCCTTCAAATTGCATATATCAGTCATCGATTGAATTTGAGGAGGTGCCCCAAAATGTGTCTTGAGTTGTCCAGTGAAAATCGCATTGGTGAGAGGTGCCAACATCCGCTGAGTCGTATGATGGGAACAGGGGAGAGTCATAATCTGGTTGTGTGGCTTGATGAGGTACTGCCAAAATGACTCCTAGTTGGTCCTGGTCAATTTTGTAATTTCCTCCCTTTGAGTCTCCTCGTTTTCCTGCCATCTTTTATACAGAGCATTTAAATCAGGAATTTCTTTCAGATTGCCTTCTTTAGTCAAGTTGGTGGAAAAAAGGGTGTGATTCACTGCCTTAATGATATTCTTTGATAACCTGACTGCCCTTGCGACTACTAGCTTAGCCTGTTTGATTCTTGCTTCCCAATCCGTGAAGATAATGCCTTTATGAGTTTCCTCAATCTCGGGTAGATTGGATTTCCTTTCATCTCTTGTTCCTTCCATTTGATGAACTTAGAGATTCTGGTGTTTAAATCATCAAAACCGGTTCTCTGGTCAATGGCCTTATCTGTCAGTTGGTCAGTAGTAGTAAGATAAGGAGTAATGTGTGACATATTTGGGCATAAATACTGTTGTTGTTTCACCGGAAGCGAATTTAATTCCAGTGCCTCCTTAATAAACTCCTCGGTAGTGGGAACATCTTTGTATCTTTCCATGGATTGTTGCATTTCTTCGAGTTGCATGTTTTCGACCGATATATCAGCTTCATGGCTTACATTCAGGACCTCCATGTCTTGTTGCAATTATGTGAGCTGCTCAGCTGCTTGCCTATTTATGCTTGCTTTCTCTGCTTTGAGTTGCTGCTCAAGCTATGAAATCCTCTCCTCTTTTTCCCTTAATAAAGTAGAGACTTCAGTAGCCTTGTCCATGGTGGTTGATGCATATGCTCATGTGAATTGTGATAGCCTAGTCAAGTTCTTGGCCAGATTGAAAGGAATTTCCTTCCAAACAACGTCCATCAGCTCGTTTCTAGGTGGGAATTCGAGTGTGTCTACCCTTTTCCTTTTTCTCTACCTTGTTACTACAAGCTTGTGGAGAGGGCTATAGAACACATCAATTCGAGGTATTTCAATTACTTTCAAAAAAAATTCTAATGTGGGCAGAGCAGGGATAATTTCAGTATGCTGGGATGCTGTCGCTTGTTCCTCCATAGGCTTTGACCACTGACCAATAGACTTGGGCTTTGTATCCTTATGAACATGTAGAGTAGTTTTATATTGCATTGCTTCTTTGGTATTTCTTGCTTTGGGAGTGCCTTGCAATTATGATTAAACTGGTCCCACTCCTGCTCCAAACTACTGCCTTTTACCTTTGAACTGATTTTTGTAGTCAGGGTGCTCATCACTTGTTTCTCAGCTGACTTCCCGATGGACTCAACTGTGTTATTTGTGTCTCAGGGTTTCCCTCTGTTTGGTGTCTTTTCAATATTTACCTGAGAATCTACTCGAGAACTACGACCTTCACTATCAATAGTGAAACTTGGTGTAGGATTATCCTCGAGCTTTAAAAAATGCATCGGGATCACTTTGAGCCTTTCATTCCTAAATTCCTGAAAGCTTTGAAAATATTCAGGTTTCAGATTCGTCCGTGCCCACTCGAATGCTTTTTCGAAGGATTTAGCTAACTGTAATAAGTCTTCTAAATTGTTCTCCTCATGGTTGTATTGCTTGAGCTTTACTACAGTACTGATATTATATTCCACTTTGTCTTGATCAAATTGCCTCTTAGGAAATGTATGAAGCCTGAGGGCTTCCATGTGTGTTGAATCCTTAGTAGCATGAACAAAATTTTCTAAAGAAAAAGAAGTGCAATTGACAGGAAAAGAGAGTCATAATGATTTCTTGCTATCTTTGAGAACTTTAGTTAGGCCTTTTCCCACGGACTGGTAGGAAATCTCTCTTGCTAATAATTGATCAGAAACATATAAAGGAAGGACATGTGGATTAGTTGTGCTACCAAAAACCTTAATGTAGGTGAACCATTTTTCAATGAAATATTTGCTGACAGTAAACAGGTCCGTTGCGGCTTCTTGGGAAAACCTGGGGGCTTTCTTATTGAAAATTATTTGATGTAGGGGCAACACAACAACATGAAATATCTTATAGAAGTGAGGTATATAAAGTGATTCCCATATTTGTTTATGACTGAGATGGATTGGGTAGGGGTCTTGTAAGGTCCATTTCCAACCCATGATCATAAATGTCGTGAAAAAGTAGATGGCATCCATAATGTAGGCACTAAAATAGAATGGAGGGAGGTTATATGGAGAGGAGGCTCTCTTCTGTCGATATTCTATAATGGTGGTGGCTAGGTTATCAGATTAGATGGAGGGCCAATTCATGATGTGGAAATTAACACAGGAATCCATTCAATGGAAAACTTAGTATTATTGGGTAGCCCATATAATCTACATAACATAGTTATTGCATGGTTGTAGGGGTTTTCCAAAGAGGCTATAGCATACTTACCCTATTTTTCATATTTAAATTTTTTGTCCAACACTCTCCAACACTGAATCAGCTTGAAGGGGTCTGGGTTCTTCTTTGCAAAGTTGGCCACAAATGTGCTATCGTAGATATCCTAAGGGTGAGGTATGTGGTACATTTTCTTCAAGTCCTCTGCTTTGAACGACCCTATGAGCTCCATTCTTGAATTCTTGAATTGCTTATCTTCAATGATGAGGTTTTCGATCACCCACCTGATCATATTCGTGTATGGAAGGATTTTACCTCGTACTCATATCCTATGAAGGAAAGAACAAGAAGCATCTTTGAATTGATGTCTTGAAGGCCTTGTTGAGTTAGTTGTTGCTCTCGTGACAGTGATTTTAGGACGTTCATCCTCAAGCCTATTGTATATGACCTCCCAAGCTTTTGCGCTGATCTAGGTGGATATTGGTGGCCACCCACCAATTCCACTTGGACTCCCACCATTGCTTCTTTCAGTTTTTCAGTTCCCTTAATTGTAGCATAGTTTACTATTTTTAGCAGTTTTTCAGGTCCTAAACTTCCAGAGCCATTTTGAGGCCCTAAATGATGTTTTCTTGGAAATATATAGCGAGAGATATTTTTATCTAAAATTGTCCTTTCCATCATAGTCCTCGGAGATATATTTCCAATGGGTTATCATGCGTGTCAAACAGAGATAATATGACAAAGTTGTGACCCCGGGAAGTTGATTGTCCAACTCACCCCAACGGGGCCCATAAACTCTTGGTGTTACATCTCCTCAGGTTAGGGTTTTGGTTGTTTAGGTTTGCTCTGATTATTCAATAATAAAAAGGCCCTTGAGCATCATTGTAAGGTATTTTAGAGGCATGTAGGTGCCACATATCTTCTCATAGATAAGCTACCATCGCTCGAGCTAGTTTATTTCCATTTCTATTTGTAAGCATATTTAAGTATTCTCCATTAATGAAATGAAGTATTATTTTTGCTGTACCTTTGTATTTGTGTTTATTTCTATGCTTTATTGTGTTCCTGTTTAAATATGGATTAGTGGTATTAGAGCGGTTTGCTATTTCTCTGTTTTTCCTTGCATGTCCCCAATGAGCTTGAGATATAAGGAGTTAGGGCTTGAATTGGTCGAACCTTTGCAAGACTAGCCTTTTAAATTCTGATGGCCTCCCATGGCGGATGAAAAGAAAGATGAGGGGGTAGGAGATCCTATCAAAATCTTGCTCGAAGAGGCCCTCGAGTGACAAAGGAACGCAATGATGGACAACTTTGCCCAGATCCTTCAGCGACTCCCCAGGGGTGATGCATCTACTTCCATCAGCTAATCTGGAAGCGCCACACCCTTTAAGGTACAATTTAACTTTGACATTCCCTTATTTTAGGATCAGATAGATGCAGATGCTGTAGATAAATGGTTAAATCTGCTAGAAGGATATTTTTCTGTTCATGATTTTTCCGACCGAGAAAAGATTACTTTCATTCTTCTCAAAGCCACCCCCCATGTTAAGGCTTGGTTGGAAAGCTACTGCAAGTAGAAGGGTGAAAGTACAACCTCAGTATTTTTAGCCACACCCACTTGGGATTCATTTCGAGCTACCATCAAGGAGGAGTACTACCCTATCAGAAGCTATGAGGATCAGTACATAAAGTGCACCACACTGCGGTAGGGAAGGGACCAAGGATAATTTTAGGGGCGAATGTTCGCCCTTTGGCGAAATTAAGGGGTTTTAAATTTTTAGTGGGCGAATATTTTGTATCATAGTACATTTTTACAAATCACCTCAAATAGCCCACCTTATTTTAAGGGAGAGGGTAAAAAAGGTAAATTTAGCCCTTGAAATTAGGACTTACAACCTTCCATTCGCCCATTTTTAAGAATAGGTTTTATTTAAGTGAATCCATTCGCCCATTTTCAAGAATAGGTTTTATTTAAGTGAATCCTATGGGCCAAATACCATATTTATAAAAGAGGTATGGTAAATTAATAAAAATATAAATAAATGAGAGGTATGGTAAATAAATAAAACATTTTTTATATTTACTCCATAAGTCACCTTATATACATGTAAGGGTGTAAACAAATAAAAATATAAGTAAAGTGGAGGTATGGTAAATAGATAAAACGTCTTTTTATACTTACTCAAAAGGTATGGTAAATAAATAAAAATATAAATAAACTAGACGTATCGTAAATAAATAAAACCTCTTTTTATATTTAGTCCATAACCCTCGTTCTATTTATGAAGGCTCAAGAAAGAGGTTTTATTTAAGTGAATCCTATGGGCCAAATACCATATTTGTAAAAGAGGTATGGTAAATTAATAAAAATATAAATAAACGAGAGGTATGGTAAACAAATAAAACATTTTTTTATATTTACTCCATAAGTCACCTTATATTTACGAACACTAAAAAAATGGGTTATATTTAGGTGAAACCTATGGCCAAAATACTATGGGACAAATACCATGGACTAGATTGTTATTAATACCATGCAAAAAACCATTATTAACCCTAATATTAGAATTAATAAAAATAAAAATGGCACATGGTATTGACCCATGGTATTCACCAAAATGGCACATGGTATTGACCCATGGTATTCACCTGGAATGTAGCCTATTTAAATGGGGGAATTAAACCAGTATGTAGCCTATGTTAAGATTCACTAGGACTTTACAAAGTTTTATTATTTAGTGAAAGACTCGCCAAGATCTTACAAGATTTTATAATTGAGTAAAATATTCGCCATGCCTGGTGAGAGATTCGCCAAAAAATTAATGTATACATATTATATTATTGATAAAATCGCCTTCCATTTTTCCTAAATACCATGGAGATTCGCCCATTTATTATATTTATAAATTTAGGTGGGGTTCTTAAAATTTTCCCTGGAAGGGACCAATATGTTCCAGAGTTTACCAATATTTTTCATACCGTTCCCACAAAGTTGGGTATCAAGGATTCAGAGTAGCATTTGGTTCTCAAATACTGCGGCTACCTACACAGGTACATCCAGGACGAAATAGAATTCTTGAACATCTCTTCGCTCAGCACGACATACTGATATGTTGTCAAGATCGAGCAAAAGTTTAAACAGAAGAAGCGAGATGTTGGATCTACGAATATGAACCAGGGGAAAGATGCCCTCAAACCGCGAAACAAAGGACAAAGCCAAGGCAGGGTAGCCTAGGACAACCTACCAAAGCCGCAAGTAGAGAACATCGCTGCGAAGTTGAAAGAGGACACAGGAAAGTGGTGTGAGTTCCATAAGTGCTCCACTCACAACACAAGTGAGTGTCAGGCCAAGTAGTCACCTTGTGGCCGAGCTAAAGGCTTCATAATCAGACGCATGTTCTAACTCTTTGTCAGAACCCAACAAGGGGTATGAAAAAGGGAATTAGATTATCAATGTGGAGCCCAAAGCTACCATTGCCACCATGAAGATCCAGAAGGAGGAACCCGAAGATCTAGAGGGGGAGGAACGCCTCTTCCACTCCCAGATGTGGGTAAAGGTCTCCCCGCTACAGTTCATTTTCGATATCGGGAGCCAAAAGAAACTCATTTTGGTAGAGGTCGTGAACCGAATGGGCTTACCGACCATAGCACATCCACAACCATACACCATCAGGTGGCTTAACCAAGGACGAGATCTTTGTGTGAGCTAGTAGTGTCGCCTTCCATACAACATAAAGCCCTTCATGGATGAGGTATTATGTGACATTGCTCCCCTTGATGTTTGTGATGTATTATTAGGCCAACCATACTTGTGGAAGTGACATGTCATGTACAAATCAAGGCCTTGTGCTGTTATTGTTACTTTGGGAAATAATTTGTACAGGATACCAGAGATAGCACCGTCTACCGGCATCTCTTTGGTTACTACAAAACAATGTAGTAAGCTCATATCCAAAACAGAGAAATTTGTTCTCCTGATGATATGCCGTCAAGGAAAGAAGAAGATGGTGGCCACAACTTCCAAACATGGCCCCTCCACATGACAACTACATATGGAAAAGGTCATGGAGGAGTACGAGGACATCTTCACCTCCCTCGCAGGGGTTCCTTTGCACAGTCAGGTCAAGCACCACTACCTAGCCCCAGGTGCACCACTACCCAATGGACCAATCTATCGGTGCTCTATTCTGAAGAACGATGAAATTAAGAGGCAGATTCAGGAGCTGTTGCAGAAAGGTCACATCCGACTGAGTTCATCACCCTGTGGGAGCTCGATCATGTTGGTACAGAAGAAGGACAGGAGTTGGAGACTCTGTATTGACTATCGGGTGCTAAACAAGATCACTGTCTAGAATAGGTACCTGATCCCATGGATTTATGACCTTGTGAACCAACTAAAGGGGGAAAATATTTCAGCAAGATCAATTTGAAGTTAGGATATCACCAGGTACCAATCGAACCCTCCGATGTGTGGAAGACTTCCTTCAAAGCCAAGGAGGGCCTTTACGAATGGTTGGTAATGCCTTTTGGGTTGATGAATGTTCCTACAACCTTCATGAGGCTAATGGATGACATCTTGCAGCCATTCACGAACTCATTTATAGTGGTAAACTTGGATGACATCCTGATCTTCAGCCAGAGTTCGGAAGAGCACCTCCACCACGTCCGATAGGTTCTCCAAATGCTGTGGCAACACAAGTTATGTGCCAATTTGGAGAAATGCACTTTTGGCATGACCCAGGTTAGTATCTAGAATACATTGTTGATGAATGGGGGGTGCATGTGGATCGAGCCAAGATCCAAGTCATTCGAGATTGGCCATCTCCAACCACTTTGACAGAGCTTCGTAGCTTTCTAGGTCTCACCAACTTCTACCGCAAGTTCGTGTTGGGATTTTCACATATCACTTGGCCCTTGAGTCAAGTCACGAAGGGAAGAGCTAAAGAAAAATTCTTTTGGTCTAAACCTCAACAGAAGGCTTTCATAGAGTTGAAACATCGCCTTTGCTCAGCACCAATGCTCACATTAACAGACTTGCAACAACCATTTGAGATCGAGACAGATGCCTCTAACTATGCTATTGGGGCAGTCCTTACTCAACACGGGCATCTAGTGGCATATCATAGTGAGACACTTTCAGACACAGTCTGGAACTATCCCACTTATGACAAAGAGATGTATTCCATTGTGCAAGCCTACCAACAATGGAAGAATTACATTTTTTGGAAGGAAATGGTCATCCACACAAATCATCGACCCCTGTATTTCATACAGACCCAAGGGAAGTTGCAGAATGATCGCCATCAGAAGTGGTCAACATACCTGCAATAGTTCCATTTGAATATCAACTATAAGAAGGTCAACACCAATAATGTTGCAGATTGCCTCAGTCGACCATCGATCATGCCATTAACCACCATGCTAAACTCTTGTGGGCACGAGACTTCTAGTTGGCCACTTCTCTACGAAAGCAATCCAGAATTCGGCCACACATACTAGACACTCTTAGAGGGTCGGCATGTTCCATATTTTGACCTCCAGGATGCCCTGTTATGCCACCTGGGTCACCTTTGTGTTCCTTCAAGTGAGCATGCCAAGATGATTTGGGAAGCACACTACAATCGGGCTACTAGGCATTTCGGGGTTAAGAAAATAGTGGCAATACTGCAAAAGTATTTCTACTAGTTGAATCTTTGACAAGATGTCGAAAAGTACATTAGATCTTGCACTCCCTACACCATTGCCAAACCGACCATCAAGAAGCAATGCCTATATACCCCGTTTCCTACCCCTAGTTGACCTTGGGAATCCATCTCCATGGATTACATGTCAGGCCTTCCTTCTACTAAGCATGGAAATTACTTTGTTTTTGTGATTGTCGACAGGTTCTCAAAGATGGCCATTATGGTGGTCTGCAAGAAGAATAGCACAGTAGAAGCCACTGCTAAGCTCTTATTTGAATGAGTGTGGATACAATTTGGGATCCCATAATCTATCATCTCAGATCAGGAAAATAGGTTCCTTAGTACATTTTGGGCCATTCTCTGGTCGATTCTAGACACCAAACTCACTAAGTCCACAACTTTCAATCCCCAAACCAATGGCCAGAGAAAGGTTGTCAACATGATGATCATACATATTCTGCACATGTACAACTCAAAGAATCCACGCACATGGGATGAGATCCTCCCCTATGTTCGTCACAGCTATAACCGGGCTCTCCATAGCTTGATTGGCCAGAGCCCTTTAAAGGTGGGCTTGGGATTCTAGCCACTATGTCCCATTGATGTGGCCATGCCATTTGCAGCTACTCAGGCGGATTCAGCTCATGTTGAGTCCGAAATTGATAAGGAAAACAAATTCATTGAGCACATCCAACATATCTGCCAGTAGTTCTACGACATTTTGGAGAAATCAAATTCCAAGTACAAGCAGTGACATGATCAACATTGGGTGCCACACAAGTTTCAAGTGGGTGACAAATTCTGGTTTCATTTGCAAAAAGAACACCTTACCGGAGCCTATCGGAAACTCTGACCACTCCGATATGGTCCTTACACCATTACTAAGGTTGTGGGAAATAATGCATTTGAGCTTAGAATTCCCCCATTCCTTGGCTTGCACCTAGTGTTCAATGTGGACTGCCTTCGGCCATAGTTTCGACCATTGCTAGACACATCCAACATTGCAGAAAAGCTCACACCAATAGAGTTAAATCCAAATTGCATGGAATAAGCTGCAACTGATTGGATCATGGACACGCATGTCAACCACACTCGCCAGTAGAAGATCCAATTGTATCGAGTTGTCAAAGCATGCCAACTCCTTCACGAGGGCAAGTGGCTCACTAGGGACCAAGTTTAGCATAAGCTTCCTCATCTCATGGAGGAACTCAACACAATGGGGACCATTGCTTCCTAAGGGGGTAGGAATGACCCAGGTGGATATTGGTGGCCACTCGCCAATTCCATTTGGACCCCCACCATTGCTTCTTTCAGTTTTTCATTTTCTTTAATTGTAGCACACTTTACTATTTTTAGCATTTTTTCGGGTCCTAAACTTTCGGAGCTATTTTGAGGCCTTAAACGACATTTTTTGGAAATCTACCAGTTATTTTCTATTGAAAATCATCCTTTCCGTCATATTTCTTGGAGAAATATTTCCAACGGGTTATCATCCACGTCAAACAGAGATAATATGACCAAGTCATGACCCCGGGAAGTTGGCTGTCAAACTCACCCCAACGGGGCCCATAAACTCTTGGTGTCACATATCCTCGGGTTAGGGTTTTGGTTGTTTAGGGTTTGCTCTGATTTTTCAATAATAAAAAGGCTCTTGAGCCTAGTTGTAAGGCAGTTTAGAGGCATGTAGCTGCCACATCTCTTCTTAGAGATAAGCTACCATCGCTCGAGCTAGTTTATTTCCATTTCTGTTTGTAGCATATTTTAATATTCTCCATTAATGAAATGAGGTATTATTTTTGTTGTATCTCTGTATTTGTGTTTATTTTTGTGCTTTATTGCATTCCTGTTTAAATCTGAATCAGTGGCACCAGAGCAGTTTGCTATTTCTCTGTTTTTCCTTGCATGTCCCAAATAAGGTCGGGATATAAGGAGTCAGGGCTACAACTAGTCTAACCTTTGCAAGACCAGCCTCACAAATCCCGATGAACTCCCATGGTGGATGAAAAGAAAGATGAGGGGGCAAGAAATCCTATCAAAGGCTTGCTCGAAGAGGCCCTCGAGTGACAATGGAATGCGATGATGTAAAACTTTGCCCAGATCCTTCAGTGGCTACCCAGGGGTGATGCATCTAATTCTAGCAACTACTTTGGAAGCGCCACACCCTTTAAGGTACAAGTTAACTTTGACATTCCCATATTTGATGGTCAGGTAGATGTAGACACTGTAGATAAATGGTTCAAAATGCTAGAAAGGTATTTTTCTTTTCATGATTTTTCCAGCCGAGAAAAGATTACTTTTGATCTTCTCAAAACCGGCCCCCACATCAAGGACTGGTGGGAAACCTATTGTGAGCAGAAGGATGAAAGTACAAGCTCACTATTTTCAGCCACACCCACTTGGGATTCATTTCAGGCTGCCATCATGGAGCAGTACTACCCTATCGGAAGCTATGAGGATTAGTACATAAAGTGGACCACTCTGCAACAGGGAATGGACGAAGACGTTCCAGATTTTACCAATATTTTTCATACCCTTCCCACAAACTTAGGTTTCAAGGATTTAGAGTAGCATTTGGTACTCAAATACCATGGATACCTGCATAGGTACATCCAAGACGAAATAGAATTCCTGAACATCTCCTCACTCAACATGACATACTGATATGCTGTCAACATCGAGCAAAAGTTTAAACAGAAGACGCGATGCTTTGGATCTATGAGTTTGAAGTAGGGGAAAGGTGCCCCCAAACCACAAAACAAAGGACAAAGCCAATGCGGTGTGGCCCAGGACAACCCGCCAAAGCCGCAAGCAAAGAATAGCACCATGAAGCCTAAAAAGGACACAGGAAAGTGGTGTGAGTTCCATAGGGGCTCCACTCACAACACAAGTGAGTGTCGGGCCAAGCAGTCAATGGTGGCCGAGCTAAAGGATTGAGAATTAGATGCATGTTCCAACTCTGAGACAGAACCTAACAAGGGGAATGACAAAGGGAAGTAGATTATCGATGCGGAGCCCAACACCAATGTTGCCACCACGAAGATCCAGAAGGAGGAACTCGAAGATCCAGAGGATGAGGAGTGCCTCTTCCACTCCCAGATGTGGGTAAAGGGCTCCCCGCTAGAGTTCATTGTCAATAGCGGGAGCCAAATGAACCTCATTTCATTAGAGGTCATGAAGCGGCTGGGCTTATTGATTACAACACATCCACAACCATACACCATCGGGTGGCTTAACCAAGGACAGGATCTTTATGTGAGCCAGTAGTGTCGCCTTCCATACAACATCAAGCCCTTCACGAATGAGGTATTGTGTGACGTTGCTCCCCTTGATGTTTGTGGTGTATTATTAGGCCAACCATACTTGTGGAAGCGACATGATATGTATGAATCAAGGCCTTGTGCTGTTATTGTTACTTTGGGAAACAAGTTGTATAGGATACCAGAGGTAGTGCTGCTTACCGCCATCTCTTTGGTTACTACAAAACAATGTAGTAAGCTCATTTCCAAAATAGGGAAATTTGTTTTCCTAATCATATGCACTCAAGGAAAGAATAAGATGGTGGCCATGACTTCCAGATAGGGCCCCTCCGCACGACAAGTATAGATGGACAAGGTCATGGAGGAGTACGAGGACATATTCACCTCCCCTACAGGGGTTCCTCTACACTGTTAGGTCAAGCACTCCATCGACCTAACCCAGGTGCGCCGCTGCTCAATGGACCAATCTATCAGTGCTCTATCTTGGAGAATGATGAAATCAAGAGGTAGATTCAAGAGCTACTACAGAAAGGTCACATCTGACCGAGTTCATCACCCTATGGGAGCCTTATCATGTTGGTGCAGAAGAAGGACGAGACTTGGCGACTGTATTGACTATCGGACACTGAACAAGATCACTAATTGGAATAGGTACTTGATCCCACAGATTGATGACCTTCTGGACCAACTAAAGGGGGGAAAATATTTCAGCAAGATCAATTTGAAGTCAGGATATCACTAGGTACCAATTGAACCCTCCAATGTGTGGAGGACTACCTTCAAAGCCAAGGAGGGCCTTTTCAAATGGTTGGTTATGCCTTTCGGGTTGAAAAATGCTCCTGCAACCTTCATGAG
The DNA here is from genome assembly GCA_031772625.1 of Pinus tabuliformis. Taxonomy (NCBI): domain Eukaryota; kingdom Viridiplantae; phylum Streptophyta; class Pinopsida; order Pinales; family Pinaceae; genus Pinus; species Pinus tabuliformis. The sequence continues at coordinate 1,066,524,271 of CM062811.1, forward strand.
GCTAATGGATGACATCTTGCAACCATTCACCTACTCATTTGTAGTGGTATACTTGGATGACATCTCGATCTTCAGCCAGAGTTGGGAAGAGCACCTCCACCACATCCGACAGGTTCTCCTAACACTGCGGCAAGACAAGTTATGTGCCAATTTGTAGAAATGCACTTTTGGCATGACCTAGGTTCAGCATCTGGGATAGATTGTTGATGAACGGGTGGTGCATGTAGATCCAACCAAGATCCAAGTCATTCAGGATTGGCCATCTCCAACCACTCTGATAAAGCTCCACAGCTTTCTGGTTCTTGCCAACTACTACCGCAGGTTCGTGTCGTTATTTTCTCATATCACTTGGCCCTTGAGTCAAGTCACCAAGGGAGTAGCAAAAGCAAAATTCTTTTGGACTGAACCTCAACAGAAGGCATTCAAAAAGTTGAAACATTGCCTCTACTTGGCACCAGTGCTCGCATTACCAGACTTGCAACAACCATTTGAGATCAAGACAGATGACTCTGACTATGCTATTGGGTCAATCCTTGCTAAGCATGAGCATCTAGTGGCATATCACAATGAGACAGTTTCAGACACAGTCCGGAAGTATCCCACTTATGAAAAAGAGATGTATTCCATTGTTCAGGCCCACCAACAATGGAAGCATTACATTTTGGGGAAGGAAATGGTCATCCACACAGAACACTGGCCCCTGTAGTTCATACAGACCCAAGGGAAGTTGCAGAATGATCACCATCATAAGTTGTCAACATACCTGCAATAGTTCCATTTGAAAATCAAGTATAAGAAGGGAAACACTAATAATGTTGTAGATTGCCTCAGTTGATCACCAATCATGGCACTAACCACTGTGCTCAACTCTTCTGGGCACGAGACTTCTAGTTGGCCACTTATCTATGAAAGCTACCCAGAATTTGGCCACACATGCCAGACACTCTTAAAGGTTCAACATGTTGCAGATTTTCACCTCTAGGATGCCCTGTTATGCCACCTGGGTCACCTTTGTGTTCCTTCAAGTGAGTGTGCCAAGATGATTTGGGAAGCACACTACAGTCGAGCTGCTGGGCATTTCGGGGTCGAGAAAATAGTGGCAGTATTGCAGAAGTATTTCTACTGGCCGAATCATCGACAGGATGTCAAGAGGTACATTAGATCCTGCACTGGTTGCGCCATTTCCAAATTGACCATCAAGAAGCAAGGCCTATATACCCTGATGCCTACCCCTAGTTGATCTTAGGAATCCATCTCCATGGATTACATGTCAAGCCTTCCTTCTACTAAGCGTGGAAATGACTATGTTTTTGTGGTCGTCGACAGGTTCTCAAAGATGGCCATTATGGCAGCCTGCAAGAAGAATATCATAGTAGAAGCCAATACTAAACGCTTCTTTGAATGAGTGTGGATACGCTTTGGGATCCCATAGTCTATCATCTTAGATAGGTATAGCAGGCTCCTCAGTACATTTTGGTTCAGTTTCTAGTCGATGCTTGACACCAAGCTCACTAAGTCCACAACTTTCCATCCCCAAACTGATGGCTAGACAAAGGTTGTCAACAGGATGATCATACATATTCTACGCATGTACAAATCGAAGCATCCATGCACATGGGATGAGAGCCTCCCCTATGTTCAACACAACCATAACCAAGCTCTCCAAAGCTCGACTGGCCACAACCCTTTTCAGGTGGGCTTGGGATTCCAGCCACTATGTCCCATTTATGTGGCCATGCCATTTACAACTACTCGGGCAGATTTGGCTCAAGTCCAGTCCGAAGTAGATAAGGCAAACAACTTCATTGAGCACATCCAACATATTTTCCAGCAGGTCCATGACATTCTGGAGAAATCAAATGCTAAGTACAAGCAGTGACATGATCAACATCAGGTGTCACACAAGTTTCAGGTGGGCAACAAAGTCTGGTTGCATTTGCAAAAGGAATGCCTTACCGGAGCTTATCGGAAACTCAAACCACTCTGATATGGTCCTTACACTATTACCAAGGCTATGGGGGACAATGCATTTGAGCTCAACATTCCCCCATTCCTTGGCCCGCACCTAGTGTTCAATGTGGACCTTCTTGGTCCATACTTTCCACCATTACTAGTCACATCCAACATTGCAGAACAACTCACACCAACAGAGTTAAATCTAGATTGCATGGAACAAGTTGCAATTGATCAGATCATGGACACACAGGTCAATCACCCTCGTCAACAGAAGATCCAATTGTATCGAGTTGTTAAAGCAGGACAACTCCTTCACGAGGGCAAATGGCTCACTAGGAACCAAGTTCAACAGAGGTTTCCTCATCTCATGGAGGAACTCAATGCAATGGGGACCATTGCTTCCTAAGGGGGGAGGAATGATCCAGGTGGATATTGGTGGCCACCTACCAATTCCACTTCGACCCCCACCATTGCTTCTTTCATTTTTTCTGTTTCCTTAATTGTAGCACAATTTACTATTTTTAGCAGTTTTCCGGGTCCTAAAGTTCTGGAGCCATTTTGAGGCCCTAAACGACATCTTTTTGTAAATATACTAGCGATTTTCTATCTAAAATTGTCTTTCCTGTCATAGTCCTCACGGAGATCTTTCTAATGGGTTATCATGTGCATCAAACGGAGATAATATGACCAAGTCGCGACCCTAGGAAGTTGGTTGTCCAACTCACCCCAACCGGGCCCATAAAATCTTAGTGTTACATCTCCTCGGGTTAGGGTTTTGGTTGTTTAGGGTCTACTTTGATTGTTCAATAATAAAAATTCCCTTGAGCCTCGTTGTAAGGCTGTTCAGAGGCATGTAGCCACCATATTTCTTCTTAGAGATAAGCTACCATTGCCTGAGCTAGTTTATTTCCATTTCTGTTTGTAAGCATATTTCAGAATTCTCCATTAATAAAATGAAGTATTATTTCTACTGTATCTCTGTATTTGTGTTTATTTATGTGCTTTATTGCATTCTTGTTTAAATCCGGATCATGTGCCTCCTGGAGTGTTGCAAACTATATCAGAGAAAATAGGAGCCATCTTTGTAAACTCGGATTCAGCAATGGTTTGCTTGCTATGTTTCTGCATCACCTTCCTTAGTGACATGTATTTTGTAGCTTGCCTGAAATAGACAAGATATATCAGCATAGATGGTATCGGGTAATTAAGACTGGAAGCTTCTCTGAAATGACTTTGGATCATGAGAAAGGTTTAATGACATACTCAATGTTAACTATCCATAACTTGGATAATGTTCATCCTTCCTCGGGCCGCTAAATATTTATTAACCTATCAATTTGTTTGTTTTGATATTAAAATATAATTATTTCACATGTTTTACCACTCTTAATCGCACATCGCAATCTTTAAATGGATACAATATAGAGGTACTAGATGCGTAAAGTGAAATGCAATTGTGAATATCGCAATATCACATTTCGCAAATTGCTAATGGACATTCTAATGCCATATCTAAAATTCTTGCGAAGTTTGCGAATTGCGAAATGCGATTGTGAAATGACAAGGTGCTATTTATTGGGCTATCGCAGCAGGATATTTGATCGCAGATCGTAATTTTTTGAAGATGTTTTAGGATAGTCACACAAAAAAGTGTGATTTGCGATTTGCGATACAAATTTCATCCTTAGTTCATTTTGCAAGGTTTTGCCAGGTATTTTCTTAGAGTTAGGTATTATTATTCTAAACCTAAAATTTAAAAGGGTCCCCATTTATAACTCTAACGTTAGCTATTGTTCTTTATAAATGGGGGGTTGTTTCGTAGTACAACAATTGGTGATTCACTTGGGAGAACCAATTATCTCTTAGTAGTTTTCTGCAATTTCTAAAAACTTTCAAAGTAATTAGACTTATAAAAATAATAATTACATAAGGTAAACAAAATTTCTCTGGAATCATCATTACTTGCTCACTCTACTTATTTAATTACTTTACTCTTGCAATGATAAAAATATAAGCATTCGCATCAACCAATAATAAGTTTTAAAGTGATATAGCATGTGTCTTCTGCAGATTAGTTTTTTGGTGTTTACTCATTTATCATAGATAGAGCCTCTGCTTCCAGCAGGCGTTCATAGCTTCGATAGGGTTATCTTTTATCCAACAATGATTCATTATCCCATCTGAAGGAATTTTCAAATTTCAAAATGATATTCACTTGCTTTGAATCTCACTTGGATCTTGTCTCTTTTTTCCTTCTTGAATATAATCTTTTTCTTTTTGGTTTCTTATAATACATTGTCTAGGCATGGTAACCTAATAATGACAATGCCATTCACTGTTTGTAACTAAACTTAACAAGATGGCTGTTGATGAGATCCCTTGTCTTCTGATCAAGGAGATCATTAGCGGTTACCTTGTTTGATATGCAGTGTTGGTAATATCAGTTTAATCATTTCCATATGAACATGGTAAACAAGCTCGTAATGAGACTTTTTATCTTCTAATTTTTATATATTTTAGAATTACACTCTAAAAAAGGAAAATTTTATCAGATGGGGTGAATCATTGGTTCTTTTGAGAATTTTGGATGATAATGATAGAATTTTTTAAGATACTGATCTCCAAAAGGTCGTTACTATGTTAAAGATTCTCTTCTTGACTGATGACACAACATTCATACTCTATAAAGATAAGAGTTTGTTCGTAGAATAAATGTTTTATGCAAGATCATGTTTTTCCAAAGAAATCAAGTTTACTTTAGTACTCAGATGCCCTAATTATTTCTTTTAACTCTTGCTTATAAAAGTGAAAAACAAAAATATTATCAAAGATTTTATTTTGAAAAGCCAAAAGAAAATACTAGTTAACCATTATTTTCCTAAGAATCTTAAAAGAAATATGTTACAAAATTGGAAGAGGTTATCTTTGAAGAAAAGTATTTTTTCAAAATTTTCCCATTAATGGGCAAATAATCCTTCTTACCTGACAAGTCTTGTAAAAGAAACATTGATTGTTCAATTCTTTTAATGATTTGAAAAGGGCTAAGCCATGGTCTTTGGAATTTGGTATGTCTACCTTTTTCCTTGTGTGCTTTGTCCCATTTCTAAACTCAGTCACCTACTTCAAGAGTTTTGTGATTGGCAAATGTTGTATCAAAAGAAGCTTTGACTAATTTTTGATGATGGAAGTGGGTTGCTTTAGCCTTTTATCCTTATTCTTCAAGTTTGAGAATCTGTAGTTGTCTAGCCTGGAGAGAAGAAGAAGGGTTTTCATCAATGAATTGTATTAGGGCAATAGATGGGATTGCTATGTTTGTGGGAAGAACAACTTCTTTTCCATAAACTAAAGAAAAAGAAGAAGCACCAATAGAGGATTTATGAGTAATTATGTCTACCCATAGAGAAAATGTTTATGCTTTGTGCTGATTCCTGTGATTTTGATCAATAGTCCTTTTGATAATTCTGATGAGGTTCTTGTTTGTTGACTCTGCTAATCCATTACCTAGTGGATAATAATTGGCTGAATATTTCTACTTGAAACCTCGCTTTAGAGCAAATTCTACCATCATATTTTCAGAAAAGTGAGATGCATTCACTACAAGCAAAAAGGGCATTGGTGAGGGGCAAAAAATGTCAAGATAAGCTCATTGGTGATGGCCAAAAGAGCCTTCATGACCAAAAACTGAACGTCACCAAAGGTGGCGTCACTAAAAGTATAGGTGTTGTAGTGACATTCAAAGTCTTTCACCAATAATGATTTATGATGATGAATAGCGATCGTTACCATTTCATATGAGCAATGGTGACAGACCATAGCCTCCGTCACCAAAAATTGAACGTCACCAAAGGTGGCGTCGCCAAAAAGATAGGTGTTGCGGTGACATTCAAAGTATGTCACCAATAATAATTTATAATGACGGATAGCCACCATCACCATTTCATATGAGCAATGGTGACGGACCATAGCCTCTGTCACCAAAACCTGAACATCACCAAAGATGACGTCGCCAAAAGTATAAGTGTTATGGTGACATTCAAAGTTCCTCATGAATATTGATTATAATGACAGATAGTGATCATCACCATTTCATATGAACAATGATTTATTGTGATGGATCTTTCATGGCCGTCACTATTGGTGCATATATATGGTAACATTCGTTGACCGTCACCAAAAGCTGCATTGTCAGAAGTATAGATGTTGTGGTGACATTGAAGGTCCATCACGAATAATGACTATAATGACAAACAACAACCGTCACCATTTCATATCAACAAAAATGATTTATGGTTATGGACCTTTGAGGTTCGTCACGATTGATGCATATATATGGTGGCGTTCTTTGACCCTCACCATTTCATATTTTGGTGAGGGTCGAAAAATGTCACCGAAGCTCATTGGTAATGGTCAAAGAAGCCTTTGTCACCAAAAATTGATCGTCGTCACTCCATATGGATTTCAGGGCACGATGGAATCAAACCACCAACCTCTTGCTTGTAAAGCAGGTGCTCTTCCATTGAGTTAGCACCCTTTAAAGAATTAGACTTTTAAAAATTAGACATTGAAACTTGATAAATTGTAAATGCTACATCTTTCAATAAATTAAAGTGTCGACAATATTTTACTAAACAAGCAAAGAAACATCAAAGTTGCAGGTCCCTATCTAATGGTTATGGAAGTTATGAAAAGTGGGTGGAGAGAACAATAATTATGTATAAGAGAATCAATATGTTCAGTTGAATACTCAATTAGAAGTGAAACTCTGAAGACATTTATAATCTTTAAATGCCCTATAACAAGCAAATGCACCAAATATTGCAAAGGAAATGTCATAAGTGGATAGCATATGCAAGAAGAACATTGTTGAAGATAGATGCAATATGTTATAGGTTGAGTGAAAGAAAAATCTAAATGTTTTTGTTTGGTGTTTAGATATCTGAATGATATCTAAAATTATGTTAAAATGTAACATGGATCTCCAGAAACCATGAATGACATATGAATATATATATATATATATATATATATATATATATATATATATATATATATATATATATATATATACATATATGTATATATATATATATATAGATATATATATATATATATATATATATATATATATATATACATATATATATATATCTATATATCTATATATATATATATACATATATGTATATATATATATATATATATATATATATATATATATATATATATATATATATATATATATATATATATATATATATATATATACATATATATATATATATATATATATATATATATATATATATATATATATATATATATATATCTATATATATAGATATATCTATATATTTCCCCTTTACATAAACCAACATACAATTTGGAATTTCATAAGTCCGCACTCAAAACATGACAGCAACCAACAAATAAAAGAAATTGACTTGGACAGAAAGCAATAGCTTCACCTTCATTCTTGATTCATTTCAGTTTATTTGAATTTGACTCGTGACATTCTCTATCTGACAATGAATCAAAATCATCAGTAGTATCAAATTCATCCAACATGGACTTTGGCTATCCCACTGACATCTGCATTTTTGTTTCCATGCCTAAAAACTATGGAGTTTCTTGTCGATAGTAGAATAAGATGTGTGTTTTCTACTCAAGAACATATTTCTTATTAACCATTGTTACCTTATAGAAACCAAAGAGACAACACAATATCAGCGTACAGAAAACCCCCTACCGAAATATAATCATAACTTAGCAAAGAAGTCTAAAAGATATTGTTAATTAATAGACTTTGTATTTGAAAACACTGTTTCTTTAGATTTAAAAAAGACTATGTTGTACAACACTTATGTCTATTTATCCAGCCAATTATATCATAGCATATGTCACACAGTAGCACCCTACAGTACGTAAAGTAAAAAGAAAATTTTTCTCAAGATTTTTTTTTAGAAAAGAGCTTTGAGAACTATAAGTTTGTCATCATGTAGGCTATGTAATTAGCCATTATTTTAGAATGCTCGATGTTTCAGCCCTAACAGTTATTGTGACAACCACAATGAGTTAATCAATATAGCATCTAATTATGTATTCCAGTGTGTAAGATTATAGCGACAACAAGGTTTATTTCCCAATATTTGATTTGTCATTAGGCAATGATTGTTATGGTGTTGGGACTATCATACTATATTATGGTTCTTATAATATATTTACATTTAGTAACTCTAACTATATTAAATATGATTGTTATGTAGTAGTGCAAAGTGGAAATTATAGGGTAGAACTCTGACCTGCACTCTAGGATTATGAAAATCATCCATAGCTCCAGCAAGTGTAGGAAAACTTGTTGATGATATTTCTATTACAAATCTGGGCCTTGTTCAATGCTTTTTAGCATCACCTATTTGCATATCAGAAAAAACACAAATAAACCTTAATACTATGCACATTGTTCCACTTTTAAATGCCACAACAAAGTATATAAAGCCAATATTAAAATATGCAATGTCCTGTTTTAGAAATCAAAATATTTGAATATGTTATTTAGACAAAAAGAAATCCATATAATTATGACAAACAATGAAAGGATATCTACGGATTTCCTGCAAATGTTTTCATTGAACAAAAATAGAATTGTTGACCACATTTACTGAAATCATGTCGGGCAAATTACTCGTCAAACTAGTCCTAATTTGTAGTGGTTGTTTGAAGAATCAATAGTCGTTTGAATCATCATATTATCCTATTTGTGCATTTAAATAAGGGGAATTATTATTTCATAAATCAATGAATATTCCAACATTGTTATGAAATTCAATTTACCATGTGTTTTATTGAAACCCTAACTTAGGATTGCATACCAAGTGCAATACCAAGAAAGGGATACTACACAAGGATCCCTTTTTCTCATATTCTATCAAATTCGTTCGAAGCATTACCATGTTTTGGGAAATTTATTTTACTATATTAATTTCATTCACATGATTACTGTGCTTTTAGAAATCAGAATATTTCAATATCTAATTTAGATAGAAACAAATAAATAAAGTTATGACAAACAATGGAAGGATCTCTTTTTTCCTACAAATTCTTTCTTCTGAAACAAAATTGTTGGGCACATTTATTGAAACCATGTTGAGCATATTAGAGTGTCTACAATAATGTAAATTACCAATCAAAGGATCCATTTTTTTCACATTCTATTGGATTCATTAGTAGCATTACCATGTTTTGGAAAATATGTTTTATTATATTAATTTCATTTGCAGGATCACTATGTTTTTAGGCATGTGAGAATCTTTGTGAAAATGTTGTATTGCAAAAGGGTTTTATAGATTATATTGCTAAGTATAGCTTGGTTTATAAGTATAGCTTATTGGAATATTCTATAGCCTACTATAGGAAGGAGACTAGTTACCCTATTGGGATCTTCTATGCCTACACTACTTTTATAGGCTAGTATTTCTATTTAATCCTTTTATTCACCTACTATTAAGATGAGCCCTATTGTGATATCCATCTATTTTCTTTATACTCATGAGCACTTTTTCCTCGAGACAATAAAACACATTCTTGGAGGAACCCTACAGATTAGATACTCTCCTTAGCTAGGGTAGAGCTAGAGGCTTGCAGTATTTGGCTCTTCTATTTCTACTATAGTATAGTATTCTAGTAGAGAGTTAGCTCATATGGGCTTACTCTTTCTATCAGTTTCATTACTCCGCTACATAATTCATTAGCTCTATTCCAAATCACAACAGGAAAGGAAGCACTTAGTTTTACTCAAGTGTATTAAGGGAATACAAGCAAGTAGTCAACACAAGGGGGTTTTAGTCAATATTTTTGCCGCTCGGAAACATAGATGAGGAATCTATCAAGAAACCTACACACTGGATTTTTTATGTAGTAAACCATCGTAAATGTAGTTGTTTATACTTATTGGAAGGTACGTAGGGGCTTGGAAGAAATTAGATTGTTTAGAGGTAATCATTCTACGTAATCCAAGTAAAGTTCAGAGATTTACTCGATAGTGTTCAGTTTATTTCCTCCATAGGTCCTTCCTACAACAGGGTAGGAAGATACTAAGGGAAGGCTTCTAGGTAATGTGTTTTCCAAGGTAAGGTCAGGTGGGCCCAGGCGATCATTTCTTTGAGCATTAGGGGCTTTCACATTCCATTAGGGGAAAATTTATACTCGGTAAGCACATACCGTATGTGTGCACAAGAACGAGATGAACTAAGGTAAATTATATTCATTAACTATCTAAGGTATATAAGCCTTGCGAGAATAACACCTTGGACAAGCCAAAATCAAATACATTACAGTATTCAGGGGTGTGTCATGGGGTGAGACGTCATGATAGAAGTTCTTTTCCATAAATTCATCATCCATATACTTGCTCCTATCTATATTAAGGAACACATAGACAACATTAAGGAAGGCATAATGACTCATATCTTTCCAATCCTTTAGATAGATTAGAAGGTAGATTTTCCTGATTCACTGTGGACTCAAGATATTACTATTTTCATTCTCGCCTAGGAAAGCACTCACTTAAATAGCATATTGCAAGGTAGAGAATACACATACAATAAGAATTACTTCTAGATATAAGAACATCTTAGAGATCTCAACCCATCCTTATTAACTAAGGTGGAGAATCTTGGGGATTAGTTATGAGGTGCCCCTCTTTCCTAAATATATATAGATGCATATTGAAATAGAAAGGTCAGGCCTTTGAGGTCACCACACTTTCTATATATATATATGAAAGGGAGGTCAGCCATTACCTCCTCTATTTTCTACTTCTTAGATAATATAACAAGATGATACCTCTAGGTAGTGTCTCCTGTTGCGAAGGGTTATTCCTAGAGGTAGGGACCTTTATTCATGGATTCCCTTCTTGCGGACTGTGTACCTTCTCCTATTCATATTCCTCTTGCAGATCGAGCGCCTTCTCCTATTTGTATTCCTCCTATCCTATTGGTATTATTAATGAGTGATTCAAGGGGTCCCGGGAGGTATGGGTAAAGGGCAGACTTACTAACATAGTATAAAGGATAGCCCTAACTGAACTGAGGAGTGTTTGCAAACTCACTAACATACTCATATAGATATATATATATATATATATATATATATATATATATATAGATATATAGATATATATATCTATATATATATATATATATTAGAAAGGATAGACTTAGATTGAGGAGATCTTAGCGTCAGCGCCTTACTCTATATAAGTTTACTCCATCCTTAAGACCTTGATATATATCTATCTATATCTACATATCTATATATATATATATATATATATATATATATATATATATATATATATATATATATATATATATATATATATATATACTTTATTCTCTAACATAGGATAGGGTAGCCCCTTCTTAATTACCTATAATTAAGGCTCTATACTTGGACATTTTAAGTCCCTAGTTCTTCATAGGGTTATGTAGACTTATTAAGCGCCTCTATAAGCGAGAGTTTCTTCTAGGTTAGATGGTATTACTTTACAAGCCTTAAGGAAAGGAAAGGAAGCATTAAGTCATCTTGACCAACAGGAGAGGAAGATAAACTTGTTTTGGGGGAGAGTGTTGTGTGTCCTTTGGAGTGGACTTAGCAATGTCCTTCTTGTCTAGGATCCGACAATCATCTTCATGGTGGGTGTCAACCTTACGATAATAGCACTACAGCTTGGGATCAATGTCATAAGTTGGGGCCTAGAATTTTTGTCTGGGGGAAGAAGAATCATGTTGGGATGATTTCTTGACATCCTCCTTTCGAAGAGCATGACACTTGGTAGTTATGTGCAGGGTTGGAATTTGGATTCCTTTTTACCCATCAACATTTTTTTTTTGATGTTTTGGGTCTTTAAACTTCCAGTCGAAGAACATTATGCCTAAAATTTTACCCTTCATGAATGATGTTTCAGTAATAAATTAACCCTTCACCAATCATGCTTTAAAAAAAATAAAAAAAACTCCAAACATTAACAATCTCGAGATATTGATGAGCTATCGATCATAGCTCTTTTCCTTGAATGACTCTGTACTTGTTAGGCTTCATTTGTGTATGTTCTTTTAAAAAAGACTGCTCACAGTGTGTATGAGGTTGCTCTAGTATGTGTTTGGAGCTTTAGGGGTTTTAAACTTGGGATCTATTATGGACAAAGTTGTCGAATGAGATTCACTTTAGATTTAATGAGATTTTCACTTTAGATTTAATGAGATTTTCACATAATATGTTGCTGGAAACATAGTCATGATGAGAATACACTTGAGGAGGCCTCGAAAACCTTTCTTGGTTGTTAACAGATAGCTTGAAAATCTCTGGGAGGTGGTGGGTTAGTATCTTGGAAGGGAAGGGAGGCAGATTCCACCCGTGATCTTTTTTTCGAAAAAGATCGAAATAGATTTTTAATTTTAAATTGATTTGATCTATCTAGTGGAAATTTTATGATGGTTATTTATTTTCCTTTAATTTTATATAATTTCTTGATTTGTAAGAGAGACTTAGAAAATAGTTATACTTAGAAAAATAATTTTCTAAATATAACACCAATTTTTTTTATGCCAACTGTCTTAAATTACAAAATGCTACTATTCCAATCTTCCTCATAAAAATCTCATATTCGGACATCCACCAAACTATAGTGAAAAAAATAAGTAGTGAAATTAAATAAATTGTCTAAATTAACCCCTCTAAATCTCACTAGGGCAACTAAATACTTACCCATCACATTTTTTTTGTTTAAAATTTTGTTTAAGAGTAACGTTTCAAAAAATTTCCTCACCCTCAATTACACTCCACATGCAAAAAATTCAAGCCTTGATCGAAGGAACCAGAAATTGGAATCCTTACATTCCACATGCAAAAAATCCAGGCCTTGACAGAAGTAACCAAAAATTGGCATCCTTTAACAAGTCATAATAAGTTTTCAGAAAAAAAAAAAAATAGAGTGTCAAAAATACGTTTGGCAGGTTTCAGCAGACATCACGAAAAACGGTCGATTAAAAAATTTAACTGTAAAATGCCATAGGATGGGAAAAATGCCCATCAAATTCCAACCCTTGTTATGTGAGTCTCAAGTTTATAGTACACGTATCACTTTTCCCGCTTGGGAGAAGTGGATCAATCATTAGTGTTAACTGTTACATGATAACTTGTTGAGGTGACAACCTTTGAGATCAGCCAAGCCTTGGACAAGGCGAAGACCCACACATTTATTCTTTGAGGAGCCACGTAAGGTGCAGGAGCAAGCTCTTTCTTATTGGATTGGGAGGTAAGAGGCTATGAAACATTCTGAGGGAGGTTATAAGAATCTCCCAAGAGGGTTATAAGGTTCCTAAAAATTCATGTCTTAGGTCTTCGAAATAAGCCTCAATGCGGGAAATGAGTTGGTCACATGTCTGACATGCGGGGTCATGTTGCATGTGCACTTGCATAAGACATGTTGAAAGTTCATGTTCACTTGTCTTGAGGAAGGGAACATGGTCCTATGATACACTTGGCTCATACTAGCGCATGTGTCAAGTTGGAAGGAGGGGTTGGAAAACCTCCAGGATGCACTTGGCTCATGGTAAAAAAGGAGTGGGTCATATGTTTCAAGGTTGGGGTTACAACGTTGAAGGAAACACTTTACTATAAGGTTGAATTGGGTATCCCTGGACCAACTAAAGAATGCAATAAAGTGGCGAATGAACCGAATCAATATTCATGAGTTAATCAAATGCACTCTTTGGCATCTATTAAGGATTATCAAATGCGCTCTTTGGCATCTATTAATGATTGTGACCTCTGGGAGAAAAAGAAGAATGAATTAGCTTTCGCAAAATTGATTAAAATGAAGAAGCATTTCTTTCTTTCTTCTTTCTCCACTCCCATGTGACCAGCCACTAGGTCCTCACATTCATTCACTCAGGATTTAAAGCGTGATAGAGATTTATTGATATTGGCTGCCATGGGGGTCCTTTCTAGCTGACCAACTAACCTCCCACAATGGCTACATATATCGACTTCATTGTATGTATTTTTAAAATCGACAACAGTTCAAACTTCACTAAAAGGAACATGCAACTGAGTCCATGAAGTAGAAAACACAACCAATATGCATGGGAAGGGAAGGGAGGGCCCTGCATTTCCCAAATCAGAGCTCAGCAGGGATATATATGGATTCACAATTTGTCCTCAGCACTTGTATAGATACAGAGAGTACATGGAAATTTACGAGGAAGAGGAAGAGGAGAGGTCAGAAAGATGGAAGAATTTCTTAGAGACTTGCATTAATTCCACCCAAGAACCTCCCTCAGATACGGTAGCAAGTGAACAACATGGCAAGGCATTTAATAAAGTTCGAAGCTAGTCCCAAATAAGGCATTCTCTTGTAGCTTTAGAATGACACTTGAGTTTTGAAAAGAGTAGAACAACAACCTTGACAACACATAAGGATGCCGACCATGAGATCAATGATCGTTCATCCGTTAAACTTGACAGTCCAAACAAATCCAAATCTGGTATTTCAGAAGATGATTCAGATGAAGGATTTTATGATGTGGAGCAGTCAGATTCTATCTTTGATGCATTCTCAATTAATAGTTCAAATCATAGTTACCAAGTTCGAATTCAGATTCGATTCGATACGGAAAAAAATCGACTATGTAAAATTCAATTCGGGAGTATGTATCTTACCAGTATTAAAAAAAATCTTTTAAATAAATTTTCAAAAATCAAAATTAAAAATCTTATTATTCAAAAACTCATACTCCTCAAAAATTGTTTTCAATCATATTATGGAAGTTGCAAATAAAATCAGATATTGAGATTAGTAGAAATAATTCATTCTCATTAAAATCGAATGAGATGGAATTGGGAATTCTTTCTACATGAACAAGAAAAAAATAACATGTCTCAAACCATTAGAGTTTTTTTTGTTAATCAATCAATAAATAGTAGTTAAATAGATTGTTTCCTAATGATAGGTTATGAAGGATTTCCTAATAACTAACAATAACAAATAGATCAAGAGTGATCTGTCCAAAAAATCTAAAAAATATATAAATTATTTCCCTACAAAAATTCTGAGAGGCAAGAAATTGGATTCCAACAAATCTTATTACAAAAAAATAATTGATTACTATTCATCATACTTCCCTACTCAATAATGCTATATAAACAATATATATTAAAAAAAAAATACTCTAATTTATAAAATAATTTCCACAAAATTTTTAAATATTTCACTCTCACATTAAATTTTAATTACCAAACTACTCTATTTCATTTTTTACCTTATGTTTTCCAATTTTTTTTATTTAAATACTCATCCTTTCACTTTGATAGTGACTTCTTTTCTAAACTCCTTTGTTCTTTCCTTCTTCCATATTGTCAAGCTCCATACATTGGTTACCAGTCGAAATTATGTTTAGACAATGGGATATCCTTAAACGCTAATCAAAAGCCACAATGACAGTTGTTATCAAATATTGCATTTCCTCTAATCAATTAAACACGGGTGAGAGGGAAATTTTACCGACCGTTCGGACTCACAATTTTCAAATCGTCAGATTTTCAATTTTCGGATGAATCTATGACTGGTCGTGATGGAGGATTGTAAATATTCTAAGACGGGAAGGCTCCCATAGACTGTCCTTCTAGCATTATGATCCCAACCAAGAAGGTCTTGCACTCGAATAGGAACAGGCTCTGGATCTCGATCTGATCACGATGGAGGATAAATGGTCGTGAAAATTACCACTTGCAAAAAAATATAACATATTTATTCAATGACCGTACCGAATTGAATTTTAGCGTATTATTGACCGAATCGAACCGAACCACTGAATTTCCCAATTCTTCATCCCGATTCGACCGAATTTGGTAACTATGGTTCAAATAGTGATTCTGCTACGAATTCATTCAGACCTGGAAGAGACTCATATACTTGGAGAGAAGAATTGGAATGCCTGGTACAAGAAGGTGTTCCCGTGGCTGTGATAGGAGAGCTTTGGCAAGATTTTGTGGGAACAAAAGCTCGACGTAGAGAAGATGGAAATTACAGTGCATTTCTTGAACAAGGAAGAGATTTAAAGGAGGAGAGCAATGGGATTCCCAACAATGCCAAGAACTGCAGTCTTCCTAAAACAATCATGATCGATAAATGGACCAACCAGATAGAGAAGGATTTGCCTCGAACATTTCCAGGTCATCCAGCACTGGGTGAAGATGGCCAAAATGCCTTGCGGCAACTGCTCTCTACATATGCATGCCACAATCCATCTGTTGGATATTGTCAGGCAATGAATTTCTTTGTTGGGTTGTTGTTGTTGCGGAATCGATATATGCATATTTGCATGTCAGCAGTCTAATGACAAAACAAGAAACAGGAGATATGTTCCTTGTGTTCTTGCCGAAATTAGAATTGGCTTTCTTCCAAATTGAAAGTATCATTGGATTAGTCTATTTTGTTGGTACTAACAATTTTGTAATTGCAATAGATGGGTGGGATTTTTCACCCGTTCAGGTTGGTTGGTGAGCCTAGTGATAGAAGACTATCCAGCTCAGTAGTGATGAAGTGGCTGGGCGAGAAAGATACCTAGGTGAGCTGCCAATCGTCTCTATCATCTAATTACCATTTTATGTACCGGGGTCTGATGAATCCACTTCCTCCCCCTCTTTCTCGTTGCAGGGCACTTCCACCTTGATTTACTGGTGCTTCTTTCTCGCTCTATCAGTGCTTTTCTTTCACTCTAGGTAATATTTTAGTATTTGGTTGGGCCGCTCAGCCTTGACTCAACTTCCCAGTCGCACTCTCTACCACTTCCATACTCCCTGCATCCGGCATGGATTGGCATATTGGGATTGATGAGGCTAGGTCCAAATATGGGTCAATTTTTTCTGCAATAAATAACTTTCAGGGCCTGGCACCTGAGCTAAAAGAGTTGTGTGTTATATGACACATCCGCTGATCCTGATGTGTGTTTCTAGAGTCAACTTTCTACATAAGAAAAGATGAAAAATGCAGATTCAGTGTGGGCATACCTTGGCATAGCCTTCTGCAATCTAGGTGAGAGGAATCATGATTTTTTCGTCGATCAAGTTCAGCCAAATACGTAGGAAACAACTTGGAGGCAGTGGGAATGATGGTATTTCCTCCTAGAGAAATAGCCAAAGTGATCCAAGAACTCTTAGCCAACACTGTAATTACTTGATTCACCAGAATCCTCGTCTTCAATATTGACAGCATGCCAGGCAAGATCATCCTGGATATTAAGAAGCATTTTCATAAGAATGGCAAAAGGCCTGCCAATGAACTGAGGGAACTTGGGCATTATTTAGGGGGTGTGCTCCCAGGCCTCTGCGAGGGTAATAATGAACTCCATGACAAGATTTTGAGTTCCCTCTTCTGGAGTCTCCACCTCAGCGATCTGTAGCATGCTTCCTCCCACTTTAACGATCTGCCAGTGGAGGAATGGTGGCTCAAT
Organism: Pinus tabuliformis; assembly: GCA_031772625.1. Classification (NCBI taxonomy): domain Eukaryota; kingdom Viridiplantae; phylum Streptophyta; class Pinopsida; order Pinales; family Pinaceae; genus Pinus; species Pinus tabuliformis. The sequence continues at coordinate 1,066,541,739 of CM062811.1, forward strand.
GCCCACCAACTCGATAAACATCTGGAAAGCCTCTTGGGTCATGGCCTCCTTGTTCCCTATTGAATTCCTGAGAGTCATGGGAGGGATTAGGTCGTAGCTGAATCTCTCATGGTCTTGCGGTGTCTTGATCATCTGGAAGAAGTTGGGCATGGTCGCGAGGGCAGCGATTCGAAGTTGGTCATGGTCGCTAGGGCATTGCCAATGGTGGCCATATGTATGTCTCATACCATGTGATTTTCTACCTCATGAGAATCACAGCCATAGCCTGGATTTTGACAAGCAAGCATGATTGATGGACATGAACGAGCTTCATCCAGGTACTTCTCCTTGCAGATGTTGAACAACACTTCGGCATGGCCTCTCTGCTCATTGTCCGAGCTCATGAGGTGCATTATCAACACTGAACATAGAAGAAGAGGGTTTTTATAAACGTCTCCTCCAGGCTTAAATCTATATGTTAAGTTCCCGCTTAAATCTATTTAACTTTTTAATCCAACTGCTTTAATTTTCATGAAATCTATATGTTAAGTTCCTGCTTAAATCTATTTAACTTTTTAATCCAACCGCTTTAATTTTCATTTTCTTTGTTTTGGGTTGGTTTTGGTTTTGTTTTCATTTTCTTGGTTTCAGTTTGGTTTTGGTTTTTTGGGTTGGTTTTGGTTTTGTTTTCATTTTCTTGGTTTCAGTTTGGTTTTGGTTTTTTGGGTTGGTTTTGGTTTTTGTGGGTCGATTGTGTAAGCCCTAAAAATTTTCTCCATTCCACATCAAATGGGTTGGAATTTTTAATTAAAATTTATAAATAAGATAAATAAAAGTAAATTATTTAAAATAATTAGTGGTAATTTATGTTCATGGGCATAGAATAAATTTTATGACATGGTGTATTGTTAAAACACTTAGTGGTGTTAAGGTCACTAATTAGAAATTATGTAGGCAAAAATCTAGTCATGTTAAGGGTTACTGTGGCCCAACTCAGGTGTGATCCCCTCATGATTTTAATGGTTTAGATGCCCCTAGGTCTCGATTAATCAGGCCAAAAGTTAAGTGTGTAGTCATCTAAAGACTCACACAACTTAGCAAACCAAAAAATATTAGTGGTGATTTATAAAGAAATCAATTTCACTTTTTTAGATATCTTTGGATTTTCAATAGTTAATCCACCTTTTTATTTTAAAAAATAAAAATATTCAATCAATTAAAAATCATTCTTGATTATGTTTTCAACTTAAAAGTATTTTTAATTTTTATATTGCAAATTTTGTTTAATTGTCAAGCATTTAAATGGTATTGCCAATTGTGTTCAGTGTTCAAGTTAACGTAGTAGAATGAAAGATGATTGATCTCTTAGGAGCACAAGAGGCCATGATTATGTGAAATATATGATAAACAATGTTATTAGAATATGTGAAAAAAGATAAAATAATATGCAGACAAATCAAAAGGGGTTAGGCTTCCTTACTCACGTACAATGTCATAATCCTCCTATAAAGGATAACAAAGGTATTTACATCTCCACACATACATATAACAAAAGGAAATGAGCGAAATGAGGGAAAAGATAAATATAACTAGGATATAAAATATGCCTTTGGTCTTTGGTAAAAGGATATCAATCTCACACCTCACAAACACGGTTGAAGCCTTCCTTTGAGGTGATAATTTAAGGAGAGGGTCAAACAAAGTGTGAAGAAAGTATGCTTCTCAACACTCAGATAAGCATGTGAGTGCAACATGTCACAATAGGCTTGAATATTATTCTTCGACTACTTACAAGCTTTGAAAATAGAATGCAACTTGTTGGCATAGGCTGGGTATCTATGAAACCCATCATAGAGTGTCTTGCTATGATAAACCATCAAATATCCATGGTGTGTGGACACTACATAAACAACATGAATGATTGGCTCATAGGGTCCCTTTTGTGTATCCATTCATCAATGAAAGCTACTTCCCCCATGGGATAGAAGTAAAAACTAATAGTTTCAAATGTAGGAATAATGGCGATTGTAGATAATATTGTTTCCATAAAGAAGAGAACCAAAAATAGGCTCATGAATATCATCAATATCTATGGGAGATGTTGCAATGAAAGCAATAATAAATAAAAAATTTGTGGTCAATAGGATAGGGACATCCTCCTAACTCCTTTCCCTGAGTAAACAAAAGTTTCATCAGCTGCCAAAAAATCCAGTCGTGCATTGTTTACCATGGTTCACCACTTGAAACCATCTCTTGCCATATATAGGCAACCCATTCACCCTCGCAATAATGGCTTCTTAAACAGGAATGTGTTCCCCCAAAGCTAAGGAATTCCAAAAGGACCTTTCAAACTCCATGGAAACCTTGTCATCGAATCCCTAAATTTTTTAGAAGTAAACCAGCTAGTCAGCCTCTCAAAAAATCTGCATGGCTTCGAGATGACTATGGAGGCACCAGAAGCCGATGAGTCTCATGCATTTTTAGTAGGAAAATGTGGTGGTTCATTTGGCACAACATAAGGGGAGGGGGTTTATTGGGGTTCCAGTTGGTGAATGGTCATGCTCCAATAAGGGACGGTGACCAGATATTCAAATCCAATCCCCAAAGCACCAACATCAGGTATCAAGCTAGAAACCTTGCCCTGCATCAATTATTGTTGTGGCTTGTGGAAGGACAATTTAGGGAGTTGAGCAACACCAATTCGTGGCAGCACTTAGAGAAGAGGATCATGGTAGCCAGAATCCTGAAGAAGCCATCCATTATTGTTGTGGCTTGTGGAAGGACAATTTGGGGATTTGAGCAACACAAATTCATGACGACACTTGGAGAAGAGGCTCATGTAAGCTAAAATTCTGAAGAAGCCACAATTGTTGGTACAGTGCATAAGCCTTCACGTACCTGTTTCCCACTCTGTATTGATTATTTCCACAAGACTTGGCAAACTCCGCATTGATTCTTGCGAATACGATCAAGCCACTTGTTGAGTATGCCACTTATATCAAGACACTATTGAGATTCAAGACACTTATTGAGGATGATGAATCTCAACAATGTCCTAAGGAAAAACCTCTTAATAGAACACTTATCAACGTAAACATATTGTTTTATCAAGTTGAACAACTATAACCCATGAATCCAATGCCTTAATAGTGATTTCCCGCATCAGTTTCTTGTTGTTACCAAGACTTAAGAATATCTGAGAGAATACCCTAGAAATTACAAAAAGACAAATGATCAAAGTCGAAGAAGAATAAGTTAACACCATGCTGACATTAACCATCAAAGTCAGAGAAGAATAATCTACCACCATGATGTCATTAACCATCGAGTATCAATGCATAAATAAGCAAGCACACACCTTGTTACTCTTGTCCACAACTGGGCCCATTGCAGATGTAATGTTTCCAATAGTAGTTAGAGTTGTAGTAACCAAGTTTTTGTTTGTGTCAAATAAGTGAGCTCTCAATGCTCAAAATAGATCCATTGTCATAAATAGTGACGCAACAAATAACATTAAATTATGACAATATATTTTTGCAATCCCACTGTACCAATATTGGATTGTCTATCTTAGACTAATTCACCTACTTTTATGGTCATTTGTTGATCATTAACAAAATTATTTTCATTCTATTAACATGCAAGATAAAAGACATGATATATTGCAAGAAATATTGAAAGTTAACTATAAAATTACAAAAGTTGAACCAATTTGCAAGACTTTTAAGCCCACAAATTAAAGTGGATCTCCTACCTTTTCCTGTAGGCTGAATGTGTTTATTTTCTTATTCAAGAATTTTGTTAACAAACTCTATTGATTCAAGTCGTACCTAATAAACTAATAAAATATATCTTTAGATTGTCTCTTTTTAAATTTGAAGGAACTCATGAAATTTTCCACATGATTATAGAAAATGTTTTCCACACCTTCCAATCAAAACTGCCTAAATTTTTCATTAAATTTGGTGTAATATTTCCACTTATATCTTTGCATGGAAAAAATTTAGAACCAGATCCACTTAAAACTAAAGAAAAATCTAAACATTTTATGGTCTTCTTAGGAGTTTCCACTGAACCTGTTGAAAGTAACATTGAAAAGACGAAAAAATGAACACCACTTTTTAAAAATCAACAGGTTAGAATCAAATAGAGTAAATATTATAAGCTAGAATCAACCCACCTCAAACATATTTTTCTCATACTTTGTATCAAGGGTACTTATGAGTGTTGGGTTTACATCTACCAGAAATCCCTTAATATTCGTCAATGCAAAGATTTATTTTTTGTGAAATATCTAAACTTATCTTTTAACACAAGATGATGACACACCTTCTCAAAATAAAAATCTCATGAACACAGTACCTGGACCAACAAACACATGTAAAATTCCAATAAGCTTGATCATTGAATTTTTTGTAGCTGCAGTACTAGATTGCAATCCAACATCCTTACAAAAATCAATTACATCCTGACATTCATAATACAGTAACAAATGTCAAACTCTTTAGACAAAAGGGCTCAAACACAGGTTGTTTACACAAACACAAATATATCATAAACTAAAGCATACAAATAACAAGCCATAAAAATATGTTCCAAAAAATGGATCACCTTAAGTTTTATGTGTGAAACTCCAAAATCATCCACTGTAGTAACCATCCAAAGTAGATCTTCTCTCGGGAGTCATAACAAGAAACAACAACAGAAAATAGCATATGAAATACTAGTGGGAAAGTCCATGAATGAATTTGACAAAAACATGCCATGGCCTTCAACTCTAATGCAAATGTCATGGGATCATAATGATAAGCTCTTATTTTAGAAACTAGATCATTGAAAGACTCTAGAACTACCATTCCCTCTAGTAGTGTTTTATTGTTTTCTTGAAGGAGGACACCAAAAATCTCTTTGGCCATTCTCTGCACCATACATGTGCCATCTTCAAATGTCAATGAATTGAGAATTTGAATCAGTAGCAGAAGCCATTACATAATGGGAAAACATATTCAATTATTCCCTTCTACATAACCATAACTATAATGTGAAAACAATATCACATGAGTTTGACTCACCAACAACTCTGTATGTACATTAGGAAACTCAAATGCGAGACTCGACCTAACAACTCGGTTGAGCACAAACTTCATCAATAACTCAGCCCATTAAAAGGTCAGGAAATAGACACTCAAGAAAAGTAGGTAACCTAAATTAAGCAAAAATTAGGTAACTTATTGATCGAAACCCAATATGATTTTTGGAAGGAGTTTTGACAGAATTTGAATTGTTATATCGTTAGCTAGGAGAGAAACTTCAATAGTTATAATGTCATGTTTTCATGTATGACATGACATTAAATTCCTAGGGTTATATTGAAAGATAAAAAACCAAAAGCCAGTGAAGCCAGTGAAGCTAACTATACTAAACCCTAAGCTCGAAGGATGAACAAACACAAGGAACCACTCTAGAATCTAAACCCCAACTAACAGGAATACAAGTCAAGCCAAAGCTAGTAACAGGAATACAAATAAGAGAACCACATTAGGCATAAGATTTCAAACATAATAGTCATGTATTTATGAACTGGAGACCTATGTTTTTCCTTAATGATCAATGAATGGAAGAGGTGGCTTGAGGCTTGAATTACAGGTGAAGTATTTTCCCTCCTCAAAAGCCTTGGTCCCAATTTCCCTAAAAAATCTGCATAAAAATAACCCAAATACAAATAATTGTTTGTTACACAACTAACACCAAATAATCTTAACTAAACATTCTTCTCCTCAAAGTTTACTGAACATTCCACATCGAGCCTATTAAAAGAGGATGTGCACATCCAAAATAAACCCAAAAATTAAAAGAATCTTAAATCAATTTTCGCGGGAATGAATCGAAACCCATATGTTCTATGTTCTTACCAAGCGAAGTGTAGTCCTCAAAATCATCCAGAGTAATCATCGCAGTGAAAATGAATAAAAAAAGGCAAGAAGAATGCCAAAAGCAACACGATGTAAAAGAGGTCTTGTAGGATAGATAGCGTACAACAACTTTCACCTTCATAAAATCCATCATTGGTGGTAGAAATTGTGATTGGAGACATGTCAGGAGATGCGTGAACTTGCATTGTGAGATTTATTATTCCAGGACATAGTCCTACCTAGTTAGGACCTTTTTAAAGCAATCTATTGGGTTTTATAATTTATTGAACACCAGTCAAAATCCATAGAATATGTGTGTAAGGCAACCATAATAGATCCATTCAGAAGAGAGGTTTGGTTAATGATGAGAACCAAATAATAATAAAAAAACCCATCGCGAGTCAAAATCCATGGAATCTATGGGTAAGGCGGCCGCAATAGATACATTCAAAATAGAGGTTTGGTTAATGATAAGAGTCAAATAAAAACAAAAACCCCATCGCTATTTTTGGACACTTATGTTTATGTATCTAAAGTCACCATCAGAGTATATTTCCCTAATTATCTAAAGGTTTTTGACCTAGCGATATTTTAGTCGTAAGCCAGAAATTAAAAGAAATTATCATAAATTTAAAATAAAAATAAATTTAGACTTCATTACCATGTATCTTTTAACTCTGTCAAAATTAATAAATAAGACTTTATTCCCACCATCTTTTAACTCTGTCGAACTTAGTAAATAAAACTTCATTCCGGCCAAAAATGCAAGGTAGAGTGGAAATTGTTTTGTGGGAAATAAGGGCACAATAACATCGATGTGTAGCATCTACTTAAATCACCAAGTATATACCTAAGCCATCAACATGACATCACTTCTTTGAGTAAAATTATGAAATACCATGGAACAACTCAAATTAGAATTTATAGCCAAAGGATCAAGACTTAGAATAGAGTGCTTAAATGATCACAATAAAAATAATACACATTGGAAATATCATATACACATGGATCATACATACTAAGCTAAATGTGGTAGCTAAATAAACCTCTTCTTACACGTAGTGTCCTAGATGGCCAAGGCGAGGTGTCATAAAACCTCTTCCATAATTTTTTTCCAATAAGAAAAAAAACATCATTTTTGTGTTAATATTAGTGCAAAGATGTAATTTACATAACCTAACATATACTAAATTTGCTTCACATTTATAACATGATATTCTAATATGTGCAACATCTAATGTTCGAGAAATATAAAAATTCCCCATAGGATTGTGGGGTGAGGAATTGCCTTGTGATGCTTGTCCAAGTTGAGTATTTTGCAACATCGGGCATTAATTAAGCCTTTGAGCAGGGACCTATGAACCTAGAGACAAATGAAAAGCCAAATGTTGTTCCAATGAGGATTAGTGAGTGAAGCAATTATTGTGCCTTTCTTATGTTGTAGTTAACATTAGAAGTCAAGTTAGGCATGAATAATTGAATTGTTTTTATACAGAATTTTATATAGAAGCATCCATAACTACTCAAGCGTTATTGTTATGTCCATGTTATGTCCCTATAATACTAGTGTATCCCCCTTATTGTTATTGTTAGTGTAGCTCCCTAATGTTATTGTTGTGCCCATGCATCCCCCATGTTGTTATTATTGTTCCCTTAAATTATTATTGTACAGGGGTTTCTAGGTGTCAACAAAAGCTAAAGAGGGTTGTGAGTACTCTACCTTGTGCACAGAAGTATAAGTGAGTGGACAGAAGTGAGGGCAGTTGTTGGCATGGAGGAAGGAAGGCTAGAGAAGGCAGATTATTGTAGAATTTTGGAGGTTTGTTCATGGGTAATGAACAACAGAGTCATGGATTCCCTAGATCAGACAAGAAAGGACTGTAAGTGGGTAGTTTTGGAAGCCCTAAGGACTAATATTTGGAGAAGCCAAAATAGCAATCAAGAGAGTTGATTAATGTTGCGCCCTAGATCAGCAAATGCAAATGGCATTGCAGTGATAAGAGGGTAGGTTGTCAAGTGCTAAGTGTTGGTATCTATGAAGGACAAAAGAGCATCTAGTGGGCAGCTTGAATACCTCAAGTAAAGTGTTCATGAAAGGAACCAACAGAATTTTAGGAGGTAGATTTATGGGATCCCTAGTTTAGTTGATGAAAGAAGCCATATGGTTGATAAGGGGCCAGTTTGAGTAGAGCCAATGAGTAGACTTCTTAATGGAGCAAGAGGGATTCTAGTGGGCAGATTAGTGAGCCAAAGTTTAGTGACACAAAAGAAGATATGACCATTCATAGTGGCAGGTTGGATAGCTGAAGATGCAGTTGCAATGATCAGGAGATTGGGAGGTAAGAGGACTCGCCATATTTTTTCAAGGTATGTAGACTAAAAGGGTTATGGGGCACCACATGAAAAGGTAGGTCAAGTGTATCTTGTTGAGGGTAGATGTTGGGTCCCTATAATACTAGTGATTACCCCATTACTATTGTAGTTATACCCCTTATTAATATTGTTGTGCCCCTATTGCCCCCATATTGTTATTACTGTGCCCCATAGAATCCCTCTATTGTTATTTTTGTGGCTTTATATTATTATTGTCAGGTCGGCTGGGTTATATTGTGACTCCTTAGACTCCTATATATAGAAAGGAGGTTTTGTCATTTGTATCATCCAAGAATTGTTCATTTATGTAATATAAAGGAGGTTGCCCCCTTGAAGAGGCTGAATTCTAAGGTGTGGATCTATATTTTCTATCTTTTTCTTGAGCTGGTCCATAACATTTGGTATCAGAGCTTTGGATTTTAGGGTTTCACTGCTCCAAACAGGTCAACGTGGAATTTTCGCTATAACTTTTTTTTGCGACGTTTCAGAAGCTTAAAAAAAAAACCATTTGAGAAGACATCATATTGAATCTCAGGTCCAAATTTCAGAGCTTTTTGCGCTATATTTGCGGAGATATGATCTGAGGAAGTTGGTCTTTTTGCAAACTCCCGAATTACATTCCAAGCAGGTGACCTGGGGAAAATCATCATAACTTTTTCCCTGAGCATTGGATTGAAATTTCGTAAGAAGGTGCAGAAATAGGACGGACTGTAGTTTATTGTAGATATTTTTCAGAGCCAAAGGACGAAACAGTGACTCATGGAACGTCATACAAGTTCACTCTATTGAACTAGTCTATAATCAGGTCACTGTGGGAGATTTCGAATAACAATTCCTTGGAGAATCCAAATTGGATTAGACTGGTGGCATTGGAAAGAGGACACAGAGGGCTACCACAGGTTGCAATTTCAGAACTGGATGATCTGAAAATATAGAGATACATCAGAGGCAATATCGAGCTCCTACAAAGTGAAAAAAAGGTGTGTATACTCTTTTAAATTTTTGCTTAAGAGTGGTTTGAAAATTTATTTTGAAGGAATTCAAAGGGCTAGTAGAGCATTATTATTGGTAACTGATGCCTCGAGGAAAGAAAATGCAAACACCTAGTAAGGAACCTGAAAGATCTAGCATGACTCATGAAGAAGAAGAAGAAATGCTATATGATATATCAAAATTACAAGAACAAGTGCAACAAGTGTCACTTGCACAAAAAGCAACAGAATCTAAGATGGATGGTTTAAGGAAAGATGTAGAAGCTAAGATGGATGGTTTAAAGAAAGTTGTAGAAGCTAAGATACATTGTTTAAAGAAAGGCATAGAAGCTAAGATGGATGGCATGGAAGCTAAGGTGAATGGCATGGATGCTAAAATTGATGGCATGGATGATAAGATGGAAGAATTGAAGATAAATATGAATACGTTGCTACAAGAAATGGTCACTGATGTTGAAAGGGTACTAAAGGAAACTCATGATGAGAACAGAAGAAATGTTAATCATGATTCCATAGACTCTAATGTTGGATCGAAGACTCACCATGTTCCAAAAATCGATATGAGGAAGTTTGATGGCAAGGATCCCGCCACATGGATATTACAGACGGAGCAATTCTTAGATCTCAATAATGTGAAAAACACACAAAAGGTACGTATGGAAACTTTATATTTGGAACCAAATCAGTTTGTATGTTATCAATGGCTTTGCTCTCGTAAACAATTTATCACTTGGGAAATGTTTACAGAAGAATTGATAGCAGATTATGAGGATACAAAAAGCAACACTTTTTTTAGCCAATTGATAAGTCTCAAACAAAAGGGTTCAATAATGGAGCACATTGAGGAGTTCCAAAAGTTGAACATAAGGGTAAAATATATTCTAGAGGAGCATAATATTAATGTGTTCATAGGGTATTTAAAGGATAATATCCAACATGATGTTCACCTTTGGGAACCTGATTCATTAGAGAAGGAATTCAGGTTAGCAAGAAAAATGGAAAGAAAAATTATGGCAACCAGGAAGCATACCACTCACAACTATAAAGACGAAAGTGTTATTGCCCCTAGTCTTCCACAACCTATAAGGTTGACACCACAACAATTGGAAGAAAAAAGAGCAAAAGGGCTTTGTTACAGTTGTGATAGCAAATACACTAAAGGTCATAAGCGTGCTGAGAAGAAATTATTCTACATAGATTGTGAAGAGGAAGAAGAAAAGGAGAAAGAAAGGTCAAAAGAAGAGGATATACTCCAGGAACAAAGCCTAGATGAAGAACAAATAAATTCGACCATAGCTTGTAATGCATTGGCGGGAATTACCACTCCTCAAACCATCAAGATAGAAGGACAAATCAAGAAGAAAAAGGTAATAGTGTTGATTGATTCAGGAAGCACCCACAGTTTTATTCATTGTAAGGTAGCAAAAGAATTAAATTGATTCCTATATCCAGCACTAGAGTGTCAAGTGATGATTGCAAATGGAGGAACAATAAATTTCTTTGGAAAGTGCCATAATATCAAGCTATCCATGGGAGAATATGTATTGACTAGACCAATGCTTTCCATTCCAATGGGAGGTGCTGATGTTGTACTAGGAGTCCAATGGCTACAATCCTTGGGTACAATAGCTTTTAATTTTCAAGAAATTTTCATCAAATTTTCTACGAAAGGAAAGGAAGTTGAATTAAGGGGTATTGCAGGGAAACCAGGAAAGATAATAAGCTCTAATGGTATCACAAAGCTTCTAAAAAAGGAGCAAAGAGGTGTAATTTCACAATTATGTTTGCTAGATGTTTCCACATCGGAATCATCTATTTCTCCAGATCTCCAAAAAGCCCTGGACAATCATTCCAAGGTATTTGATACTCCCAAAGGTCTCCCACCTATGCGTGATCATGATGATGTTATTCATCTGATTCCAGGAAGTGTTCCTCCAAACATCAGGCCGTACAGATATCCCTATGTCCAAAAGAGTGAAATTGAACGCATGGTTGCAGAAATGCTAAAGGCTGGTATATTTAAACCGAATCAAAGTTATTTCTCTGCTCCAGTAGTATTGGTGCACAAGAAGGATGGATCATGGCGCATGTGTCTAGATTATAGGGAGCTCAACAAGCTCACTATTAAATATAAGTTCCCCATTCCTGTCATTGATGAATTACTGGATGAATTGCATGGATCAATTTACTTCACCAAGTTGGATCTTCGTTCAAGATATCATCAAATCAGAATGAAGACTGAAGACATTCCAAAAACAACATTTAGAACTCATGAGGGTCATTATGAATTTTTGGTCATGTCTTTTGGCCTTACCAATGCACCTTCAACATTTCAAGGTTTGATGAATTCAATTTTCAAACCATTCCTTAGAAAATTTGTGTTAATATTTTTTGATGATATACTAATCTACAACAAGTCTTGGAAGGATCATGTTGAACATGTTGACAGGGTGGTAGAACTATTGGAGGAGAAGCAATTATATGCAAAAGGATCCAAATGTTTCTTTGGAGTCCAGGAGGTGGAATATCTGGGTCATATTGTATCTCATGAAGGCGTTAAGGTATACCCTAGCAAAATTAAAGCCATTAAGGAATGGAAAATCTCCACATCCATAAAGCATTTGTGAGGATTTCTCAGGTTGATAGGGTATTATCACAAGTTTGTTAAGAATTATGGGAGAATAGCAGCACCTCTAACAACATTATTGAAGAAAGATGCATTTTCATGGACTTTGAAAGCAACAAATTCCTTTGAACATCTTAAAGAGGCAATGTGCCAAGCACCGGTCTTAGCTACATTGGACTTCACAAAAACCTTTATTGTGGAATGTGATGCTTCAGTAAATGGAATTGGTGCTGTTCTAATGCAAGATGAAAGACCCATTGCTTTTGAAAGTCGTCCAATCAAGGGAAAGTTTTTAAGCAAAGCTATTTATGAGAAGGAAATGTTGGCAATACTCCATGCACTTAAGAAATGGTGACGCTACCTAATGGGAAGACACTTCAAGGTAAAAACGGATCATGATAGCCTTAAATACTTTTTAGAACAAAGATTATCCTTTGAAGAGCAACAAAAGTGGGTCATAAAGATGTTGGGTTATGACTTTGAAATCATCTACAAAAAAGGGAAGCAAAATGTGGTGGCAGATGCACTCTCAAGAAAGGATGAGGATGTGGAAGCATTGTTGTGCGCCATTTCTATTATCCAACCAGATTGGATAAACGAAGCAAGGGAGGAATGGAAGAATGACGAAGAAGTGTGGGCACTTATTTGAAAGTTACAACAAGATTCCAGTACGTCTGATACATTTAGCTGGCAAAATGATTCATTATGGTACAAAGATCGCTTATACCTCCGTAAGAATTCCCAGCTAAAACAAAATATTCTTATGGAATTGCACACTTCTCCCTTAGGAGGGCACTCAGGATTTTTAAAAACTTACCACAGGGTTAAGAAGGATTTTTTTTGGGATGGCCTTAAATTAGATATTCGAAAGTTTGTGGTGGAATGTTTGGTTTGCCAACAAAATAAAGTTGAAACAATTAAGACACCGGATCTATTACAACCTTTATCTATTCCAAGCCAACGTTGGGAGGAGGTTTCAATGGATTTTGTCACAGGTTTACCCAAGTCTGAGGGAAAGAGTGTCATCATGGTGGTAGTTGACAGACTTACCAAGTATGCACACTTTTATGCATTATCACATCAATTTAAAGCCAGTATAGTCTCTACTGCATTTATGGAAACAATTCAAAAGCTACATGGAAACCCAAAGATTATTGTAAGTGACAGAGATCCCATTTTCACTGGAAATTTTTGGACAGAATTATTTTCTTGTCTTGGTACTCAGTTAGCTCATAGCTCATCTTATCATCCTCAATTTGATGGGCAAACTGAGATAGTAAACAAATGTTTGGAAGGATATCTTCGTTGCTTTGTATCTGATAAACAGACACAATGGGTAAAATGGTTGCCTCTAGCTGAATGGTGGTATAACACTTCCTTCCATACACCAACAAAAATGACCCCATTTATGGCACTTTATGGGTATCAACCACCATCCATCACATCATATTTAAGAGAAAATTCTAAGGTTTAGGCAGTGGACGATCACATCAAACATCAACAACAAGTCCTCCAACTCTTAAAGGATAACCTCGTATTGGCACATAATAGAATGAAACAACAGGCAGATCAACATCACAATGAAAGAAGTTTTGATGTAGGTGATTGGGTATTCCTATGGCTACAACCATATAAGCAAATGTCCCTCAAGCAATCTAAGAAGGATAATAAATTATCACCAAAGTATTATGGTATGTACTAGGTGTTGCAAAAGATTGGTACTATGGCATACAAATTGGAGCTTCCTGCAGCTTCTCAATTGCACCCAGTTTTCCATGTTTCATGTTTAAAGAAGGTTATATGTGACAAGCTCCCAGTTCAAACAATATTGCCAAAAATTGGCAAGGAAGGAAAAATTATATTGGAACCGGAAGCAGTCACAGAAACAAGAACTCGACAGCTACGAAATTGATCAATTTTGGAGTATCTTATCAAGTGGAAGAACTTATCCGCTAAAATTCCACATGGGAGGATGAGAATTTTATGTAGAAGTATCCAGAACTACTCAAGTGTTGAGGACATTACTTTTTTGAAGGAGAGGGGCATGTTGGGTCTCTATAATACTAGTGTTTACCCCATTACTATTGTAGTTATACCCCTTATTAATATTGTTGTGCCCCTATTGCCCACATATTGTTATTACTGTGCCCCATTGAATCCCTCTATTGTTATTTTTGTGGCTTTATATTATTATTGTCAGGTCGGCTAGGTTATATTGTGACTCCTTAGACTCCTATATATAGAAAGGAGGTTTTTTCATATGTATCATCCGAGAATTGTTCATTTATGTAATGTAAAGGAGGTTGCCCCCTCGAAGAGGCTGAATTCTAAGGCGTGGATCTATCTTTTCTATCTTTTTCTTGAGCTGGTTCATAACAGTAGATTGGTGGACATAGTAGTTGAAAACAATCCCTAGTTATGTACTTGTATCAGGGATGTATGTATGGGCCATGATCTCTAGTACGGATGCCCTAAGACTATTGTATTATAGTTTGTAATAAAACAAGTAGTGAATTTAAAAAGTTTAAAATTGTCATATGCACTAGTTGATTCACCGATGTTTGTTATTTCGTTATGCAAAGTAGAAGTGCTGAGATGTTTGAGTGTATTTATGATCATTATTTTAGACATATACCAAATTCTTCAATCCATGTAAAATCAACATGGTATTAGAGCTACCTTGAATGGCCAATGGATCAGAGTGTGTGCAGTGGAAGTAGTGTCAATTAATGGAGATCATGTAGACTCAGAGAGATCCTAGCTTCAGAGGGAGCAACCCTATGGAAGTTTGAGATCTTCAAGTTCATATGAGATGAGGCAGATACACTAACGAGATAGCATGGTCCATTCTACAGGGTATGCTGTAGTGATGGATTCCAGATGGGCTAGTGTCGTCGGCGACGATGATGGTTACTTTCGTGCAATGGAAGTACCTCCCTTGCTAAGAGGGAGTGTTGATTTGTGTGGCTTGGGAGGCACTCCACAACCCTTGGTGTTGGGTTTGTGAGAGGTTTTACCACGAAAGGATTTTTTGGGCAAAGAACCCAAGCAATGGGGTTTTTCACCCAAGGTGTGGGACTGAGCACAAAATTAAGAGGAAAAATTATTATTTATTCATTGTTGCAAGTGGAGAACCCTTAAAGGAGAAAAGGTGACCTAAGGCTATGATGAAAGGTCTTAATCAAATGAATAAATTACTTTTCTTTGAGTTAGTAGGGGTTTGTCTAGAAACTTCAAGTCGGCCTAGGCTTGAAAAGACACTTTTGGGGGCAACGTCTACCCTCATGAGAATACTATAAGAAGGGAAGTTGTGAGACTCATTTGGTCAACCAACATGTTATCTCTTCTCAAGTGAAAATAGAGCTTAGGAGGTTGAATTCCTCAAGTAGCCAAGCTGGATAAGGAGCAGAAAGAAGGTGAGTGATTTGTCTTTGTGTCTCAAGTTCTGGTTCGAGTACAAGGAGGAGGGTTGGCCAAGTTTGAAAGGCATGTTTTGGGCACAAGTTTGGGCAGAATACCATAGTGTCACAGGGCGTAGAAGATTTGGTTCTTGAGAGGTAGGTCGAGTCCCAAAGGGTGACTATTTTGGAAGGCTGAAAGGCGTGTCACCAAGTTGGAACAAGGTGATGTACATTGGAGGACCAACGTAGAGTTTTGGTGGCATAAAAGGAGGATTACGCTTGGTTGAAGAGGTATGGATGGAGGCCAAATTTAGGGCTTCTCTATAGTTGTAACAGAAGCACTAGAAGAGGGTTGAAATCCTCATAGTATAATGTGCTCAAATCCAAAGTTGTTTTGAGGCCTAGTAGAACACTTTCAAGAAGAAAGAGTATAGGTTTGGTAAAATTGGTAAGGGTTGTTCCTAAATTTTTTAGGATAAAAGTTTGAGCCCTTGCTAGGGCTTCCTCCTAAGTACACACTACCACTATTTTGATCTATCCCGGAGTCTAAATTGATGACATAGTTGAGTTATCCCTATAATGAAGGCCGCAGACCTGAGTGTATTCGTACAGGGGTTTCTAGGTGTCAACAAAAGCTAAAGAGGGTTGTGAGTACTCTACCTTGTGCACATAAGTATAAGTGAGTGGACAGAATTGACAACAGTTATTGGCATGGAGGAAGGAAGGCTAGAGAAGGCAGATTAGTGGAGAAGTTTTGAAGTATGTTCATGGGTAATGAACAACAGTGTCATGGATGCCCTAGATCAGTAAAAAGAGGACTATAAGTGGGAAGTTTTGGAAGCCCTAAGGACTGATATTTGAAGCAACCAAAATAGTAGTCAAGAAAGTTGATTAATGTTGTGCCCTAGATCAGCAAATGCAAATGTCATTGCAGTGATAAGAGGGTAGGTTTTCAAGCCCTACGTGTATATTATTCTATATTGACACAATTGAGTTTAGAGGTTAAGGACTTAAGATTTAGGGGATTTAGGTGTTCGTGGTTAAGGGGTTAGCAGTTAAGGTGTTTAGGCAGTGAAGGGTTAGGGGTTAAAAGGGTTATAGGTTAATAGGATAAGGATTTATGGCTTAGGAGTTGGTTCATGGATTATATGTTAGGGGTTAGTGTCTTAAGATTTAATGAGTCAAGGGGTTTATGGGTTATGAGTTGTGAGTGTAGGGGTTAAGTGATTATGGATTGGGGGTTAAGGGGATAGGGAATTTGGTGGTTATGGGTTAAGGGCTTATGTTTTGTGATAATTGGACTCCTAATCCCCTTTTCACCACTATTGGGAGTTCCCTTATCAATTGATCTTGCTACCTTCCCTCTAGGTCCCCTAGACCCTATGAAATTAAGTCCTAAGCCCCCTTCTCATTCTCTAATGTTAGGATTATAGATCTTAGTAAACCATGCTTTTACCTCTAATTTCTAGCATCCATGCTACCCTTGTGTCCCCTTGCCCTATTCAATACACCATAACATACCCCCCCACAACCTTTTTGGTCATGCCATTCCACTTTTCCTAATGTTATGAACCCCAAAATTTGGTCCCAATGGCCCTACAACTACACCCTTGGCCCCCCTTGGCTAAGGGATTAAACACATTAAGGGTTATGGGTTGTGATAAGGGAGCCCCTAATCCCCTTATCACAACTAGAAATAGGCTCATGAACACCATCAATATCTACTGGAGGTGTTGTGATGAAAGCAATAATGAATACAAAAGTTGTGGTCAATAGGACAGGGATCATCAAGATGTTAAACGATCCAATGTAAATATGGTTTTCAATGCTAGTGATCTAGTCACATAAAATACCCCATAAATTTGTGCTTTGGGACACCCCTAGGATTCAATTTAATCCAAACTGAGAGGATTCATTGCTGAGGTGACAATGGAAACAAACTTGAGTTGACGCATAGTGACACTTTGTGAGCCTTGCACAACTAGGGTGTCGGTTTCATCATCAACAAGAGGAACAATTGACATGTGGAAAACATCTCACATTTAGGGCACTTGGTCATAAATCATGATGCATGTTTTTTCACTGAGGGTAGCTTTCACATTTCCCATGGCACAAATTACATATTTGGATGAATTTTGGATAACTTGTCACATTACACTAGCTTCATGCATGAAGAGGAGCTCCCATCCTTTAAGAATATTTTTGAGGATTTCATGTCATAGTCAAGGTCACATGTATAAAATAAGAGCACCATACCCAAGAATAAGAAAATTGGCATTTGTGTCAGGTGTCAGGGAGTGTTACGGAGTGCCATGGAAACACAAGGGGGAACTAGCTCAAAATGCATGGAAATGAATGAATAAGAGTATGTGATAAGGAGTGTCAGTGAGTTTCAACTGTGTTAAGGAGGGAGTGGCAAGGTTATATTCTATACAGTGCCAACGAATGCTAAGGAATGTAGGGGGTGCTAACACGTGCCACATAGTGCCAAGGGATTGCTAGATGTGCTAGGTGCTATGGCATGTCAAGATGTAAACTATGTTGCTCAGTTGTCTTATGGCCACAGTTGGGCGTGAGCGTTGACATGGTAACTTGTAACTTGTTAAGTTGGATAAGTTGAAATTATACATGAGTAGCCTAAGATGAGTTATTGTCAGTTCTTAGGTGAACAAGGCATAGTATAGTTGTAGTAACTATAACTTGGTCAAATTGTTGTAGTCGAGGCAAGACTTGGTTGGGTTCCCAAGATCCAAAAAAAGTAAGGGTAGTTGTGAAGGCATTATAGCTAAGGAGTGCAAGGGAATGCCAAGGAATGGAAAGGCATGTAACACATGTCAGGCATTTCCAATACATGTTGAGGAATGCTAGGGAGTGTTAAGGCATCGCAAGGGAGAACTAGGTCAAAATACATGGAAATGAACAAATAAGTGTGTGTGCCAAGGAGTGTCAATGAATTCTAGGTGTCTCAAGGAAAAAGTGTGTTAGGAGAAGGTCAGAATAAGAATTGTAGGAGGCAAGCCTATGGTTACAATTATAAAGGGTTGGCCAAAGTAGTTTTAGAGAAAGGGAGACTTTGGGTTGGGCACAACATTGTTTTTCCAATGACTTGGTTGGGTTCCCAAATCGCAAAAATAGTAAAGCTATCTATGAGGGCATGACAATTAGGGAGTGTCAAGGTGTGCCAGGGAATGCTAGGAAGTACTAACACATGCTAGAAAATTCCAAGGCATGTTAGGCATGCTAAGACAAGGCAATTGTTAAGGCATGCCAAGATGTTCCAAGTGCTAAGGTGTGGCACAAATGCATGCTAGGGAGTGTTAGGACCAAGTGCCACAGAAACACAAGGGAACACTAGTTTCAAATGCATGGAAATGAAGTGGCAACGAGTTCTAGGTGTGCTAAGGAGGGAGTGGCAAGGTATGCTATGCAGTTCCAAGGCATGCTAGAGTGCTAGGGAAGCATACTAAGATGTGCCTACAAGCGCCAAGGTGTGCCAATACGTGCTAAGGAGTGTTAGGGAGTGCTAGGGAAACATAAGGGAGACTAAGGTCAAAATGCATGGAAATGAATGAATAAGAGTGTGTGACAGGGAGTGTCAGCGAGTTCCAAGTGTGCTAAGGAGAGAGTGACATGGTATGCTAGGTTGCAGTAAGTCATGCTAGATTGCTAGGGCGACATGCAACCAAGATGTGCCAGGTGCCAGGGTGTGTCAACATGTGCTAGGAAGTTCTAGGGAGTGCTAAGGAAACACAAGGGAGCACTAGGTCAAATTAATGCATGCAAATGAACAAATAAGAGTTTGTGACAAGAAGTGTTAGTGAGATACAAGTGTGTTGAGGGAGTAAAAAGGTATGGTAGGTAGTGCTAAGGCATGCTAGAGGTCAAGGAAACATACCAAGATGTGCCAGGTGCTAGGGTGTGCCAAAGCATGCCATGGAGTGTTATGGAGTGCCAAGGAAACAAAATGAATCACTAGTTTCAAATACATGGAAATGAATGAATGAGAGTGTGTGACAGGGAGTGTTAGTGAGTTCTAGGTGTGGCAAGGAGGGAGTGATAAGATATGTTAGGTATTGCCAACTCAACATGCCAAGATGTGTCAGGTGCCAGGCTGTGCCAATGTGTGCCAATGAATTTTAGGGAGTGCCACATAAACACAAGGGAGAACTAGTTCAAAATGCATGGAAATGAATAGATAAGAGTGTGTGATAGGGAGTGTCAATGAGTTCCAAGTGTTCTAAGGAGGGAGTGACAAGGTTATATGCTAGGTAGTGGCAAGGCATGCTAGAGTGCTAGGGCATGTTAGGGAGTGCTAGGGTGTGCTAGGGAGTGTTAGGGTGTGCTAGGGAGTGCAAATCATGCCAAGAAATGTAGGGGATGCTAACATGTGCCACATAGGGCTAAGAGATTGTTAGACGTGCCAGGTGCTATGGCATGTCAAGATGTAAACGATGTTGCTTAGTTGTTTTATGGTCATGGTTGGATGTGAGCCTTGACTTGGTAACTTGTTAAGTGGGATGAGTTGAGACTGGACATGAGTAGCCTAAGATGTGTTATAGGTAGTTCTTAGGTGAACAAGGCATAGTCTAGTTGTAGTAACTATAACTTGGTTAAGTTGTTGTAGTCAAGGTAGGACTTGGTTGGGTTCCCAAGTCTAAAAAAGGTAAGGGTAGTTGTGAGGGCATGATAGTTAAGGAGTGACAGGGCATGCCAAAGAATGGAAAGGTGTTTTAACACATGGTAGAAAATGTCAATGGATGTTTAGGAGTGTACAGAGTTTCATAGGAACACAAGGGAGAACTAGGTCAAAATGCTTGGAAATGAATGAATAACAGTATGTGCCAAGGAGTGCCAGTGAATTCCAAGTGTCCCAAGGATGAAGTGTTTTAGGAGAAGTTTAAAATATGACTTGCAAGAGGCAAGCCTATGGTTGTGATAAGGCATGGACAAATCAGTTTCAGAGAAAGGGAGACTTTGGGTTGGGCACAATATTGCTTTTCTGATGAATTGGCTAGGTTCCCAAGTCGTAAAAAAGTAAGGCTATCTATGAGGGCATGACAACTAGGGAGTGCCAAGGTGTTCTAGGGAATGTACGGTTCCCAAGTCATGGAAAAATGTAATGCTATATGTGAGGGCATGACTGCCAAGGTGTGTTAGGGAATGCTAGGGCATGCTAACATGTGCCAGATAGTACAAAGGCATGTCAAACAAGCTAAGATGTGCCAAGTGTTAAGGCATGCCAAGATGTGCAAGCATGTGACAATGCATGCCAGGGACTGTCAAGGCAACAAAAGGGAGGAAAAAGTTAAACTACAAGGAAATGAACACATAATAGGGTTAATAAGTCATCAATTTACCTTTTCCATGAGGGGCATGCTAGGCACACCAACACTAGGTGCCAAGTGCCAAGTGTCAGTGCATTCTAAGTGCCAAATCTTCCTCCTTTGCTTCTCATCTACTTTCCAATAATTGATCTCAAATAAATTTAATATTAAACCATGCCAAAGCATACCAAGTCATCTCAACGCATGCCAAACATGCTAAGACTTGCCAAGTGTCAATGTGTGTCAAGGAGTGTGATGCATGCTATGAAGTGGCAGAGCATGTTGAAGAGTAATAGGGTGTTATGGAGAGTTCCAATGCATCTCAAGGAGTGTTAGGGAGTACTAGGACAACACAAGGGAGTACTAGGTCAAAATTCATGGAAGTGAATGAATATGAGGGTGTGTCAGGGAGTGATAAGGTATGCTAAGCATGGGTAAGGCATGCTAGGGAATGTTAAGAAGTGCTAGAGTGTGCTAGGTTGATCCAAATGGATCCTAGAATGCTCTCTAAGTCTTCAAAATCTCTTAAAATCATGCCAAAGATCAAAATAATCACATGGGAAGAGCCCTTAGAATGGCGGAAAAACACTACCAGGAGGCCAAAAACACGTGAAAAAAGTGAGAAACAAAGTATCGAAGGTCTAAACAATGAATGCACAGTAGCCGTCAGATCTGGCCAATCAACAATCCAGGTCTGATTAGTGAATCGCAATCGGTGGTGGCTATCAGTGGATATTGACACAGATCATATAAAACTTGCGGCGATGACGGGAGGAGTCAACTAGGACTATCTATCAAGTGCACCGATTGATGGCCCACATTGCATCATAGGATCACTATCAGAAAACACAATAGAGCGCTTACAATGGCCCAAGGTTATCATGATATGCGATTGCGATCAATTGCATCGCGATATTGCATTGGAGCAACACCATGGAGCGAGACCTATGCACACACACAAACACACACACACACACATATATATATGTGATGCGATCAGCCGACCTGATAACGAATATAAACATTGTTCCATAAGAATTGAGATTTGCCGAAAGGCATTTGTTAATGTATTTTTGCATATTTTGTTGTTTAACGAAATATAAAGAGATGGCACCGATGAGATAAAACCCGGACCCGAAGGGGTTCGGGAGCGAAGATATATAATATTCCAGATCCGCCAAAGCCATTGTTTCAGGATTTTTCATGTTTTTAACGTATTTCAAAGTACGAAAGGAAACCTTGGAAACAAGGCCAAAGCGACTTGCGATAGCGATTGAGGGCAGACCCGATAGGAAAATATGCTAGATTTAGGGACTTTTGAAGTCTGAAATGAACAATGTTTTGGTGGAATTTCATAGTTTGAATGTGCTTTCCCGTGTTAATAGAAAATGACCTTGTTTTGGGATTTCGAAGGATTTCAAGGGCTCAAAGACCCATTTTGTTACAGTACAGGTGGCCACCATCCCTGGAAGCATTTAGCAATGATTTCTAATGCTTAGAAAGGGTTCCAAGCGAACAAAGGTCAGAGAGACAGAAAGCCAAGATGCTGAAATGAACAGGTAGCATAGTTTGGCTTTAAAGCCATAGGAAACAGAAGACAGAGGCAGGCAGTGCCAAGACAGAGCTAAGACAGAGACAGAGAGTTTGAGAGAGTTTGTGTAGTCAGAGAGGCTTGAGAGGTTCAAGAAAACTTTTGTTGTTGTATCCGTTGTGTATTGAGTCTCAAATTGAGCTCATACTATTGTAAAGCTCTGCTTGAAGACATAATAGAGAGGCCACCACTGAAGGCTGGACCAGGAGATGTATCCTAGGAGTATTGGGTGAACTCCTCATTAAATTTGTTGTATTATGCATTGTCTATTATGTTTTTGTTTACTGTTTCATTGTCTATGTATTTTGCAATCTTATCAATCCATTGCATAAAATAACATAGGCACATCTAAGCACATGGGTCTTTAATATCTTACTAATTGTCCTAGATCTCATTGTCAGATCAAGTGGTATCAGAGCTTTAGGTTGCTAAGGTTAGACAAGCTTGTGCTGGATTGGTGAATGATAATTAGGTCAAAGCTTAAATCAGGAGAAGGAGAACTGGTTGAGACTAACCCAGAAATAGGAAGAGTCTATCGTAGGAGGAAAATGGTAGAAGAAAATCCCTTGGAATCAGACTCTCAGTTCATGAACAGTTTCATGACCATGAGAGCCATGGTAGAAGAGATGTATAGAGAATTTAAGAAAGGTCGAAGTGAAGATTATTCAACCTCCAAACAAGACAAAGGAATAGAAGAATCTTTTCTAGATGGCCATTCTGAAGGCAAAGGGAAAGTAAGAGAGGCTCCTTTATCCACACCTCCTGATAGCCTTGAAAATAGAAAGAATAAAACATCTTTGATTAAATTAGATGTTAAACTTGATTTGCCAATATATGATGGAGAATTAAATGGAGATAAGCTAGATAACTGGATTAGATAGATTGATGTGTATTGTAGGGTGCAGAATATTGATTCAGATAGGAGTAAAATTCAGCTGGCCAGCCTACGCCTAGGAGGAACTGCCTTGGTATGGTGGGAAGGCAGGACACAAGCTGACTTGAAGAAACATGGTAAAATTCTTTCTGTCTGGAGTGAATTTGTTTCTTCCATTAAAAAAAATTTCTATCAACTAGATTATATGCAACAAGCTATGATGAGTTGGCAATCTCTTCACCAATTGAAAGGGCAAAGTGTACAAAGCTATACCCAAGAATTTAGAAAAAGAGCTTTAATTCTAGGCATTTATTTAGACTCACCTGAAACTTTGCTAAAGTATATAGGTGGTCTACACAGCTATTTGAGGCACACCATTCTCATGTTTAACCCTACTAGAATAGATGAGGTATCTATTCAGGATTTCCATCTAGAGGCTAGAGGCAAGAATGTGGAACCAGAGATTGGGGGATCATCAAAACCCATTGCAAGTAAGAACAAGGAAAAGTGGAAGCAGAAATGGAAAGAGAGGAAGGCAAACAATGTACAAAAAGACAAACCTTCATGCATTCACTGCAAGAAGGATGGACATGATGATGAACATTACTGGTCTTTGCATCCGGAGATGAAACCTAAGAAGTTTGATGGCAAGAAGAAGAATATTGCTACTGCTATAGAGAAATATTTGGGGTTAGACTCAAGTGATGAAACAACCATTGCAGCGATAGGTATACAAGGTAAAAATTCTGAAGCATCTACTAGTAATTCTGCACAAACTATTGATAGTGAAGAAAATGAGAGGAAAAGACATGAGATTTTTCATATTAGAGTTATTTCCAAGCATCAAAAGATTGATACTTTATTTGATAGTGGCTCACAAGTAAACTTGATTTTTGAAGCAATTGTAAAGAAATTAGGACTACTAACCACACCTCACAAGAATCCATATCCATTAGGTTGGGTATGTGATAAAGCAAAGCTACAAGTGACTAGACAATGTAAACTTAGGTTTTATTTTGGGTCAGCATTTGTAGATGAGGTTGAGTTGGTTATCGTTCCCTTGGATATATTTGGAATTGTTTTAGGAAGTCCTTACTTGTATGATAGAAAAGCCATTTTCTATAGAGCTGAAAATAAGTATCAACTCGTTAAAGATGGAATCACATATATTGTAAGAGCTCATAAACTCAAGAATAATTATACTCTCATAAACTCAGGGCAGATAAAAAGAATTGTAAATTCATGCAAGCAATTTTTACTGATGGTTGTAAAGGAAAAGAAGCCTGATAAAACCATATATTTGGAGGTTGTGATGCTAAACAACAAGCTGATTTGGAAAAAGTTGTTCAGAATATGATATCCTATTTCAAGAACCTAAAGGTCTGCCACCCAGAAGGGAAATTGTACATGATATTAATTTGCAACAAGATGTTCCATTGCCTAACATAGGAATGTACAGGTT
Source organism: Pinus tabuliformis (assembly GCA_031772625.1). NCBI lineage: Eukaryota > Viridiplantae > Streptophyta > Pinopsida > Pinales > Pinaceae > Pinus > Pinus tabuliformis. The sequence goes on from CM062811.1 coordinate 1,066,566,273, forward strand.
ATCCGATTTAGAGAATGCAAAGATCAAGAAGTAGCTACAAGAGCTGCTCGAAAAAGGGTTCATAAGACCAAGCACATCACCATGCAGATCTCTAATCGTGTTGGTGAGGAAGAAATATGGTTTGTGGAGGATGTTCATTGATTACCGAGCACTAAATAAAATAATGATAAAGAATCGTTATCCCCTTCCTCACATTGATGATCTATTGGATCGGCCGAAAGAAGCTGTTTACTTTTCCAAAATGGACTTGCATAGTGGCTACCATCAGGTCAGAGTAGCATAGCAAGATGCATGGAAGACTGCTTTCAAAACAAAGCAAGGGTTGTATGAATGGCTAGTTGTGCCTTTTGGCTTAACTAATGCTCCTGCCACTTTCATGAGGGTTATGAATGATGTACTCCGATCTTTTATTGATGATTTTGTAATTGTATATCTGGTTGAAATTCTTATTTTCAGTAAAACATGGGAAGAACATTTGAAGCATGTAAAGCAGACTCTAGATGTTTTGAAAAAAGAAAATATCTATGTTAAATTATCAAAGTGTGAATTTTGCAAAACATCTTTGAATTATCTGGGTCATACTGTAGGGGGTGGTGAATTGAAGATAGATCCCTCTAAGGTTAAAGTCAATGTAAACTGGCCTAAACCCAAATCTGCTACAGAAGTTAGAAGCTTCCTAGGAGCAGCACAGTATTGGAGAAAGTTTATTGCTAACTGTTCCGTAATTACAGCTCTCTTACATGCTTTGAAAGAATTGAACAAGGTGTTTCAGTGGGGAGGAAAACAGCCGAAAGCCTTCGACACCTTGAAAGAAAAAATTAGTACAACACCAATACTAGCATTGCCAAATCTTCAAGGACCATTTGAGATCGAAACAGATGCCAATGACTATGCCATTGGAGCAGCGTTGATGCAACATTGTAAACCCATATGCTACCATTCTGAGACATTTAATTCTGCAGTAGTTAATTATCCCACATATGATAAAGAATTGTATGCATTAGTACAGAACATATGATAAAGAATTGTATGCATTAGTACAAAGTGTAAAAAAGTGAAAACATTACTTAACGGGCAAAGAAACAATTATACATACTGATCATCAACCACTTCACTATTTTCACTCATAAACTAAATTGCAACAATCAAGACGCTATAGGTGGATGGGTTTCCTACAACAGTTTCATCTAGTCATCAGATATAAAAGGGGCATACACAATAAAGTTGCAGATATGTTGTCTAGACCAATTATAAATGCATCAAATATACTTAAGCATAACTCAGTAATGCATGAAAGCTACATTGAACAGTATGCTCAAGATATAGATTTTAAAGATGTATATGCAACTTTATGTCATGGAAAAAAAGTAGAAGAATTGGACTATTATGTTAAGGACCAACTCTTGTATCATTTGGGAAAGCTATGAATTCCACAAACTGAAAGAGTTAACATAATTAGGGAAGCACATACTTATCCGATATCAGGTCATTTTGGTGTAAGTAAAATAGTTGCACAGCTACAAAGATTTTTCTATTGGCAAAAAATGGATGAAACAGTTTCTTGGTATATTAAAGGGTGTACCATGTGTGCTAAAAGAAAGCCCAACAATAGAAAACTAGGCTTGTACACTTCACTTCCAGTTCCTTCTCGTCCTTGGAAAAGTGTTTCCATGGATTTTGTTGGGAGATTGCCAAAATCTAGAAAAGGTCATGACTATTTGTATGTTATTGTGGACAGGTTCAACAAAATGTGTATTTTAATACCTTGTAACAAACATATTATAGCTGAACAAACAACGAAATTTTTCTTTCAGCATGTTTGGGTGCATTTTGTGTTATCTACTTCCATAGTATCTGATCGAGATTCCCGATTTGTTGGGAAGTTTTGGTCAAGTCTGTAGGAATTGATGGACGCCAGACTGAAGAAGAGCACAACCTTTCATCCACAAACAGATGGCCAAACAGAGGTGGTCAACAGGACAGTGATCCAGTTGCTCAGGGGTTATTGCAGCAAGCATCCCAAGCTTTGGAATGAACATTTATGTTATGTGCAACATGCTTACAACCATGCTAAGCGTTCTTCTACACAAAGATCTCCTTTTGATACTTGTTTTGGTTTTATACCAAGGTCTCCCTTAGATTTTGTCTTTGAAAAAGACATAGCGGTTGATGGACACAACAATGTGGACAAAGCAACCAATTTCATTGAACAGATCCAAGAAATTTGCCAGGCAGTGTAGGAATAGTTGGAAAAGAGTTAAGCCAGGTACAAGACAAGGCATGATAAGCATTAGATGGAGCATAGCTTCCAAGTTGGTGATCAAGTCTAGTTGTATATCAGCAAAGACAGAATGCAAGGTGAAGGAAAGAAACAGAAGCCAATAAGTTATGGAACTTTCAAGGCACTTGAGAAAATTGGTGGGAATGCTTTTCGCCTTGATTTTCCAGCTTACATGCACATCTATTCAGTGGTAAATGTAGAAAATTTAATACTGTTTGAACCTTCATTAATTGAAGATCTCGAAGAGAAAAGTTAATTTCCTTCTATTGATGATCTGTTGCTTAAATATCTTAATGAGTTGTAGGAAGATACAGTTCTGGACAGGAAGGTGAGAACTACGCATAGAGGGGATGTTGAATATCTAAGAATTGGACTCAAAGGTTCAAAATCCAGTAGTGCAAAATGGATACAGATTGGGCAAGTGAGGCAGTTGCATCGTCACTTGAGCGATGCTTGAAAACCAACTTTTGGTGGTCCAAAAGCCTTTTTCAGTGGGAAGGCGTGATCCAAATGGATCCTAGAATGCTCTCTAAGTCTTCAAAATATCTTAAAATCATGCCAAAGATCAAAACAATTGCATGCGAAGAGCCCTTAGAATGGTAGAAAAACACTATCGGGAGGCCAAAAACATGTGAAAATAGTGAAAAGTAGAGTATTGGAGGTCTGAATAGTGAATGCACAGTAATCATCATATCTGGCCAATCAACAATCTAGATCTGATCAGCAAATCACAATCGGCAGTGGTTATTAGTGGATATTTACGGATCATATAAAACTTGCGACAACGACCGGCGGAGTCAACTAGGACCATCGATTAAGCACGCAGATCGACAACCCACATTGCATCATAGGATCGCTATCAGAAAACACAATTGAGCACTTACAACGTCCTGGGGTTATCATGATATGCGTTTGTGATCAATTGCATCGCGATATTGCATCGGAGCAACACCATGGAGCGGGACTTGTGCACACACACACACACACACACACACATATATATGCAATCAGCCGGACCTGATAAGGAATATAAACATTGTTCCATACGAATTGAAATCTGCCAAAAGACATTTGTTAATGTATTTTCACATATTTTGTTGTTTAACGAAATATAAAGAGACAACGCCAATGCAATAAAACCCGGACACGAAGAGGTTCTGGAATGAAAATAGATAATATTGGGTGAACTCCTCAATAAATTTGTTGTATTATGTGTTGTCTATTATTTTTTGGTTTACTGCTTCATTATCTATGCATTTCACAATCTTATCTATCCATTGCATAGAATAACATAGGCACATCCAAGCACATGAGTATGTAATACCTTACTAATTGTTTTAGATCTCATTATCAGATCATAGGTAGTTCTAGGGTGTGCTAACATGTGCCAAATAGTGCCAAGGCACACCAAGACATGCCAGCTATTAAGACATGCTAGGTCGATGTGAAAGGTATGAGAGTGTGACAATATGCGTCAAGGAGTTTCAAGGCAAGAAAAGGAATATACAAGATAAAATGCAAGGCAATGAACAAAAAGGATGGTTAATAAGTTGATACTTTATCTTTTTCAAAAGGGGAATGCTAGGCACACTAATAATATGTTCCAATACATGCCAAGTGCCAATGTGTACCAAGTGCTAATGTATGGCAATGGAATATTATGCCAAGGTGTTTAGGGAATTCTAGGGACTACAGGGCATGTCAACACATGCTAAGGGAGTGATATGCTATGCTAGGGCATGAAAACATGTGCTTGGGTGTCCTAGTCATGGAAAGATATTCTACATACAAATATGTTCCAAGACATGCGAGGTGTCAAGGAATTTTACTGTGTTCCAAAGCATGTTAAGGTGTGCCATGAGTTTTGAGGAGTGTTAGGTCTCTCTCATTAACATAATTAACAGAGTTTGATTATGTATTAAATAATATAGTTCCTACACACACTAGTGGAACTTTATCTAAAGTGAATTTGCTATATTAACTAAGCTAAAATGCAAGGAAATGAACACATAAGAGGGTTAATAAGTCGGGACTTTATCTTTTTCAAAAGGGGCATGTTAGGCAGACTAATAATATGTTCCAATACATGCCAAGTGCCAATGTGTGCCAAGTGTTATTACTTGTCAATGCAATATTATGCCAAGGTGTTCGAGGGCATGCTAGGGACTATGGGGCATGCCAACACATGATAGGGGAGTGCTATGTTATGCTAGGGCATGCCAACATGTGCTTAGACATCCTACTCATGAAAAAATGTTATAGGTACAAAGATGTTCCAAGAGATGTGAGGTGCCAAGGAATGTTAGTGTACTATTCCAAAGCATGTTAAGGTGTGCAATGAGTGTTGAGGAGTGCCAGGTCTCTCTCATTAATAGAATTGACAGAGCTTGATTATGTATTAAATAATATAGCTCCTACACACACTAGTGGAACTTTATTTAAAGAAATTTGCTAGATAATAAACCTAATAGAGATGAATCATGTGTTGATTCATAGGAAAACTATATTCTTATGACTTGAGGGAAATGATACACACTAATTACTTCTTAACAAATTGACTGACTTTTATAACCACTATGACCTTGGACACATAATGAAAAATACTCCACAAGAATGGTCTTGAGTTGTTATATTTTGACAAAAAATATAGTAACAGGTACATAGCATCATCAAAAACTCATTGGAATGATCAATGATGACTAAAATATTTTTACTGTCACCAAAAGTAACCAAAAAGAGCATTGGTGAGGGTCAATAAAAGATTTTCACTAGAAGTGTCACCAAAAAGAAAATTAGTGAAGGGCATTTAATGAACCTCACCAAAAGTGTCACCAAAGAAAGAATTAGTGACGAGCCTTTAATGACCCTCACCAAAAGTTTCATTGAAAATGGCTTTGGTGACAAAATTTAAAGGACCATCACTATATACACTTACAACAATGATTTTTTAAAGACCGTCACCATATGTGACATTGGTGACGGACCTTAAAGGTTTGTCACAGGCATGAACTATCATCAAAAACTCATTGGAATGATCAATGATGATGAACATTTATTGACCGTCACCAAAAGTAACCAAAAATATCATTGGTGACGGTCAATAAAAGATCGTCACTAGAAGTTTCATCAAAGAGAGAATTAGTGATGGGCCTTTAACGACTGTCACCAAAAGTGTCACCAAAAAGAGAATCAGTGACGGGCCTTTAATGACCCTCACCAAAGTGTCATTGAAAATGGATTTGGTGACAAACCTTAAAGGACCATCACTATAGACACTTACACCAATGCTTTTTTAAAGACTGTCACCATATGTGACATTGGTGACAGACCTTAAAGGTCCTTCACAAGCATGAACCTCACCAATGACCTTTTTACTTGTAGTGATTGTCAAACATTAAAGCTAAAGGTAAGCCAAACCTGGTAATTATGTACTGATCAATGAAGTTTGGGATGATTTCTATATTAGCTATGTTTAATGGGACAACTTCTACCCACTTTGTAAAATAATCAATGGCTATAAGGATGTACTTATGCTGTTTGGAAGAGTTAGGAACAATCTCACCAATTACGTCTAATCCGCATTGTTCAAATAGTTGTTGAATGTTAACTAGTTGTAAGGGGAATGTTGGCTTTCTTTCTCTTCCAGCTGTGGTTTGACAAGTTTTACAATTTCTTACATATTCATGTGCATCCTTAAATACCATTGGCCAATAATATCCTGCATGCAGGATTTTGTGAGCTATGGTATTTCCCCCGAAATATCCTTTAGCTGGTCTATCATGTAATCCATGCATGACCTTTTCAGCCCAGGTTTCTCCAGGCATCTTAGCAATACTGAATCATAATTTTTTCTAAACAATACATCATTGACTAGTTCGTACTAATTTGATTTCAATCTTAAATATCACATTGTTTTATAATTAATATGCATAGGATCATATCCATTTTTTAGATAAAATTTCAAATCAACATATTGTGATTGCGTATCATTGAGACTTACCTATGATATTTGCACTTCATTACCTTGATCTTCTTCTGGTAGTAACTAGGAATCTTCTATTAACATCCTGCAAAAGCCTTGGCCCCTCACAATTTTAGCTGGACAGATTTCTAAATCATATTCTTGAAGTGCAGTAACCGAATTAGCTCTTTTCTCCCCTACTTCTCTTTGGATTAATAATTGTCTTACTGTAGGGTAGGGTACAACTATATTTGTATGGGCTTTAAGAAGAAAAGGTATGAAATGTTTCAAAGTTTTAAAAATATCAAATTCTTGTTTCTCAACAGCTGAATAATTTAATTTAGGACCTTGCAACTTAGAATTGAAAAAAGAGATGTGTTCCTTGATATTTTCATCGTTCAGCTATGTTAAAACTGCTGCATATGATGTATCAGATGAAAAAGTGTATAATACAAAAGGTTTGAGAAAGTCAGGGGTTGTCAATGAAGGAGCATTAATAATGGATTTTTTAATCAACTCAAATGACTCTCTTTCATCCTTGTTCCATATGAAAACTGCATTTTTTCATATAATTTCTTATAGGGGTAGTAGGATTTGTGAAAAATCTAGAACAAATATTTTTACAAAATTTATTTGGCCTAGGAATGATTGCATGGTTTTTTTGTTGTGTGGGAGGGAAATATTTTCGATCTCTTGGACTCTATCAGGATCAATGTAAATTCCTTTCTTGGACACTATAAACCCAAGGAGTTTTCTTTCTGGTAAAGCAAAATAAGGTTTTTTGGGATTTAAGGAAATGCCATATTTCTTGCATCTTTCGAAAATGTGTTTATGTCGCTTAAATGATTTTTCCTATCCTTAGAATAGACTGTGATGCCATCCAAGTAAATAACAACTAATTTATTAATTATACCTTTAAAGGCAATGTCCATAGCACGTTCAAATGTGGCACCAACATTAATGAGTCCAAAAGCCGTCTTATGATAGGCATATGTTCCCCACTTGGTCCTGAATGTTTTCTTTAATCTGTCATCTAGATCCACAAGAATTTGATTATATCCTGAGAATCCATTTAGAAAAGACATTAATTCAGAGCCTGCAACTAATTGCAATATCTGTTCCATAGTAGGCAAGGGAAAATTATCCTTTTTGTAGGATTTATTCAAGTTTCTAAAATCAATACAAATCCTAATATCACTGTTCTTTTTCCTTACAGGTACCATATTCAATACCCACTTAGAGTGTCTAACAGTGAAGATTATTTTGGCCTTCATAAGCTTGTTAAATTTAGATTTGATTTGACTTTCAAGGCTTGGGTGAATTTTGCGAAGCTTTTGTTGAACTAGCTTTTCGTTCAAAGTCATAGGTATGGTATGTTGAGTTACAGAGGCATTGTAGGTCTTGAGATCTGCATAATCCCAGGCAAAAACACCTTTGTATGTTTTCAACAACCTAATGAATGATATTACTTCTTTAGATAATAGGTCAAGACCTAGGTTGACATTTTGAGGTTTTTTAGTTGACCCTGGGTTTATTACTTCAAATCTCAAAGTAGAACTTTGAGTTTTGGAGTTGGTAATTTTATTGAATCTATCTTTTAGATCATAGAGATATTCCATCCTAACTACATACTTTGCGATTTGGTTTTGATCATGATTATGTTTTATTTCTAGATCATGCTCATGTTCATCTATGATCTGTTCTTCATACTACCCTTCTTATGTAAGGAAATTAACTATATCTGCATCATTGTCAAATACTCTTGAATTTGTTACATTATTGAGAATAGATGGCCTGAATATTAACTTTATTGAAAATTTGTCTAGACTAAAGTCTTCTAAGGGTATAAGCCAGGATGCCACAATAGTAACTAAATAAGTACTTGTGTTTTGCAGTCTAGGGAATGAAGAAATGTTAAAAGCAGAAAAATGAGAGGTCAAATTCTGGGCTAACGATTGATAATGTTTAAAGTAACGAAAGACACAATGAATTGTATTTCTCACCTGTTTCATAATTATTTCAGAATCACCATAGACTTACAAGTGTTTGACATTAAGACCCATGGATTTATATAGTCCTTGGATCAGTGCTTCATATTTAGTGATATTATTACTGCACTTGAATTCAAGTCTACAGGATAGCATGGTTTTCTCTCCTTGCAGATTGATCAAAATGCATCCAGCACCTACGTCGTCTTCAGATTTAGAACTGTCAAAATGGAGAGTCCAGAATAGAGAATTATTTGAAACTTTATCTACTAAATTTAGACACTTAGACGCATTTGTTTGTGAAATTTTTTTGATTTGAGAAACTACAAAGTTATCTAGAAAGGGCGACCTCTGAGCATTAAAGGATCCCAAAAATGACTTCACTGCGTAATTTCCAATGATATTATTGGTGAAGGCAATAGGTTCGTTGCTTCCCTTGAGGTAAGTGGCTGTATATTTCATGAATTTTTCTCGGTCTACCCTGAATTTTTCTCGGTCTACCCTGATTTGGTTTGGTTCACCATTGTATGGCAACCACATGTGAGACCAATCAGTTGTGAGATAACCGTGCAACTTTTCCGACAAATCGCTATTGAGAATTAAACCATAAAATTCAGGGATATCAGCCACCAAAATATCAATTATTTACAAAAACTTAGAGGAAATCCTAATTGAAACTGATGCTATCTCTCCAAGAACCTCTACTTTTGTTCTGTTTAACTGAACTATGTGTATTACATATTTTTGAGGTGTAATGTTCAATTTGGTACCGTTGATGCCTCGAAAATCGCTGCAACAACAACGGGGGATAACCACCCGGTCCTGACCTTAAAGCAGCTCCTTTTCTATTTGGTGTGGTGGCTCTGACTGGTTTAACTAGCTCTAGTTACCTTCTCCCTATCACTATTGGTTTATGATGTATCTTTCACTACCAATAGTTAGTGATATCAGATCACTTCTTCTTGCTGATCGGGCAAGAGAATGATCCTTAAGCTGATTTGGGTTCAGCCAAGCCACAATTAAAATTTTACCTCTTTGAGAAAAGGACTTAAAAGAATATAGAAATTACTCTAAATGCAAAATTATTCTATAATGCAAGCAAAAATAAACTAATCTTAATCCTATCTTAATTAGGCAGATATAGATCTAACCCAACTAAGAGCAAGATAATTAAAGTATTGAGATTTAATTATGTCTTGTTTATAATGAATATCAAGTTAATGAAGTAGTTAAATTAACTGATATTATGGATACCATAACACATCTTATTGAGACCTATTAACTAAAATAATAAACCAACGACATTCTGGGAAGTTTTTCACAAAAGTGATATTGATTATCAAATCAATAAATCCGAATTATTAAACAATAATATGCAGAAATAGTTCATAACACATTACTATTTAATAAATCAGTTTTATAAGATAGATTTCTGAGCAAGTATTTACTCAGAATTCAGAATTAATGCATAAGAATAGAGATACATAATAACAACATTGAGACAAATTACCCATATTGACAAAAGTACACAAACATGAGTAAAATAACATATTCCTGTTATCATAAAAATGAAATTGATATTTGAAACAATAGTATTAAAAATACCAATTTATTGCATCCATTTCTCTGTCCCTGATCTCCAAGAGCTCTTTACATTGCTTGAACTTTTGCTTTCAAAACTAGAGCCATAATAGTGCAAACTCTGCCCCTCATACATAATTCAAGATACAAAGGAAAAATCCTCAATAATCCCCAGATTTGAGATTTTATCTCCTCCCTCCTACAACTTTAAATTCCTATTACAGAAGTGCTTTTAGAAGTCTAAAATTGTAGAGGAGAGCAGCCCCCTAATGCATTCTGTAATCTATTATAATTTATTTATAATATTTGCAAAGGAATTCTTGAGAGGAAAGTTTGTTGAAGGTAAATCTGCCAAATCCAATTTTATTTGCTCAAAAATTCTAATCTTCAATTGCTGGAGCATTTTCATTGATTGAAATCCTTTTCTCCATATTTCTTCCACTGTTTTTTTGCAAAAGGAAATCAAAATAAATTAAAATGTAATCACTAAAATCAAAATATCATTTCTGGCATTTAAAACAAATCCAATCAAATTCAATTTAAATAAATAATTGAAAATAAAATATAAGCTCTCTATTAATGCTTGGGATGGTTTAATTGGCTAAGGATATTATTAACAAATAGATTTGCATTTAGAAGAGGCTTTGACAAATGAAAATGTAGGAAATAAAACTCAGAAAATTAATTTTGTTTTAGAAATTCAGAGCTTGATCTTCTGCATGATTTTTGACCCAATTAATAACCAAATCTATTATTGAAACCTCCTCAAAGATGTTCTACTTGATTTTATCTTTTTAATGAGCCATCCTGGACCTCATTTGGCCAAGTAAAACTCATTCTATGAGCTTCCAAAGTTGATGAGTCAAACTTGGTATAATTTGGAAATTCTATTGCTAGGCTAAAAATCAGAATTTTAGTTAAAAATCTAATCCTAAATTAGAATTCTAATTAATTATAATTTAATTATTAATCATAAACTAAACTAATTATTAATTAATATTAATATAACTAACTAATATATAATTAATTATTTATAAACTATATAATATTAATCTAAATAATAATTAAATTTTAATTAAATTAAATTAATTATATGTTACATATTAATTAATTAAATTAATTTAAAATTTATTATTTAAATATTTAAATTAATATTAAATTACCTACCTTACTTCACTCATATGGTAATGTACTCACATAAACCATTTCAAAAATCGAATTAATATGTGAGCCCAAAACGAATGTCAACGTTTGACTTATCGCATCAGCGAAAACATTGAGTCGGAGTTCATAGAGCTTGTATTAGTTGAGGGCTCCTGATGCGATGGAGCGATCGCATTGAAACTCAAACAATTGAATTTTTTAAACTTTGGTTAATGCCCCATTGCCCTTTATGATCGGGAGATCGGTGATCGGGGGAAGGGAGGTCCTCGGGGTCTTTAAAAGATGCGTCCATTGGAAAGTCCCGATGTGATTGAAAAGTCCCGATGCGATCCTCCGATTGCGAAATAAGTTTTATATATATTATTTTTTATATATTAAATTTTAATTTAATTAAATTAATTATATTTTATATAATAATTAATTTAATTAATTTAAGATTTAATATTAAATATCAATTTTTTATTTTGGTTTTATTTTAATGTTGTTAAGTTATGAAATTATCTAAGGCATAATTTGTCTATTTAAACTACAACCACTGTGTCATTTTGATTTTTCGAGATTAGTAATTTATTTGAAATATTGGAGTAAATTATTAAAATCCCGTTGCTTCATAATTTGGCTGTATATGTAAAATTGAAAAATGTTAGTAAAAACTAACTAGAGGTTAATATTTGAAATAAATGCATTATTGAACTAATTTATTTACAAAATACAATATTGTACATTTTATGCATTTTTAATACAGGCTAGATAAATGACGAGACTTCAAAGGAGTACCATTTTCAAACTAGTTAACCAAATGAGGCGAAACAAATGTCAATAGGTAGCTTATAAAAAATCAATTCTAACAAATCAATCAAAACAAAAATCTAAAGAAAATGAAAAATTAACAAAAGCGTAGGATATTCAACTAAATAAAAATCCTAAAAGGTGTTTAGCTAAATTTTTTATAGAAAGGGTCCTCATTATTTGAAGTGAACACATCAATAATGGGGGGAGGGGGGGTTGTGTTTTTTATCACAACAATGGCGACACACGGGAGAAGAACCAATTATGTCTATTTAATATAAATGATATTTTCCTAAAATTAAAGTAAAAATAATTAAAGAAGAAAATATTACTTTTTTGGAATGTTTGACTAGGTTCATCAGTTTGAATAAAAGCGAGAATCATCTAACTGTAATTTTTCTTAAAACTCCTCATAAATTAAAATATTTCAAAATTGTATATTAGTCCTTAATTAGTTATAGAGATAAAGTAGGGGTCACTTTACAACTTAGCTTTTAAAATATACTCATTTGTCACAGGTAGAGCCACTGCTGCCAGCGAACATCTATAGTCTCGATAGGGTTACCTTTTAATCATCAATGGTTTAGAATCCCATCTTTTTAAGAATTATTGACCTAGAGATAAATCCATTATATATGTTTGTTTTTATTATTATTATTATTATTATTATTATTTAGTTCTTAAAAACCATTGTCCTCGTTTGGTAGCCAGATAGTTGACAATGCCATGCACTGGTTATAATTAGACTAAACAAGCTGGCTCGTGATGAAACCCCTTGTCTTATATTTGTTTGCAATCATAAGCCATTACCCTGTTTTGTTTAGTAGTGTTGGTAATGTCAGCCTATTTTTCCCCTTTGATCATGGTAAGCAGGCTGATGATGAGACCTCTTATATTTTAAGTTTAAATACATTTCTGGATTATACTCTAAAAAAATAAGACTCTTTGGGATAGGGAGAATCATAAACTTTTTAAGAGTTAAGAATGACAATTTCATAGTTAAAGGTGCTTTACTGTAAAGTGTCTTTACTTAGTTAAAAATAACTTTTCTTGACTGATAATAGAACTTTGAAAGATCTTAATAAAATATTGAAATCTCAAAATGATTACAATTTTGATAAAAAAGAAATTTCTCAGATTTTATGATACTTTTGTCAACTTCTCTAAATTGGTAATCTCTTCCTTAAGTATGTCTACCTTTATAATAATAAAATCAAACTTTACTAAGAGATTTAAGAAAAAACTAATAGGTGAGTATTAACTATTTTTCCCTATGTATACTGACCATAGTTAGGTAACAAGTAGGCCTTCCATATAAATCATGGAAAAGTCACCAAAATCAAAACTGAAAACCAAAAGAAAAGAATTTTTATGCTAAAATGAGAAAGAAATTAGCAAACAAAAATAAAAATAAAGAAATTTGAAAAGTGAAAGGAAAATCCATCTTTTGAAAGATAAACTCCAACAAGAATGTTTATACCAATGTCTCAACAATATGAAAAAAAGGAAAATAATCGTGTAATCATTCCTTCTTATGTCAATATTTAGAAAAATCATACCTTGTAGGGTTGTAAGTGTTTTTAGGCTTTTTGGATAGCAATGATGATAAAATTCAGCCACAATGAAAATTTTCTGTCTGATATCAATCTTCTTGTTTCAAAGCATCATCTTAATTATTTTCTAATAAAAGGAATGCTTAAAGAAACAAACTAAAGGTTTAGAAACTTATTGGCATAGCTGTTTCAATGAAGATTATCACTGCTTATTGAAATAAAGCTAGGAGAAGAGTATAGGACTTCAAAAATATGATCCGACAGAGGATTGAAAGCTTCAAATGGAGAACTGCAAAACAGATTTTTTATATCAGCATACTTTAAAAACAAAACTAAAGTAATGAAATGAAAATTAATGAAAGTGGGTACATGGATCTTACCATTAGATAATTGCATTTGATCTTACCTGAAAGGTATCAGTTTCTCCAATACTAACTGACTTCTTCTTTTAGTTAACATTAAAACATGAAGAAGGCAAACTAACCAAAATCCTATAACCCAAAATCATTATTTATTTTATTTAAACTAAAGCAAACAGTAAAATGTAAAAATGGAATGCTTAGTGTTCAAGGGAAAACAAATGCATTAGAAATGAGAATGATAATTCGTAGTAATGATTGTTTCTCAAAATATTATAAGTTTCATATAAACTCCATGATTTTATAAATTGTCCAGAATCAAGACCAAATCCAAGATAATAAAAATTAAGTATGAAGATAGAGAGGTCTTGAATTTCTTATTAAATTATGGAATTATATATTTAAAACTAAAATGTATGAGAAGTTGAAATGATTTGAATATGCTTGCAAATTTGTAATCAATCGCTTTCTTACCATAGTGGTTGCCCACGCTTGCTTTTAAAATAACACATCGCCTTATCAAATGATTCACATTGCATGTAGAGGCATGCATTGGAGTTTATCGCATCGGCGGTTGAAATAGCAAATTGCCGATATGAGATCATGCGAAGAAAATATGTGCGATGAGATGTAGCGATCACACTATTGAAGAACTATTATATTACGAATCTGGGATAGTCATGCTGCAATTCGCAGATCGCACACCGCATTTCGCGATTTGTACTTTGCACATTGCAAATTGCGCATCGCAAATTTGGAATAGTGGTATGGCCATGAATAAAAATGCGATGAAGCAATTGCAATATCGGCGTATCAGAATATCGGAGAATAATCATGTTGGAAATGGCAATATCAGCGATGCGATGGATGACGTAGCTAATCGGCGATCAACGAATTTTAAGTACGGAATGAAACACAATATGATTCTTGCGATGCCGATATGCGATGAATGATGTGGCTAATCAGAGATCGCAATCGGCAGTCTTAAGCACATGATGTAACAATTCTCGATATGCGATGAAGAGTGGACCCGATAATTTTATGATGAAAATTTTATAACATATCGGACCTGAGACATTAGCCCTTTAGAAGTTATGCTCCTACCATTATTGTGATTGAGCAGACGTGATATTTTTTATGAATTTGATTTGAATTTGATATTGGGTCCGAGGTTATGTGGTCATCGCAATATTGGTAAAGTCATTTATCGGAGATCGGCGATTCACGATAATGGAAGTATACTTCAACTGCAAATCTACGATATGCGAAATGTGATATGACATATGAGTGAGGTAATACATCGGAGATCTTTTATGAACAATTTGTTATCAAAAATGCTAAAAGCTACTTTAGATGAAATATTTCGCTACAAATGGTTGTGAAGTGGATGATGTAATATCATAATGAAATTATTGACGAAGATGAGCAGGTTGGTAGTATTGCGAATATGTATTTACTGCAGTATCAGCAATATGAAAATCAAATTGAAATGATGAATGAAAGCAAAATTAAAAAATGCTCAAATTCTAATAAATCACAAATAAAATTTCCCTGAACCTGTTACAAATTTGAAATGGGTTTGCTGCTTACTTCAACTTTTGAAAACAAATGAAAATATGCAAAATAAAATAGAACAAAAATAAAAAATAAACTAAGGAAAAGAGAAACTAATAATAGATGAGAATGAACTTGTGAATGCGTACTTCGAAGAAAATTCTCTATTGTTTTTACCTTATGAATCTTCAAATTCTTCCTTCGATTTATCAAAATTTTGCCTTTGTTCAAAATCATCTCATTATTTATTCTAAATCGAAGTGAGAAATTAGCCTAAATAAAATTTTCTTATTTATATTCAGGAAATATAAAATTTAACAGAAATAAATATGAAAATAATCTTTCCTTTTGAATTGAAGCAACAATTTATTACCTTTGCTTATTCCGAATAATTTGAGAAGAATTTGTATTGTTATAGTGACTGTTCAATAATGCCTTAAGTAAATGAATATGATGCATATTGTAACATCAGATAATAAATTAAAGATCCAAATGGGATAAAGCCACTAATTGTGGAAGAATATCAACACAGATTTAGATGTGTGCCAAGTGCATACTCAATTAAATTCTATCAATATATTATTCGAAATAGGTAGAGATGTATTCATGGGTAGCGGTATTACTGCGAGAAAGTTTAAAAAAAGGAAAAGAAGAATCAAAACTTTCTGATAGGAAGAAAATGTTTCAATGAACATGTATGAGAAGCGTTGATTGCTTTGTTTTATTTTTTTAATCTGCACAACTGTTAAAAACAAGTTAACTACATAAAACAAACTAACTAAATTAATTATACTCCTATTCTAACCATATACATGAAAATAACTAGGTATAGTTGTATTTCCAATGTAGCCATTTTCTCATTTTAATTGCTGCATGTATGTACAACTCAACCATTAATAATAAAAATACAAATATAATTGAACTAAGAAAATTAAATCTGTAAGTAGAATGCACAATTATTGTTAGCAACTTAATTAAAATATTCTTCTCTTGAAATTTCCTTTCTAATTGAATACCATTTGGATCATAGAATTTTGGATGGATTTCTATTAAGGATTGGGAAATGTTCAAACGAATAGATAACAGGCCAGATTGTGGATATGAAATTTTACATTCAAAGGCCTAGAAAAAGTTGTTAGTGTTATGTACAAAAGTTAAACTATTAACAATTTTCTTTGAAGGAAAAATTTCCAAACAATTTTCAAATAAGCTAATAAAAAATGGATGGAAATCTTTCAAATAAAATGGAAAATTTTTGATTGAATTGGATTGCTGGCCAGATTGTAAAAATACATTCTCTTATTGATATTGCCTTTGAGAAGATAGAATCTTCTCACGATGAACCACACTAGTTGGTTCGAAACGCGTCGACAAATGTATGTCTACATGTGATTTACGCCGAAGTTATTCTTGTAAAAAAGATAGAATCTTTTGATGAAACATTAGCATTGATTGAAATTGAAATATTAATAGCTTTTGATGCCCATGATTATAATATGAAACTTCAATTTTCCAATAGGGCAATGCATCATTTGAATGTTTGATAGTAAAGTGCTCAATATGCCAGCATAAAATATCAAAAATCTGAAAAATAAAGTTAGAAATAAAATATGATTTTAAACAAAAGAAGTGAGGAAACAAAAATAAAATGAAATCACTATTGTTACAACTAATGTTACAACACAATTGGGATCATTTTAAAATAATTTTTGTTTACAAGGATTGGCTAGAATTATGAAATTTGAGTAATTGTCAATTCCAACTTGTGAATTAGAAAATGAATTGTGATTATGAGTAGGAATGAGAGTTTGATCATTATATGAATCATAAATTGGAATGTTTTCTTGAATAGTGAAATCATGAAGATAATTTGTTGTTCTAGAATGATGATTGGTTGGAATAATTTCTAAATTGAAATGCTCCTCATTCTCGGATGCTATTTGAATTTTATCATGATGATTCTTTTGAGAAGAATAGAAATCAACATCCTCAATGTCAGTGTAATTATCATAAATGACTTCACAATATTTTCTGAAATTCCCTTCAATTTCATCCAATATATCAGAACAAGGAGGAATAGAAATTTCATGTTCATTATTGGGAAAAGAATGATCAATAATGGTTTCTCTATCTTGATAAAAATTAATTGGTAATTCATTTAGATCAGATTCTGTATTTTCTGAAATATCATTAATACCAAGAGGGAAAAAAATTACCATCATTAAAAATATTAGGATAAAGAGAAAAATGTGAACATGAAACAATGCATTTAAAACTGTCTCTATTTGAGAACTCTTGTGCATTATGCTCATTGTAAATTTCAAACTGCAGATCATTCCTTTGCATACTCATACCTTTTTGAAGAAGATTGCTTTGATGCTCTGATTTCGGCATTTGCTCATCACTGAAAAATTTAGAAATTTGCACAACAGTTTGCATTTTATTATTTACTTTGATTGTTGCTTGTACTTGTTGATTTATGATCTGATTTTCTAAATTTACCTCAAAGTAGCTTTCAGATTTGAAGGCAGCTCTTTCTCCAAAATTGCTGTTGTTGTCTTCTTGCATTTGATTAGAACTATTTTCTAGGCTTTGTAAAACCACTTTATCATAATTTATTTGTACATCCAAATTGGAATTCTCATTTATGTTGGAAGGGGATGGAACAAAGCTTGAACTAATTTCATATGGATTGGGAATGGGTGGAAGATAACAAATATATTCAAACCAATCTAATGATTCTTCTTTCGTAGGTTTATCTTCAACATTAAATCTTAAACAATTCAAATGAAATCGAATATTAAAATCATTAACAGACTCATTTTCAAACCTTCGTAAATATTCAATTTCATCACATACATGTTCATAATCATAGCCGTCAAATTTACAAATGAAAATTGTAGCAAATTGATCTCAACTGTGGATTGAGGCAACTGGAAGAATTTTACACCAGTTTTTGGCTTTTGCTGTAAATATGAAAGTAAACATTCTGCATAAAATCCCTTCATCAATTCTTTGAAAATCATAATTTGAAACATTTTGAATAAATTGAAAGACATGATTAAAACCAGAAGAAGTTCTTTTACTATTGAACTTTACCTGAGACAAGAATCTTACCACTTCGGGTGGAGTATTGACGATGCACGTCCATGGATACAACTCCAAATTGGAAGCTTAAGAGGAGCCATCATGATTAAAATAAAATGTTAAAATTGAAAAGGCTCCAATAGACAAAAAGTCTCAGGCCCTCCTTCTAGCACCGAAAATGTTGATGCTTCGAAAATCATTGCAACAATAATGGGGGATAACCACCCAGTTCGGACCTTAAAGCAGCTCCTTTTCTGTTTGGTGTGGTGGCTCCGATTAGTTTAACTAGGTCCAGTTACCTTCTCCCTATCGCTATTGGTTTATGATGTATATTTCACTACGAATAGTTAGGGATATCAGATCACTTCTTCTTGCTAATCGGGCAAGAGAATGACCCTTAAGTTAATTTGGGTTCAGCCAAGCCACAATTAAAACTTTTCCTCTTTGAGAAAAGGACTTAAAAGAATATAGAAACTACTCTAAATGCAAACTTATTCTATAATGCAAGCAAAAAGAAACTAATCTTAATCCTATCTTAATTAGGTAGATATAGATCTAACCCAACTAAGAGTAAGATAATTAAAGTATTAAGATTTAAATGTCTTGTTTATAATGAATATCAAGTTAATGAAGTAGTTCAATTAACTAATATTATAGATACCAAAACACATCCTATTGAGACCTATTAACTGAAATAATAAACCAACAACATTCCGAGAAGTAGTTCAAAAAAATGATATTGATTATCAAATCATTAAATCCGATTATTAAACAATAATATGCAGAAATAGTTCATAACACATTACTATTTGATAAATCAGTTTTATAAGATAGATTTTTGAGCAAGTAGTTACTCAGAAATCAGAATTTAATCCATAAAAACAGAGATACATAATAACAACATTGAGACAAATTACCCATATTGACAGAAGTGCACAAAC
The DNA here is from genome assembly GCA_031772625.1 of Pinus tabuliformis. Lineage (NCBI taxonomy): Eukaryota > Viridiplantae > Streptophyta > Pinopsida > Pinales > Pinaceae > Pinus > Pinus tabuliformis. The sequence continues at coordinate 1,066,585,531 of CM062811.1, forward strand.
ATGAATAAAATAACACATTACTGTTATCATAAAAATAAAACTGATATTTGAAATAGTAGTATTAAAAATACCAATTTATTGCATCCATTTCTCTATCCCTGATCTCCAAGAGCTCTTTACATTGCTTGAATTTCTGCTTTCAAAACTAGAGCTACAATAGTGAAAACTCTGCTCCTCATACATAATTTAAGATACAAAGGAAAATCCTCAATAATCCCCAGATTTGATATTTTCTCTCTTCTCTCCTACAACTCTAAATTCCTATTACAAAAGTGGTTTTAGAAGTCTAAAATTGTAGAGGAGAGCAGCCCCCTATTGCTTTCTGCAATCTATTATTTATAATATTTTGAAAGGAATTCTTGAGAGGAAAATTTATTGAAGGTAAATCTGCCAAATCCAATTTTATTTGCACAAAAATTCTAATCTTTAATTCCTGGAGTATTCTTATTTATTGAGATCATTTTATCCATATTTATTCCACTATTTTCCTGCAAAAATAAATCAAAATAAATTAAGATGCAATCACTAAAATCAAAATATCATTTCTGGCATTTAAAACAAATCCAATCAAATTCAATTTAAATAAATAATTGAAAATAAAATATAAGTTTTCTATTGATGCTTGAGATGGTTTAATTGGCTAAGGATAATATTGATGAATAGATCTGCATTTAGAAGAGGCTTGGACAAATGAAAATGCAGGAAATAAAACTCAGAAAATTAATTTTGTTTTAGAAATTCGGATCTTGATCTTCTGCATGACTTTTGACCCAATTAATGACCAAATCTATTAGTGAAACCTTCTCAAAAATGTTCTCCTTGATTTTATCTTTCTAATGAGCCATCCTGGGCCTCATTTGGCCAGGTAAAACTCATTCTATGAGCTTCCAAAGTTGATGAGTCAAACCTGACATAAATCTGGAAAATCTGTTGCTAGGCTAAAAATCAGAATTTTAATTAAAAATCTAATCCTAAATTAGAATTCTAATTAATTCTAATTTAATTATTAATCATAAACTAAACTAATTATTAATTAATATTAATCTAACTAGCTAATATATAATTAATTATTTATCAACTATATAATATTATTCAAAATAATAATTAAATTTTAATTAAACTAATTCATTATATGTTACATATTAATTAATTAAATTAATTTAAAATTTATTATTTAAATATTTAAACTAATATTAAATTGCCTACCTTACTTCACTCATATGGTAATGTACTCACATAAACCATTTCAAAAATCGAATTAATATGCGAGCCCAAAACAAATGTCAACGGTTGACTTATCGCAGCGGCGAAAATGTTTAGTCAAAGTTCATAGAGCTTGTATTAGTTAAGGGATCCCGATGCGATGGAGTGATCGCATTGAAACTCAAACAATTGAAGTTTTTAAACTTTGGTTAATGCCCCTTTTCCCTTTATGATTGGGAGATTGATAATCGGGGGAAGGGAGGTCCTCGGGGTCTTTAAAAGATGCGTCCATTGGAAAGTCCCGATGGGATCCTCCGTTTGCGAAATAAGTTATATATATATATATATATATATATATATATATTAAATTTAATTTAATTAATTTAATATTTAATATTAAATATCAATTTTTTTATTTTGGTTTTATTTTAATGTTGTTAAGTTATGAAATTATCTAAGGCATAATTTGCCTATTTAAACTACAGCCACTTTAATGAAAATAAAAATTAAACTATAGCCACTTTGTCATTTTGATTTTTCGAGATTAGTAATTTATTTGAAATATTGGAGTAAATTACTAAAATCATGTTGCTTCATAATTTGGCTATATAAGTAAAATTGAAAAATGTTAGTAAAAGCTAACTAGAGGTTAATATTTGAAATAAATGCATTATTGAACTAATTTATTTACAAAATGCAATATTGTACATTTTATGCATTTTTAACCCAGGCTAGATAAATGACAAGACTTCAAAGGAGTACCATTTTCAAACTAGTTGACCAAATTGGGTGAAACAAATGTCAACGGGAACTTATAAAAAATTGACTCTAATAAATCAATCAAAACAAGAATCCAAAGAAAATGAAAGATTAACAAAAGCGTAGGATAATCAACTAAATAAAAATCCTAAATGGTGTTTATCCAAAATTTTTATAGAAAGGGTCCCCATTATTTGAAGTGAACACATCAATAATTGGGGGGGTTGTATTTTTTACCACAATAGGTACACATAGCTCTTAGCATTATAGTTGATGAGGCTCCTGAATCAACAAGGCAGTTATGAACATTCCTGTTGAAAATTTCATAAGTGAGCAGGAATGGAGGAATATGTGAAATAGATCTATTACCAATTAAAACTGGATCTAAATGATCTATTTTGTTTGAGGATGAGGGATTTTTCCCATATCGTAGGCAGCTTGAGTAACTACAACCGATGGCAAAGGAGATAGAGGAACTTCTTTTAAATCTCTTAATATAATTTCTTTTGTTTCTTGAGCTTAGTGAGCTCATGTAATGAGATGTTTTCTCTAGTATTGTTCATGTTTTGAACTATATTTTACTCTACTGTATCTGAGATTACCAATGTTTTTTAGGAATTTGGGGAATCTAGAGGAATAGGAATGGTTTGGCTAGTCTTAGATTTATTAGCTATGGTTTTCTCCTTTGCAGAAGTAGCAGTTATTAGTTCCTGATTTGTGATAGACATGTCATGAGAGTTTTTACTTTTTGTAGTCACTCGCATTGCTTGTGACTCTTCTTCAGTTGGGAGGATGAAATCCCACATTCCATTTAATTCAATTTCTTTTTTCGACTCATCTTCCTCTTCATCTGGTGAATCTTCTTCTGCTTCATGATCAAAATCAACATTTGAAATGGTGTTTAGGGGTTGTGATGCAGAAGAAGGGTTCCTTTTGAATGAGCGAAAAGGTTTCTTGGGAGAAGAAGATTCTGTGACTTGTCTTTTGATTTCGACAATTTCATTAGACATTGGTTTTAACACCTTTTGAAGGCCTTCAAGATTAAAAGTGGCCTTTGAAGCTTTTTTCTTATATTCATCCTTAAATGTTACTTTTTTTATTTCCTTTTGTCTGTTTGTGATCTCTTTTCCAAAGCTATAATTCTTCTTTCTACAGACATGGCTTCTTTCATGTTTTCTACAAGAGTAGCCTTATTGTCTCTATCTACAAAAATTGTAATATTAGAAGGAAGAGATGATATATACCATTCTATTTGTACATCTATAGCAGGTTTAGAGGCAGTTTGGATTTTATTTAGAAACTTGTTAAATGTAGAGTTGAAATCTTTGATCTTTTCATCTGGATTAGATTTGAAATTAAAAATATCATTGACCAAGGATGCTATGGTCCTATCATCACCAAATTTTGCAAGAAATACTTCTTGAAAAGTATCCCAGTCTCTAATTAAACCCGCTGGAAGGTAAAATTACCAAGATCCAGCAGATCCTTGGGAAGTATTAGGAAACAGTTTGATTACAACATCTTCATGTGCGACTCCATTAATATTTGTGACTAACATAAAATTATTTAGATGTTCTTTAGCAGGGAGAGCATTGTCAGGATTGTATTTAAGCAACCATTTTTCTGGGTTTGCTGGGAGTGCATTTGGATTTGCAACTAGGACAACACCAGGATTTGTCCAAGGTTGATTTTCCATAACTTGAGTTTGAGACTGATAAGATGGGAAGGTTGATACCGAAATAGGAATATATGGTGAAGAACTTACTACTGGGTTAGTACTACTAATGGTGGTACAAATTGGAGAAGTGGATAGTTGATAAGTCATGGATTGATTAGAAGTGAATGGATGGAAAGGTGATGTGATCTCGCTCGTATCTGATTCAGATCTTGATGAATTAACTTTCCTACTTCGCGGAGGGATGGGGAACTCAAAAGGGGTGACCCCAAGCCTTTCACTTTGTAGTCTAGTTAATACACCAGTTTTTTGTAATAAGGAGGTAACACTTTCTTCAGAAACTTCTGGTCTCTCTGGTTTTTCTGCAGAAATGGATATATGTTCCAATTTTTGTATCAAAGAATGAACTTCGGGAGACTTGGGAGTGTAATCTAGAGAGAGTGGTTTCCTTACTACTTTAGGAGATGAGGGATATGTTTCTACAACTTCAAAGTTCTGATCAGGAGATTCTGAACGAGATCTAGAAGGTGTAGAAATTGTGGAGGGGTTTTGACTCTTATGGATTTTTTTTGAATTATCTTTAGGTTTATATGCCATTCCCAGTCGAATGCCCTCCTTCTAGCGCCAAAATGTTGCAGCCTCAGAATTATACTACTGAAATGTGGGGGATAACCACCCGAACTAGACTTTATGACAACTCCTTTTCTATTTAAAGTGGTGGCTCCGATTGGGTGTAATGGGACCAGTTTCCTAGTGTGGGTTTTTAGATGAGAGTGGGTTATTCATGAGTGTTTTCAATAGGATAATGATAATCTAAATGACTTATTCTATGATGAAATTCTCTAACTAACTTATTCTAATATAAACCCAGGTATTTCTGTGTGGTATGCGATCTAGAAAGATATCTTCTTAACATGTGATAATAAAGATCGATCACAACTAAACATAGATGATAACGTATAAAGATAATTTCTTTGTCTAAATAGTTAGTCAAAGAAACTTATAAAATATATTGCATATATGATGAGTTATATATGAAAATCACAATTTCAGCTAGGCATCATACAAAAGTGCAATTAACGCTTAATAGAAACAATAAATCTCACATACAATTCATGAAAGTAAAGTTTTTCCAGTAATTAAATGTAAACAAAATCAATCATACAAGATAGTAGTACCATATGTGTGGAGTCCTGCTCATTTGACAAATGACAAAGACCAACTTGTTTCTTCAAATCAAATTGTCTTCCAAGAATGCAATAGTGCATCAACAAAGGAAAGTAGTCTGATATCTAAAAGAAACGATCATGTTCCATAATTTCACCAAAGCATTCACAAACTTACAATAGTGCATTCTTTGCAAATTTTTTTGATAAAATTCTAGACCCTTCTCTAAATGCATGAGAAGGGTATAAATATTATTATAACTAATGTACAAAAATAGATTATACAAAATTTGAGTAGGTTTCAAAAAACCTTCCTCCTAACTAGGTAACTAGCTCCAAAAATAAACAATGGCTAAATGAACATAACTAAGAGGATGACTTGATGTCTGCCAGCTTGTCCTTCAAATCGCATATATCGGTCATCGGTTGAATTTGAGGAGGTGCCCCAAAATGTGTTCTTAGTTGCCATGTGAAAATTGCATCGGTGAGAGGTGGCAGCGTCCGTTGAGTCATATGAAGGGAACAGTTGGGAGTCACAATCTGGTTGTGTGGCTTGGCAAGGTACTACCAATACGAATCCTAGTTGGTCCTAGTCAATTTTGTAATTGCCTCCCTTTGAGTCTTCACCTTTTCCTGCCATCTTTCATACAGTGTATTTAAATTGGGAATTTCTTTCAGATTTCCTTATTTAATCAGGTTGGTGGCAAACGCGATGTGATTCACTGCCTTAATGATATTCTTTGATACCCTAGTTGCCCTTGCAACTGCAAGTTCGGCCTGTTTGATTCTCACATCCCAATCTATGAAGAGAATGTCTTTATGAGTTTCCTGAATCTCGAGTAGATTGGCTCTCCTTCCGTCTCTTATTTCCCACCATTCGAGGAACACAGAGATTCTGGTGTTCAAATCGTTAAACTCGATTCTCTGGTTGATTGCCTTATCTGTCATGTGGTTGCTAGTAGTCAGATAGGGAGTAATGTGTGATATCTTTTGGAAAAAATACTCTTCATGTTTCACTAGAAGGGAATTTAATTTCAGTGCCTCTTTAATAAACTCCTCAGTAGGGGGAACATCCTTGTATCTTTCCATGGCTTGCTGTATTTCTTGGAGTTTCATGTTTTTGGCTGATATATCAGCCTCACAGCTTATTTTCAGGACCTCCACACCTTGCTACAATTGTGCAAGCTACTTAGCCACTTGCCTATTTATGCTTCCTTTCTCTGCTTCGAGTTGTGCAATCGTCTCCTCTTTTTCCCTTAAAAAAATAAAGATTTCAGTAGTGTTGTCCATGGTGGTGGATGCATATGCTCTTGTGAACTGTGATAGTCTAGTCAAGTTCTCGGTCAGATTGAAAGGGATGTCCTTACAAACAACGTCCATCGACTTGTTTCCAGGTGGGAATTCGGGTGTGTCTGCCCTTTTCCTTTTTCTCTGTGTTCTTACTATAGCCTTGTGGAGAGGGCTATAGAACACATAAAATGGAGGTATTCTAGTTACTTCCAAAACAATTTCTGATGTGGGCAGAGTAGGGATAATTTTAGTATGTTGGGATGTTTTCGATTGTTCCTCCATGGGCTTGGACTGCTCACTGATAGACTTGGGATCTGTATCCTTATGAAACTGCAGAGGAGTTTTATATTCCACTGTTTCTTTGGTATTTTTCACTTTGGGAGTGCCTTGCAATTTATGGTTAAATTGATCCCACTCTTGTTCCAAACTACTGCATTTGACCTATGAACTGATTTCTATTGTCGGGGTGCTCATCACTTGTTTCTCAGCTAACTTCTTGCTGGACTTAGCTATTTTATCTACATCTTGGGGTTTCCCTGTGTCTGATGTCTTCTCAATATTTACCTGCGAATCTACTCGAGAACTAGGACCTTCACTATTAACAATGACACTTGGTGTAGGCTTATCCTCAGGCTTTAAAAAATGCATTGGGATCACTTCAAGCCTTTCATTTCTGAATTCCTAAAAGCTTTGAAAATCTTTAGGTTTCAGATTCACCCTTTCCCATTCGAACGCTTGTTCGAATGATTTGGTTGATTGTAACAACTCTTCAAAATCATTCTCCTCATGGTTGTATTGCTTGAGCTTCACTGTAGTAGTGATATTATATGCCACTTTGTCTAGATCAAATTGCCTTTGAGGCAATGTATGAAGCCTAAGGCCTTCCATGTGTGCTTACTCCTTAGTAGCATGAACAAAATTTACTAAAGCAAATGAACCACACTTGACAGGAAAAGAGGGGCATAATGACTTGTTGCTGGCTTTGAGAACTTTAGTCATGCCTTTTCCCACGGTCTGGTAGGCAATCTATCTTGGTAATAATTTGTGAGAAACATATAAAGGAAGGACATGTGGATCAGTTGTGCTACCAAAAACCCTAATGTAGGTGAACCATTCTTCAATGAAATATTTTCCGAAAATAAATAGGTCTGTTTCCGCTTCTTGGGAAAACCTGGGGGCCTTCTTATTGAAAATTATTTGATGTAGGTGCAACACAACAACATGAAATATCTTATAGAAGTGAGGTATATAATGCAATTCCCATATTTGTTTATGACTTAGATAGATTTGGTGGGGGTCTTGTAAGGTCCATTTCCAACCCATGGTTGGAAATGTCATGCAAAAGTAGATGGCATCCATAATGTAGGCACTAAAATAGAACAGAGGGAGGTTATCTAGAGAGGAGGCTCTCTTCTGTTGATATTCTATAATTGTGGTGTCTAGGTTATCAGATAGGATGGAGGGCAAATTCATGATGTGGGAATTAACACAGGCATCAATTAGAGGAATCCATTCTATGGAAAACATAGTATTATTAGGTAGCCCATATAATCTACATAACGTAGTTGTTGCATATTTGCTGGGGTTTTCCAAAGAGGCTATAGCATACATACCCGATTTTTCATATTTGAATTTGTTGTCCAACACTCTCTAACCCTAAATCAGCTTGAAGGGGTCTAGGTTCTTCTTTGCGATGTTGGCCACAAATGTGTCGTCGTAGATATCCCGAGGGTGAGGTATGTGGTACATTTTCTTCAAGTCCTCTGCTCTGAATGACCCTATGAGCTCCATTCTTGAATTCTTGAATTTCCTATCTTCAATGATGAGGTTTTCGATCACCCACCTGATCATATCCATGTATGGAAGGATTTTAGCTCTTGCTCCTATCCTATGAAGGAAAGAACAGGAAGCATCTCTGAATTGAAGTCCTGAAGGCCTTGTTGAGTCAGCTGTTGCTCTCGTGACAGTGATTTTAGGACGTTCATCCTCAAGCCTATTGTATATGACCTCCCAAGCTGTTGTGCCTCCGGCAGCATCACAAACTATATCAGAGAAAATAGGAGCCATCTCTGTAAACTTAGATTCAGCAATGGTTTGCTTGCTCTATTTCTACATCACCTTCCTTAGTGACATGTCCTTTGTAGCTTGCCTGAAATAGACAATATATATCAGCACAGACAATATTAGGTAATTAAGATTGAAAGCTTCTCTAAAATGACTTTGGATCGTGAGAAAGGTTTAATGAGATACTTGATGTTAACTACCCATAACTTGGAGAATGATTATCCTTCCTCGGGCCACTAAATATTTATTAACCTATCAAGTTGTTCATTTTCATATTAAAACATAATTATTTCACATGTTTTACCACTCTTAATCGCACATCACAATATTTAAATGGATACAATATAGCGCTACCAGATTTATAAAGAAAAATGTGATTATGAATTCATATCATAATATCACATTTAGAAAATCGCTAATGGACATTCTAATGGCATAGCTAATTTTCTTGCGAAGTTTCAAAGTGTGAAATGCAATTGCAAAATGGCAAGGTGCTATTTATCGGGCTATTGCACCAGGAGATTTGGTTGCAGATTGCAATATTTTAAAGATGTTTTAGGATATTCACATAAAAAAGGTGCGATTTGCGATTTGCGATATGCATTTCATCCTTAGTTTGTTTTGCAAGGTTTTGCCAGGAATTTTCTTAGGGTTAGATATTATTATCATAAGCCTAAAAATTTAAAAGGGTCCCCATTTATAACTCTAACCTTAGCTATTGTTCTTTACAAATGGGGGGGTCATTTCGTATTACAACAATTGGTGATTCACTTGGGAGAACCAATTATCTCTTTGCAGTTTTTTGCAATTTCTAAAACCTTTCAAAGTAATTAGAGTTATAAGAATAATGGTTACATGAGTTTGTTGGAAATAATACTGAGAGGGGGGGGTGAATCAGTATTATCAAATTCTTTTCAATGTACCTTCCAGATTTAGATTTTAATTTATTCTTCAGATTTAATCATTAACTTGTATGTCAGTACCATAAAATAATGAACAAGAATAAGAAAATACAGATAGTCACACCAAAGAACACCAGATATAAGGTGGAAACCCAATGTGGGTAAAAACCACCTACTGCAATATGTCTCTACCTTTTGTTAATTAGAAACTTCCTTTTACAACATACTAGTGCGGTCCATTACCAGTACACAAGTTGCAACCTGCAGAGAGCTACAACCCTCTCTCGTTCTCCAGCTTCTCCTGGAAGGGAGCTACAATGCCCTTAGCTCTTGCACTAGCCAAGATACTAGTACGTAGGTGCTGGCCTACTAAAGGCTACAACCTTCTCTTTCTTTCAGGGACCACGTTTCATAAATTTTTAGACTGGACCAATGAACATCAATCAATCATCAAGTATTTCTGCATCAAACAATCTCCTTTTCACCAATTAGCACTGAATCAAGTAAACACTTCTCTAACAGTTGTACCCAGAACACAACAGCAATAAATAGAGGCAGCTAGATCACAATTAAAAGATATACGCTACTTCAACAAACTGAAACCTGCGTACAGATCTATAAAGGATAATTCACTCTTTCAAGTATTCAGACACTAATTAACCCAGATCATCAGATTTATAGATCAAGCATGTGCCACATATAACAGATCAACATCATACAGAGATACCATCATTCAAGCTTAAAGATTATGACCCATCAATAGAACTTATCCTTCTTTATGCGCTAAGGTTCCTCCTTCATTCAGATCCAGATCTGCACCATAACCCAAATCACAAATATTTCAGATCTAGCACTTATTAGATATTCAATTCATTCAGATGATTGCCTTGCCAAATGATCTCCTTCCTCTTTTATAGTCTTAGGCCTTTCACAATCCCACGGTCCAAAACCATAATAACACAATACCATGAACCCAATACTTGGGGTCAACACTTTTGGATGCAATACCATAGGCTAGAACCATAGGATCAAAAATTTTCGGACTAATACCATGAGCCAACCATGAAAGTGTGTGAACTTTTCTCTTCATGAAAGGAACTTTTCTCTGCATGAAAGTGCGTGAACTTTTCTCTATATGAAAGAAACTTTTCTCTGCATGAAAGTGCGTGAACTTTTCTCTACATGAAAGAAATGTTTCTCTGCATGAAAGTGCGTGAACTTTTATTTACATGAAAGAACCTTTTATCTTCATGAAAGTGCATGAACTTTTCTCTGCATGAAAGAAACTTTTATCTTCATGAAAGTGCGTGAACTTTTCTCTACATGAAAGAAACTTTTATCTTCATGAAAGTGCGTGAACTTTGTTGCACTATAATTTATCATCTGAGATGAGTGGGTTTCCATAAAGTACAACATATGTATCATAATGCCAACAATCTCCCCCTTTGGACTTGATGACAACAACAACCAATCACTCTCCCCCTTTGTCATCAAGGGCAAAGGGCAGACCAAGATAATCTCTTTCCTAGATAAACTTTCCGTTGCCCATACTCCCCCTGAGTACCTGCTGAAATCTCTGAATGAGCTCCCCCTTTGTATATACCAAGGTGTACCACTCTGTCCATGCTTCCTCTGAGTACATGCTAAAGTCTCTGCTCTATTGAAGTGTGCTGTTCATGCTCCCCCTGACTATAAGCAAGGACTGTAAAAAGATGTTTTACAAGAAGAACGATGACTTATACATCATAAAAGACCTTCCTATCACCAAAAGACTCAATACATACATCCATCACCCAACCAAGGGGGATGCATCATAGAATTACATGTGACAACCAAATACATTACATCTTCATCCCAGGCATAGTGGTGAACCAAAAATAGGCCGTTACATGACCTTGACACCATAAAAGAGATAGATGACACAGAGACGAAATATCTAGAGCAAGGCTTATGAAAGTCACAATAACTGATAGCAGCAGCATCTGTTAATCACCATTCAGATCAGCAACCATGATTTCCTTCTGTTCTCCCTCTGCATATGTTCCACCTGAATCCAACAACAGTTGTGTACTAGAACCAAAAGCTTCTGAGATAATGCCAACAATGCATCATTAGAAGTTTATCTTCTCCCCCTGAACCTGTGCCAGATGGTCTCTGTCAGACCCATACCATATTATCTTCAACGAGAGCCTGTCCCTACTGATATCCATCAAACCTCCATATATGCGACTGTCTTTGCACAAACATGCGTATGTACATGGATCCTCCTTAGGAAACTCGCGTACCCCCATTTTTCTCTGAAACAGACAAGATTTAACAGCAAGATGATGCATCAACTACACCCAACTTTTGTCTGAGGTATTCAAAAGTTTCCCTGGGCAGTGGTTTGGTGAGTATATCACCAACTTGTTCCTTAGAGGGAACATACTCCAGCGTGACCTTTTGTTCCAGCACTTGTTCCCGGAGGAAATGATATTTGATAGGTATGTGCTTGGTCTTTGAATTCATAACTGGGTTCTTTGAAATGCTAATTGCACTTGTATTATCACATAAGATGGAGATAGGTGGTGTACAAGTGATTTGAAAATCCTGCAAGGTTTGCATCATCCAAAGGAGTTGAGTGCAACAAGATGCAGCAGCCACATATTCTGCTTCAGCTGTAGATAAAGCAATCGAACTCTGTTTCTTGCTGAACCAAGATACTAATGTGGAACCCATAAAGAATGCTCCACCACTTGTGCTCTTCCTGTCATCCACACTTCTAGCCCAATCTACATCTGTATAAGCATGTAGAGTGAGATCTGTATCTCTAGGATACCATAAGCCATAGTTTTGAGTTCCTTGAAGATACTTGAAAATTATCTTTACTGCCTGAAGATGGGTTTCCTTAGGATTTTCCTGGAATCTTCCAACTATTCCCACTACATGCATGATGTCTGGTCGAGTACCTGTCAAATAAAGAAGACTTCCAATCATGGATCTATAGGTTGGTTGATGCACTGCTGCTGATTCATCATTTGCACTGAGGCTGCATCCTGTAACCATAGGGGTACATGCTGGTTTTGCATGTTCCATGCCATATTTCTTTCAAGATCTACTTGAGATGCTTGGTTTGAGAAAAAAAGATACCGCCTTCATTTTGTTGGATTTGCAATCTAAGAAAATATGTCAGTTCTCCAAGCAAGGACATTTCGAATTCTTTTTGCATCACCAAGGCAAAGCTTTGACTCATAGCTTCTTCATTACTGCCAAAGATAATATCATCTACATACACAACAAGTATTAGCAATTTGTCATTTTCAATTTTTATATAAAGATTGTTATCTGCTGATCCTTTTGAAAAACCCTGTTGATGAAGATATTTGTCCAAACAGTAGTACCAAGCCCTTGGAGCCTGTTTAAGACCATAGAGAGCCTTTTTTAGTCTGCATACAAGATTTGGATCATTCCCAACGATGAAGCCATCTGGTTGCTCAATGTACACTTCTTCTTCTAAGTCTCCATTCAGAAAGGCTAATTTCACATCCATTTGAGATACTTTGAACTTCTGAAAGCTTGAGAGAGCAAGGAACATTCAGATGGCCTCAAGTCTAGCAACAGGAGCAAAAGTTTCTTCAAAGTCTATACCTTCTTGTTGAGCATACCCTTTACAAACAAGTTTGGCCTTGCTTCTAATCATTTCCCCATTTTCATTCAACTTGTTTTTAAAGATCCATTTTGTCCCCATGACATTCTTATCTTTTGGTCTAGGAACCAACTCCCAAGTGTTATTCTTTTCGATCTGCTCAAGTTCTTCATCCATTGCCTTGACCCAGCATTCATCTTTGCATGCCTCTCTTACATTTCGTGGTTTAGTGGAGGAGAGTAATGCCAAATAGCTTGAAGCTTCTGCAATTGTTCTTCTTGTTTGTACGCCTGCCTCCTTTTGCCCTAAGATTTGAGCTTCTAGATGATTCTTTTGAACATACCTGGATGGAGTCTTCTCTTTTATCCTTGTCTGTTCCTCTGGTGCCTCTTGAGGCTCTTCTTCATCTTCAGTCTGATTTGGAGGGTAGTCTTCATCCTCTTCGATATTTTCATAATTTACTTGCCTAGGAATGTTTCCTTTCTCATCAACCACCACATCAATGCTGTCAACAATTCTTCCAAGTCTTTTATTGTAACACTTATATGCTTTTCTATGGGGAGAATAACCAAGGATAATTCCTTCATCTGCTCTAGGTTCAATTTTGCCAAGCTGTTCATCATTATTCTTAATATAGCATTTGCTTCCAAAAATTTTGAAATGCTTTACCGAACGAGTCTCACCATACCAGAGCTCATGAGGAGTTTGAGTGTTGTTCACTCGAACATTTGTTTTGTTGAGAATAACAACCACAGCAAATGCAGCTTCACCCCAGAAGGTTGCGAGAGTTCCAGACTCATCAAGCATAGCATGAGCCATTTGTTGAACCGTTCTGGTCATCCTTTCTACCACTCCATTTTGCTGAGGAGTCCTAGCTGTAGAGAATTCCCTTCTTATTCCATGTTCTTCAAAAAAATCGACAAATTCATTTGAGGTAAACTCCCCACCTCTGTCAGACCTGAGGCACTTAATTTTGTGATATGATTCGTTTTCAGCCAAGGCTTTGAAAGATTTAAATTTTTCGAATGCTTCGTCCTTGTGTTTCATAGGTCCTAACCAAACCATCCTGGAGAAGTTGTCAATGAATAATATAAAGTATTCTTCTCCTCGAGGTGACCTTGTCCTAAATGGACCACATACGTCTGTATGGACTAGTTCAAGAGGCATGCTAGCTGATCCTTCCTTCTCAGGGAAGTTAGTTCTGGTTTGCTTGCCAAACTGACATGATTTGCATATGGTGTTGTCTGGAATTTTGGTATCTGGAAGACCACAAATTGCCTGGTATTTGCATGCTTTCCTTATTTGTGAAAATCTTAGATGCCCCAACCTCCAGTGCCATAACCAGTCTTCATCATCCTTACTCAAATAGCATTGTTGTTGTCCTTCTTCAAATATGTATAAATTATTTGGAGTTCTTCTGCCTTTGATCACTGTTTTTCCTGTATCAAGATCATGAACACTACATCCATTTGATCGAAATATTACCTCGGTTCCTTGATCGCACATCTAACTGACACTCAGTAGATTATGCTTCAAGCCATCAACATACAAAACATTTCCAGCCTTGACTTTCTCTTTCAACTGAACAATGCCTTTTCCTTTTATGACTACAGGGGTATCATTTCCAAAAGAAACTTTCTTTCCTTTTTCTAAAGCACTAGATGATTGAAGTTTTTATTTATCACCTATCATATGCTTCGAACATCCACTGTCGATGTACCATTGATTTTCCTGTCCTTCTGCATATAAAGCTATCCCACATCATTTTGGTTGTGGTTCCTTCATTCTCCATGTTCTGGCATTTGAGGTTTGTTCCTTCTCAGTTGTCTTCCGAAACTTGCTCCTGCATTCGGACTCTTCATGACCAAAGTTATTACAAATAGAACATTCAATTTCACTTTCAAGGGCAGAAAAGTTGTTATAGGTCCTTTTTGTGATTCTAGTCATACTTCTTTGTTTTTGAGCTTCTCTAGTCATGATTGTCTTATAGGCAACACATTGAGCTGCTTTGTGACCAAAGTTATGGCAAGAGAAACATTGGCCATTGAAGAAACTTCTACGATTATCAAATCTATCAACCAACCGATTGTAGTTTCTACTGACACCCATTCTTGAGGCAAATTGGGAAGATTTTACCTATGGCTGGTTGTAGCTTCTATTTGTCTTTAAGGTAGCTTGCCCTCGATTTGCTTGATAGTCTTTGTTCGTTCTTGAGGTAAGCTATCCCTGATTTACCTCATGATTTCTATTAGGCCTTTGCTCGCTCCTCCTTGCTGCATCAAGATAACTTTTGGAGGTGGATGCTTGAGATTCTTCTCCATTATATCCCAAACCTGTCTTGATTAGTGGAGAATGCTGCACATTGATAATCTCATCCAGAGTTTCAGACCCTTTAACAAATTTAAGATTAAGAGCTTTTGTTTTCTCAATCTCTTTTCTAAGACTAACAATTTCAAATTCCAATTTTTCGTGATGTTTTTCCCTTTCAGCCAGTTGACATTGCAGAGAATCAATAATCACATTTTTCTCTTCTAAACAAATTTTGAGATTAGAAATCTCTTCATAAAGACCTTCTTCATCTACAACATCCATATAATCATCATCTTCAAAAGCCATTAAAATTTTATAAATATTACCTCGTTCATCTTCGTCACTATTCGAAAGTCCATCACTATCTTCATGAGTGTAATAGCTTTTCTTATTTGCATTCTGTTTCTTGTTCCATCTAACAGGTTCCTTCCCCTTGTCAATCTTATCCTTATGAGGACATTTGGCAGCATAGTGACAAACTCTTCCACAAGCAAAGCATTTGAAAGGTAACTTACCTCGGAATCGTCCAGTACCCTGTTGATGGTTTTTGACAAAATTTGATTCTTCTTCTTCTTCTCACATGTGTCCTGACTCATAGTAATATCCTTTGTCGGAAGCCTTGAAGGCATCTTCTCTCCTATCTGATGGTCCTCCTTTCCTCATTTCATAAGCAGTCTGAATTCCGTGCAGCTGTGACATGGTAAGGTTTCGTAGATTCTCCTTTTCTTCTATTACAGAAACTTTAGATTCAAACCTAGGGGACAAAGATCTTAGAACCTTTTCAACCACACCAGCCTCTTTTATTTCTTCACCCAAAATTTTCATACAATTAACAATCTCATCTACACGAAGGAAATAGTTAGCCACACTTTCATCGTTGTGCATTCTGAGATTTTCATACTAAATTCTGAGGGTTTGAAGTTTTGCTCGTTTTACCTGATCATCTCCTTCATAGCTCAGAACAATCTTGTCCCATATTTTTTTTGCGGATTTATACTCCATAACCTTCACAAATTCTGATTGAGATAGACATCCTAGAAGAGTATTGACAACCTTTTCATTTGTTTCATATTTCTTCTTCTCAGCCAGATCTGTAGGAGTTGCTGATGGAAAAGTGTACCCTGTATCTATGATATCCCAGACTTCTGTACCAAGAGATTGAAGATAGGCAGTGACTCTTACCTTCCAAATACGAAGTTTGTCCCATAAAAAATCGGTGGCCTGATTGATGCTTCCCTCTCGTAGTTGCTCATGATGATATATCTTCCTTCAAGCGACCAAGCTTCTTCAGAAGGACCTGCTCTGATTCCAATTGTTGGAAATAATACTGAGAGGGGGGGTGAATCAGCATTATCAAATTCTTTTCAATATACCTTCCAGATTTAGATTTTAATTTATTCTTCAGATTTGATCATTAACTTGTATGTCAGTACCATATAATAATTAACAAGAACAAGAAAATACAGATAGTCACACCAAAGAACACCAGATATAAGGTGGAAACCCAATGTGGGTGAAAACCACCTGCTGCAATATGTCTCTATCTTTTGTTAATTAGAAACTTCCTTTTACAATGTACTGGTGCAGTCCTTTACTAGTACACAGGCTGCAACCTGCAAAGAGCTACAACCCTCTCTCGTTCTCCAGCTTCTCCTGGAAGGGAGCTACAACCCCCTTAGCTCTTGTACTAGCCAAGATACTAGTACGTAGGTGCTGGCCTACTGAAGGCTACAACCTTCTCTTTCTTCCAGGGACCACGTTTCATAAATTTTCAGACTGGATCCATGAACATCAATCAATCATCAAGTATTTCTGCATCAAACAATCTCCTTTTCACCAATTAGCACTGAATCAAGTAAACACTTCTCTGACAGTTGTACCCAGAACACAACAGCAATAAATAGAGGCAGCTAGATCACAATTAAAAGATATACGCTACTTCAACAACCTGAAACTTGCGTACAGATCTATAAAGGATAATTCACTCTTTCAAGTATTCAGACACTAATTAACCCAGATCATCAGATTTATAGATCAAGCATGCGCCACATATAACAGATCAACATCATACAGAGATACCATCATTCAAGCTTAAAGATTATGACCCATCAATAGAACTTATCCTTCTTTATGTGCTAAGGTTCCTCCTTCATTCAGATCCAAATCTGCACCATAACCCAAATCACAAATATTTCAGATCTAGCACTTATTAAATATTCAATTCATTCAGATGATTGCCTTGCCAAATGATCTCCTTCCTCTTTTATAGTCTTAGGCCTTTCACAATACCACGGTCCAAAACCATAATAACACAATACCATGAACCCAATACTTGGGTTCAACACTTTTGGATGCAATACCATGGACCAAAACCATAGTATCAAAAACTGACGGACTAATACCATGAGCCAACCATGAAAGTGCGTGAACTTTTCTCTTCATAAAAGGAACTTTTCTCTGCATGAAAGTGCGTGAAATTTTCTCTATATGAAAGAAACTTTTCTCTGCATGAAAGTGCGTGAACTTTTCTCTACATGAAAGAAACTTTTCTCTGCATGAAAGTGCATGAACTTTTCTTTACATGAAAGAACCTTTTATCTTCATGAAAGTGCATGAACTTTTCTCTACATGAAAGAAACATTTATTTTCATGAAAGTGCGTGAACTTTTCTCTACATGAAAGAAACTTTTATCTTCATGAAAGTGCGTGAACTTTGCTGCACTATAATTTATCATCTGAGATGAGTGGGTTTCCATCAAGTACAACATATGTATCATAATTCCAACAGATTTATAAGGTAAATAACATTTCTCTGGAATCATCATTACTTGCTCACTCTACCTATTTAATTACTTTACTCTTGTAATGATAAAAATATAAACATTCACATTAGCCAATAATAAGTTTTAAAGTGATATAGCAGGTGTCTCCTACAGATTAGTTTTTTGGTGTTTACTCATTTATCACAGATAGAGCCTCTGCTACCAGCAGATGTTCATAGCCTCGACAGGGTTATCTTTTAACCAACAATGGTTCATTATCCCATCTGAAGAAATTTTCAAATTTCAAAATGATATTCACTTGCTTTGAATCTCACTTGGATCCTATCTCTTTTTTCCTTCTTGAATATAATCTGTTTCTTTTTGGTTTCTTAAAAGACATTGTCTAGTTGCGGTAACCTAATAATGACAATGTCATTCACTGGTTGTAACTAGACTGAACAAGCTGGCTCTTGATGAGACCCCTTGTCTTTTGATCGAGGAGATCATTAGTTATTACCCTATTTGATATGCAGTATTGGTAATATCAGCTTAATCATTTCCCTATGAACATGGTAAATAAGCTCGTAATGAGACTTTTTATCTTTTAAGTTTTATATATTTTAGAATTACACTATAAGAAAGGAAAATTTTATCAGATGGGGTGAATCATTGGTTCTTTTGAGAAATTTGGATGATAGTGATAGAGTTTTTTAATATACTGATCTGCAGAAGGTCCTTACTAGGTTAAAGATTCTCTTCTTGACTGATGACACAACATTCATACTCTCTAAAGATAAGAGTTTGTTCGTAGAATAAATGTTTTAAGCAAGATCAAGTTTTTCCAAAGAAAACAACTTTAATTTAGTAATCAGATGCCCTAATTATTTCCTTTAACTCTTGCTTACTTATAAAAGTGAAAAAAAGAAACATTATCAAAGATTTTATTTTGAAAAGCCAAAAGCAAATACTAGTTAACCATTATTTTCCTAATAATCTTAAAAGAAATATGTTACAAAATTGGAAGAGGTTATCTCTTAAGAAAAGTATTTTTTCAAAATTTTCCCATTAACGAGAAAATAATCCTTCTTACCTAACAAGTCTCTTAAAAGAAACGTTGATTGTCCAATTTTTTCAATGATTTGAAAAGGGCGAAGCCATAGTCTTTGGAATTTGGTATGTCTACCTTTTTCCTCGTGTGATTTGTCCCATTTCAAAACTCAGTGACCTAATTCAAGAGTTTTTTGACTGGCAGAAGTTGTATCAAAAAAAGCTTTGACTAATTGTTGATGATGGAAGTGGGTTGCTTTAGCCTTTTCTCGTTCTTCTTCAAGCTTGAGAATCTGAAACTGTCTAGCCTGGAGAGAAGAAGAAGGGTTTTCATTGATGAATTGTATTAGGGCAAGAGATGGGATTGCTATGTTTTTAGCAAGAACAACCTCTTTTCCATAAACTAAAGCAAAAGGAGAAGAACCAATAGAGGATTTCTATGTAATTTTGTCTTCCCATAGAGCAAATGTTAATGCTTTGTGCCAATTCCTTTGATTTTGATCAATAATCCTTTTGATAATTATGATGAGGTTCTTGTTTGTTGATTCTACTAATCCATTACGTTGTGGATAATAATTGGTTGAATACTTCAACTTCAAACCTCGCTTTAGAGAAAATTCCACCATTATATTTCTAGAAAAGTAAGATGCATTGTCAAACATTAAAACTAAAGGTAAGCCAAACCTGGTAATTATGTACTCATCAATGAAGTCTGTGATGCTTTCTGTATTAGCTATCTTTAGTGGGACAACTTCTACACACTTTGTAAAATAATCAGTGGCTGTAAGGATGTACTTATGATGTTTGGAAGAGTTAGGAACAATCTCACCAATTATGTCTAACCCACATTGTTCAAATGGTTGTTGGATGTTAATTGGCTGTAAGGGAAATGTTGTCTTTCTTTCTCTTCTGGCTGCACGGTTTGACACGTTTTACACTTTCTTGCATATTCATGTGCATCCTTAAATACCATTGGTCAATAATATATTGCATGCAGGAATTTGTGAGCTGTGGTATTTCCCCCGAAATGTCCTCTAGCTCGTCCATCATGTAATTTCTGCATGACCTTTTCGGCTTTAGGTTTCTACAGGAATCTTAGCAACAATGAATCATAATGCTTTCTAAACAATACATCATTGACTAGTTCGTACTGATTTGATTTCAATATTAAAGCTCGCTTTTTTTTATAATTAAGATGCATAGGAGCATATCCGTTTTTCAAATAAAATTTGAAATCAACATATTGTGAAATTGTATCATTGAGGCTTACCTTTGATATTTGTACTTCATTACCTTGATCTTCTTCTGGTGGTAATTGGGAAGCTCCTGTTAACATCCTACAAAAATATTGGTCCGTTGTTACACAGTAATTTGTCACTGTCTCCCTGTCAGTCTTCCTACTGTGTCATGAGTCCAAGTTAATCATGCTCATGCTCTCTAATGTTGCCAAATGACCCACTTTGCCAAAGTTTTTGCTATCAGCACAACTGTTGTCAAGATAAACGCGCTGACGGGTGCTCCATAACAGACGGAATGTACTGCCAGTGCAGAAGCACACGGGTTTCCCGTGCTGGTCGAATTTCATGTGCCAGCGCGTCTGTTATTCATACTTGATCGTGCTGACATGACCTTCTTTGTTATTCAGCTGCGATGTCAGCGCTCCAGTGCAGTTATGGACCCGCGCTGATCCAGTTTGGGCAAGTTTGTTCTAACATCCGACCTTCCAGATGACTCCAGACCTGGTTGTTGGCCTTGTAAATGTCGCCCTCCCTTCTCTGGCATGTCTGTTTTGTCATTTGAGCCACCTTCCTTGGAGATAAGCTCATCCTCCCACCACTTGTGGAGACTCCTTCTCCTATTTAAGCCTCTACCATTGCCATGAGCAGCTAGTTTGGAATTGATAGTGCTTGGAGTGTTGCTGCTAGTGTGTGAATTTGATAGGTAGTTGGTGTGACAAGTGTGGGATTGCTAGAAAGCTTAAGGAAGGCTGTGAAGTGTTTCTTTCTTGTGTAATCGTGTGTGAGAGAGAGTTTTTGTCTTGGGAGATCTACCTCCAAGGGTGAATGCTTAAGAGACTTGCTAGCTGGACCCTCTTGAGAAGGATTCGACGTCAAAACTTTGGTTGTACTCTTCTCTGTTATTTATTAATAATAGATGACTATCATTATGGTTCCACTCTCATTGTTTCATGTTTGATGTTGAGTTATATCTTTTCTGACTGATATATAATTGCATCTACTAGATTTTACGCTTGTTTTCGTGTTGTTCTTTGCATGTGCAGGTATCTAATCACGGAGATCGTGTGGATTGTGACCGGCCAAAGCAAAGGAATGAAGGCGACATCTCTTCGACGAACACTAGCTTTGGAATCCATGTAGGTTCTCACCATCTACTTTTTATTTGCAATTAGGAACTTGCGTGATAGCATTGTGTGATTGTTGCTAGACCCGGTCTAGGCTAGTAGGGATCGTCTTTGTCCGCAAAGAGGATTTACCTCTACAATAATTTGGCGACTCCGCTGGGGAGTTTCTTTACCTTGTTGTTTGATTTGTAAACTTTGGACGGAGCCTGAAGCACGGCCAGGTAGCCTTCGAAACATTATTGCTCTGCATTAGCGAAGTAGATCAAAGCCACTTCAGTCCATCTCCGGTTTGGTTTACAAACTGAACAGCTTGGAGCTGGCTTTTGTCTTTTTGTGTTCATGTTTTGTCCTTGAGTTTGATTTTTTCTCTCTTTTCAAAGATTTGGGATTAGTTCTCTGTTTTTGGATTTCCTGGTTCAGTCTGGGAGGTGCCTTGATTGTTTAAAGAGTGATTGCCTTGGGTTGGGAGCTTTTGGCTTGATTGTGCCCATTTTCTAGTTTCAGCGCGGTTTATAATAAAACAGTCGCGCTGCCATCGCATAGTTGTTTCTTTGACTTCATGATCATCGCGTTTATACACTGAACAGTCGCGACGGTTCTGAAAATCGAACCAGCGCGGTTAAGCCGTGTACTTCCGCGCTGACAGCGCTTTGTTGCTACTCGTGTTATCTGATCAGTGCTTTGTTGTTGTGTATCACCCGCGCTAATACCTGTAGAATTGAATTTCTTCAATTCTGCCTCCTGAGCCTGTTGGTTTTGCTATCCCCTGCTCTTTTCACTTGGTTTATGACTTGATTTCTATTGTCTGAAGATTGAAGCACTTTCTTGGGAAGTCTTGTTGGGCGAATCTTGTTTTTGTGTCTTGTGACCTGGTTTTATCATCCCAATTTCGTTGGATTGGTTTTGTTTGGTTACTCGTGTTATCACTCAGGTTGTCCCCTTTGAATCCTAAGGGAATACGGCCGAGGTAACCACTAAACAATCTTTGGGTCACAGGTCCTAGCCTACCTGTAACCAGAGAGGGTTCTCTCTTTATGATTTAACTTTGTTTGTATGATGTTTTAGGCTAGCTATGATGCACAAGGTTTTGTTTTGAATTTGCTGGATGATGATTTCAGTCAGAACAGGTATATTTTTGCAGGGTGATCTAGGCCATTGGGCATGGAGTCAATGATGTTTAATTGCTTGATATGTCTGTGTTGAAACAACAGTGATGCTACAGAGCCAGATAAGTGTCTAGGGAACAATTCTTTAAATTTGTAATAGGATGGGATGGAATCAGGGCGTGAAAGGCAACTACGGATCTTTCAGTAAGCTGATATGGGGAACAGTGGGAACATCACTTAGGAGCATTGAAGAATTCCTGGATGACATTCATATTTATAGAACCGATACAAACATGAGCAATTAAGAATTCATGTCCATGATTAATTCTGAAGAAAACATTTTCAACGACAGAGATTGAGCACAAGGTGTAATCAAACATTTCCTGTACTATTCTTTTTCTCTATTGTTAGACTGGTGAAACATGCATATGATTCAAACAAACATAAGAAGATAAAACATAGTTTAAGAAAACTTATTGTTCCATTAGACAGCACAGGAATTCTGTAACAGCACACAAAGCATCATTGAGACATCAAGCATTCAGGAGATAATGAGCTTTTCCAGCCTTTTGCATTAGATCATCTGAAAATATACAATATATTGTCTTAGAGAGAAAATCAGCAACCCCAAATACGTTTCCAGGGGAGGTATATATACAAAATTTACATCAGAAAATATCTAGCTGATGAATTAATTTCTCATAAATACTGTGCCAACTCCTGGAGAATTGCAGCTGAGAGAATAAATGTTGTAATAACTGCTTAGTGTATTAGCTGTCCAAAATTGTCAGAGAATTTTGACTTTGTGACACATTGAGTCGGCTGGAGCCGTATTGCCCAAAATCTGCGCATTTCCTTTGTCTTGGCTTGCTGTCGTGGTATTTACGCTGAGTCATCTTTTTTGGCCGCTTTGCATGCTGTCCTGATTCTGCTCTTGACTTTGGTTGAGCTGAAGCGGGCTAGGACTGACTAAACTGAGATTACTGAGGCAAAATTTGCAGCATTGCCTGCCACCAATCTTCCTTGGGCAGTTGGTGTCTTCGTATCTTTATCAAGGTTTCATCTGCCTCTGTATACCTATAAAAATTTGGTGGGACCTCAAATAAGTGATTAATCTCATGCTCAATGTAGAATAGATTTTCAAGCTTGTCATAGAGGCTCTGCCCTGATGGAGGTCCTGTTTCTTCAGAAGTACTTGCGGATGCTGTGATCTGATTTTCAATAAAATTTGTCATCCTCGTAGCATATTGCTCACGGGGGAGCAGTCTTCCCGTGCTGGTCAGTAGGCTGGGCAATCCCTTGTCTTGCAGTGCTCCCATTTTAAGCTTGTATTCATCCACCTCAGCCTGCATTTCATGACATTTTCTCTCTACAGTTTGTACAAAATTTCTGAGGGTCAGCACCTTTTTAGCTGTGAGGACAGCATCTATTCTGTTGATGATGTTCAGGGCTGCCAGCTCCTCCTTGGTCTGATTGTTAAGGAAATTTATCATCCTGTTGGCCTGCTCAGGCCTATTCCCTAGTGCTGTTCTAGCTTTCTGGCTCTCAATTTGTGCTTGGCCTATTAATTCCATCTGTTCATGCACTATTTTGATTGACTTCCATTGTCTGGTAAGGGAGTGGTCAATCTGGGCCCACAAAATCCTTTTTATTTCTGCCAGAGTATTTTCTAGTTTCAGTTCTTTCTCTAAGGCCTTTATTTTGTCTTTGAGGGCCTTAATCTCTCTGGTCTGCTCTGCTACAGTCATCTTGGATTTGTCATACTTAGCTTCCAGCTCTGCCAATTTCTCCTTGGCTTGTTTGATCTCTGTCGCCTGAAGCTCCAGCTCTTTGATAACTTTTGTCAATTCATCCATGTTTAAGCTGGACTCAGGAGCTGTTGTTGTTGCTGCTGCCGCATCTGTCGTTGCTGTAGCCGTTGCAGGGGTCGCTGCTGCCTCTGTAGTTGTGGCAGTGGTTGAGGCAGTCTGAGGAGGTTGGGAGGTTGATTCTCCCTGTTTGTCTAGCAGTGCCCTTTCTAGCTCCTTCTCCAGATCAATCACTCTTTGATTCAGCTGCATTATTAGGTCCAATTGATCTTCAGACT
Source organism: Pinus tabuliformis (assembly GCA_031772625.1). Taxonomy (NCBI): domain Eukaryota; kingdom Viridiplantae; phylum Streptophyta; class Pinopsida; order Pinales; family Pinaceae; genus Pinus; species Pinus tabuliformis. Next base: position 1,066,609,888 of record CM062811.1, read on the forward strand.
CCTTTTCTTTTTGCAATTCTGCTGTTTGAGGGTGCTCAGTAGGAAGCAATTTCAGTCTTTTCTTCAATGCAGCAATATCATCCTCTTTCTTTTTCATAAGGGCCCTCACACCCTTAGGATCCTTAGGATCATGTCCTAAGTCCACAATGATGTCCTCCAGTGTTTTGATCCTGTTGTCCTTGGCCATGGAGGACATTCTCTCCAAATCTAGCTGAGTGTTGGTGTTCTTCAGAGATTCTTTCAATTCATGGGCCATTGTGGCCCTGTCTACCAATGTGGCATAGACCATTTCCCCCGTTTGCTTATGCAGCTCTATCTGATCCATGGGGTGAATGTCTTTTGCCATGACTTCTAGCTTTGTTTTTACAAAATCTGCAGCTGAGTGAGGCTGCGGTACCTTGGGTTTAAAATGGCTAAGGATTATCTTTTCCTCTTGGATATCATATACTGACATCAGCCTCTCTTGTTTAGTTGGCGTTGCCTTGAGAAATTGTTTGTATACCTCCACTCTCAACAACTCATTTTGTGCCTTTATCTCTTTGAAGGAAGCCTTGGTGCTGGAAGGCTTCTTGCTCTGCTGAGTGGAGGAGGACACCTCCATGCCAAGCTGTACTCCTTGCTCTTGTTGAAAAGAGCTTGTGGCTGTCTGCTGGCTGTCTCCTCTTTCTTTCCTTGGGCTCTCAAGGATTTCCTCGCTGATTTCTTCTATGACCGGAGAATCAACCCTTTGTCTTTTGGCTTCGGGTTGCTGAGAGGATCCACTAGCAGGTGTGGACTCTTCTCGGTCCCATTTCTTGCCCCTTTCCTCATGTGCAGGGGTCTGCAGGGCAGGCACTATTGGTGCCTCTGTTTGTGGCGGAGGGGTTTGCTCTTGCTGCTGCCCAATTGAGGAGGCAGGCTTTTCTTTTACTACTTCTTTTTCTGCACCCATTATTCCCTTGCCTTTTTCTGTAACTGATGCTGATGTAGATGGCGCCTGGGTGACTGGTGCGGTTGCAGCAGTGGAGGTACCTTCTCCAATTGGATGCAGCTGCTTGAAAGTTACCTGCTGCACAGAATCTAAGTCAAGAGTTTTTTCTAAATCCTTAACATTTCTTTCCATTATTTCTTCTTGAGTTAGTTCCTCAATTAATGTGCCTTGCAACCATTCTTGTTGGTTGGCATACTGCTCAATTTGTGGATATTTATAGTGCTTATACCCTAGCAGCCTGTACTTGACTCTTCTAGCACTGATGAAGCCTTCAGGGTCATAAGGGACCCACCAGAAGCTTCTTGATAGCTTGTATTTATCTTTGAGAATTTGATCAGCCTCTTGCCAACCCTCTTTCTTATTCATGATAAAGGGGCCCAGGTGGTCTTTGAACTTGAGATGGGCTTTCTTCTTGGCACTATGAAAGTGGGTGAGGTCAGAGTTAATAAGCTGCCTATAGTATTCCAAGGCAAACATTCTCATTGGTACATATCTTGGGAGCCTATATGGACAGAGCTCACAGCCATAGATTCTGATGACTGTATGATTTTGGTATAGGTACCAATCACCTATTTTATAGTTCTTGGACAGCTGCAGAGTTTTCTGGATTTCAAATGACAGTCTGGGAGGAGGGGATCTCATCAATAGGCAAGAGACCGGGTAGACAAATTGGTCAATAAATTCACAGTATGAATATGGTGAATCTTGGACTTGGTGGAAAACTGATGACCAGAAGATGACAGACCTCCTTTCTCCCCTAGAATCCAGCTTCTTGATAGGGCATTGAAAGGCCTCGGATTGATAATACATGAACAAGTGGTAGATATATGATGAATATTTGAACACACCCTCCCTATCCACTTTCAAGAGTTGGTCATGTATTTTGTTGGCTATAAACTTGGCAAAGTTATATTTGTAGGCGGGAGGCTGGCCTGGGCTGTAAGCAGCTAATAACACCAGCACTGTCTCATCAACGTGCTCACTGGTTTTGTAGCCCAACACATAGGAGATCATGTCAACCAGGAGTTTGCCTACATCAGTGAAATGGACATGCAAGAAAGGAGGTGGCCCTGTAGGCTGGCGGTCAGCTCTCATAAATGTCTTGGTGACCTTCTCAATGTCAGCAGTGGAAATTTTGGCGCCTGCATCCAGTAAATAGTTCATGGAGAAGGGAAACAACAGTTGAGTTTGCTTGAAGTTGAGCATTTGGTTGATGGAGTCAGGATTGATGTGGAAGAGTATGCTCCCAGATGGAGACTTGACAGTTCTCTGAGTTGGATCATAATTCTCAGCACATAAGCAGATGATTTCTGGAAAAATATTGACAGATGGGAGGAAATAGTAAGGCAGATTGGACTCCCATATCCCATATATGTCATTGTTGCTCAAATAGCTGTCCCTCAATTGGCGAAAGGTCTGTAAATGGTTCCTGTCAGCCACAAGGTCCTGGATGAGGTAATCTCTGTCAGCAAGAGGCATGGCCTCAAGCTCCTTGTTTGGTGGATTCATAGGAGCAACACTGAGAGCTGATGGTGTAGCCATTGTATAACTTTCAGGTGTTATCTTTAGAATGCAGCTTCTGAGTGTAACAGTTTGAATATGATAGCTTGTAAGGTTTTAGAAGCAAGGTGGCAGACTAAATGCAGATGGGGCCAGATTTTCCTTTTGGAAGGAGCAACTTGGAGGAGTAGACTTAACTCTGGTTTCTTCTGGTGAATTCACAGGAATTATGGACAGTGAGGGCAAATTGCAGATGAAAGCAAGATTATAGTCTGGTGAAATAAAGTCTTTAAATCATACACTCGGCAAAAGGGAACAATGCCGGGCGGGCGTGAGAGTTTAGCGTGCGTTTAAGCCTAAAACAACTGTGCAATAGTGAAAACTTGAAAACAGGGTGCTTTAGATCTCTGAAGGCTATTCATTAACAGGTGAACATCATTAAATTAGGAGTTCTTTAGGAAATTTTAGTGGCAAATTTGCAGAGAATGGGAAGAACACGGCAAACGGGTTGGTTTGGCAAAATACCTGGATAATTAGCGCCGAGAGCTGTCGGGTTGATCGATGGGTGAAGAATGTAGTTGAATTTTGCAGGTGGCGGCGTCCAAATCTTTTGAATTCGTAATATGGAGGCAATTTTGGCATAAACGAGCAAAACAACTCCCTCACCTTTCCAACGAAAATGACCAAAAATGGTCCATTTTCATGCTTATAACGATAAATTTGGCGCATATGGATTTTTGGCGCTTTCCCGTGATGACATCATCATGACGTCATCAGTAGGCCCCGGGTACGGATGGTGACGTGGATGCTGACTTGGATGCCAGCGTGGCGGGACACGGTGGAGGCATGCGGAGGTGGCAAGACGGCGTGGAGGGCGACGTGGCGCAGTGGCGGGGGCCTTGGGCATGACGTCACCGTGACAAGGGGCTGACGCAACAGGGGTGGCGGTTTGCGGGAGGGTGGTTTCCGGTCTCCCCGCACCGCCTTTGGGGAAAGGTGGTATTGGGGAGGAGGGCTCCGAACAACCCCAGCGGCCGACGCGTGTCCTGCGTACGGGAGCAAAACCACCCGCTCCCCGGACGCTAAACAACGACACGTCCACCGCCCAGATTACCCGCCCACCGTTGGATTGGGGGCGGCGGAAGATCAACGGTTGGCGGGCGCCCCGACACGGCGTGCAAGTTTGGGTTGGGACCCGCCTCTTAATTAAATAATGTTTAAATGCTGCGGGTTTTAGACTTTAGTCATGGTGGGTTTTGGGGGGGTTTAAAAAATGGATGCGGTTTAATGCAAAGGGTTTAACTGCGGGGGTGGATTTTCAAAGGTTTTTCGGGTGAATGGTGGGTAAGGGTTTAGTTGTAGGCTATTAATCTAACCAGGGGTTAGATTAATTCCAAAGTAAGGGTTGACTAGAGTCCCTGATGGACTAATGTCTCCCATGAGAATGCTACTTAGCTATAATGCTAAAGTTGGGGGGGGGGGGGGGGGGATATTTACATATTTTTTGGGTTTTTTGCATAAAATGCTATAATAGTAGGGGGAGGGGGAGCACTTAGGGAGCTATATAGTAAGTTTAGAAATTAATATGGATTTGGGATGTGAAAGAGGAACTGAGAGCTAAGTTTAATGAGTAAACTTAGATTTAGAAGCAGATGAGAGTGAAGAATGATTTTACACAAGAAATGTGGCTTCTTTTCAGAGAAGGAGGTCACAACTTGACATGAAATTCACAAATGAGAAATGTAAGGAGGACTATTTAGGCAGATCCTACAGTCCTCAAGGGGATGTTAGTAAGAAAAATTTTGAAGGGAATGAGGGAAGTTAGTGATGGTTTGGTAGTTTGCCATATAGGCCATTGCTCTTGCCTTTTTCTCATTGGTGAGATCAGATATGATTTTCATATATCATGTGTTTAGATCTTGTTTTCTGCAACCTTCAACTGCCTACCCTGCCTAATATGCCTAACATTCTTTCTTCTTTTGGATGGGTGCACTTAGCCTTGCAAACCCTGATAATCCTCTTTTCTTTTTGCTGCCCTCCTATCTAAGTCTACCCTTATGTCTTCCAGGGGCCCAGATTAAGCAGTTGGGCTCCTTCCTTTCTCTATCCAACTAGTCATCTGCCAAGCTTGAACTGTTTGAGCAGGTACTTTCTCTCTAGTCTAGAACAGGCAATTTAAAACATGGTATGGCCCAGCTTGAACTGTTGGACCATCCATCAAGATAGCAGTGGCATTTTGGCTTAGCCACTTTCATGGTCTTTATTTGGGGTTCATTTCATTTATTTTTCCTTTTGACCAGTTCATTTTCTTGCCTTTTGATTATTCTTTTAAGGCATACCCTCTTTACATTTTTTAACTGTCTGTTTCTTTCACAAAAATGGAACCTTAGTACCACGGAAGATGAACATTTTTGGCACTTCCACTGTCAATCATGAAAAATGAAAACCTATTGGTATAGGTGGCTAACAACTTGCTCACAAAGATTCGTTTACTGCTTGCCTTTTGGTTTTGCGAAAACCTTCCTCTTTGCTTGCTTTGCCTGGTTGTTAGGTGATTGTTATTGAACTAGTCTTTGCAATGTTTCGATTACTTCTCACTACCCGGACACGGATTACGGTTGTTTGGGGTCAACCGGTTCTTTTCACGTTTTTTTGTTATTATTTCTCAAAAGTTTGTTTAGTGCACTTTGCCATTGAAAGGAAAACGAACAATCTCTTTTGCGTTGAATTAGTTAATTGAAATTAGAAGCTTTTCATTGATTAAGCAATTTAAAACAAAGAAAAGTTTAGTTTATTTATCATTAGCTGCATTAGAGTAGTTCTTGTTTGTTTGAAAAATCCTTAACTCTCTTGTAGTTAGTATTCATCGAACGAAATGATATTCTTTGCAATATAGTTTGCATTTAGGAAATTGTGAGAGATTACATACGGTAGGACCTGGAAATTGAAACTTAACTAAAGATCAACCATAAAATGAACTGAATGAACTTAAAAACGCACTGGAACATAACGCTCACTGATTAGAGGTCTAGGCTAGAGACGTGCTCTGGCGTCGTTAAACCTAGTCACTGTTGTTTCACACTATGGTTGGGTGATTCCTCCTTTTGTGACTCGATAGTGGTCTAGCACGGATTTGAGCTCCCACGTACCATCGCGTATATAACTAAATGTTGAAGAAATTGTTGGCATTATGTTATCTGGTATGACTGTATGTTACAGATGTTGTACTTGATGGCAACTCCAGTGGTAAGGCTCTCAGTTTGTTGAAAAATTAAGAAGGATGCAGGCAATCGGTTCAGAAAGTGCATCCCCACAGGTATAGCATGCAGAACCCGCGTCCAGGGACGCCGGCCAGCCGTTCAGGGGGTGCGTCTACCCAGTGCACACATTTCAAGGCAGAGAAAAGCACGTGGAGGTTTCTTGTGTGGTATCTAGCCGACGGTTTTATGTTTCTATGGTGTCGGCTCGTGGTATTGTTCCATGTTTTGTGGAGGAGCTTGCCTATATAAAGCAAAGGAGTTCATTTGGATTGTGTAATTGTCTTGGGTTGAATATCTTATTTGGTGAGATCTAGTCCAGATCTAAGAGGGCGAATCTTCTAATGGACTGTGATCTCTATGGCGCATGATCAGATCTGTAGATCTGACTGTTTGGGTTTGTCCTGAAGCCTTCATATCATTTATATCTAAAGGGTCGCAGGTTCAGTGAAGGGAAAGTGCGTCGGGACGCAGGTACTGTAAAGGGCAAATGCGCCGAGACGCAGCACAGTAGAGAGAGACCTGCGTGGGGACGTAGGGTGATCAAGGTTCAGGTGCGTCTCTGAAGCAGAAGGACGCGGCGCGATAGTGTTTTCAGGTGCGTCTCTGTAGCGAAAGACGCGGCGCGATAGTATCTTTGGGTGCGTCCCTGAAGCAACAGAACGCAGAGCAGTCAAAGGAACAGTGCGTGGGCACGCAGCGGAGCAGAAGGATATCTGCGTGTGGACGCAGAGTAGCAGAAGGTTAACGGCGTCTGGTCGCAGGCCACAGAAAGAAAAACTGCGTCTCTGTTTTAAGATGTTCTGTTGATTGAATTTATCTATTGATAAGGTGTTCTGGGTTAGTTCTGTTGTTGCTGATCTGATATCTATAGTGATCTATATCTGTTATGTACTTGTTGATTATCTGATGCTTTATGAAAAGAAGTAGGGGGTTGTAGCTCCCTTCCAGGAGTAGACTGGAAAACGAGAGAGAGAGAGAGAGTTGTAGCTCTCTACAGGTTGCAGCCTGCGTACTGGTAAAGGACCGCACCAGTACAAAATCATTGTAAAAGAAGTTTCTAAATTGAAAGAAGATAGAGACATATTGCAGCAGGTGGTTTTCACCCACATTGGGTTTCCACCTTACATCTTGTGTTCTTTGGTGTGACTATCTATTTTTCATGCTCATTATTTTATGGTACTGACATGCTAAAATAATTCAAAGATCAAATAAGGAAGATTTATTAAATTGCTAGATAATACTGATTCACCCCCCCCTCTCAGTATTATTTCCAACAATTGGTATTAGAGCAGGTCCTTCAGAGAAGTTTGATCGCTTGAAGGTAGATCATTCATCATGAGAAACTACGAGAGAGAAGCATCAATCAGGCCACCGATTTTTGATGGGACAAACTTCAATTATTGGAAGGTAGGAGTTACTGCATATCTTCAATCTCTTGGTACAGAAGTTTGGGACATTGTAGAAACAGGCTATGCTTTTCCTTCAGCTACTCCTACAGATCCAGCTGAGAAAAAGAAGTATGAAACAAATGCAAAAGCAGTCAGTACTCTATTAGGAAGTATATCCCAAACAGAATTCATGAAGGTAATGCACTTCAAATCAGCAAAAGAGATATGGGACAAAATGGTCACGAGCTATGATGAAGATGAACAAGGTAATAAATATAAGTTGTTAATGGCATTTGAAGATGATGATTATGAGGATGCTGTAGATGTGAATAACCTCTATGATGAAATTACTAGACTCAAGAGATGTATAGAAGAAAAGAATGTGATCATTGATACTCTACAATTTCAAATTGATGAAAAAGAAAAACATCTTGAAAAACTAGAAGGTGAAATTGTTGGTCTCAGAAAAGAAATTGAGAAAACAAAAGCTATTAATCTTAAGTTTGTCAAAGGATCTGAAACTTTGGATGAGATTATCAATGTGCAGCGGTCTCCTCTAAACAAGACAGGTTTGGGTTACAATGGAGAAACCTCTCAAGCATCCACCTCAAAAAGTTATCTTGATGCGGCAAGAAGAAATGAGCAGAAGAACAATGAAGATAATCAGGTAAAGCAGGGACAAAATACAAACAGAAACTATCAGGGGCAATCCATCTTAAGGGTGAACAAAAGCTACAACCAGCCACAGGTAAAATCTTCTCAGTTTGGTTCAAGAATAGATGAAAATAGAAATTACAATCAGTTGGCAGGTAGATTCAATAACCGCAGAAGCTTCTTCAATGGACAATGCTTTTCTTGCCATAATTTTGGTCACAAAGCAGCTCAATGTGTTGCATATAAAACAATCATGACTAGGGAAGCTCAAAAACAAAGAAGTATGACGGGGATGACAAAAAGGACCTATAACAACTTTTCGGTTCTTGAAAATGAAGTCGAATGTTCTATTTGCAATAACTTTGGTCATGAAGAATCTGAATGCAGGAGCAGGTTTCAGCAGAAAATGGAGCAAGCCTCAAGCACCAAAACATGGAGAATAAAGGAACCTCAAACAGAAAGATGTGGAATAGCATTTTATGCAGAGGGACAGGAAAATCTATGGTACATTGACAGTGGATGTTCGAAGCATATGACAGGTGATAAAGAAAAAATTGAATCTTATTCTGTTCTAGAAAAAGGAAAGAAAGTCTCTTTTGGAAACGATACTCCTGCAACTATAAAAGGAAAAGGCATTGCTCAGTTAAAAGGAAAGGTCAAAGCTAGAAATGTTTTGTATGTTGATGGATTGAAGCATAATCTTCTAAGTGTCAGCCAGATGTGTGATCAAAGAACCGAGGTTATTTTCAGATCAAATGGATGTATTGTTCGTGATCTTGATACAGGTAAAACAGTACTCAAAGGCAAAAGAACTCCAAATAATCTGTACATATTTGAAGAAGGACAACAACAATGCTATCTAAGCAAGGATGAAGAGCACTGGTTATGGCATCGAAGGTTGGGACATCTAAGCTTCTCACAAATAAGGAAAGCATGCAAATATCAGGCAGTTCGCGATCTTCCAGATATCAAAATTCCTGACAACACCATATGCAGATCATGTCAGTTTGGAAAACAAACCAGGGCTAACTTTCCAGAGAAAGAAGGATCAGCTAGCATGCCTCTTGAGCTAGTACATACAGATACATGTGGTCCATTCAGGAAAAGAACACCTAGAGGAGAGGAATACTTGATATTATTTATTGACGATTTCTCCAGGTTTGTCTGGTTAGGACTTATGAAGCACAAAGATGAAGCATTCGAAAAATTCAAATCCTTCAAAGCCTTGGTTGAAAATGAATCAGGTCACAAAATTAAGTGCCTCAGATCCGACAGAGGTGGGGACTTTACTTCAAATGAATTTTTCGATTTCTGTGATGAACATGGGATAAGGAGAGAATTCTCTACAGCTAGAACTCCTCAGCAAAATGGAGTTGTTGAAAGAATGAACAGAACAATCCAACAAATGGCTCGTGCTATGCTTGATGAATCAGGAACTCCCGCAACTTTCTGGGGTGAAGCTGCACATGCTGCGGTTGTTATTCTCAACAAAACAAATGTCCGGGTGAACAGCACTCAAACTCCTCATGAGCTTTGGAGTGGCAGGACTCCTTCGGTAAAGCACTTCAAAATCTTTGGGAGCAAATGCTATATCAAGAATACTGATGAGCAGCTTGGCAAACTTGAACCTAGAGCAGATGAAGGCATTCTTCTTGGCTATTCTCCACATAGCAAAGCATACAAATGCTACAATAAAAGACTTGGCAGAATTGTTGACAGCATTGATGTAGTGGTTGATGAGAAGGGATATATTCCTAGGCAAGTACATCATGAAGATATAGAAGAAGATGAAGGCTACCCTCAAAGACAGAATAATGAAGAAGAAGAACCCCAAGGAGAACCTCAAGAAGAACCAGAGGAGCAGACAAGAATAGAAGAGAAAACTCCATCCAGATATGTTCAGAAGAATCATCCAGAATCTCAGATTGTGGGGCAGAAAGAAGCAGGTGTACAAACAAGAAGAACAGTTGCAGAAGCCTCAAGCTATTTGGCATTACTCTCCTCTACTGAACCACAAAATGTGAAAGAAGCATGCAAAGATGAATGTTGGGTGAAAGCAATGGATGAAGAACTTGAGCAAATCGAAAAGAACAACACTTGGGAGCTGGTTCCTAGACCAAAGGATAAGAATGTTATCGGAACAAAATGGGTCTTCAAAAATAAATTGAATGAAAATGGAGAAGTAATTAGAAACAAAGCCAGACTTGTTTGTAAAGGGTATGCGCAGCAAGAAGGAATAGACTTTGAAGAAACTTTTGCTCCTGTTGCAAGACTTGAGGCCATCCGAATGTTCCTTGCTCTCTCAAGTTTTCAAAACTTCAAAGTATTTCAAATGGACGTGAAATCAGCCTTTCTGAATGGAGACTTGGAAGAAGAAGTGTACATTGAACAGCCAGATGGGTTCATTCTTGGAAATGATCCAAATCTTGTATGCCGATTGAAAAAGGCTCTCTATGGTCTCAAACAAGCTCCAAGGGCTTGGTACTACCGGTTGGACAAATATCTTCATCAACAAGGCTTCTCAAAAGGTTCAGCAGATAGCAATCTGTATATAAAAGTTGAAAATGACAAATTGCTAATACTTGTTGTGTATGTAGATGACATTATTTTTGGCAGCAATGAAGAAGCTATGAGTCAAAGCTTTGCCTCAGTCATGCAGAAAGAATTTGAAATGTCCTTGCTAGGAGAACTGACATATTTCCTTGGTTTGCAAATCCAACAAAAGCAAGGAGGAATCTTTTTATCTCAAACCAAGTATCTCAAGCAGATTTTGAAGAAATATGGCATGGAAGATGCAAAACCAGTATGTACACCCATGGTCACAGGATGTAGTCTCAGTGCAAATGATGAATCTGCAGCAGTACATCAACCAACCTACAGATCTATGATTGGAAGTTTACTATATTTGACAGGTACCCGACCAGACATCATGCATGCAGTTGGAATAGTTGGAAGATTTCAGGCAAATCCGAAGGAGACTCATCTTCAGGCAGTGAAGAGAATTTTCAAATATCTTCAAGGGACTCAAAATTATGGCTTATGGTATCCTAGAGATACAGATCTTACTCTTCATGCTTATACAGATGCAGATTGGGCCGGAAGCGTGGATGACAGGAAAAGCACAAGTGGTGGTGCGTTCTTTATGGGTTCCAGACTGGTATCTTGGTTCAGCAAGAAACAGAGTTCGATTGCCTTGTCTACAGCTGAAGCGGAATATGTTGCTGCTGCATCTTGTTGCACCCAACTTCTTTGGATGATGCAGACTTTGCAGGATTTTCAAATCACTTGTACACCACCTATCCCCATCTTATGTGATAACACAAGTGCAATCAGCATCTCAAAGAATCCAGTTATGCATTCAAAAACCAAGCACATACCAATCAAGTACCATTTTCTCCGGGAACAAGTGCTTGAACAGAAAGTCAAGTTGGAGTATGTTCCTTCCAAGGAACAAGTTGCTGATATTTTCACCAAACCATTGCCCAGGGACACATTTGAATACCTCAGGCAAAAGCTGGGGGTTGTTGATGCATCATCTTATTGTTGAACATCTTCTTATTGGTGGTACAAGGCTCAGGGGGAGCACATAATGCATTGTTGGCATTATGGAGAAGGAGATCTTGGAAATAGCTGCAATATGTCTCTATCTCTTTCATGGTGGATTTCTGGTTATTTGTTGTAGATCTGGAGGAGCATGAGCTAAGGGGGAGCATACCCTTTGCCCTTGATGTCAAAGGGGGAGAATGAAGCTGAATCTTGTAAGATTGAGGTTGCCATCAAGTCCAAAGGGGGAGATTGTTGGCATTATGTTATCTGGTATGACTGTATGTTACAGATGTTGTACTTGATGGCAACTCCAGTGGTAAGGCTCTCAGTTTGTTGAAAAATTAAGAAGGACGCAGGCAATCGGTTCAGAAAGTGCGTCCCCGCAGGTATACCATGCAGAACCCGCGTCCAGGGACGCCGGCCAGCCGTTCAGGGGGTGCGTCTACCCAGTGCACACATTTCAAGGCAGAGAAAAGCACGTGGGGGTTTCTTGTGTGGTATCTAGCCGACGGTTTTATGTTTCTATGGTGTCGGCTCGTGGTATTGTTCCATGTTTTGGGGAGGAGCTTGCCTATATAAAGCAAAGGAGTTCATTTGGATTGTGCAATTGTCTTGGGTTGAATATCTTATTTGGTGAGATCTAGTCCAGATCTAAGAGGGCGAATCTTCTAATGGACTGTGATCTCTATGGCGCATGATCAGATCTGTAGATCTGACTGTTTGGGTTTGTCCTGAAGCCTTCATATCATTTATATCTAAAGGGTCGCAGGTTCAGTGAAGGGAAAGTGCGCCGGGACGCAGGTACTGTAAAGGGCAAGTGCGCCGAGACGCAGCACAGTAGAGAGAGACCTGCGTGGGGACGCAGGGTGATCAAGGTTCAGGTGCGTCTCTGAAGCAGAAGGACGCGGCGCGATAGTGTTTTCAGGTGCGTCTTTGTAGCGAAAGACGCGGCGCGATAGTATCTTTGGGTGCGTCCCTGAAGCAACAGAACGCAGAGCAGTCAAAGGAATAGTGCGTGGCCATGCAGTGGAGCAGAAGGATATCTATGTGTGGACGCAGAGTAGCAGAAGGTTAACGGCGTCTGGTCGCAGGCCACAGAAAGAAAAACTGCGTCTCTGTTTTAAGATGTTCTGTTGATTGAATTTCTCTATTGATAAGGTGTTCTGGGTTAGTTCTGTTGTTGCTGATCTGATATCTGTAGTGATCTATATTTGTTATGTACTTGTTGATTATCTGATGCTTTATGAAAAGAAGTAGGGGGTTGTAGCTCCCTTCCAGGAGTAGACTGGAAAACGAGAGAGAGAGAGAGTTGTAGCTCTCTGCAGGTTGCAGCCTGCGTACTGGTAAAGGACTGCACCAGTACAAAATCATTGTAAAAGAAGTTTCTAAATTGAAAGAAGATAGAGACATATTGCAGCAGGTGGTTTTCACCCACATTGGGTTTCCACCTTACATCTTGTGTTCTTTGGTGTGACTATCTGTTTTTCATGCTCATTATTTTATGGTACTGACATGCTAAAATAATTCAAAGATCAAATAAGGAAGATTTATTAAATTGCTAGATAATACTGATTCACCCCCCCTCTCAGTATTATTTCCAACAATTGGTATCAGAGTAGGTCCTTCAGAGAAGCTTGATCGCTTGAAGGTAGATCGTTCATCATGAGCAACTACGAGAGAGAAGCATCAATCAGGCCACCGATTTTTGATGGGACAAACTTCAATTATTGGAAGGTAAGAGTTACTGCATATCTTCAATCTCTTGGTACAGAAGTTTGGGACATTGTAGAAACAGGCTATGCTTTTCCTTCAGCTACTCCTATAGATCCAGCTGAGAAAAAGAAGTATGAAACAAATGCAAAAGCAGTCAGTACTCTATTAGGAAGTATATCCCAAACAGAATTCATGAAGGTAATGCACTTCAAATTAGCAAAAGAGATATGGGACAAAATGGTCACGAGCTATGATGAAGATGAACAAGGTAATAAATATAAGTTGTTAATGGCATTTGAAGATGATGATTATGAGGATGCTGTAGATGTGAATAACCTCTATGATGAAATTACTAGACTCAAGAGATGTATAGAAGAAAAGAATGTGATCATTGATACTCTACAATTTCAAATTGATGAAAAAGAAAAACATCTTGAAAAACTAGAAGGTGAAATTGTTGGTCTCAGAAAAGAAATTGAGAAAACAAAAGCTATTAATCTTAAGTTTGTCAAAGGATCTGAAACTTTGGATGAGATTATCAATGTGCAGCAGTCTCCTCTAAACAAGACAGGTTTGGGTTACAATGGAGAAACCTCTCAAGCATCCACCTCAAAAAGTTATCTTGATGCGGCAAGAAGAAATGAGCAGAAGAACAATGAAGATAATCAGGTAAAGCAGGGACAAAATACAAACAGAAACTATCAGGGGCAATCCATCTTAAGGGTGAACGAAAGCTACAACCAGCCACAGGTAAAATCTTCTCAGTTTGGTTCAAGAATAGATGAAAATAGAAATTACAATCAGTTGGCAGGTAGATTCAATAACCGCAGAAGCTTCTTCAATGGACAATGCTTTTCTTGCCATAATTTTGGTCACAAAGCAGCTCAATGTGTTGCATATAAAACAATCATGACTAGGGAAGCTCAAAAACAAAGAAGTATGACGGGGATGACAAAAAGGACCTATAACAACTTTTCAGTTCTTGAAAATGAAGTCGAATGTTCTATTTGCAATAACTTTGGTCATGAAGAATCTGAATGCAGGAGCAGGTTTCAGCAGAAAAAGGAGCAAGCCTCAAGCACCAAAACATGGAGAATAAAGGAACCTCAAACAGAAAGATGTGGAATAACATTTTATGCAGAGGGACAGGAAAATCTATGGTACATTGATAGTGGATGTTCGAAGCATATGACAGGTGATAAAGAAAAACTTGAATCTTATTCTGTTCTAGAAAAAGGAAAGAAAGTCTCTTTTGGAAACGATATTCCTGCAACTATAAAAGGAAAAGGCATTGCTCAGTTAAAAGGAAAGGTCAAAGCTAGAAATGTTTTGTATGTTGATGGATTGAAGCATAATCTTCTAAGTGTCAGCCAGATGTGTGATCAAAGAACCGAGGTTATTTTCAGATCAAATGGATGTATTGTTCGTGATCTTGATACAGGTAAAACAGTACTCAAAGGCAAAAGAACTCCAAATAATCTGTACATATTTGAAGAAGGACAACAACAATGCTATCTAAGCAAGGATGAAGAGCACTGGTTATGGCATCGAAGGTTGGGACATCTAAGCTTCTTACAAATAAGGAAAGCATGCAAATATCAGGCAGTTCGTGATCTTCCAGATATCAAAATTCCTGACAACACCATATGCAGATCATGTCAGTTTGGAAAACAAACCAGGACTAACTTTCCAGAGAAAGAAGGATCAGCTAGCATGCCTCTTGAGCTAGTACATACAGATACATGTGGTCCATTCAGGAAAAGAACACCTAGAGGAGAGGAATACTTGATATTATTTATTGACGATTTCTCCAGGTTTGTCTGGTTAGGACTTATGAAGCACAAAGATGAAGCATTCGAAAAATTCAAATCCTTCAAAGCCTTGGTTGAAAATGAATCAGGTCACAAAATTAAGTGCCTCAGATCCGACAGAGGTGGGGAATTTACTTCAAATGAATTTTTCGATTTCTGTGATGAACATGGGATAAGGAGAGAATTCTCTACAGCTAGAACTCCTCAGCAAAATGGAGTTGTTGAAGGAATGAACAGAACAATCCAACAAATGGCTCGTGCTATGCTTGATGAATCAGGAACTCCCGCAACTTTCTGGGGTGAAGCTGCACATGCTGCGGTTGTTATTCTCAACAAAACAAATGTCCGGGTGAACAACACTCAAACTCCTCATGAGCTTTGGAGTGGCAGGACTCCTTCGGTAAAGCACTTCAAAATCTTTGGGAGCAAATGCTATATCAAGAATACTGATGAACAGCTTGGCAAACTTGAACCTAGAGCAGATGAAGGCATTCTTCTTGGCTATTCTCCACATAGCAAAGCATACAAATGCTACAATAAAAGACTTGGCAGAATTGTTGACAGCATTGATGTAGTGGTTGATGAGAAGGGATATATTCCTAGGCAAGTACATCATGAAGATATAGAAGAAGATGAAGGCTACCCTCAAAGACAGAATAATGAAGAAGAAGAACCCCAAGGAGAACCTCAAGAAGAACCAGAGGAGCAGACAAGAATAGAAGAGAAAACTCCATCCAGATATGTTTAGAAGAATCATCCAGAATCTCAGATTGTGGGGCAGAAAGAAGCAGGTGTACAAACAAGAAGAACAGTTGCAGAAGCCTCAAGCTATTTGGCATTACTCTCCTCTACTGAAACACAAAATGTGAAAGAAGCATGCAAAGATGAATGTTGGGTGAAAGCAATGGATGAAGAACTTGAGCAAATCGAAAAGAACAACACTTGGGAGCTGGTTCCTAGACCAAAGGATAAGAATGTTATCGGAACAAAATGGGTCTTCAAAAATAAATTGAATGAAAATGGAGAAGTAATTAGAAACAAAGCCAGACTTGTTTGTAAAGGGTATGCGCAGCAAGAAGGAATAGACTTTGAAGAAACTTTTGCTCTTGTTGCAAGACTTGAGGCCATCCGAATGTTCCTTGCTCTCTCAAGTTTTCAAAACTTCAAAGTATTTCAAATGGACGTGAAATCAGCCTTTCTGAATGGAGACTTGGAAGAAGAAGTGTACATTGAACAGCCAGATGGGTTCATTCTTGGAAATGATCCAAATCTTGTATGCCGATTGAAAAAGGCTCTCTATGGTCTCAAACAAGCTCCAAGGGCTTGGTACTACCGGTTGGACAAATATCTTCATCAACAAGGTTTCTCAAAAGGTTCAGCAGATAGCAATCTGTATATAAAAGTTGAAAATGACAAATTGCTAATACTTGTTGTGTATGTAGATGACATTATTTTTGGCAGCAATGAAGAAGCTATGAGTCAAAGCTTTGCCTCAGTCATGCAGAAAGAATTTGAAATGTCCTTGCTAGGAGAACTGACATATTTCCTTGGTTTGCAAATCCAACAAAAGGAAGGAGGAATCTTTTTATCTCAAACCAAATATCTCAAGCAGATTTTGAAGAAATATGGTATGGAAGATGCAAAACCAGTATGTACACCCATGGTCACAGGATGTAGTCTTAGTGAAAATGATGAATCTGCAGCAGTACATCAACCAACCTACAGATCTATGATTGGAAATTTACTATATTTGACAGGTACCCGACCAGACATCATGCATGCAGTTGGAATAGTTGGAAGATTTCAGGCAAATCCGAAGGAGACTCATCTTCAGGCAGTGAAGAGAATTTTCAAATATCTTCAAGGGACTCAAAATTATGGCTTATGGTATCCTAGAGATACAAATCTTACTCTTCATGCTTATACAGATGCAGATTGGGCCGGAAGCATGGATGACAGGAAAAGCACAAGTGGTGGTGCGTTCTTTATGGGTTCCAGACTAGTATCTTGGTTTAGCAAGAAATAGAGTTCGATTGCTTTATCTACAGCTGAAGCGGAATATGTTGTTGCTGCATCTTGTTGCACCCAACTTCTTTGGATGATGCAGACTTTGTAGGATTTTCAAATCACTTGTACACCAGCTATCCCCATCTTATGTGATAACACAAGTGCAATCAGCATCTCAAAGAATCCGGTTATGCATTCAAAAACCAAGCACATACCAATCAAGTACCATTTTCTCCGGGAACAAGTGCTTGAACAGAAAGTCAAGTTGGAGTATGTTCCTTCCAAGGAACAAGTTGCTGATATTTTCACCAAACCATTGCCCAGGGACACATTTGAATACCTCAGGCAAAAGCTGGGGGTTGTTGATGCATCATCTTATTGTTGAACATCTTCTTATTGGTGGTACAAGGCTCAGGGGGAGCACATAATGCATTGTTGGCATTATGGAGAAGGAGATCTTGGAAATAGCTGCAATATGTCTCTATCTCTTTCATGGTGGATTTCTGGTTATTTGTTGTAGATCTGTAGGAGCATGAGCTATGGGGGAGCATACCCTTTGCCTTGATGTCAAAGGGGAGAATGAAGCTAAAGCTTGTAAGATTGAGGTTGCCATCAAGTCCAAAGGGGGAGATTGTTGGCATTATGTTATCTGGTATGACTGTATGTTACAGATGTTGTACTTGATGGCAACTCCAGTGGTAAGGCTCTCAGTTTGTTGAAAAATTAAGAAGGACGCAGGCAATCGGTTCAGAAAGTGCGTCTTGCAGGTGATCTTGATACAGGTCCAGGGAGTACTCAAAGGCAAAAGAACTCCGTCTAATCTGTACATATTTGAAGAAGGACAACAAGCAATGCTATCTTGCAAGGATGAAGAGCACTGGTTATGGCATCTAAGGTTGGGACATCTAAGCTTCCACAAATAAGGAAAGCATGCAAATATCAGGCAGTTCGCGATCTTCCAGATATCAAAATTCCTGACAACACCATATGCAGATCATGTCAGTTTGGAAAACAAATCAGGACTAACTTTCCAGAGAAAGAAGGATCAGCTAGCATGCCTCTTGAGCTAGTACATACAGATACATGTGGTCCATTCAGGAAAAGAACACCTAGAGGAGAGGAATACTTGATATTATTTATTGACGATTTCTCCAGGTTTGTCTGGTTAGGACTTATGAAGCACAAAGATGAAGCATTCGAAAAATTCAAATCCTTCAAAGCCTTGGTTGAAAATGAATCAGGTCACAAAATTAAGTGCCTCAGATCCGACAGAGGTGGGGAATTTACTTCAAATGAATTTTTCGATTTCTGTGATGAACATGGGATAAGGAGAGAATTCTCTACAGCTAGAACTCCTCAGCAAAATGGAGTTGTTGAAAGAATGAACAGAACAATCCAACAAATGGCTCGTGCTATGCTTGATGAATCAGGAACTCCCGCAACTTTCTGGGGTGAAGCTGCACATGCTGCGGTTGTTATTCTCAACAAAACAAATGTCCGGGTGAACAGCACTCAAACTCCTCATGAGCTTGGAGTGGTAAAGGACTCCCGGTAAAGCACTTCAAAATCTTTGGGAGCAAATGCTATATCAAGAATACTGATGAGCAGCTTGGCAAACTTGAACCTAGAGCAGATGAAGGCATTCTTCTTGGTTATTCTCCACATAGCAAAGCATACAAATGCTACAATAAAAGACTTGGCAGAATTGTTGACAGCATTGATGTAGTGGTTGATGAGAAGGATACATTCCTAGGCAAGTACATCATGAAGATATAGAAGAAGATGAAGGCTACCCTCAAAGACAGAATGATGAAGAAGAAGAACCCCAAGGAGAACCTCAAGAAGAACCAGAGGAGCAGACAAGAATAGAAGAGAAAACTCCATCCAGATATGTTCAGAAGAATCATCCAGAATCTCAGATTGTGGGGCAGAAAGAAGCAGGTGTACAAACAAGAAGAACAGTTGCAGAAGCCTCAAGCTATTTGGCATTACTCTCCTCTACTGAACCACAAAATGTGAAAGAAGCATGCAAAGATGAATGTTGGGTGAAAGCAATGGATGAAGAACTTGAGCAAATCGAAAAGAACAACACTTGGGAGCTGGTTCCTAGACCAAAGGATAAGAATGTTATCGGAACAAAATGGGTCTTCAAAAATAAATTGAATGAAAATGGAGAAGTAATTAGAAACAAAGCCAGACTTGTTTGTAAAGGGTATGCGCAGCAAGAAGGAATAGACTTTGAAGAAACTTTTGCTCCTGTTGCAAGACTTGAGGCCATCCGAATGTTCCTTGCTCTCTCAAGTTTTCAAAACTTCAAAGTATTTCAAATGGACGTGAAATCAGCCTTTCTGAATGGAGACTTGGAAGAAGAAGTGTACATTGAACAGCCAGATGGGTTCATTCTTGGAAATGATCCAAATCTTGTATGCCGATTGAAAAAGGCTCTCTATGGTCTCAAACAAGCTCCAAGGGCTTGGTACTACCGGTTGGACAAATATCTTCATCAACAAGGTTTCTCAAAAGGTTCAGCAGATAGCAATCTGTATATAAAAGTTGAAAATGACAAATTGCTAATACTTGTTGTGTATGTAGATGACATTATTTTTGGCAGCAATGAAGAAGCTATGAGTCAAAGCTTTGCCTCAGTCATGCAGAAAGAATTTGAAATGTCCTTGCTAGGAGAACTGACATATTTCCTTGGTTTGCAAATCCAACAAAAGGAAGGAGGAATCTTTTTATCTCAAACCAAGTATCTCAAGCAGATTTTGAAGAAATATGGCATGGAAGATGCAAAACCAGTATGTACACCCATGGTCACAGGATGTAGTCTCAGTGCAAATGATGAATCTGCAGCAGTACATCAACCAACCTACAGATCTATGATTGGAAGTTTACTATATTTGACAGGTACCCGACCAGGACATCATGCATGCAGTTGGAATAGTTGGAAGATTTCAGGCAAATCCGAAGGAGACTCATCTTCAGGCAGTGAAGAGAATTTTCAAATATCTTCAAGGGACTCAAAATTATGGCTTATGGTATCCTAGAGATACAGATCTTACTCTTCATGCTTATACAGATGCAGATTGGGCCGGAAGCGTGGATGACAGGAAAAGCACAAGTGGTGGTGCGTTCTTTATGGGTTCCAGACTGGTATCTTGGTTCAGCAAGAAACAGAGTTCGATTGCCTTGTCTACAGCTGAAGCGGAATATGTTGCTGCTGCATCTTGTTGCACCCAACTTCTTTGGATGATGCAGACTTTGCAGGATTTTCAAATCACTTGTACACCACCTATCCCCATCTTATGTGATAACACAAGTGCAATCAGCATCTCAAAGAATCCGGTTATGCATTCAAAAACCAAGCACATACCAATCAAGTACCATTTTCTCCGGGAACAAGTGCTTGAACAGAAAGTCAAGTTGGAGTATGTTCCTTCCAAGGAACAAGTTGCTGATATTTTCACCAAACCATTGCCCAGGGACACATTTGAATACCTCAGGCAAAAGCTGGGGGTTGTTGATGCATCATCTTATTGTTGAACATCTTCTTATTGGTGGTACAAGGCTCAGGGGGAGCACATAATGCATTGTTGGCATTATGGAGAAGGAGATCTTGGAAATAGCTGCAATATGTCTCTATCTCTTTCATGGTGGATTTCTGGTTATTTGTTGTAGATCTGGAGGAGCATGAGCTAAGGGGGAGCATACCCTTTGCCCTTGATGTCAAAGGGGGAGAATGAAGCTGAAGCTTGTAAGATTGAGGTTGCCATCAAGTCCAAAGGGGGAGATTGTTGGCATTATGTTTCTGGTATGACTGTATGTTACAGATGTTGTACTTGATGGCAACTCCAGTGGTAAGGCTCTCAGTTTGTTGAAAAATTAAGAAGGACGCAGGCAATCGGTTCAGAAAGTGCGTCCCCGCAGGTATACCATGCAGAACCCGCGTCCAGGGACGCTGGCCAGCCGTTCAGGGGGTGCGTCTACCCAGTGCACACATTTCAAGGCAGAGAAAAGCACGTGGGGGTTTCTTGTGTGGTATCTAGCCGACGGTTTTATGTTTCTATGGTGTCGGCTCGTGGTATTGTTCCATGTTTTGGGGAGGAGCTTGCCTATATAAAGCAAAGGAGTTCATTTGGATTGTGTAATTGTCTTGGGTTGAATATCTTATTTGGTGAGATCTAGTCCAGATCTAAGAGGGCGAATCTTCTAATGGACTGTGATCTCTATGGCGCATGATCAGATCTGTAGATCTGACTGTTTGGGTTTGTCCTGAAGCCTTCATATCATTTATATCTAAAGGGTCGCAGGTTCAGTGAAGGGAAAGTGCGCCGGGACGCAGGTACTGTAAAGGGCAAGTGCGCCGAGACGCAGCACAGTAGAGAGAGACCTGCGTGGGGACGCAGGGCGATCAAGGTTCAGGTGCGTCTCTGAAGCAGAAGGACGCGGCGCGATAGTGTTTTCAGGTGCGTCTCTGTAGCGAAAGACGCGGCGCGATAGTATCTTTGGGTGCGTCCCTGAAGCAACAGAACGCAGAGCAGTCAAAGGAACAGTGCGTGGGCACGCAGCGGAGCAGAAGGATATCTGCGTGTGGACGCAGAGTAGCAGAAGGTTAACGGCGTCTGGTCGCAGGCCACAGAAAGAAAAACTGCGTCTCTGTTTTAAGATGTTCTGTTGATTGAATTTCTCTATTGATAAGGTGTTCTGGGTTAGTTCTGTTGTTGCTGATTTGATATCTGTAGTGATCTATATCTGTTATGTACTTGTTGATTATCTGATGCTTTATGAAAAGAAGTAGGGGGTTGTAGCTCCCTTCCAGGAGTAGACTGGAAAATGAGAGAGAGAGAGAGTTGTAGCTCTCTACAGGTTGCAGCCTGCGTACTGGTAAAGGACTGCACCAGTACAAAATCATTGTAAAAGAAGTTTCTAAATTGAAAGAAGATAGAGACATATTGCAGCAGGTGGTTTTCACCCACATTGGGTTTCCACCTTACATCTTGTGTTCTTTGGTGTGACTATCTGTTTTTCATGCTTATTATTTTATGGTACTGACATGCTAAAATAATTCAAAGATCAAATAAGGAAAATTTATTAGATTGCTAGATAATACTGATTCACCCCCCCTCTCAGTATTATTTCCAACAATTGGTATCAGAGCAGGTCCTTCAGAGAAGCTTGATCGCTTGAAGGTAGATCGTTCATCATGAGCAACTACGAGAGAGAAGCATCAATCAGGCCACCGATTTTTGATGGGACAAACTTCAATTATTGGAAGGTAAGAGTTACTGCATATCTTCAATCTCTTGGTACAGAAGTTTGGGACATTGTAGAAACAGGCTATGCTTTTCCTTCAGCTACTCCTACAGATCCAGTTGAGAAAAAGAAGTATGAAACAAATGCAAAAGCAGTCAGTACTCTATTAGGAAGTATATCCCAAACAGAATTCATGAAGGTAATGCACTTCAAATCAGCAAAAGAGATATGGGACAAAATGGTCACGAGCTATGATGAAGATGAACAAGGTAATAAATATAAGTTGTTAATGGCATTTGAAGATGATGATTATGAGGATGCTGTAGATGTGAATAACCTCTATGATGAAATTACTAGACTCAAGAGATGTATAGAAGAAAAGAATGTGATCATTGATACTCTACAATTTCAAATTGATGAAAAAGAAAAACATCTTGAAAAACTAGAAGGTGAAATTGTTGGTCTCAGAAAAGAAATTGAGAAAACAAAAGCTATTAATCTTAAGTTTGTCAAAGGATCTGAAACTTTGGATGAGATTATCAATGTGCAGCGGTCTCCTCTAAACAAGACAGGTTTGGGCTATAATGGAGAAATCTCTCAAGCATCCACCTCAAAAAGTTATCTTGATGCAGCAAGAAGAAATGAGCAGAAGAACAATGAAGATAATCAGGTAAAGCAGGGACAAAATACAAACAGAAACTATCAGGGGCAATCCATCTTAAGGGTGAACAAAAGCTACAACCAGCCACAGGTAAAATCTTCTCAGTTTGGTTCAAGAATAGATGAAAATAGAAATTACAATCAGTTGGCTGGTAGATTCAATAACCGCAGAAGCTTCTTCAATGGACAATGCTTTTCTTGCCATAACTTTGGTCACAAAGCAGCTCAATGTGTTGCATATAAAACAATCATGACTAGGGAAGCTCAAAAACAAAGAAGTATGACGGGGATTACAAAAAGGACCTATAACAACTTTTCGGTTCTTGAAAATGAAGTTGAATGTTCTATTTGCAATAACTTTGGTCATGAAGACTCTGAATGCAGGAGCAGGTTTCAGCAGAAAAAGGAACAAGCCTCAAGCACCAAAACATGGAGAATAAAGGAACCTCAAACAGAAAGATGTGGGATAGCATTTTATGCAGAGGGACAGGAAAATCTATGGTACATTGACAGTGGATGTTCGAAGCATATGACAGGTGATAAAGAAAAACTTGAATCTTATTCTGTTCTAGAAAAAGGAAAGAAAGTCTCTTTTGGAAATGATACTCCTGCAACTATAAAAGGAAAAGGCATTGCTCAGTTAAAAGAAAGGTCAAAGCTGGAAATGTTTTGTATGTTGATGGATTGAAGCATAATCTTCTAAGTGTCAGCCAGATGTGTGATCAAAGAACCGAGGTTATTTTCAGATCAAATGGATGTCTTGTTCGTGATCTTGATACAGGTAAAACAGTACTCAAAGGCAAAAGAACTCCAAATAATCTGTACATATTTGAAGAAGGACAACAACAATGCTATCTAAGCAAGGATGAAGAGCACTGGTTATGGCATCGAAGGTTGGGACATCTAAGCTTCTCACAAATAAGGAAAGCATGCAAATATCAGGCAGTTCGCGATCTTCCAGATATCAAAATTCCTGACAACACCATATGCAGATCATGTCAGTTTGGAAAACAAACCAGGACTAACTTTCCAGAGAAAGAAGGATCAGCTAGCATGCCTCTTGAGCTAGTACATACAGATACATGTGGTCCATTCAGGAAAAGAACACCTAGAGGAGAGGAATACTTGATATTATTTATTGACGATTTCTCCAGGTTTGTCTGGTTAGGACTTATGAAGCACAAAGATGAAGCATTCGAAAAATTCAAATCCTTCAAAGCCTTGGTTGAAAATGAATCAGGTCACAAAATTAAGTGCCTCAGATCCGACAGAGGTGGGGAATTTACTTCAAATGAATTTTTCGATTTCTGTGATGAACATGGGATAAGGAGAGAATTCTCTACAGCTAGAACTCCTCAGCAAAATGGAGTTGTTGAAAGAATGAACAGAACAATCCAACAAATGGCTCGTGCTATGCTTGATGAATCAGGAACTCCCGCAACTTTCTGGGGTGAAGCTGCACATGCTGCGGTTGTTATTCTCAACAAAACAAATGTCCGGGTGAACAGCACTCAAACTCCTCATGAGCTTTGGAGTGGTAGGACTCCTTCGGTAAAGCACTTCAAAATCTTTGGGAGCAAATGCTATATCAAGAATACTGATGAGCAGCTTGGCAAACTTGAACCTAGAGCAGATGAAGGCATTCTTCTTGGCTATTCTCCACATAGCAAAGCATACAAATGCTACAATAAAAGACTTGGCAGAATTGTTGACAGCATTGATGTAGTGGTTGATGAGAAGGGATATATTCCTAGGCAAGTACATCATGAAGATATAGAAGAAGATGAAGGCTACCCTCAAAGACAGAATAATGAAGAAGAAGAACCCCAAGGAGAACCTCAAGAAGAACCAGAGGAGAAGACAAGAATAGAAGAGAAAACTCCATCCAGATATGTTCAGAAGAATCATCCAGAATCTCAGATTGTGGGGCAGAAAGAAGCAGGTGTACAAACAAGAAGAACAGTTGCAGAAGCCTCAAGCTATTTGGCATTACTCTCCTCTACTGAACCACAAAATGTGAAAGAAGCATGCAAAGATGAATGTTGGGTGAAAGCAATGGATGAAGAACTTGAGCAAATCGAAAAGAACAACACTTGGGAGCTGGTTCCTAGACCAAAGGATAAGAATGTTATCGGAACAAAATGGGTCTTCAAAAATAAATTGAATGAAAATGGAGAAGTAATTAGAAACAAAGCCAGACTTGTTTGTAAAGGGTATGCGCAGCAAGAAGGAATAGACTTTGAAGAAACTTTTGCTCCTGTTGCAAGACTTGAGGCCATCCGAATGTTCCTTGCTCTCTCAAGTTTTCAAAACTTCAAAGTATTTCAAATGGACGTGAAATCAGCCTTTCTGAATGGAGACTTGGAAGAAGAAGTGTACATTGAACAGCCAGATGGGTTCATTCTTGGAAATGATCCAAATCTTGTATGCCGATTGAAAAAGGCTCTCTATGGTCTCAAACAAGCTCCAAGGGCTTGGTACTACCGGTTGGACAAATATCTTCATCAACAAGGTTTCTCAAAAGGTTCAGCAGATAGCAATCTGTATATAAAAGTTGAAAATGACAAATTGCTAATACTTGTTGTGTATGTAGATGACATTATTTTTGGCAGCAATGAAGAAGCTATGAGTCAAAGCTTTGCCTCGGTCATGCAGAAAGAATTTGAAATGTCCTTGCTAGGAGAACTGACATATTTCCTTGGTTTGCAAATCCAACAAAAGGAAGGAGGAATCTTTTTATCTCAAACCAAGTATCTCAAGCAGATTTTGAAGAAATATGGCATGGAAGATGCAAAACCAGTATGTACACCCATGGTCACAGGATGTAGTCTCAGTGCAAATGATGAATCTGCAGCAGTACATCAACCAACCTACAGATCTATGATTGGAAGTTTACTATATTTGACAGGTACCCGACCAGACATCATGCATGCAGTTGGAATAGTTGGAAGATTTCAGGCAAATCCGAAGGAGACTCATCTTCAGGCAGTGAAGAGAATTTTCAAATATCTTCAAGGGACTCAAAATTATGGCTTATGGTATCCTAGAGATACAGATCTTACTCTTCATGCTTATACAGATGCAGATTGGGCCGGAAGCGTGGATGACAGGAAAAGCACAAGTGGTGGTGCGTTCTTTATGGGTTCCAGACTGGTATCTTGGTTCAGCAAGAAACAGAGTTCGATTGCTTTATCTACAGCTGAAGCGGAATATGTTGCTGCTGCATCTTGTTGCACCCAACTTCTTTGGATGATGCAGACTTTGCAGAATTTTCAAATCACTTGTACACCAGCTATCCCCATCTTATGTGATAACACAAGTGCAATCAGCATCTCAAAGAATTCGGTTATGCATTCAAAAACCAAGCACATACCAATCAAGTACCATTTTCTCCAGGAACAAGTGCTTGAACAGAAAGTCAAGTTGGAGTATGTTCCTTCCAAGGAACAAGTTGCTGATATTTTCACCAAACCATTGCCCAGGGACACATTTGAATACCTCAGGCAAAAGCTGGGGGTTGTTGATGCATCATCTTATTGTTGAACATCTTCTTATTGGTGGTACAAGGCTCAGGGGGAGCACATAATGCATTGTTGGCATTATGGAGAAGGAGATCTTGGAAATAGCTACAATATGTCTCTATCTCTTTCATGGTGGATTTCTGGTTATTTGTTGTAGATCTGGAGGAGCATGAGCTAAGGGGGAGCATACCCTTTGCCCTTGATGTCAAAGGGGGAGAATGAAGCTGAAGCTTGTAAGATTGAGGTTGCCATCAAGTCCAAAGGGGGAGATTGTTGGCATTATGTTATCTGGTATGACTGTATGTTACAGATGTTGTACTTGATGGCAACTCCAGTGGTAAGGCTCTCAGTTTGTTGAAAAATTAAGAAGGACGCAGGCAATCGGTTCAAAAAGTGCGTCCCCGCAGGTATAGCATGCAGAACCCGTGTCCAGGGACGCCAGCCAGCCGTTCAGGGGGTGCGTCTACCCAGTGCACACATTTCAAGGTAGAGAAAAGCACGTGGGGGTTTCTTGTGTGGTATCTAGCTGACGGTTTTATGTTTCTATGGTGTCGGCTCGTGGTATTGTTCCATGTTTTAGGGAGGAGCTTGCCTATATAAAGCAAAGGAGTTCATTTGGATTGTGTAATTGTCTTGGGTTGAATATCTTATTTGGTGAGATCTAGTCCAGATCTAAGAGGGCGAATCTTCTAATGGACTGTGATCTCTATGGCGCATGATCAGATCTGTAGATCTGACTGTTTGGGTTTGTCCTGAAGCCTTCATATCATTTATATCTAAAGGGTCGCAGGTTCAGTGAAGGGAAAGTGCACCGGGACGCAGGTAATGTAAAGGGCAAGTGCGCCGAGACGCAGCACAGTAGAGAGAGACCTGCGTGGGGATGCAGGGTGATCAAGGTTCAGGTGCGTCTCTGAAGCAGAAGGACGCGGTGCGATAGTGTTTTCAGGTGCGTTTCTGTAGCGAAAGACGCGGCGTGATAGTATCTTTGGGTGGGTCCCTAAAGCAACAGAACGCAGAGCAGTCAAAGGAACAGTGCGTGGGCACGCAGCGGAGCAGCTGCGTGTGGACGCAGAGTAGCAGAAGGTTAACGGCGTCTGGTCGCAGGCCACAGAAAGAAAAACTGCGTCTCTGTTTTAAGATGTTCTGTTGATTGAATTTCTCTATTGATAAGGTGTTCTGGGTTAGTTCTGTTGTTGCTGATCTGATATCTGTAGTGATCTATATCTGTTATGTACTTGTTGATTATCTGATGCTTTATGAAAAGAAGTAGGGGGTTGTAGCTCCCTTCCAGGAGTAGACTGGAAAACGAGAGAGAGAGAGAGTTGTAGCTCTCTACAGGTTGCAGCCTGCGTACTGGTAAAGGACTGCACCAGTACAAAATCATTGTAAAAGAAGTTTCTAAATTGAAAGAAGATAGAGACATATTGCAGCAGGTGGTTTTCACCCACATTGGGTTTCCACCTTACATCTTGTGTTCTTTGGTGTGACTATCTGTTTTTCATGCTCATTATTTTATGGTACTGACATGCTAAAATAATTCAAAGATCAAATAAGGAAGATTTATTAAATTGCTAGATAATACTGATTCACCCCCCCTCTCAGTATTATTTCCAACATTTTTAACTGTTTGTTTCTTTCACAAAAATGGAACCTTAGTACCACGGAAGATGAACATTTTTGGGGTCAACCGGTTCTTTTCACGTTTTTTTGTTAAACCTAGTCACGTTGAGTTTGTTTTCCTTTCAATGGCAAAGTGCACTAAACAAACTTTTGAGAAATAATAACAAAAAAACGTGAAAAGAACCGGTTGACCCCAAACAACCGTAATCCGTGTCCGGGTAGTGAGAAGTAATCGAAACAATGCAAAGACTAGTTCAATAACAATCACCTAACAACTAGGCAAAGCAAGCAAAGAGGAAGGTTTTCGCAAAACCAAAAGGCAAGCAGTAAACGAATCTTTGTGAGCAAGTTGTTAGCCACCAATACCAATAGGTTTTCATTTTTCATGATTGACAGTGGAAATGCCAAAAATGTTCATCTTCCGTCGTACTAAGGTTCCATTTTTGTGAAAGAAACAGACAGTTAATTCAGCTAATGGGGTCAACCGGTTCTTTTCACGTTTTTTTGTTATTATTTCTCAAAAGTTTGTTTAGTGCACTTTGCCATTGAAAGGAAAACGAACAATCTCTTTTGCGTTGAATTAGTTAATTGAAATTAGAATCTTTTCATTGATTAAGCAATTTAAAACAAAGAAAAGTTTAGTTTATTTATCATTAGCTGAATTAACTGTCTGTTTCTTTCACAAAAATGGAACCTTAGTACCACGGAAGATGAACATTTTTGGCACTTCCACTGTCAATCATGAAAAATGAAAACCTATTGGTATAGGTGGCTAACAACTTGCTCACAAAGATTCGTTTACTGCTTGCCTTTTGGTTTTGCGAAAACCTTCCTCTTTGCTTGCTTTGCCTGGTTGTTAGGTGATTGTTATTGAACTAGTCTTTGCATTGTTTCGATTGCTTCTCACTACCCGGACATGGATTACGGTTGTTTGGGGTCAACCGGTTCTTTTCATGTTTTTTTGTTATTATTTCTCAAAAGTTTGTTTAGTGCACTTTGCCATTGAAAGGAAAACGAACTCAACGCGATGGTACATGGGAGCTCAAATCCGTGCTAGACCACTATCGAGTCACAAAAGGAGGAATCACCCAACCATAGTGTGAAACAACAGTGACTAGGTTTAACGACGCCAGAGCACGTCTCTAGCCTAGACCTCTAATCAGTGAGCGTTATGTTCCAGTGCGTTTTTAAGTTCATTTTTTAACTGTCTGTTTCTTTCACAAAAATGGAACCTTAGTACCATGAAAGATGAACATTTTTGGCACTTCCACTGTCAATCATGAAAAATGAAAACCTATTGGTATAGGTGGCTAACAACTTGCTCACAAAGATTCGTTTACTGCTTGCCTTTTGGTTTTGCGAAAACCTTCCTCTTTGCTTGCTTTGCCTGGTTGTTAGGTGATTGTTATTGAACTAGTCTTTGCATTGTTTCGATTGCTTCTCACTACCGGACACGGATTATGGTTGTTTGGGGTCAACCGGTTCTTTTCACGTTTTTTTTGTTATTATTTCTCAAAAGTTTGTTTAGTGCACTTTGCCATTGAAAGGAAAACGAACAATCTCTTTTGCGTTGAATTAGTTAATTGAAATTAGAAGCTTTTCATTGATTAAGCAATTTAAAACAAAGAAAAGTTTAGTTTATTTATCATTAGCTGAATTAATTGCCTGTTTCTTTCACAAAAATGGAACCTTAGTACCACGGAAGATGAACATTTTTGGCACTTCCACTGTCAATCATGAAAAATGAAAACCTATTGGTATAGGTGGCTAACAACTTGCTCACAAAGATTCGTTTACTGCTTGCCTTTTGGTTTTGCGAAAACCTTCCTCTTTGCTTGCTTTGCCTGGTTGTTAGGTGATTGTTATTGAACTAGTCTTTGCATTGTTTCGATTACTTCTCACTACCCAGACACGGATTACGGCTGTTTGGGGTCAACCGGTTCTTTTCACGTTTTTTTGTTATTATTTCTCAAAAGTTTGTTTAGTGCACTTTGCCATTGAAAGGAAAACGAACAATCTCTTTTGCGTTGAATTAGTTAATTGAAATTAGAAGCTTTTCATTGATTAAGCAATTTAAAACAAAGAAAAGTTTAGTTTATTTATCATTAGCTGAATTAACTGTCTGTTTCTTTCACAAAAATGGAACCTTAGTACCACGGAAGATGAACATTTTTGGCACTTCCACTGTCAATCATGAAAAATGAAAACCTATTGGTATAGGTGGCTAACAACTTGCTCACAAAGATTCGTTTACTGCTTGCCTTTTGGTTTTGCGAAAACCTTCCTCTTTGCTTGCTTTGCCTGGTTGTTAGGTGATTGTTATTGAACTAGTCTTTGCATTGTTTCGATTACTTCTCACTACCCGGACACGGATTACGGTTGTTTGGGGTCAACTGGTTCTTTTCACGTCTTTTTGTTATTATTTCTCAAAAGTTTGTTTAGTGCACTTTGCCATTGAAAGGAAAACGAACAATCTCTTTTGCGTTGAATTAGTTAATTGAAATTAGAAGCTTTTCATTGATTAAGCAATTTAAAACAAAGAAAAGTTTAGTTTATTTATCATTAGCTGAATTAAGTGTCTGTTTCTTTCACAAAAATGGAACCTTAGTACCACGGAAGATGAACATTTTTGGCACTTCCACTGTCAATCATGAAAAATGAAAACCTATTGGTATAGGTGGCTAACAACTTGCTCACAAAGATTCGTTTACTGCTTGCCTTTTGGTTTTGCGAAAACCTTCATCTTGGCTTGCTTTGCCTGGTTGTTAGGTGATTGTTATTGAACTAGTCTTTGCATTGTTTCGATTACTTCTCACTACCCGGACACAGATTACGGTTGTTTGGGGTCAACCGGTTCTTTTCACATTTTTTTGTTATTATTTCTCAAAAGTTTGTTTAGTGCACTTTTCCATTGAAAGGAAAACGAACTCAACGCGATGGTACGTGGGAGCTCAAATCCGTGCTAGACCACTATCGAGTCACAAAAGGAGGAATCACCCAACCATAGTGTGAAACAACAGTGACTAGGTTTAACGACGCCAGAGCACGTCTCTAGCCTAGACCTCTAATCAGTGAGCGTTATGTTCCAGTGCGTTTTTAAGTTCATTTTTTAACTGTCTGTTTCTTTCACAAAAATGGAACCTTAGTACCACGGAAGATGAACATTTTTGGCACTTCCACTGTCAATCATGAAAAATGAAAACCTATTGGTATAGGTGGCTAACAACTTGCTCACAAAGATTCGTTTACTGCTTGCCTTTTGGTTTTGCGAAAACCTTCCTCTTTGCTTGCTTTGCCTGGTTGTTAGGTGATTGTTATTGAACTAGTCTTTGCATTGTTTCGATTACTTCTCACTACCTGGACACGGATTATGGTTGTTTGGGGTCAACCGGTTCTTTTCACGTTTTTTTGTTATTATTTCTCAAAAGTTTGTTTAGTGCACTTTGCCATTGAAAGGAAAACGAACAATCTCTTTTGCGTTGAATTAGTTAATTGAAATTAGAAGCTTTTCATTGATTAAGCAATTTAAAACAAAGAAAAGTTTAGTTTATTTATCATTAGCTGAATTAACTGTTTGTTTCTTTCACAAAAATGGAACCTTAGTACCACGGAAGATGAACATTTTTGGCACTTCCACTGTCAATCATGAAAAATGAAAACCTATTGGTATAGGTGGCTAACAACTTGCTCACAAAGATTCGTTTACTGCTTGCCTTTTGGTTTTGCGAAAACCTTCCTCTTTGCTTGCTTTGCCTGGTTGTTAGGTGATTGTTATTGAACTAGTCTTTGCATTGTTTCGATTACTTCTCACTACCCGGACACGGATTACGGTTGTTTGGGGTCAACCGGTTCTTTTCACGTTTTTTTGTTATTATTTCTCAAAAGTTTGTTTAGTGCACTTTGCCATTGAAAGGAAAACGAACAATCTCTTTTGCGTTGAATTAGTTAATTGAAATTAGAAGCTTTTCATTGATTAAGCAATTTAAAACAAAGAAAAGTTTAGTTTATTTATCATTAGCTGAATTAACTGTCTGTTTCTTTCACAAAAATGGAACCTTAGTACCACGGAAGATGAACATTTTTGGCACTTCCACTGTCAATCATGAAAAATGAAAACCTATTGGTATAGGTGGCTAACAACTTGCTCACAAAGATTCGTTTACTGCTTGCCTTTTGGTTTTGCGAAAACCTTCCTCTTTGCTTGCTTTGCCTGGTTGTTAGGTGATTGTTATTGAACTAGTCTTTGCATTGTTTCGATTACTTCTCACTACCCGGACACGGATTACGGTTGTTTGGGGTCAACCGATTCTTTTCACGTTTTTTTGTTTTTATTTCTCAAAAGTTTGTTTAGTGCACTTTGCCATTGAAAGGAAAACGAACAATCTCTTTTGCGTTGAATTAGTTAATTGAAATTAGAAGCTTTTCATTGATTAAGCAATTTAAAACAAAGAAAAGTTTAGTTTATTTATCATTAGCTGAATTAACTGTCTGTTTCTTTCACAAAAATGGAACCTTAGTACCATGGAAGATGAACATTTTTGGCACTTCCACTGTCAATCATGAAAAATGAAAACCTATTGGTATAGGTGGCTAACAACTTACTCACAAAGATTCGTTTACTGCTTTCCTTTTGGTTTTGCGAAAACCTTCCTCTTTGCTTGCTTTGCCTGGTTGTTAGGTGATTGTTATTGAACTAGTCTTTGCATTGTTTCGATTACTTCTCACTACCCGGACACGGATTACGGTTGTTTGGGGTCAACCGGTTCTTTTCACATTTTTTTGTTATTATTTCTCAAAAGTTTGTTTAGTGCACTTTGCCATTGAAAGGAAAACGAACTCAACGCGATGGTACGTGGGAGCTCAAATCCGTGCTAGACCACTATCGAGTCACAAAAGGAGGAATCACCCAACCATAGTGTGAAACAACAGTGACTAGGTTTAACGACGCCAGAGCACGTCTCTAGCCTAGACCTCTAATCAGTGAGCGTTATGTTCCAGTGCGTTTTTAAGTTCATTTTTTAACTGTCTGTTTCTTTCACAAAAATGGAACCTTAGTACCACGGAAGATGAACATTTTTGGCACTTCCACTGTCAATCATGAAAAATGAAAACCTATTGGTATAGGTGGCTAACAACTTGCTCACAAAGATTCGTTTACTGCTTGCCTTTTGGTTTTGCGAAAACCTTCCTCTTTGCTTGCTTTGCCTGGTTGTTAGGTGATTGTTATTGAACTAGTCTTTGCATTGTTTCGATTACTTCTCACTACCTGGACACGGATTATGGTTGTTTGGGGTCAACCGGTTCTTTTCACGTTTTTTTGTTATTATTTCTCAAAAGTTTGTTTAGTGCACTTTGCCATTGAAAGGAAAACGAACAATCTCTTTTGCGTTGAATTAGTTAATTGAAATTAGAAGCTTTTCATTGATTAAGCAATTTAAAACAAAGAAAAGTTTAGTTTATTTATCATTAGCTGAATTAACTGTTTGTTTCTTTCACAAAAATGGAACCTTAGTACCACGGAAGATGAACATTTTTGGCACTTCCACTGTCAATCATGAAAAATGAAAACCTATTGGTATAGGTGGCTAACAACTTGCTCACAAAGATTCGTTCACTGCTTGCCTTTTGGTTTTGCGAAAACCTTCCTCTTTGCTTGCTTTGCCTGGTTGTTAGGTGATTGTTATTGAACTAGTCTTTGCATTGTTTCGATTACTTCTCACTACCCGGACACGGATTACGGTTGTTTGGGGTCAACCGGTTCTTTTCACGTTTTTTTGTTATTATTTCTCAAAAGTTTGTTTAGTGCACTTTGCCATTGAAAGGAAAACGAACAATCTCTTTTGCGTTGAATTAGTTAATTGAAATTAGAAGCTTTTCATTGATTAAGCAATTTAAAACAAAGAAAAGTTTAGTTTATTTATCATTAGCTGCATTAGAGTAGTCCTTGTTTGTTTGAAAAATCCTTAACTCTCTTGTAGTTAGTATTCATCGAACGAAATGATATTCTTTGCAATATAGTTTGCATTTAGGAAATTGTGAGAGATTACATACGGTAGGACCTGGAAATTGAAACTTAACTAAAGATCAACCATAAAATGAACTGAATGAACTTAAAAACGCACCGGAACATAACGCTCACTGATTAGAGGTCTAGGCTAGAGACGTGCTCTGGCGTCGTTAAACCTAGTCACTGTTGTTTCACACTATGGTTGGGTGATTCCTCCTTTTGTGACTCGATAGTGGTCTAGCACGGATTTGAGCTCCCACGTACCATCGCGTATATAGGGGAGACCCCACTAGGTTATCATCCTTTATCCATAGGAAGTCGTGTATGCCGCCTTACAAGCCGTAACGCACCGAACGCAACATTCGGGAAGATTGACTGCCATACGGGAAGTCCTTGGTTTTCATATGATTGCCAAGGTGTATATGCAGTTTTACGGATTTGTTTGGTAAACCCTTTGCCTAGTCTCTCCAGAGTAGTCACTTTTGATCCTTTTCGGACTCCTTAAAAGAAAAGGCTCACTTGAGCAGTTTGTCACTTCGGGCTCACAAAACATTCGAAGGCGACTAGAGTCACCTTTTTGTCCTTTTCTCGACTCTTAAAACATGAAGAGGTCAAGTTGTGTCCTTGCGTCTTAAAATTTATTTGGCTGCAATTAACATTACCCGGTTAGATCTTGTTTGCGTTAGCTTGAGTAGGCTTCTTTTCGTTCTCGATGGCAACTTTTCCAGGGTTCACCAACCTAGGGATCCCCTCTGATAGGAACCCTGCTCATTTCGCTCCTTTTGGAAATGTTGGTGCTCCTTATATGGCAACGTTGTCCCTCCTAGAGTTAACTGTTGGGTTGCCGGTTTGGTTGTTCTCAACCTCTTTGGTCCCTGTCATCTCACCGTCTGATCAATCAGTCCCTCCACCTGAACAACATCGTGTTGATTCTAAGGTGGACCTCTCCCCTTCTATGCCTACTTCTACGTCCTCATCTTATACTTCGCCTGGTGAAAGTGTCGATTCGAGTAACCCAGTGGCTAAGAAGAAGAAGAAGAAGACGAAGAAGAAGAAGGCCCCCAAGGGAGAGGCTAGAAGTACAGCTCTTACTCTGAGTACACCTGAAGTCGGGCCCCCTTCCGCTCCTCTGCGGAAGGTCAAGTTTCCTTGTCGATTATGCAAGGAGGACCATCTTCTTCACGATTATCCTGGCCTTCCCAGGGTACTAGAAGTATGGTCTCACGATTCGGCCTGCCCCTCATCGTCCTCTAAAGCTCACGGCGATGCTACCTTATCAGCTGGGAATGGTAAGGGAAAAGGGAAGATTCGAATCCCTTGTAGACTTTGTGAAGGCAATCATCCCCTTCACCTTTGTCCACTCATGGATAAAGCCTCTGTTGTCTTGGAAAGTCTTACAGCTCCTTCACCCCAACTTCCCGCTGGTTATCAACGTCTCTCTGTAGCCACAGATCGTTCCCCTGCTGACAAAGAGATTGATTCATATTCTTCTCTTGTCCAGGCCCCTCTTCCCGAACCTGGCTG
The DNA here is from genome assembly GCA_031772625.1 of Pinus tabuliformis. Taxonomy (NCBI): domain Eukaryota; kingdom Viridiplantae; phylum Streptophyta; class Pinopsida; order Pinales; family Pinaceae; genus Pinus; species Pinus tabuliformis. Next base: position 1,066,645,322 of record CM062811.1, read on the forward strand.
TCCCTAGCCTGTTCCAGACCAACCATTGGTCGGAAAGAGTGTCGACTCGAGTCCGCCGCTCGCTCACTCTGTTTCGGAAGAGAATCACGCCCATGTTCTTCTCGTCTCTTCAGATTCTCCTGAGTCCCAAAATGACTCTCCTAACCCAGCTAGTCCCGAAGGTTCTCCTTCGATTCCTTTAGCACGTGGGGGCAATCATACAATTCCCCCACCAAGTAGTCTGGTCGCTTCCTTTTATTGGAATCGCCTGATCGTCGGTCGCCTTCCATCCCATATGCCTTTCCAGATCACAGTACACGGTTGTGCTAAGGCAGTACCTGGCACTGTTTTGGATGAAGGGGTGTCTGTCAGTCTTATGCCGTACACTACTTGGCAAGCTTTAGGTTCCCCACAGCTTGGGCCAGTCACTTAGAATCTGTTGGCCTTCGATGGAGGAGCCTGTCCATCTCTAGGAGTTCTCCTGAAGTTCCCTATTACTTTGGGGGGAAAAACTGTCTATATAGACGTCTTGGTTACCCGAGGTGTTTTAGACTTTAGTCTTCTCCTTGGTCGCGACTATGTTTACGCCATGGGGGCCCTCGTTTCTTCGCTTTTCCGTGTGGTTTGCTTTTTGCACGATGGAAGAATTGTGACTATCGATCAAGTGTCATTCGTTAGTCCCCCGATGCCTCCTGCGCCGTTGTCGTCCCCTCCTAGTTTTCATCCACCAGTTGCATCTACCCCACCACAGATCAACTACGTGGCCACCTATCCCATGCTTGGATCCGGTGATGACGCCATCATGCATAGTGTCTTGGGGGCATTGGGCCCTGACTTCCAAGATGTTTCCCTTCCACCGACAGTGGCAATCTTGGAAGCCCCGACTTTCTATTCATTATGATGAAGTTTGGTCAGAGCATAGTTCCTGATCTTGTGTCAACCTCGTTAAAAAATGAAACAAGGGTTATGAGGATAGTTCTAAAAAATGAAACAACCCCTTTTCCCAATCGAATCTTTGATTAAGATCTCGTAAAATCCAAGTCGAGTCTTTCCAAGATCTCGAAAGTGAACCTTCATTCCATCCACTTTGTTGAATGCAATGAAGCTTGGGGGGCATGTACCTCGATTTGCGTCATTATGTTGGGGGCATGCGAACTTATAACAAGCATAGTTTGTCGTTTCAAGCTTGTGTAAACATGAAATTTAATCCAAGCAAAGTTCTCCATGGTTCAAGCTTGTGTAAAAATGAACCCATACCCGATTTACATCTCGTGATTGCCATTTTTATCCGCTGAATTCTGCTAGATGAGCCTTGGTTGTTTTCATTCCATCGCCACCATCTCTTTGGCCGATCATATGCTTTCACTTGGTTGTTTTACCTTTCTTGAGGGACCGCATTTATGAATGGTTTTGTTAGCTAGCCTCTTAACCATTACATGTTTTGAGTAGTTCCACCATTGCCGGAACCAGTTGCTACCTTTTATACCACTCGTTCCTCTAGGACAAGTCTCCTTTAAGCTCTTTTCTGACTCGTAAAAGATGAAAAGGTTGCCGAGTATTTTCCCTTTTTGACTCGTTAAAGAGAATAAAAATGGAGGTCTGCTTTCAACTCTTTTCTGACCATTTAAAGATGAAAAGATAGCCGAGTCTCCCTCTCAACTCGTTAAAAAAAGCGAGAGGCGGTCGCCTTTAAGCTCTTTTTTCGACCGTTTAAACTTAAAAAGATCGTCGGGTTTTTGTCGTTTCGAGCTCCTTATTGGCTACAAAACGACGTACTTCTGACCGCTTTTCTACTTTTTCGGGTCAAAGTCACTACTTACGAAAAGTACTCCTTGACCATACTGGTCGAGCGGTTCTTTCGAGCATTGTTTTATACCTTTTCGGGCTCGAGAGACACAACTTTACGAAAAAGGACCCCCCTTGGAGTTTTCTTTTCTGCTGTCTTTTCAGACTCTCTAAACAGGAAAACATGCCGAGTTTTTCCTTTGTCAGACTCGTTAAAACTTAATGACATCGGACTCCGTCGAAATGACGCTCACAAGCATATGCTATCCCCGTCAAGCTTGTTAAAAATAACTGGGGTACTCGCCAACAATGGTGGGGAAAATGGAATCATAATCATTGTCGTGTCGGCAGTATGTCGCTCTTGAACATGGCACTAGTCTGCATTCATGTTGGGGTGGGGACCTCTCATCTTGTTTTACACTGGCCTCCGTGGGTTTGGGTTACCCTGTTTGACTTCTCATCTGCTCATTGACTTGTCACTGTGACCCTTGATCATTTGAATGTCAATACTGCCAAGTCCACTGTCGTGCCGCCGATATGTTCAAGAGAAGTTGACCTCTGCAAGATTACAACCCTCCTCTGATACCTCACACAAAATATCTTGTCCTTCTCTGTCTCGTGTCGATGATGTGGGAAACATTATGGCCCACCTTCGATCAAGGTCACTTCCTGTCGACTTCAACTCATTATCTGGGAAGGTGACTTAGAGACTCCCTTTAGGTGCCTTGGAGCCTGCATGCCTCAATGGCAGGTTCTTCGTGTTCGACGTGAGGTTTTTATCATTGGCCTCCGATCGAATGATTCTGCGGGTGTTCGACACCAGCTCATTAATTCACATGTCGTAGATTGTACCTATAGTACCTTGAGGACCATTGTCATTATTGGTTGAACCTCTCGCGTCTGTTAACAGTTTTCATCATTGACTGGTAATCAAACGATGTTCTTGCATGTTCGACTTCAACTCCCACATTCACATGCTTGGACTTGTACTTTTGTTCGGGTTGAGATGGAGCGCAAGACCTTGGATTTTGTCTATTGCAATCCAGGTTGCGATTTTGTGGATTATTATAATCATTACATGACTCATTGATGGATGGCTGCACCCATACCTGAGTCTTCATGGATGGCCGTGACCATACCTTTATTATCATCATGGTCTCTTTAGCTGGGTGGCTGCGTCCATACCACAGACCTCCTTCGTATGTCTTTTGGATGGCTGTGCCCATGCCTGGACTACATGTAATTGATTATCAGAGCTATCAGATGTACATACGTGCAGGTTCTTCCTGGTGGTGTTCCAGTTCAGCCAGTTTCGTAAAGCATTTCACCCCTCCCACTCTCTCGGGCTTCATGCTTTAGGGGGCATCTGTTACACAGTAATTTGTCACTGTCTCCCTGTCAGTCTTCCTACTGTGTCATGAGTCCAAGTTAATCATGCTCATGCTCTCTAATGTTGCCAAATGACCCACTTTGCCAAAGTTTTTGCTATCAGCGCGACTGTTGTCAAGATAAACGCGCTGACGGGCGCTCCATAACAGACGGAATGCGCTGCCAGTGCAGAAGCACACGAGTTTCCCACGCTGGTCGAATTTCATGTGCCAGCGCGTCTATTATTCATACATGATCCCGTTGACATGACCTTCTTTGTTATTCAGCTGCGATGTCAGTGCTCCAGTGCAGTTATGGACCCACACTGATCCAGTTTGGGCGAGTTTGTTCTAACAGTCGGCCTTCCAGATGACTCCAGACCTGGTTGTTGGCCTTGTAAATGTCGCCCTCCCTTCTCTGGCATGTCTGTTTCGTCATTTGAGCCACCTTCCTTGGAGATAAGCTCATCCTCCCACCATTTGTGGAGACTCCTTCTCCTATTTAAGCCTCTACCATTGCCATGAGCAGCTAGTTTGGAATTGATAGTGCTTGGAGTGTTGCTGCTAGTGTGTGAATTTGATAGGTAGTTGGTGTGACAAGTGTGGGATTGCTAGAAAGCTTAAGGAAGGTTGTGAAGTGTTTCTTTCTTGTGTAAACTTGTGTGAGAGAGAGTTTTTGTCTTGGGAGATCTACCTCCAAGGGTGAATGCTTAAGAGACTTGCTGGCTGGACCCTCTTGAGAAGGATTCGACGTCAGAACTTTGGTTGTACTCTTCTCTGTTATTTATTAATAATAGATGACTATCATTATGGTTCCACTCTCATTGTTTCATGTTTGATGTTGAGTTATATCTTTTCTGACTGATATATAATTGCATCTACTAGATTTTACGCTTGTTTTCGTGTTGTTCTTTGCATGTGCAGGTATCTAATCACAGAGATCGTGTGGATCGTGACCGGCCAAAGCAAAGGAACGAAGGCAACATCTCTTCGACGAACACTAGCGTTGGAATCCAAGTAGGTTCTCACCATCTACTTTTGATTTGCAATTAGGAACTTGCGTGATAGCATTGTGTGATTGTTGCTAGACTCGGTTTGGGCTAGTAGGGATCATCTCTGTCTGCAGAGAGGATTTACCTCTACAACACCCGTGAAAATTTTAGCTCGCCAGATTTCTACATCATATTCTTGAAGCGTAGTAACCAAATTAGCTTTTTTCTTCCCTACTTCTCTTTGGATTAATAATTGTTTTACTGCAGGGTAGGGTATAATTGTCTTTGTATGGGCTTCAAGAAGAAAAGGTCTGAAATGTTTCAAAGTTTTAAAAATAGGAAATGATTGTTTCTCAATAGCTGAATAATTTAATTCGGCACTTTACAAGTTAGAACCAAAAAAAGAGATGGGTGCCTCAATATTTTCAATGTTCAGCTGTATTAAAACTTTTGCATATGATGTATCAGATGAAAAAAAGTGTATAATAAAAAAGGTTTGAGAAATTCAGGGGTTGTCAGTGAAGGAGAATTAATAATGGCTTTCTTAATCAACTGAAATGACTCTCTTTCATCCTTGTTCCATATGAAAACTATGTTTTTTCATATCATTGCTTGTAGGGGTAGGACGATTTGTGAAAAGTCTGGAACAAATCTTTTTACAAAATTTATTTGTCCTAGGAATGATTGCATGGTTTTTTTGTTTTGGGGGAGGGGTATCTTTTTGATCTCTTGGACTGTATCAGGATCAATGTAAATTCTTTTTTTGGACACTATAAACCCAAGGAGTTTGCCTTTTGGTAAAGAAAAATAAGATTTTTTGGGATTTAAGGAAATGCCATATTTCTTGCATTTTTTAAGATGTGTTTCAAGTCGCTTAAATGATTGTTTCTGTCCTAGAATATACTATCATTTCATCCACGTAAATAATAACTAATTTATTAATTAGACCTTTAAAGGAAATGTCCATAGCACGTTGAAATGTGGCACTAGCATTAATGAGTCTGAAAGGCATCTTCTGATTGGCATATGTTCCCCACTCAGTCCTGAATGTTGTCTTTAATCTGTCATCTGGATGCAGAAGAATTTGATTATATCCTGAGAATTGATCTAGAAAAGACATTAATTCATATCCTGCAATTGATTGCAATATCTGTTCCATAATAGGCAAGGGAAAATGATCTTTTTGTCAGGCTTTATTCAGGTTTCTAAAATCAATACAAATCCTAATACCACCATTATTTTTCTTATGGGTACCATATTCGATACCCACTTAGAGTGTCTAATAGGGAATATTATTTTTGGCCTTCACAAGCTTGCTCAATTCAGATTTGATTTGACTCTCAAGGTTTGGGTGATTTTTGCGAAACTTCTGTTGAATTGGATTTTCGTTCGAAGTCATAGGTATGGTATGTTGAATTACAGAGGTATCGTAGGTCTTGAGATCTGCATAATCCTAGGCAAAGACACCTTTGTATGTTTTCAACAACCTAATGAATGGTATTCTTTCTTCAGATGATAGGTCAAGACATAGGTTGACATTTTCAGGTTTTTCAGTTGACCCTAAGTTTACTACTTCAAATCTCAAAGTAGAACTTTGAGTTTTGGAGTGGGTAATTTTCTTGAACCTATCCTTTAGATCATAGAGATCTTCCGTCTTAACTATAGACTTTGGGATTGGGTTTTGATCATGATTATGTTTGATTTGTAGATCATGCTCATGTTCATCTATGATGTGTTCTTCATACGACCCTTCTGATGTAAGGAAATTAACTATATCTGCATCGTTGTTAAATACTCTCCAATTTGTTACATTATCGGGAATAGATGGCCTGGTTATTAAATCTATTGAAAATTTTTCTGGACTAAAGTATTCTAAGGTTATAAGCCTACATGCCACATTAGCAAGTAAATCAACACTTGTGTTTTGCAGTCTAGCGACTCAAGAAATGTTAAAAGAAGAAAAATGAGAAGTCAAGTTTTGGGCTAACAATTGATAATGTTTAAGGTGCCTAGAGACACAATGAATTGTATTTCTCACACGTTCGACAATTATTTCAGAATCACCATAGACTTACAGGTTTTTGGAATTAAGACCCACGGCTTTATACGGTCCTTTGATTAGTGCTTCATATTTAGCGATATTATTACTACACTAGAATTCAAATATGCAAGCTAGCATGGTTTTCTCTCCTTGCAGATTGATCAAAATGCATCCTGTGCCTGCACCGTCTTTATATTTAGAACTGTCAAAATAGAGTCCAAAACAGAGAATTATTTGAAACTTTATCTACTAAATTTAGACACTTGCAAGCATATGTTTGTGAAAAGTTTTCGATTTGAGAAACTACTACGTTATCTGGAAAGGGAGACCTTTGAGCATTAAAGGATCCCAAAAATGACTCGACTGACTAATTTCCAATGATATTATTGGTGAAGGAAACAGGTCTGTTGCTTCCCTCGAACTATGTGACTGTATATTTCATGAATTTTTCTCCATCTACCCTGATTTGGTTTGGTTTACCATTGTATGGCAACCACATGTGAGACCAATCAATTGTGAAATAACCATGTAACTTTTCAGACCAATCCCTATTGAGAATTAAACCATAAATTTTAGGGATATCAGCCACCAAAATATCAATTATTTGTGAAAATTTATAGGAAAACCTAATTGAAACTGATGTTATCTCTCCAAGAACCTCTACTTTTGTCCTGTCTAACCGAATTATGTGTACTGCAGATTTTTGAGGTGTAATGTTCAATTTGGTACACACAGCTCTTGGCATTATATTTGAGGAGGCTCCTGAATCAACAAGGTAGTTATGAACATTCTTGTTGAAAATTTCATAAGTGAGCAAGAATGGAGGAATATGAGAAATATATCTATCACCAATTAAAACTAGATCTAAAGGATCTACTTTGTTTGAGGATGAGGGAGGTTTTCCCATATCATAGGCAGCTTCAGTAACTACAACAAATGGAAGAGGAGATAGAGGAACTACTTTTAACTCTCTTAATAGGATTTTCTATTGTTGCTTAAGTTTAGTGAGCTCATGTAATGAAATGTTTGCTCTAGCCTTTTTCATGTCTTCAACTATAATGTATTCCATTGTATGTGAGATACCAATGTTTTTGGGGAATTTGGGGAATATAGAGGAATAGGATCGGCTTGGGTAGTCTTAGATTTCTTAGCTACTATTTTCTCCTTTGCAGGAGTATCATTTTTTTGTTTCTAATTTGTGATAGACATGTCAAGATATCTTTTACTTTTTGTAGCCACTAGCATTGCTTGTGCCTCTTCTTCAATTGGGAGGATGAAATCTCACATTCCATTTAATTCAATTTCTTCATCCATCTCAACTTCCTCTTCGTTTGGTGAATCTTCTTCTACTTCATGATTAGGCTCGGCATTTGAAATGGTGTTTTGGTGTTGCGATGCAGAAGAAGGGTTCCTTTGAATGAGTGAAAAGGTCTTGGGAGCAGAGGATTCTGTGACCTGTTTTTTGATTTTGACCATTTCATTAGACATTGTTTTTAACACTTTTTGAAGGCCTTCAAGATCGAAAGGGTGCTTTGAAGATTTCTTCTTAGGGTCATCCTTAAATGTTACTTTCTTTGATTTCCTTTCATCTATTTGTGATCTCTTTTCCAAATCTACAATTCTTCTTTCTACAGACATGGCTCCTTTCATGTTTTCTACAAGAGTCACCTTATTGGCTCTATATACAAAAATTGCAATATTAGAAGGAAGAGATGATATATACCATGTACATATATAAAAGGTTTAGAGGCAGTTGGGATTTTATTTAGCAACTTGTTAAATATGGAGTTGAAATCTTTGATATTTTCAGAGGGATTAGCTTTCAAATTAGAAATATCATTGATGAAGGATGTTATGGTCCTATCATCACCAAATTTTGCAAGAAATACTTCTTGAAAAGTATCCCAATCTCTAATTGAACCCACTGGAAGGTAAAAATACCAATATCCAATAGATGCTTGGAAAGTATAAGGAAATAGTATGATTACAACATCTTCATGTGTGACCCCATTAAGATTCATGGCTAACATAAAATTATTTAGATGTTCTTCGGCCGGGAGAGCATCGTCAGGATTGTATTTAGGAAACCATTTTTTTGGGTTTGCTGGGAGTGCATTTGGATTTGCAACTAGGACAACACCGAGATTTGTCCAAGGTTGATTGGCCATAACTTGAGTTGGAGACTGAGAAGATGGGAAGGTCGATCCAGAAGTAGGTATAGATGGCGAAGAACTTACTACTGGGTTAGTACTACTAATGGTAGTACTAATTGGAGAAGTGGATAGTTGAGAAGTCGTGGATTGAGTAGAAGTGAATGGGGAGATGAATGGATAGAAAGGTGATGTGATCTCACTGGTATTTGATTCAGATATTGATGAAGTAACTTTCCTATGTCGTGGATGGATGAGGAACTCGAAAGGGGTGACCCGAAGACTTTCATTTTGTAGTCTAGTCAATACACCAGTTTGTTGTAATAAGGACGTAACAATTTCTTCGAAAACTTCGAGTCTCTTTGGTTTCTCAGCAGAAATGGATATTTGTTCCAATTTCTGTATCAAAGAATGAACTTTAGGAGACTCGGGAGTGTAATCTAGAGAGAGTGGTTGCCTTACTACTTTAGGAGATGAGGGAGATGTTTCTACAACTTCAAACTTCTGATCAGGAGACTCTGAACAAGATCTAGAAGGTGTAGAAATTGTGGAGGGGTTTTGACTCTTATGAATGTTTTCTGAATTATATTTAGGTTTATATGCCATTCACAGTCGAATGCCCTCCTTCTAGCACCAACATGTTGTGGCCGCAGAATTATGCTGTCGAAACATGGGGGATAACCACCCAGTTCATACCTTAAGACAACTCCTTTTTCATTTAAAGTGGTGGCTCCGACTGGGGGTAATGGGACGAGTTTCCCAGTGTGGGTTTTAATATGAGAGTGGGTGGTTCATGAGTGTTTGCAATAGGATAATGATAATCTAAATGACTTATTATATGATGCAATTCTCTAACTAACTTATTCTAATATAAACCCAGGTATTCCTGTGTGGTATGCGATCTACAAAGATATCTTCTTAACATGTGATAATAAAGATTGATCATAACTAAACATAGATGATAACGTATAAAGATAATTTCTTTGACTAAATAGTTACTCAAAGAAATATATAAAATATATTGCATATATGATGAGTTATATATGAAAATCACAATTTCAGCTAGGCATCATACAAAAGTGCAACTAACGCTTGACAAAAACAATAAATCTAACATACAATTCATGAAAGTAATGTTTTGCCACTAATTAAATGTAAACATAATCAATCACACAAGACAATAGTACCATATCTGCAAAGTCCTTCTCATTTGACAAATGACATAGACCAACTTCTTTCCTCAAATCAAATTTTCTGCCAAGATTACAATAGTGCATCAACAAAGGAAAGTAGTCTGATATCTAAAAGAAACGATCATGTTCCATAATTTCACCATAGCATTCACAAAATTATAATAGTGCGCTCTTTGCAAATGTTTTTGATGAAATTCTGGACCCTTCTCTAAATGCTTGAGAAGGGTATAAATACTATTCTGACTAATGTGCAAAAATATATTATACATAATTTGAGGAGGTTTCAAACAACCTTCCAACTCACTAGGTAAATAACTCCAAAAATAAACAGTGGCTAAATGAACAAAATTAAGAGGATGAATTGTTTTTTGCCAGCTTGTCCTTCAAATTTCATATATCGATCATCAGTTAAATTTGAGGAGGTGCCCCAAAATCTCTCCTGAGTTGTCCTGTGAAAATCACATCGGTGAGAGGTGGAACATTCGTTGAGGTGTATGAAGGTAACAATTGAGAGTCACAATTAGGCTGTGTTGCTTGACAAGGTACTGCCAATACGACTCCCAGTTGGTCCTGGTCAATTTTTTAATTGCCTCCCTTTGAGTCTCCACCTTTTCCTGCCAGCTTTTCTGCAGAGCATTTAAACCGATCATTTCTTTCAAATTGGCTTCTTTACTCAGGTTGGTGGAAAACAGGGTATGATTCACTGCCTTAATGATATTATTTGATACCCTCGATGCTCTTGTGACTGCTAGCTCAACCTATTTGATTCTCACATTCCAATCCATGAAGAGAATGCCTTTATGAGTTTCCTCAATCTTGAGTAGATTGGCTTTCCTTCCATATTCTATTTCTTGCCATTCGATGAACTCAGAGATTCTGGTGTTTCAATCGTTAGACTCAGATCTCTTGTCGATTGCTTTATTTGTTAGTTGGTCGTTAGTAGCCAGATAGGGACTAATGTGTGATGTCTTTTGGAAGAAATACTCTCGCTGTTTCACGAGAAGGGAATTTAATTCTAGTGCCTCTTTAATAAACTCCTTAGTAGTGGGAACATCCTGGTATCTTTCCATGACTTGCTGCATTTCTTGGAGTTGCATGTTTTTGGATTATATATCGGCTTCATGGCTTATTTTCAGGACCTCCATGTCTTACTGCAATTGTGTGATCTACTCATCTGCTTGCTTGTTTATGCTTGCTTTCTCTGCTTCGAGCTGTTGCTCAAGCCATGTAATCCTCTCCTCGTTTTCCCTTACCAAAGTAGAGACTTCAGTAGCCTTGTCCATGGTGTCTGATGCATATGCTCTTGTGAAGTATGATAGTCTAGTCAAATTCTCAGCTGGATTGAAAGGAATGTCCTTCCAAACAACGTCCATTGGCTCGTTTCTAGGTGGGAATTTGGGAGTTTCCACCCTTTTCCTTTTTCTCTTCCTTATTACTACAGGCTTGTGGAGAGGGCTATAGAACACATCAATTGGAGGTATTTCAGTTACTTTCAAAACAATTTCTAATGTGGGTAAAGCAGGGATAATTTTAGTAGGCTAGGACTTGTCGCTTGTTCCTCCATAGGCTTGGACTACTCACTGATAGACTTGGGCTCTATATCCTTATGAACATGTAGAGGAGTTTTATATTCCATTGTTTCTTGGGTATTTTTTGGTTTGGGAGTGCCTTGCAATTTTTGATTAAATTGATCCCACTCCTGCTCCAAACTACTGCCTTTGACCTCTGAACTGATTTCTATAGTCAGGGTGCTCATCACTTGTTTCTCAGCTGACTTCCTCCTAGACTCAATTGTGTTATTTATGTCTTGGGGTTTCCCTGTGTCTGGTGTCTTCTCAGTATTTACATGAGAATCTACTTGAGAACTAGGACCTTCACTATCAATAGTCACACTTGGTGTAGGCTGATCCTCAAGGTTTAACAAATGCATTGGGATCACTTCGAGCCTTTCATTTCTGAATTCCTAAAAGATTTGAAAATATTTAGGTTTCAAATTCACCCTTGCCCATTCGAACGCTTGTTCGAAGGATTTGGCCAACTGTAACAAGTCTTCAAAATCATTCTCCTCATGGTTGTATTGCTTGAACTTTACTGCAGTAGTGATATTATATGCCACCTTGTCTGGATCAAATTGCCTCTTAGGAAATATATGAAGCCTAAGGGCTTCCATGTGTGTTGACTCCTTAGTAGCATGAAAAAAAAATTCTAAAGCAAAGGAAGCGCAATTGATAGGAAAAGAGGGCCATAATGACTTCTTGCTATCTTTAAGAACTTTAGTCATGCCTTTTCCCATGGACTGGTAGGCAATCTCTCTTGCTAATAATTGATCAGAAACATACAAAGGAAGGACATGTGGATCAGCTGTGCTACCAAAAACCGTAATATAGGTGAACCATTCTTCAATGAAATATTTGCCAACAGTAAACAGGTCTGTTGTGGCTTCTTGGGAAAACCTGGGGGCTTTCTTATTGAAAATTATTTGATGTAGGGGCAACACAACAACATGAAATATCTTATAGAAGTGAGGTATATAATGTGATTCCCATATTTGTTTATGACTGAGATGGATTGGGTAGGGGCCTTGTAAGGTCCATTTCCAACCCATGATGAGAAATGTCATGAAAAAGTAGATGGAATCCATAATGTAGGAACTAAAATAGAACGGAGGGAGGTTATATGGAGAGGAGGCTCTCTTCTGTCAAAATTCTATAATGGTGGTGGCTAGGTTATCAAATAGGATGAAGGGACAATTCATAATGTGGAAATTAACATAGGCATCAATCAAAGGAATCCATTCTATGGAAAACTTAGTATTATTGGGTAGCCCATATAATCTACATAACATAGTTGTTGCATAGTTGTAGGGGTTTTCCAAAGAGGCTATAACATACATACCTAATTTTTCATATTTGAATTTGTTTTCCAACACTCTCCAACCCTGAATCAGCTTGAAGGGGTCTGGGTTCTTCTTTGCGAAGTTGGCCACAAATGTGTTGTTGTAGATATCCTGAGGGTCAGGTATGTGGTACATTTTCTTCAAGTCCTCTGCTCTGAATGACCCTATGAGCTCCATTCTTGAATTCTTGAATTGCCTATCTTCAATGATGAGGTTTGCGATGACCCATTTGATCATATTCGTGTATGGAAGGATTTTACCTCTTCCTCATATCCTATGAAGGAAAGAACAGGAAGAATCTTTGAATTGAAGTATTGAAGGCCTTGTTGAGTTAGCTATTGCTCTGGTGACAATGGTTTTAGGACGTTCATCCTCAAGCCTATTGTATATGACCTCTCAAGTTGTTGCGCCTCCGGTAGTGTCGCAAATTGTATCAGAGAAAATTAGAACCATCTCTATAAACTCAGATTCAACAATGGTCTGCTTGCTCTATTTCTGCATCACCTTCCTTAGTAACATGTATTTTGTAGCTTGCCTGAAATAGACAAGATATATCAGCATAGAAAGTATCGGGTAATTTAGAATGAAAGCTTCTCTGAAATGACTTTCGATCATGAGAAAGGTTTAATGAGATACTCAATGTTAACTATCCATAACTTGGAGAATGATTATCCTTCCTTAGGCCGCTAAATATTTATCAACCTGTCAATTAGTTCGTTTTTATATTAAAACGTAATTATTTCACACGTTTTACCACTCTTAATCGTACATCTCAATCTTAAAATGGATACAATATATCACTACCAGATACATAAAGTGAAATGCGATTGCAAACATCACAATATTGCATTTTTCAAATCACTATTGGACATTCTAATGGCATAGCTAAATTTCTTGCTAAGTTTGTGAAGTGTGAAATGTGATTGTGAAATGACAAGGTGCTATTTATCGAGCTATCATAGTGGGAGATTTGATCGCAGATCGCAATTTTTTGAATATGTTTTAGGATAGTCAAACAGAAAAGTATGATTTGTGATTTGCGATGTGGATTTCATCCTTAGTTCGTTTTGCAAGGTTTTTCCAGGTATTTTCTTAGAGTTAGGTATTATTATCCTAAGCCTAAAAATTTAAAAGGGTCCCCATTTATAACTCTAACCTTAGCTATTGTTCTTTATAAATGGGGGGGTTTTTTTGTAGTACAACAGGATTCAACAATGAAATATTAGTTTGTTCTGATAGCAAATTGGCCAGCATAACATTGTCTCATATTTTTGTTCTCCCATGGCTTTTTTATATCGAATTTTTTGAATCCATCTTCCATCTCTTGGTTCATGAATGACAATGACTCAAGAGTAGGAAAAAATGATTACAATTAGCGCTAAATATCTTCAGGGCGACTCGAATTTAGTTGTCCTGGACAGAGATCCTGTCTTGGAATGACCTCCGAGTGTGTGAAGTGGTCCCAAATTCGTTGAGTCATCCATTTTCTTAACCGTGGAGCCTTCAAAGAAAATGTTGCGTGTTACATGGCTATCAAAGAAATAGCCTTAGAGTCTTCAATTTTTAAACTTTATAAACATTAGAACTTAGGAGAAATTAATTTTTTTAACATCATGATGTCTTCAACTGGAAAAGCTTCATCTATGCATTATGATGGATGTATTTTAGCATCTTTTGGATTGTGAAAACATGTGTACGGTTTTATGGTGTTAAGACCATGCAATACCCTGCATCATATTTCCATTAACACATAACTGTTAGCGCATAAATAAACATAACAACATACTAGTTCTTACCTTGTTGTGCCAAGAATATTGCCTTGTAACTAAACATGTTCATGTCATCTATCAAGGGACTCCATTTCCCCTGACGAATCCATCCATAACTGGGAACTAGTAGTTATACCTGTCAAATACATGTCCATGAATATAGAGCATATCCACATAATTTTAGACAAATTAGGGTTAAGAAGAATTCCTGTATGCAAAGCACTCATTTGTTTGGAACTACAACTTCCAAACGTAGCCAAAGAAATTTTCACCCAATTCCTTCCTTTTAAATTTTCCTTACTACAATTGAGTCTTACTATGGACTATCACATCACCCAACTGTTAGTTATATAAACACATCAAATATTACCTTATCAAGCTAATACCAAGCATGTTTCCCTGCAACTTCTCACTCATGCCAGTTTCACATTCCAAAGATCATGACATCGTATATATTAATTTGAAATCAATCTTTACCAAGCCTAATAACCAAGAACTAATTAACTAACAATCATAAGACATAATGCTACAACTATCACCTACCTACACTCAAGTACATATTAGTTATCTCAACACATATGTATTAGTACAACCATCTTAAAACAAGATCATTCCTTCATGCAATCTTATAGATGCAAAGTCATATCATTCAATTAATAAAAATTCAAACAAAACATAAATGTACCATGTTAGGTAAATCAACTAGAAGAAATATAGATACCAATTACTCAAACAACAAATAGGTGACATAAGCAAGCTCATACCTCAATGTATCTTAGTGGAGGATACCTTATCGACATAATCAATATAGATTTGCACGATAGAAATTTAAAAAATTTAAACTCAAACATAAATAAGGTCATGATATCCATAACAGTAATTAGCTAACATGTTCATCATAAGCTCATAAACAACTGTCATTCATGCATAAAAATCACATCCGCATAGTCATTGTAGATTAGTATGACATAATATCACAATATATTAACGCATATCTGAATGTCATAGCCCTAATCATCTGCATAGGTCTATCCAAATTAGCATCATACATATAAAATCAAGATCTTTAATTCAATAACCCTAATCATCAACTTAAATATAAAAAAGAAAGCAACAAGTTACTACCATGCATGACTATTTGACGAACGTGCATATCACCACAATGATTCACTAGAATCTATCATACATGTAACTATGATAAAAATAGAATGAAAAGAATACAAGTTACCCTAATGCTTATAACAACAATTGACCACATAGCTACATCTAAACATACAAACCTATATTTCGATATGCTCTCACCCTGAAGTCTAGTGTTGCAACTTCATTTTCATGATTTGGATTTGCTGCTCTATCTCAGCGAAAACATTAGCATCATAACATACCAATAACTTCATGATGACCTAATTTCATACAATGACCTCACGATGGATCTCTGACCTAATATACATACATAACCATGACCATGACAATGCATGCACAACAACATATAGACATTGGCATGCATAATAGATGCATATACAACTGACATGCATTCATGAAAAACACATTCCAACATAAACATCATGAAATTACACATGAAAACAAAAATGTAACAATCACCATCACCATGCATACATAACAAGCACACAGATCTCATGTATGATGAACACATATGCAATCAACATGTGTGCATCACAAACACATTCTGCCCATCCAGTCCAATTGTTGATCCATGTTCTGATTGTTGGAAATAATACTGAGAGGGGGGGTGAATTAGTATTATCAAGTCACTTATTCTCTTTTTCAAACCCAGATCATAGACGCTACTTCAGTTAGATAAAACCACATATATACACAACTACAGAGAAGGAAACCCGCGTATGCAATGTAGACTTATAATTTAATTTATCTTACTGATGTTGATCATTAATCTGTGTATTAGAATCAAATAAATAGTAACCAGAAACAGTAAAGCAGCTCTGACGACAATCACACACACAAGAACACAAGATATAAGGTGGAAACCCAATGTGGGTGAACACCACCTGCTGCAATTCGTCTCTATCTTCTTTTAATTAGAAACTTCTTTTTACAATGTACTGGTGCAGTCCTTTACCAGTTCGCAGTCTGCAACCTGCAGAGAGCTACAACCCTCTCTTGTTCTCCAGCTTCTCCTGGAAGGGAGCTACAACCCCCTTAGCTCTTGCACTAGCCAAGATACTAGTACGTAGGTGCTGGCCTAAAGAAGGCTACAACCTTCTCTTTCTTCCAGGGACCACGTTTCATAAATTTTCAGACTGGATCCATGAACATCAATCAATCATCAAGAATTTCTGCATCAAACAATCTCCTTTTCACGAATTAGAACTGAATCAAGTAGATACTTCTCTGACAACTGTACCCAAAACACAGTAATAGTAACCACACACCAAATTCTGAACCCAGAACACTGCAACAATAAACAGAGGTAGCTAGATCACAACTCAAAAGACATACGCTATATCAATAACCTGAAACCTGCGTGCATACGCTTCTGTTTTTGGAGAAACCTGCGTATACGTTTTTTTTATTCACTGAACCAGCGTGTATACACGCCTTCGCTTCACTGAACCTGCGTACAGATTTATAAAGGATAATTCACTCTTTCAAATATTCAGACACTAATTAACCCAGATTATCAGATTTATAGATCAAGCATGCGCCACATATCACAGATCAAAATCATACAAAGATACTATCATTCAAGCCAAAAGATTATGACCCATCAATAGAACTTATCCTTCTTTGCGCTAAGGTTCCTCCTTCATTCAGATCTAGATTTGCACCATAACCCCAATCACCAATATTTCAGATCTCGCACTTAATAGATATTCGATTAATTCCGATGATCCTTTGCCAAATGATCTCCTTCCTCTTTTATAGTCTTAGGCCTTTCACAATACCACGGTCCAAAACCATAATAAAACAATACCATGGACCCAATACTTGGGATCAACACTTCTGACGAGATACCATGGTTCAAAACCATAGGTTCAAATACCAAGGACTAACTACCACAGACCAAAAGTAAGTTCTCCAACATATATGCACTTTTCCTTGCATGAAAGTGTGTGTATATGCATACGCGCCTTTCTAACTTCTAACCCGCGTGTATACGCGCCTTTTTCTAGGTGAACCTGCGTATATATCGTTTTCTTCATTCTGAAAGCCTGAACTGAGATATGGAACAGAGATCTATCACCAGAGAGAGTTGCCATCAAGGACAACACCATAGCTCCAAACTTGTGCCATAATGCCAACAATCACCCCCTTTGGACTTGATGGCAACCCCAAGATCCTCAAAGTCATTCTCCCCCTTTGTCATCAAGGGAAAAGGGTTGTGCTCCCTCTGAGTACATGCTGAAATCTCTGCCCTGCTGTGCTGACCATGCTCCCCATGACTGTAGGCAAGATCTGCAAAAAGATGTTCTTTAAGAAGAACCATGACTTATACATCATAAAAGACCTTCCTATCACCAAAAAGACTCAATACATACATCCATCACCCAACCAAGTGGGGATACATTTGAAATTTACATATGACAACCAAGACATTACATCTTTATCCCAGGCATAGTGGGGAAACCAAAATAGGCCGTTACATGACCTTGACACCATAAAAGAGATACATGACATAGAGACGAAATATATAGAGCAAGACTTATGAAAGTCACCAATAACTGATATTAGTAGCATCTGTCAATCACCATTCAGATCAGCAACCATGACTTCCTTTTGTTCTCCTTCTGCATTTGTTCTACCTGAAACCAACAATAGCTGTGAACTAGAACCGAAAGCTTCTAAGATAATGCCAACAATGCATCATTAGAAGTTTATCTGCTCCCCCTGAACCTGTGCCAGATGGTCTCTGTCAGACCCATATCAGACTATCTTCAACCAGAGCCTGTCCCTACTGATATCCATCAAGCCTCCATATACGCGACTGTCTCTGCACAAACCGGTGTATGTATGCGGATCCACCTTAGGCAACTCGCGTACACCCATTTTTCTCTGAAATAGACAAGTTTTAATAGCAAGATGATGCATCAAGTACTCCCAGCTTTTTTCTGAGGTATTCAAAAGTTTCCTTAGGTAGTGGTTTGGTGAGAATATCAGCAACTTGTTCCTTAGAGGGAACATACTCCAATTTGACCTTTTGTTCCAACACTTGTTCCCGGAGAAAATGATACTTGATCGGTATGTTCTTAGTCTTTGAATGCATGGTAGAATTCTTTGAGATACTGATAGCACTTGTATTATCACATAAGATGGAGATAGGTGGAGTACAAGTGATTTGAAAATCCTGCAAAGTTTGCATCATCCAAAGGAGTTGTGTGCAACAAGATGCGACAACCACATATTTTGCTTCAGCTGTAGATAGAGCAATCGAACTCTGTTTCTTGCTGAACCAAGATACTCATCTGGAACCCATAAAGAATGCACCACCACTTGTGCTCTTTCTGTCATCCATGCTTCCAGCCCAATCTCCATCTGTATAAGCATGAAGAGTGAGATATGTATCTCTAGGATACCATAAGCCATAGTTTTGAGTTCCTTGAAGATACTTGAAAATTCTCTTAACTACCTGAAGATGAGCTTCCATTGGATTTTCTTGAAATCTTCCAACTATTCCCATTGCATGCATGATTTCTGGTCGGGTACCTGTTAAATAAAGTAGACTTCCAATCATGGATCTATAGGTTGTTTGATGCACTGCTGCTAATTCATCATTTGCACTGAGGCTGCATCCTGTAACCATAGGGGTACATACTAGTTTTACATCTTCCATGCCATATTTCTTCAAGATCTGCTTGAGATACTTGGTTTGAGACAAAAAGATACTACCTTCATTTTGTTGGATTTTCAATCCAAGAAAATATGTCAGTTCTCCAAGCAAAGACATTTCGAATTCTTTCTGCATCACCAAGGCAAAGCTTTGACTCATAGCTTCTTCATTGCTGCCAAAGATAATATCATCTACATACACAACAAGTATTAGCAATTTGTCATTTTCAATTTTTATATAAAGGTTGCTATCTGCTGATCCTTTCGAAAAACCTTGTTGATGAAGATATTTTTCCAAACGGTAGTACCAAGCCCTTGGAGCCTGTTTAAGACCATAGAGATTCTTTTTTAGTCTGCATAAAAGATTAGGATCATTCCCAAGAATGAAACCATCTGGTTGCTCAATGTACACTTCTTCTTCTAAGTCTCCATTCAGAAAGGCTGATTTAAGTCCATTTGAAATAGTTTGAACTTTTGAAAGCTAGAGAGAGCAAGGAACATTTTGATGGCCTCAATTCTAGCAAGGGGAGCAAAGGTTTCTTCAATGTCTATTCCTTCTTGTTGAGCATACCCTTTATAGAAAAGTCTGGCCTTGTTCCTAATTACTTCCCGATTTTCATTCAACTTGTTTTTGAAGATCCATTTTGTCCCTATGACATTCTTATCTTTTGGTCTAGGAACCAACTCCCAAGTGTTATTCTTTTCGATCTGCTCAAGTTCTTCATCCATTGCCTTGACCCAGCATTCATCCTTGCATGCCTCTTTTACATTTTGTGGTTCAGTGGAGGAGAGCAAGGCCAAATATCTTGATGCTTCTACAATTGTTCTTCTTGTTTGTATACTTGCCTCTTTCTACCCCAAAATTTGAGATTCTGGATGATTCTTCTGAACGTACCTGGCTGGAGTCTTCTCTTATATTCTTATATGTTCTTCTGGTGCCCCTTGAGCTTCTTCTTCATCACATTTCTGATTTGATGTTGAAGGATAGTCCTCATCATCTTCGAAATCTTCGAAATTCACTTGCCTAGGAATGTTTCCTTCTTCATCAACCACTACATCAATGCTGTCAACAATTTTTCCAAGTCTTTTGTTGTAACACTTATATGCTTTGCTGTGAGGAGAATAACCAAGGAGAATGTCTTCATCTGCTCTAGGTTCAAACTTGCCAAGATTTTCATTATTATTTTTAATATAGCATTTGATTCTAAAAATTTTGAGATATTTTACCGAAGGAGTCTCACCATACCAGAGCTCATGAAGAGTTTGAGTGCTGTTCACCCGGACATTTGTCTTGTTGAGAATAACAACTGTAGCAAATGCGACTTCACCCCAGAAAGTTGCAAGAGTTCCAGACTCATTAAGCATTGCATTAGCCATTTGTTGAACCGTTCTGTTCATCCTTTTCACTACTCCATTTTGCTGAGGAGTCCTAGCTGTAGAGAATTCCCTTCTTATTCCATGTTCTTCACAAAAATCGGAAAATTCATTCGAGGTAAATTCTCCTCCTCGATCAGACCTGAGGCATTTGATTCTGAGATCTGATTCATTCTCCACCAAGGCTTTGAATGAGTTGAAATTTTCAAAGGATTCATCTTTGTGCTTTATAAGTCCTATCCAACACATCCTGGAATAGTCATCAATGAATAATATAAAGTATTCTTCTCCTAGAGGTGACCTTTTCCTAGTTGGACCACATACATCAGTATGGACAAGTTCAAGCGGCCTGCTGGCTGATCCTTCCTTTTCAGGGAAGTTAGTTCTGGTTTTCTTACCAAACTGACATGATTTGCATATTGTATTGTCTGGGATTCTGATGTCTGGAAGGCCAAGAACTGCTTGGTATTTGCATGCTTTCCTTATTTGTGAGAAACTAAGATGCCCCAATATTTTGTGCCATAGCCAGTGTTCATCATTCTTGCTCAGATAGCATCGATGTTGTCCTTCTTTGAATATGTATAAATTATTTGGAGTCCTTACGCCTTTGATCACTGTTTTTCCTGTATCAAGATCACGACCACTACATCCATTTGATCGAAATATTACCTCAGTACCTTGATCACACATCTGGCTGACACTTAATAGGTTATGCTTTAAGCCATCAACATACATGACATTTCCAGCTTTGACCCTTTCTTTCAACTGAACAGAACCTTTACCTTTTATGAGTGCAGGGGTGTCATTTCCAAAAGAAACCTTCTTCTCCTTCTCTAAGGCACTATATGATTGAAGTTTTTCTTTATCACCTGTCATATGTTTCAAACATCCACTGTCGATGTACCATTGATTTTCCTACCCTTCTGCATATAAGGCTATACCACATCTTTCTGGTTGGGGTTCTTTTATTCTCCATGATTTGGTACTTGAGGCTTGCTCCTTCTGAGTTGTCTGCCGAAACCTGCTCCTGCATTCAGAATCTTCATGACCGAAATTGTTACAAATAGAACATTCTATTTCATTTTCAAGAGCAGAGAAGTTGTTGTAAGTCCTTTTCATGATCCCAGTCATACTCCTCTGTTTATGAGCTTCTCTAGTCATGATTGTCTTATAGGAAACACATTGAGCTGCTTTGTGACCAAATTTATGACAAGAAAAACATTGGCCATTGAAGAAACTCCTGTGATTATCAAATCTACCAGCCAAATGATTGTAGTTCCTATTGACATCCATTCTTGAGGCAAATTGAGAATATTTTACCTGTGGCTAGTTGTAGCTTATGTTTGTCCTTAAAGTAGAGTGCCTCCGATTTACCTGGTGATTTCCATTGGGTCTTTGTTCACTTCTTCTTGCAGCATCAAGATAACTCTTGGAGGTAGATGATTTTTGCGCTTGAGTTGTTTCCTCATTATATCCCAGACCTATCTTGATTAGTGGAGAGCGCCGCACCTTGATAATATCATCTGATGTGTCAGATCCTTTAACAAATCTAAGATTAAGAGCCTTTTTTTTTTCAATCTCTTTTCTCAGTCCTACAATTTAACATTCTAACTTTTCATGATGTTTTTCCTTTTCATCAAGTTGGAATTGTAGAGTATCTATGAACACATTCTTCTCTTCTAAACAAATTTTGAGTCTAGAAATTTCTTCATAAAGACTTTCTTCATCTATAGCATCCACAAAATCATCATCTTCAAAAGCCATTAAAAGTTTATATCTATTACCTTGTTCATCTTTGTCACTATTTGAAAGTCCATCACTATCTTCATGAGTGTAATAGCTTTTCTTATTTTGATTCTGTTTCTTGTTCCATCTAACAGGTTCCTTACCCTTGTCAATCTTATCCTTATGAGGACATTTGGTAGCATAGTGACCTACTCTTCCATAAGCAAAGCATTTGAAAGGTAACTTACCTCTAAATCTTCCAGCACCTCGTTGAAGGTTATTGACAAAATTTGATTCTTCCTCTTCTTCTGACACGTGTCCTGACTCATAGTAATCTCCTTTGCCTGAAGCCTTGAAAGCAGCTTCTCTCATGTCTGATGGTCCTCCTTTCCTCATTTCATAAGCAGTCAGAATTCCGTGCAACTGTGACATGGTAAGGTTTCATAGATTCTCTTTTTCTTCTATTGCAGAAACTTTAGATTCAAACCTACGGGACAAAGATATTAGAACCTTTTCAACCACAACAACCTCTTTTATTTCTTCACCCAAATTTTTCATACAATTAAAAATCTCATCTACACGAAGGAAATAGTTAGCCAGACTTTCATGATTGTGCATTCTGAGATTTTCATACTGAATTCTGAGGGTTTGAAGTTTTGCTTGTTTTACCTGATCATCTCCTTCATAGCTCAGAACAATCTTGTCCCATATTTCTTTTGCGGATTTATACTACATAACCTTCATGAATTCTGATTGAGATAGACATCCTAATAGAGTATTGACAGCCTTTGCATTTGTTTCATATTTCTTCTTCTCAGCTGGATCTGTAGGAGTTGCTGATGGAAAAGTGTACCCTGTATCTATGATATCCCAGACTTCTGTACCAAGAGATTGCAGATAGGTTGTGACTCTTACCTTCCAATAGACGAAGTTGGTCCCATAAAAAACTGGTGGCCTGATAGATGTTTCTCTCTCGTAGTTGTTCATGATGATGGATCTTCCCTTCAAGAGATCAAGCTTCTTCAGAAGGACCTGCTCTGATACCAATTGTTGGAAATAATACTGAGAGGGGGGCTGAATTAGTATTATCAAGTCACTTATTCTCTTTTTCAAACCTAGATCATATACGCTACTTCAGTTAGATAAAACCGCGTATATACGCAACTACAGAGAAGGAAACCCACGTATGCAATGAAAACTTATAATTTAATTTATCTTACTGATGTTGATCATTAATTTGTGTATTAGAATCAAATAAATAGTAACCAAAAATATTGAAGCAGCTCTGAAGAAAATCACACACACAAGAACACAAGATATAAGGTGGAAACCCAATGTGGGTTAAAACCACCTACTGTAATTCATCTCTATCTTCTTTTAATTAGAAACTTCTTTTTACAATGTACTGGTGCAGTCCTTTACCAGTACGCAGGCTGCAACCTGTAGAGAGCTACAACCCTCTCTCGTTCTCCAGCTTCTCCTGGAAGGGAGCTACAACCCCCTTAGCTCTTGCACTAGCCAAGATACTAGTATGTAGGTGCTGGCCTACAGAAAGCTACAACCTTCTCTTTCTTCCAGGGACCATGTTTCATAAATTTTCAGATTGGATCCATGAACATCAATCAATCATCAAGAATTTCTGCATCAAACAATCTCCTTTTCACCAATTAGAACTGAATAAAGTAGATGCTTCTCTGACAGCTATACCCAAAACACAGTAACAGTAACCACACACCAAATTCTGAACCTAGAACACTGCAACAATAAACAGAGGCAGCTAGATCATAACTCAAAAGATATATGCTACTTCAATAACCTGAAACCTGCGTGCATACGCTTCTGTGTTTGGAGAAACCTGCATATACACTGTTTTTATTCACTAAACCAGCGTGTATACGCGCCTTCGCTTCACTGAACCTGCATATAGATCTATAAAGGATAATTCACTCTTTCAAATATTCAGGCACTAATTAACCTAGATTATCATATTTATAGATCAAGCATGCGTGACATATCACAGATCAAAATCATACAAGGATACTATCATTCAAGCCAAAAGATTATGACCCATTAATAGAACTTATCCTTCTTTGCGCTAAGGTTCCTCCTTCATTCAGATCCAGATCTGTACGATAACCCTAATCACCAATATTTCAAATCTAGCACTTAATAGATATTTGATTAATTCCGATGATCCTTTGCCAAAAGATCTCCTTCCTCTTTTATAGTCTTAGGCCTTTCACAATACCACGGTCCAAAACCATAATAAAACAATACCATGGACCTAATACTTGGGATCAACACTTCTGACGAGATATCATGGTCCAAAACCATAGGTTCAAATACCAAGGACTAACTACCACAGACCAAAAGTAAGTTCTCCAACAAATACGTGCTTTTCCTTGCATGAAAGTGCGTGTATACGCATACGCGCCTTTCTAACGTCTAACCCATGTGTATACATGCATTTATCTAGGTGAACCTGTGTATATATCTTTTTCTTCATTCTGAAAGCCTGAACTGAGATCTGGAATAGAGATCTGTCACCAGAGAGAGTTGCCATCAAGGACAACACCATAGCTCCAAACTTGTGCCATAATGCCAACACTGATACTACTCTATACAACCCTCCTCCCACATTTACCTAAGTTAAATAGCATGTTGGGGTAAACATGTGATGAGAGTATACTACAATTTTATTCAAGTCCCCATGTACAGTTAAGGAAGTGTAACTGATAGAACACAGACAACTTGACCTTCTACACTTGGAACAAAACCCCTAGGAGCCATCCATCCAATCCAGGTGACTGGACCCTATGACAAACTAACATTTCACTACCCTAGAGCCTCGGTTTCTTGCATTACATGCACATTCATGTGACCAAGGCCCTCCATTTTCTCTCAAAACATGGACATGCAAGTGATTGAGGTCCTTTTCAGCTATTTTTGAGCCTGCAACCCTAGCTTCTATGCCAATTTTTAAGGGCCAGGACTTAAGCCACTACACAAAACTCCATGAAACTTTCAAGAATGAAAAGTAAGATAAAAAAAGTGATTCAAATGAAAATACTTAACAACTTGGTAGGACCCCTACTAGCCGTGACACGGATTTCATCGGACATGTCAGGAATTTTCATTCTACGGGTCATGAAAACATATATGAGCATATGGCTCTAATACTTATCTAAGAATTGCTAAGAAGCATTGATGCCTTATCACATTAGTCATTATCATTTATTAGGTCATATATTAATTGTACATTCATTTACAAATAAAAACATGATAAGAGCCATACATCATCATTGTCATAAAACATGCTCATAACCAACATATAATGAACATAAATAACAAGGATACATAAACCATAAATCCCTCATACAAACCAATACATTTCCTCATAAAATACTAAGATTCTTGACTTCCATGTACCACCCGATCATAGATTGGATGAACCAAATATTTCTTTTGGTCAATCACCCTCATGCCATATTCTAAGCATGAATGTGGGACTCATAACCAAAATCAACCAAGGATTCCCAAGTCTACACCACCTCACCCTCAACAATAGAACTAGGCTTTACAACAATCCCCACCAGATCACTAGGCCACAAACAATAAACATACAATACCAGGCTTTACCACAATCCTCCGTGGATCACTAGGCCAAAAACAAACATGGATGCCACCGGATCTCTCCACCTACAATGTGAGGGATTTGTCTGTTGCAACCTCTTATCTCTACCGTGTATCTCGCCATTACTGGTCAATAGATTCCTAGGCCTACGAGGTCTCCACCCTCTATGATTTACTATGTATCCCATCCCAAGATTCCTAGGCCCAATCAATGGTACTCACCAATGATATTTGCCGTGTATCCTTCCATTCACCGTCAAGGAATTTCTAGGCTCAAGCGAGGTGTCCACATTTAGGATTTACCATGTATCCCATCTCAGGATTCCTATGCCTTGTGAATAATCCTAGGATCACCCCACTCATCTTCAAGTCCATCCGATAATCCATCTCAGCCACATACAAAAGAACCCACCACACCATGGCTATCCATAACTCTCAAGGCTAGGTTGAAAAAAACTCACACCTGGAAAAACCCATGTCCGTGACAACAAGAGAACTAAGAACACACATGCATAACCATGCATGCTAAATCTATCAAGGAAATCACACATGAAAATGAACACTTGCAAATAACCCCGTTGCAACTGCTAAATCTGGCTCTTCCTTGCTTGATCTTTGCTTCCTCTTTCCTTCATTTCTTTTCTTGATCCAGTGCTGAAGTGTTCCAAGAAAACTTTAAGTGTCCAAGAGTATGATAGAGAGAATAAAGAGAGATTCAAAATTGAACTTACAAAAGGTCTATGAACTATTCCTTAGAAGCCTTTTTATTAGTGAGGCCTCTATTTTCTTCTTTTCAATTATTTTCCTTCGTTTTCCTTCTCATGTGCAACCTTTCACCTTTCACCTTGCTTTTCTCCTATTTTCCATTATTTTCATAAATAAAATGCTAATTAATTCCTCTATCCTTTCCAAAGCCTTTTCCATTTCCTTTGCCAATATCCTTAACCAAAATAAATGAAATGAACACCCACACTAGGATGCCTTGCCCAACATTCAGCTTGGAATATGTGTCCCATGACCTTGGTCTTATATTTTTTTACAAGAATTTTTAACCAAGGCGGTTACAATTGACTTAGGAAGTGTAACTTGAACATCTACATCTTCATGCAAATATGCTCCTAAGATGGGCTCAATGATCTTCTCAATTTCTGGCTACTAATTGGAGTCAAATTCAAACTCAAATAGAGGATTATTGTGAACAAAAATTGGTTCAAAAAGATGTCTTTTCTACTATAACTCTTCTTACTAGAATTTATATTTGAGTTGCAAAAATTCAATCTTGTATTTTGCATTTTTTAGACATAATCTAATATCAATCAGAATGCTTATGCTGATTTTTATTTTATCCTCAAAATTTCAAATCATCACATTGATTTGTAATTCTAATACTCTATCATCCATTATTCAACAATTCAAATTCTTGGTTCCAAATGTACTCCCAAAACCGAATAATGGAATGCTAGATTTGCTAAAAAATGACTCTTTGAATGTTACATGAGGTTCAAATGTTGAAACTAGATTGAAGAAAATGTAGCTGTGGTCCTAGAAACAAATATCAAGAATAAAAGTTAGTTGCATATATGCCACAAAATCTGTAAGAAACATATTTGAAAATTCTTGTAAACTTTGAATGTTTTTATTAACTTTTTCCTTCACATTCCAGTTGTATATTCCATTTGGATGTAGAATACAAAAACAAATTTGAAAAAGTGATGCTTATAATAAACCTAAAAATCATGGAACAGTGGAATCACGCAGTTAAATACTGGTATAAATAACTAAGCTCTACCAACACTTATATAGTTAACAAATTGACTTCTCACTGCTCAATGCACATAATTCAAATTGTTCAATGCACATACCATGCATAAAGGTTGATATTATAGGCTAAAAACATATATTGAATAGTGATACCTGAACAAAAATTCATGGTAGTGAATGGATCTTCATTGGAGAAAAATAAAATAATTTGCTTGGGAGAATTCAATATAGACAATTCACTACTCATGGCATAGGAGAAGAAAGCACGAGCCCATATGGGAGTTGAGAGTTGTGTGAACCAACAAATGCATTTAGGTTTCATTTAGGGTGAACCAATACCTATTGGAGTGATATCACTAATGCCATGTTCTGAGAAAAGTTCATTTGGGTGATAGAGAAATATAACATGCTCCGTCAAGTCACATCCATTAAGTAGAAGGAATATGCTCTCTCTCCTATAGGCCGTTCATCTCCTACATCTGTGGTTCCAACAAGTGGTGATTAAATCCCCATGAAGATTGAGTATTGTGTGAATTCCAAGGTTGTAATACTCTCATTCACTATAATCAATGTAATATATGCATGCACTAGCGTGAAGGAGAAAACTCTTTGATTTGGTAGCTGAAGAACTTTAGGTGCTACTAGTTTTGGGGCAGATGGGAAATCTCCCAACTCTAGTAACAACTATGCAAACCCATATCAATGATTCCACTTACAACTTTTTCTTGGAGGCTATGTGGTCCTAACCATGAATGATTAGTGTGAAATTAAAATAATTGTCAAATTGTTCTTTCCAAAAATAAGGAATAACTTTCTGTCACTTTGTGGCAGGGTAGAATGTACCACCAAAGCATAGTCTCGATATTCAAATTGTTAGGGGAACTAGCTTGTCAAGTCTGTTGAAATTCTTGTTACAACTATTGAACGATGCGTAATGTAGAGGTGAAGGTGCTTCATTTTCATGTCCATGGAGGAATAAATACCACAAAACATGATTCAAAAATTAGGGGAGTCGATTCAGTGTAAGAATATCACGTTGTCTAGGTTCTTTTGAGTGTTGAACATATTAGCGAATGGAACAAAGTCTAGTCAAAAATAAAATGCATAGGCTAGACATGGAATAAAATAAGAGAATATCATAACATTAAGCAGATTTAACATGCTACTAAGTGAATAAAGGTTCAAGAAGAGGAACATGCCAGATATTAGAGGTGTTTATGAACATCGAGTAATGGCAGGACTACAAAGAACATTATGGTAGGACCATCCAATGAGGCACAATTAAATATTGTGCAACTGTTCAACACCAAGAATAATCGTATGGAGACATTGGGTGAGGGACGTTTTTGATAGGTAGAGGGGTTAACAAGAAGGGTAGGAATCCACTTGGTCTGATACCATGTTAAACGCACACAAAAATAGATAGGCCAATTAAGATACCTCATGATACTCATTTTATTCACAATGATATGTATTTATATAATGTCTGATGGCCCTTGGACTTCACATTCTAAGTGATCTCTTAGACTCCAATGATCTTTGTCATTCCACACCATAACTTGTAGTGGATTAAGTGTCCAACAAACGTAACCTATAAATAGAAATTTGCTAACTTGAGGACCTAGTGCGAGCAAGTTTGCAGACATGAGAGAATCACCGGATAAGTGTCGGACGATAATAACCCATTTTTTTACTTTAGAGATTAAATTTATAAATTATATGTATATTGGCATAAAAATGTAAGACTTATTTAGGATATCATATCAATACAAGCATTAGAGTAGACCTAGGTGATAGGGGAGGAGAGAATGTGGATTTCCTTACTCAAGTTCCAATGGGGGAATGTTAAGGTAAGCTTGAATGAGTGAAAATGTCAAATTTGTTAGGTCCATAATCGAGATTTCAGGAACATGGTTTTGGTGGCACGTGGTATTAAATCCCATTGATTAGATGTGATGAAGTTGTTAAAAGGCTCATATATTTTTTATTGCAATATGTTGAAGTTGAACAAAGCGTTGAAGTTTCCATGTCCAACATTAGTTGACATGGTTTCTTTTGACTCATGGCATGTATGTGTTTAAGCCATAAGATAATAAAAAATCTATTTTTAGGATGGATTTTCCTTGGTTGTTGTTTTCTAGAATAAATTATGGTTTGCATGGTTTATGTGTATTCTTCTTATGTATTTTTATAACCATTATTTATCTTGCATTATTTTTATATCCTACAACTGGTATCAAATCTAGATTTGAGTGTGGATGGCCTAGTAGAGTATGTGTGTAGGAGGTTTATTTTAAGCCCAAGATCAAAGCTAGAGAAATATGAAAAGAGATGAGGTCCGCAAGGAAGAGATGGCCTAAAGGGTCAGAACCACTTGATCAATTATTTCCCATTAATATATTTAGACCCCTAAGGTGTGTAGATCTAAATTATGGAAACACAATAGATTATTAGTGTGAGAGTTGTAAAAGGAAGATAAAGAAGTGGTTGTGAAAGATATTTTTGATCAGATTGAGGGTGGATTTGATAATTCCTCCAAAGACACATGAAAAGAAGGTAATTCTTTATTGTTTCTCATAGAGGCTATACTAATTTTTCACCAGGAACATGGGAAATCAGTTTGTGAATTTGTGCATATATGTTGTAGGGTGTTACTATTAGTCATGGAAACTAAGAGGGTTTGAAGAGACGTTGGATGAGACTTATTGGAAGGAAATTTATTCATTGAATTTGAATTATTGAATCTAGTATAAGAAGAAAGAAAGGATAAAGACTGATTTAGAAGTGAAAAGATAATGAAAATTATGTGTCAAGGTGGACATGCATTGCAAAAAGAATGCATAGAGCAGTCAAAAGCTCTAAATGTTTTCATAAGTGTTGCAAAATGTGAAATCTTCATGGAAGAGATATTTCTCATGGTGTTGAGTATTGTTTATTGTATTTAATACTGTTATTTTTTACATTTGGTGAACTGAATGTGAAGGAGTTCATGGAAAGGGCCAGCACATGTGTTATTCACATATTGTATTGTGTTGCGTGGATAGTATGCGAGATGTATTAGGTGCATGTAGGAGAAGGTAATTGATGAAGGGACTTAAAGCTCACTAGATCTAATTCGAAGCATGTGATAACCTATTTGATCTCCTCGATGATGAAAATAGTAGCACTACCTTGTAGCTTGACTTCATCCCTGAAGAGAAGTTGATAGTTGAAAGGCCCCTCAACTTTCTCAAAAGGCATTATAAATAATATGAGTGTTGGAATAGTATGGATGAGGCTAAGAGGTTGGGAGAAAAGGTGTTGGCCATGATATGAGCATAGAAAAATGGTTAAGGTGTGGTTCTATATGGTCCTAATATGAAATACACATCTATCATTTTTCTCTTTTTAGAGGCCCTAATAGCTATTAAGGGAGGCATGCAAGTAGTAATTTTTGAGGCATGTGGTGAGAAAATTCAAGGAAGTTTTAGAGACAGTTTGAGGTTGTGAGAGATAGTAGAAATAAAGAAGCCAAAGAAGAAGAAAAGGGATTAATATGCATGGGAAGGAACACCAACCATAGCAGCAACTCCTCATTGAGGATTAGTAGATTGAAGTCCTCATTTGTATCAAAATCATTGGGGTAGTTGACCTAGATTAAAATTGTGGTGCTAGACCGTGAGAGACAAATCTGGATGGAGCCAGAGTCCATTGAAGAGGATAAATGAGTGTTTGTGAGTTTTCACTTTCCATGAAAAAGGATAATTATGCCCACTAAAGAACAAATGTGGTTGGTGAGGCAAAAATGAGATTTAAAGGTTAGATCAAGGTGAAAAGTTCATATTAATCATAGTTTGCTTCATATTGTGAATTCAAAATGTTAAATGGTGAATTGCATTACACGCTGAAGAGAGAGATAAAGTAAGAGAGGTTGCATAGCTACATGGACAAGAAAACATAGATGGATTTAGTAATTTTGAGGTTTGGTGAAGGAGCCAATGTGTTATAGATAGTCACAATTGTGTATGAACACCCTAAATGTTTTTAGTCTAAATTGTAAGTTCTGGTTTTAAGGAGGTTATATTCCTCACGGTTATTGTAAGATTTTTTTCTTGAGCATACATTCAGCATAGTAGCACATGATGTCTCAATTTGTTGAATGAACCATTTGAATAGGTAGGAGGTGGCATGTGTAGTCCTACACTGACACATGGAGTTATGGATGATCAAATTATGGAAGGAACTACTTGAATAACTACGAGAATGAAAAGTGTATTTGTATACTAGCTGGCTTGAGGGGGAAATGTGAGATCTCAGGATGTGAAACTCTAAACCTGACTCGTTGTTGGTAGTTTTCCAATTTCATATTTTGTTAACTCATAGTTTTCTAATGGTATTCTTATGTAGCATCCTATTTAAAGGCCCAAAAAATTCCTGGTAATTTTCGTGTGGACCAAGAATAACCATTTAACTTGTTTTTCTAATTTTAGATTAAAATTTTTATGTCTAAAGTTTATTGTTTATGTGTGTGTGATATATTTGTGTGCTTCTCTATTATTATTATATTTTTAACAAAACAATTAAAAAATAACTCTTTTTAAGTCGCATGAAATTCTTTATTATTAAAGTTTTGATAGTTATTATGGATTAAGTTATTTAATTTATATGACTCTCCTAATGTTCTTTGTGATACACCAAAAAAATTGTTAAACCATTATGTATCAAACATGAAAACAAAAAAAATGTTAAGCCATGATATATCATTCCCGCACGAAGTACCTTGTAATTTGCCATGATGAGGGAAGATATTTACATTCGTGCTTGCCAAATCAATGGGGTATTGGCCCTTTACCATCAACGCTGGCTATCCAGTGGAATTATTTGATTATTATTGTGCCGAGAGGCACATTCTACAACCCATTATGGGGTAGATGTTCTTTGATCATTATTGCACTGAGAGGCGCATTCTAAAACGTAGTATGGGAAGATGTGTAAGTCTGTCCATTTGGCTGAAAGTTCACTAATGTCAGCCAAAATAAAAATAAAATAAAAAACTAAAAAAAAAAATCTAGATAATGTTGGCTTAAACAATAACTTATATAACCATATAAATAAACAATTAAAAATTCATTAACAGAACAAAATTCATTCTATAGTCATGGCACCAGCTCAAGTGGTGTTAACATGGAAAATAAGCTATGATATAATGGTTGTGCAACCAGAAGTAATGGGTTAGCTGGAAGTAATATATATATATATATATATATATATATATATATATATATATATATATATATATAGATATATATATATATATATATATTAGTGGTCAAATTCCTATTTGCATAAGGAAAACAAATATTCACACCACATTGCAGCATTGCAACAATATTATTACATAAAGTTTCCAAGTTTATTTGTTGGGTTAGATGGAAGTGATATATATATATCTATATCTATATATATATATATATATATATATATATATATATATATATATATATATATATATATAGACACATATCTATACATATATATATACATATATAGTAGTGATAAAATTCCTATTTGCATAAGGAAAACAAATATTCACACCACATTGCAGCATTGCAACAAGTTTCTAAGTTTATTTGTTGGGGCTATTCTAGGGTAGATCCCGTGTAAACATGTAAACATAAACATAAACATAAATTTAATATGTAAAGTTTAA
This sequence comes from Pinus tabuliformis, assembly GCA_031772625.1. Taxonomy (NCBI): domain Eukaryota; kingdom Viridiplantae; phylum Streptophyta; class Pinopsida; order Pinales; family Pinaceae; genus Pinus; species Pinus tabuliformis. Next base: position 1,066,678,482 of record CM062811.1, read on the forward strand.
CATTTAATGTTTTTTAATCTCGATCCTATTTAACAATCAATCTAATTATTATTATTATGTATAAACACAATATACAAAAAACAATATGGTAAATAAATATAAATATAAATAAACCAGAGGTATGGTAAATAAATAAAACATATTTTTATAACTCCAGAAGTATGGTAAATAAATAAAATATAAATAAGGTATGGTAAATAAATAAAAACTCTTTTTATAATTACTCCATAAGCCTCTTGATATTTACAAAAACTCAAAAAATAAGTTTTATTTAGGTGAAGTCTATGGGCAAAATACCATGGGACAAATTATTATTAATATCATGGGAAAAATACCATATTTATAAAAGAGGTATGGTAAATAAATAAAAATATATCAAATAGGATTAGAAACTGTTGGGTTGTGTTATATTCTTTCCACAACTAGCCCACGTAGTTAACTAGGGGGTTAGAAGGGTGGTGGATCCCCCCCTTCATTGTGTCGATTGTGTAGCTGGGGGAATCACAAGGGGTTTGAGGTGTGTAGATAATCCCACTCTATGGGGCCTGGGGCATTGATTTTGGACTCTATATTAGGTTTGGTGGACCTACCTATTGTTTTGTGCATGATTTTTCACACATGGTTTTGGACGTGATGGTTTTCAGTCCATGGTTTTAAACCTGATGGTTTTCGGTCGATGGTTTTGGACGCAATGGTTTTGGTCCATGGTATTGGATGCTTCAGAATGTATAAATATGTATTGTAACATTGAAAGGAATAATGAAAAATCAAGTTGGTAGTCCCGGTTTTGGGATCCAGGGGAAAATCTTTGTGTATATGTGTTTTATATGTTATGCTCTCGCATTGTTTATTTTTTGTGTTTTAGAATTCGTATGCAGGTAATTTCTATACAGGGTTAAAACCTACATTTTGTATTAGAGTTTTTTTTGCTTCAAGGGGACGCCTTTGTTGCTGAGGGGTTTTGCTCGAGCCTGTGGTAGACCCTGTTCAGTGGGAGATCTGCGAGATCGATTCTAGTGGTGAAAGAAGATGGCGAGCAGTGGAAAGATAGAGATCGAGAAATTTAATGGTCAGAGTTTTGAGTTGTGGAAGCTCAAGTTGGAGGATTTGTTGGTGGATAACGATTAGTGGATTGTGGTAGATCTGGGTACTAAAGCAACAAGAGTGTGGGATGAATAATGGAAGAAGTTGGATTAGAAGGCAAAGAGCACAATACGATTGCGTGTCTCAAATTCAATATTGTTGAATGTATCATGGGAAGCTACATCGAAGGCTTTGTGGGACAAATTAGGGACTTTGTACCAATCTAAATCTCTGGTGAATAAATTGTTCCTATGGAAAAAGATGTATAACCTGAGGATGAAAGATGGAGACTGAGTGACAAAGCATCTGAACGCATTTAATATTGTGGTAAGTCAGTTATCAACTGTTGATATTAAAATTTCGGATGAAGATAAGTGCATTAGTTTGTTGTGTTCTCTACCAGATTCATGGTATAGTCTGGTTATTGTAATAGGTAGCAATGAAACTGCCTTGCAATTTGATGAAATAGTCTCATCCTTGCTGATGGAGGAAATGAGATGGAAAATATGGAGAGCTAGAATGGTGATGCCTTGCCTGTATGAGGATGATCCCAAAACAGAATAAAAAATAAGTCATCAAGTGGGAGATCTAAATCTCCAGGAAAACTTGTGAAGGCGGCGTGCTGGAAATGCGAAAAGGAAGGGCACTACAAAATGGACTGTAAATCTAAAGCTCTTGATAAAGGAAAGGGATCTAATGATGCTCCTTCTCCGGAGGCGAAAACCACCTTAGATGAAGGTGGGGATGTGTACTTGGCTTCTTCAAGTACACATGTAGATCATGAGGCATGGTTGATTAACTCAGGAGGATCCTTTCTCTTCATTCCCCATAGAGAGTGGTTTTGCAAGTAAGCGAAATATGATGGTGGTGATGTCTTCTTGGGGGATGACAGGAAGGCTAGAATAGTTGGTCTTGGAAAAGTAAAGTTGAAGTTGGAAGGTGGAAGGGTTAGAACACTTCCGGGTGTTCTGCATATTCTTGCATTAGCCAGAAATCTGATTTCTGTAAGCAAGCTAGATGATGTAGGTGTAAAAATAATGTTCGAGAAGCACACCTGCAAGATGGTTCGGGGGACACTGGTATTAATGCGGGGAGTTCAAATTGGAACTCTGTACAAGCTTCAAGGTAGCATTGTTGTTGATGGGTGCAACAGTTCCATGGTTCCTTAAAGTGGAGCAGAAAATCTAGTGGTCTTTGGAGAGAAGACCATGTTGTGGTATCAAAGGCTTGGACATATTGGAGAGAAGGCCCTTCGAAAACTTCATGGTAAAGGTATGGTAGAAGGTATGAGTAATCGCTCTCTGGATTTTGATTTCTGTGAAAATTGTGTATATGGGAAGCAGAATCGGGTGAGTTTCCCCTCTGGTGGTAAGAGGGTGAAATAGATATTAAAGCTTGTCCACAGTGATGTGTTTCGGTAAATTTGTGTACTATGTATCATTTACAAATGAATTCTCAAGGAATACATGGATATATTTCCTTAAGAAGAAATCTGAAGTCTTTGATAGGTTTAAAGAATTTAAGGCTCTGGTGGAAAACCAGACAGAGAAGAAGGTAAAGGTGTTGAGGACAAATAACAATGGAGAATTTTGCAGTAAGGAATTTGAAGAATTCTATAAGAAGTGTGGTATAGCATGGCAAAAGTCTACTCCATATACACCTCAACAAAATGGAGTTGCAGAAATAATGAACAAGACGTTGATGGAAAGTGCAAGAAGCATGCTTAATGGTGTCGGGTTAGGATAGGAATTCTGGGAGGGAGGTGGTGGAGACAACATGTTACATGGTCAATAGATCACCTTCATCAGCGCTGGAGGATAGGACTCCACAAGAGGTATGGAATAGTAAGAAACCCTCTCGTTCACATCTGAGGGTGTTTGGATGTGATGCATATGTACATGTTCCAAAGGGGAAATGAACTAAGCTGGATAGTAAATATAAAAAGTGCATATTTATTGGGTATAAGGATGCTTTAAAGGGTTATAAGCTTTGGAACCCAGTAACAAGGAAGGTTGTGTACAACCGAGATGTGGTGTTTAGAGAGGTGAAAGATGTTTAAACATGAACTCCAACCAAAGGAACCTGAGGAGGTAGAGTTTGAGCTAAAGGAGGAAGAATTAGACTCTACAGGAGAGGAGGAATCGGAAGATGAAGAGTCACAAACTCCGGGTGTGAGAAGATCAGTTCAAGGAAGAAGGTAGCCAGAAAGGTATAGTCCATCTACTTTTTGTTCAAATTTTGCTTTATCTATTATTGATGATGATCCCAGAACTATGAAGGAAGCAGTAGATTCAGAGGATGGAAAACTCTAGAAAGAGGCCATGGTTGATGAAATGGCATCTTTGCATAAAAATGAGGCTTGGAATCTGGTGGAGTTGTCACCTAGAAGGAAACCCATTGGCAACAAATGGGTGTTCAAGAAAAAGACAAATGCAGAAGGAAAGGTGGAGAAATACGAAGCTTGTTTGGTAGCAAAAGGTTATTCCCAAGTGCTGGGAACTGATTTTGGTGATATTTTTTCTCCTGTTGCTAAGGTAGCTTTTATTAAATTACTTTGATCTGTTGCTGCTGCTTTTGATTTTGAGGTAGAACAGATGGATGAGAAGACAACTTTTCTTCGCAGGGATCTAGAAGAGGAGATCTACATGAAGCAACCTGAAGGCTTTGCGGTGAAGGGTAATAAAGAACTGGTATCAAAGTTAAAGAAGTCTCTGTATGGGTTAAAACAGCCACCAAGGATGTGGTATCAAAAATTTCATACATTTATACAGGGACCTGGCTTCACCAGAAACAATGCAGATCACTGTTTGAATTTTAAATTAATTTGTGACCATGTTATTTATCTAGCCTTGTATGTGGATGATATGTTGCTAGTTGGAAACAACAAAGAAATTATCCAAGATTTGAAGACCCATTTGTCCTCCAAATTCGACATAAAAGATCTTGGTGTTGCAAACTATATTTTGGGCATGGAAATTAAAAGAGATCAGACAAAGAGGAAGCTCTAGTTAAACCAGAGGAAGTATGGCAGGTCAATATTGCAGAGGTTTAATATGCAGGATAGTAAACCGATGAAGGTTCCTTCTCCTATAGGTGTAAAGTTATCTGATGAATAGTGTCGCAAGACACAAGAAGAGGAAGAGGACATGTCTCATGTTCCATATGCAAGTGCAGTTGGTAGCCTGATGTATGTAATGGTCTGTACTAGACCAGACATTTCATATGCAGTGGGAGTATTGAGTAGGTTTATGTCAAAACTAGGGAAGGAGCACTAGATAGCAGTGAAGTGGGTTTTCAAGTATTTACGTTGCACTAGTGATTATGGTTTGTGCTACCAAGGAAGACTAGGATTGGATAGAGTGTTGGATATTCATCGCTTTGTTGATGTAGATTGGGCTAGAGATTTGGATCAGAGAAGATCTACAAGTGGGTATGTGTTTAACCTTTTTGGAGGTGTAGTCAGTTGGATGAGTAAGAAATAATCTATAGTGGCACTATGAACTATAGGGGTAGAATACATGGCAGCCACTCATGCAAGCAAGGAAGCAGTTTGATTGCAGAGATTGTGTTCAAGTATGGGGTTAGTATAGGGAGCTATAAGGATAAACTGTGACAACCAAAGTGCAATTTTCTTAGCAAAGAACCATGGATATCATTCAAAGACAAAGCACATTGATGTTCAGTATCACTTTGTGAGGGATATGATAGAAGACGAAAAGGTGTTGCTGATAAAGGTGGACACTTTGAAGAATACTGTAGATGCATTGACAAAATCTGTGAGCTCTGAGAAGTTATCTTGGTGTAGAGAAACAATGGGCATTGCAGGGCTAGATAAATGACTAAGCTCTCTTGTGGCCCTTTATGGAAAAAAACAACAAGTGGGAGAATGTTGGGATGTGTTATATTCTTTCCACAACTAGCCCATGTAGTTAACCGGGGGGTTAGAAGGGGGTGGAGCCCCCCCTACCCCCTTCATTGTGCCGATTGCATAGTGGGGGGAGTCACAAGGGGTTTGAGGGGTGCAGGTAACCCCATTCTATGGGGTCAAGGGTGCTGTTTTTGGACTCTATATTAGGTTGGGTGGACCTACCTATGGATTTGTGCATGATTTTTCGCACATGGTTTTGGATGCAATGGTTTTCAATCCATGGTTTTGGATGTGTTGTACCTCTAAGATAGTAGTAGGTTAGGCTACCAATGCCAGAGCATCTAAAATAATTGTTTTGGGGGTTTTTGGTTTTAATTTAGGAAGACCAATGAATGAACACAGATGTAGAATTGAAGTAAGTAATCCTTTGTGTTATATTAATACTTCAGCAAAGGGCTGCGATAAAGCATTACACAATGATATAGATCAAAAATAGTGGTGAGTAGAAGACACCAAAAAATATTATTATCACAATTTCCAGACTGCAAAATAGAGCAGTCATAAGTTGGAAAACCTTCTGAACTACATTCAAAAGATTCAATGCAGTATACTTAAGCTTACATAAGATGCTTATGATTTATTGATTAGAGGGGATGAGCTACACAAACAGTTGCATTAATCCAATCTCTTGATAGATTATCACTTTGGGAGCTTATAGGAATCAATTGAAACTCTAATTGTCCCTACCTAGATATCTCTATAAGTCATAAACATATGAAGAAAAACATAATGATTGAAAACTGGAAAAACTTACAGGATAACACAAAACTATGTAAAACCAGATTCAGAATCCTATGTTTTGTATTAAGGCCCCAGAAAGATTGAGTACATCAAGTGTCTACAAAAGCTTCCTTCAAAGGTGACTTCTAGGTTCAAAGTAGTATAAATAGTCACAACTTTACAAGCAATGAACTATGAATCTTGAACTCCGAACAATTTACAACTCTAGAAAAGAGTTATTTATACAGTAATGAAATTCAGGAAAAGATCCTGAAACAGATTAAGATTTTTAGGAAAAGAAAGATCTTCATGGAAAGAAGATAGGGGCAGCTGTTTGAACTGCTTCTTGCTGTCCCCTTTATTCAGGCTGTGCTAGCTTTTTGTAGGATATTTTCACCCTTTAAGCTGCTTGGTTGTTCACATTCTTCATGCTGGCTGATTGTTTTCATTTAACCTTTTATCTGATATTGTTTGAACTTTGTAAATATCCTTTAATCTGGCTGAGTGACCTTTACTGTGCTCCTTTCTACTTTACTGCACATTTGAGGTTTTTACTATGTTTTTCACAGTAAATCACTCATTTTGTCTTCCAACTGTTATGCAGGCTTATTTTTATAAACCTGGAACAACAATCTTCTTACCTGCAAAACACATAAACTGTTAAGAAAAACTCAGGTGACTGAAGGTCTTCAATGGCTCTGCTGAGCTTGAAAGGCTATCGGAAGGAGTCTGGGGCATATCGGAGGGTAAACAATGGCTTTAATGGCCGCAGAGGCATAATGGAGGTTGCGCTGTGTAAAACAGGAAAAACAGAGCAAAAATGGCCTTTTTATGCATTAAAAGGGAAAAACAGTTAACCTTTGAACTATCGGGCGAAGGTGAACAGTGGTGGAAAGAGTACGAAGGGATTAATCATGGTGGGAATATCTTAATTATGGGTTAAAATAGTGATTAGCGGTTTAAATGGAGTTTCAGGTCATTTGTTCGTTTAAATCGAAAAAACGATTTAACATAGAAAACCTTCACAAAACGCATATGGGCGGACTTGAATTTGTATTAACTCTGGCGGATAATGATATCGGGTCCAGGTTCAAATCGGATATCGCAATCGGATTTAGGCGGGGGTAGGCCTATCGCAAAGGAATGCGATAAGGGGCGGATGCGATATGGCAGTAATATGTAATATATATATATATATATATATATATATATATATATATATATATATATATATATATATATATATATATATATATATATATATATATATATATATATATATATATATATATGCATATGCGTCGGGTCCGGGCTTCCATATTGCAGTCGGGGATCGCAATACATGGAGGGTTATGCTATAAGCGGGACTGCGATGGAGGGCGGATGCGAAATGCAATATATTATGATATATAATGATGTCGGGTCTAGACTTCCCATTGTATATTGCAATCAGAGTTTGCAATGCGGGGAGGGTTATTTATATGAAGGACTTGTGATCCCGCCGATGTGATATTTATATGAAATACATAGTTTTTTATAAAACTAAGGGTTTTCGGATATTTAATAAAAGGAGTTAATAATATGGGAAAGGGATTTTTTTCAAGGATTTAATACATAAATTAGTTTTAAAATGAAATATGAGCGAAAAGGGAAATGCAACTAAGTATAATGCTTTTTAATGAATGATTTGACTTTTCATATAAGCATTTATACTTAGGGTAAAAGATATTTTTATGGGTTTTTTATGTAAAAAAGGATTTTACATGTAAAAAGGGATTTTTCATGGTTTTTTTACTTTTCCTAGGTAAAAAGGGTTTTTACCATAGGAAAAGGGGTTTTTATGGGAATGAATGAATATGAATGTATAAAGGGGAAATTAGTAAAGTAAAAGGGTGAAATGAATAGGGAAGTTAATTAATTGACTTTGTAAACCTTCATTTTCCTTGTGTAATTGCATCATGAGCATAGAAACATGATAAATATTCATTTTGAATACATTTAAATATTATCAATCATTAATTAAACCACTCACTAAAAAAATAAAAAAAATAAAAAAAAAAGAAATAAAATAAATAAATAAATGAATGAATTAATAATTATGAATCAGTTAGGCCGACATTAAAAAAGACATCAAATATTTTTTCAAATAACTATTAATAGCTCGATAATTTCATGCTCTCTCTTCTCAAAATACAAATCACATTGCCATGATGATGGACTCACTAAGCTAGTCTGAAACGTTGGTTTCATAAACTGTTCATAGGTTTTTCCACAAACATAAAAAACCATTAAACTTCTGTAACCTTTCTCTACTTGCCCTTTGCTTATCCTATCATTCTTTTCTTCACTTAATGGGTTCATTTAAGCTAGTAAACACTTTTCCTTTCTGTTTAATTAACAAAATCAAACTATCTAAATCTACCCTTATATCAATCCAAGGGCTCAGATTTAACTAATGAGCACCTTATTATTCTCTACCTAACTGCTGATCTACCATGATAAAACAGTTTGGCCAGATCTTTATTCTCTAACTATAACATCAACTTTAAAGCATGAAGTAGTCAAGATTAAACAGTTTGATTGTCATGGGTTGTGGCATTTAAAACAAGCTGCACACATCCATTATTTTGCAAAAACAGAGTAGTGGCATTTAGACATGCTCACTTTAAGAGTTTATTTGTTTTCTTTCGACCTAACATTTTATTTTTCCTTGATTTTTTAGAGCAGCTAACATAACATTTTCTTTGATATGGACATCATCGTCAAAAATATATTTTTTCACCAGCATTTTATTCACTATGTTATGTCCATATCCTAGCTTAACATTTCTGAAATGTTCTATCTAATCAAAACCAAAAAATGCTACAACAGGACGCGATGGTTTTTGGTCCATGGTTTTGGACGTGATGGTTTTTGGTCCATGATATTGGATGCTTTGGCACGTATAAATATATATTTTAACCTTGAAAGGAATAACAAAAATCAAGCTGGTAGTCTTGGTTTTGGGATCCAGGGGAGAATCTCTGTGTATATGTGTTTTATGTGTTATCCTCTCGCATTGTTTATCTAATGTGTTTTAGAATTTGTATGCAGGTAATTTCTGTACGGGGTTAAGACCTATAGAAATAAACATCTAATTATATAGCAAGCCTATGGGTGAAATACCATGAAGCAAATTATTATTAATACCATGCAAAACAAACATTATTAACCCCAATATTAATATTAAAAGAGTAATATTATTAGTATTATTATTAAATTTAATAACTTTGGATTATTACAATATTAAATTTTTTATATTATAATATATATTAGTATATCATGAGATATATATATATATATATATATATATATATATATATATATATATATGGGGGAAGAGCAAAGACATAGAGTGATAGAGGTAGAGAAATAGGGGGAGTGACAAGGGAGTGATGGAGGTAAACTAAAGGATAGGGGAGAGGAGGAATGAAGAGAGATAGAGGGAGAGGGAAATGTAAATATGGAGGTGGGAAATAGAGAAGGAGAGAGGGAGGGACATAGTGAGAGGACTGGAGGGAAGAGAGAGAGATATGGGGGAAGAGAGAGGTAGGTAGGAGAGAAAGGGAGAGAGAGGAAGGATGAGAGAGAGGAGTTGAGAGAGGAGGAGAGAGCGAGTGAGATAGTGAGAGGGCTGGAGGGGAGAGAGAGAGAGAGACATGGCAGAAGAGAAAGCAGGGTAGGAGAAAAGGCCAGAGAGAGGAAGGATGAGAGAGAGGACTTGAGAGAGAGGAGTAGAGAGGGAGGGATAAAGAAATGTAGCTAGAGAGGGAGGGAAGAAGAAATACATAGAGAATGAGAGGTGGAGAGAGAGGGAGTGACAAGGGATATATGGAGAGATAGAGGCAAGGGGGGAGAGAAGGAGAGATAAGGAGAAAGGGAGGGATATAATAACATAGTTGGAGAGGGAGAAAGAGATGGGGGGAGACAGAGGAATGCAGGGTAGAGAGAGAGAGGGGGGGGGAGATAGAGGGAGGAAGGAGAGAAATGGAGAGAGAGGAAGGATGAGAGAGAGGATCGTGACATTGGGAGAAAATGTATTGGCCATTGTGTGAACATGTATAAGTTATTAAGTTGTGGATATATATGGTGCTAATATGAAAGCCACATGTATCCTGAGGCTCACCTTGGATTCCCCAATAGCTATTTATGGAGGCATGTGTGTAGTAATTTTGAGACATGAGAAAATTCAAGGAAGTTGTATAGACTTTTTGAGCTTGTGAGAGGTATTACAAATAAAAAAGATGAAGAAGAAAGAAATGGATTAATCTACAGAGGAATGTACACCGATCATAATAGTAACTCCGCATTGAGGGTTAGTAGATTGAAATCCTTTTTTGTATTAAAATCACTAGTGTAGTTGACCTAGATTAGATTTTTGATGTTAAACCATGCACCTAAAATCTAGATGGAGGCAAAGTCCATCCAAGAGGAGAAACGAGTGTTTGTGACGTTTCACTTTGCATGAGAAAGGATAATTATTACCATGAAAGAAAAAAGTTGTTTGGAGAGTGAAGATGAGGTTTAAAGGTTAGATGAAGGTGAAAAGTACATATTGTTCATGCTTTTGTTCATATTGTGAATTGAAAATTTTGAGTGGTGAATTATGTGACATGTGGAAAAGAGAGATATAGCATGAGAGGTTGCATAACCACATGGATGAGAAAAGTGCATGGATTGAATGATGTTGAGATTTGGTTAAGGAGCCAATGTGTTATGGAGAGTTGTAGTTGTATATGAACACCATAAATGTTTTGGTCCAAATTGTAGATCTAAGTTTTAGGGAGGTTTTATTCCTCAAGGTTGTTATAAGGTTTGTTGTTGAGGCATACATCTAGCACAATAGCACATGATATATCAGGTTTTGGAATGGACCATTTGAATATGTATGAGGTGACACGTGTAATCCTACACTAGCTTGAGGTTAATTTTTTGTAAGACCTATTGTTCAAGAATAAATGTTGGAATGTAGTGGCACATGGAGTTATGTATGATAAAATTATGGAATGGATTACTTATCGCTAAGAAGGTGAAAAGTGTATTTGTATACTAGCTTGAGGGGGGAACTATTTGCAATTTTCCAACTCCACATTTTGTAAACCCATGGATTTCCCCATGGTTTTCTTATGTAACCTATGCTATTTAAAGGCCCAAAAATATAATGGTGATTTTTCTTTGAGCCATGAATGACCATTTAGCTAGTTTTTCCAGTCTGAGTTTTAAAATATTATATCCATTATTTATTGTTTATGTGTTTATAATTTATTTGTTTATTTCTCTAATATTATTCTATTTTTAACCAAAAAAATAAAGAGTAACTCATTTTTAGTCACATGGAATTCTTTATTATCAGTATTTTGATAGTTATTAAAAATTAAGTTATTTAATTAATATCATTGTCTATTCTGATGGTTATTATTGATTGTGTTATATGATTTATATGATTTTCCTTGTAGGTTTTAACCATGTACAAAAATTAGCTACAGATGAATTCTAAAAATAGAAAATAAAAAATGAAGAGAATATAAAACAAATACACATATATCTCCCATGGATCCCAAAACTGGGACTACCAGATAGATTTTTCATTATGTTCCTTTCAATGTTACAATACAGATATATACATGTTGAAGCATTCATAAACCCTAATACATTAACCCTGTATTAGAACATAACCGTAGTTTCCTTGATCGAATCTACAAAATACCATGGGAAGAAAACTATCATGCCCAAAACGATGTGCAAAACCCATGCTAAAAACCATAGGTAGGTTCGCCCAGCTAATATAGGGTCTAAATCAAAATTATCAGGGCGCTGCCCTGGACCTTATGCAAGGGGGCTAATGCCGCCCTAAAACCCCCAAACAAGGGGGACTACACCCCCTATGACCCCCTTACTGGTCCCGATGTAATGAACATAGGGGATTATCGGCCCCCTGTGAACCCCCCCGTGCATGCGACTAGTTGAGGAAAGAATATAACACACACCCAACATTCTCCCGCTTGTCTTCTTTTCCACTGTTGGCTGGATAAATCGATCTTGCGGACAAGGTCGATCTCCCTAGTATCAAAAGATATCTAGCAACAAGCGGGACAAGCAAATCTACCTTTCTCTAAACATATTGTGATTCATTAATAAAAACTATAGAGGTGTTTAGACCCTACCTTAAGTCCAACGCTAGTTTGTAGCAACCATCCTTCAACCATTCGAAAGAGTTTCCTTTTGAGAACCTGCAATCACAAACAAGCACACATCAAATAATACATGCATAGCTAATATCAAAAATCATGTTCATCATGGTGATCAAGGAATCCGTAAAATAAACCATCAAACATAGCTTATTGATAAAAATAAACTTATTTGTATTAACTTTGAAATAGAAGAACTTTACAACCCTTGGTGTGTTGATGTTGTACAAGCTCTTCCCAAGGTCTGAAAGAAGAATATCCTTTACTTTGACAAGCCTCACACTCTTCCAAATGAGATCAAGAGGTATGTAATCTCTCCTCACAAAAGCTCAATTAGGAAGACTAAGTTCCAGCAGCATTTCACCTCAAAAATATTCAGCTTTCAACCTCTCTAGTAACCAACCCAATGCTTCATTTTATAGTGCAAAGGAAGGAAGTTACAGGTCCACCTATGAAGGGATAGAGTCCTCCTTCAAAGGGATAAGCTCCTCACATCAAGGTGTTAGCTCCTTAAGGTATGGGATGCATAAAACTTAAAGGAGCGAACTTGCCACCTCAAGATTCCTTCCAGAAGCTTTTAGAAATGACTCAAAGTGAGTTTTTAAGAATATACTTGTGCCTTTATGACTTTTACAGGGGTCTGCACCCATAACATAGAGATAGATCGGTCAGGTACACAAGGGACATGACCTTTAGGTGCGGGACCGCAGGTAATGATAAGAGAAATTGCGGAACCAGACTTTTATAGACTTTTGAGGGTTTTCCCTTATTTTCAAGGCTTGATATGAGGAATTGAGTCTTAAGACTTGCAAAGGAGGAAAGTATGAGTGGTAATGGACTCACAAAAATTGCAGAATGTCAAGGTGACAATTTTTGTGCAACGGATTTCCCCCTAAAGTGTGAAGTCTGTAATAGATGAAGATATAATTTGTCGTCTAAGAAAAGTGAAGTACTTTATCATTTCAAGGATCATCCTGTGGACACCCCAGTCGAAACCTATAAAAAACATTCAATGCAAAATATATATATGTGAAAATATCATCGCTGAGGTATGCATTCCCATACTCAGATCAAAACTGACTAGAAAACTAACTAAACTGCTCTGACACAGGAATGCTTTTGTAATACGTCACAAGTATAGACATATATAGACATAGTATGGGCGCAACCATCTATTTATGAATAGTCCACTGTATAATGAATAACAAAATTCCTCGCAGCCTCGATGGTAGAAACTAGATCTAGGGTCTTGATTTTTGCTTCCCGAACTAGTACGATTCTATCCATGCGAATGAATGTATCGAAGTCCAACATGGTAGAAACCACTTGATTACCAGTCAATGATGTGAACTATTAACAAGTGTGAGAGGAACCACCAGTAATGTCAATGGTTCTCAAAGTACTCAGTACAATCCATGAAATGTGAATAAATGAGCCAATGTTGAACATGTCATAGAATCCTTTGTTCGAAGGTCAATGATGCAACCTATTGTTGAAGGCGAGAAACCTGCCATTGGGGCATACAGATTCCAAGGTATTGATGATTTCTAGATCATCTTTCTAGATAATGAGCTGAAGTCGATAGAAAGCAATCTGTCGTAGGCAAGCCCAGAACACGAAATCGTAGATCAAGTTTTAAAGAAATATATTTGGCAAGGACTAACTCAAGGATGGTCAAAATGGATGACAGATATTTTGCAGATGAATGGTTTATTTGAATTCACCTCTTGAACACATAATGACACTGCAGATGGTTTGGTGACAATTGACCCAAAGCTAATACCCAGAAACTGGCTGAAGACTTTCAATATGGTTTGATTAACTGTTAGGCAAAGGATTTCCCAACCTAGGTAAACAAAAAGTGTCGTGTTCAAGAGTGGTTGACTACTTTTCTAAAACACAAAGTATAACAAATAGGTTCATTTTTCTCTCTTTTCCCCCACCATTTCTGGCAAGTACCTATTTATTTTTAACAAGCTTGAGGAGGATAACATTTTCTTGGTTATAATCTCATCCTTCGGATGAGTCCAACTTAGTTTAAAATTCGAACCCTAAGAAGGAGTGGTTTGTTCCTGTTTAAAATTGAACAGGTCCTTTACTGTTAAATTTTAATGTGTCCAGTATAGGAAAAACTCGGTGTTTTTCAATTTTAGGGAGTTAGAAGAAAAACTTAAGGAAACTCCATGGGTTTCCTTTTTCGTAAATTTGTGTCCACCAAGCCCAAAAAAGTATAAAATAATACTTGAGAGAACCGCTTGACCATTACGATCAAGGAGTACGTTTCATAATTGGTGGCTCTGATCTAGAAAAGTAAAAAAGCGATCGAAGACACGTCAATTTATAACCAATATCGAACTTGAAACGACAAAAGTCTGGCGATCGTTTCATGTTTATACGGTCAGAAAAGAGCTGTAAGTGGACTGCCTTTTTAATTCTATTTAACGAGTTAAAAAGGAAAAAACTCGGCAATCTTTTCATATTTTACGAGTCAAAAAAGAGCTTAAAGAGGACTCATCCTAGAGGAACGAGTGGTATAAAGGAAAGCAACTAGTTCTGGCAATGGTGGAACTGCTCAAAACATGTAATGGTTAAGAGGCTGGCTAACAAAACCACTCATAACTGCAGTCCCTCAGGAAAGGAAAAAAAGCAAGTGAAAGCATATGATCAGCCAAAGAGATGGTGGCGATGGAATGAAAACAACCAACCCTCATCTAACAAAATTTAGCGGATAAAAACAGTAATCACGAGATGTAAATCGGGTATAGGTTTAGTTTTACACAAGCTTGAAACATAAAGAACTTTGCTTGGATTCGGTTTCATGTTTGCACAAGCTTGAAACGAAAAACTATGCTTGTTATAAGTTCGCATGCCCCCAGCATAATGACGCAAATCGAGGTACAGGCCCCCCAAGCTTCATTGCATTCAACCGGGTGGATGGAATGAAGGTTCGCTTTTGAGATCTTGGAAAAACTCGACTTGGAAAGGGAGTTGTTTCATTTTTTAATGAGGTTGACACGGGAAAAGAACTATCTCAAAACCCTTGTTTCATTTTTTAACGATCTTGACATAGGACAAGGAACTATGCTCATGACTCCTTGTTTCATTTTTTAACGAGCTTGACAGAAGACCAGGAACTATGCTTGAGACATCTAGTTTCATTTTTTAACGAGGTTGATACAGGAAGAAACTATCCTCACAACATCTAGTTTCATTTTTTAACGAGGTTGATACAGGAAGAAACTATTCTCGCCACTCCTTGTTTCATTTTTTAACGAGGTTGAGACAGGAACAAACTATCCTCGCGACAGGTCAAGAATCAGAAAACAACTGTACCGCCTGATATGCAATTTCAAAGGCATTCAAAGGCATCGTGCCATCAAATGAATCCACCTCGGAATCGGAAGGTACAATCCAATGATCATCAAAAGATATAGTGTTTGATGAAATCATATGAATAGTTGCAACATAAGGCGATATGTTAGGAGGAGGGAAGGAAAAAGTTCCTAGTAAACCAGAATCTTTAATCAAACCTACCCCAATATCTTTATAAGGGATTGTCATTTTACTGATGTGCTGAACACTATCTGTAGAGGCTGGGTCAGATGAGAAATAACTCAGCTGGTCTATCATAATGATCTTTCCATTATGAGGAAACTTAACAAACCAAAAGACCGATGAAACAATAACAGTCATAGCATAAGACCAACTGCGACCCAAGAGAAGGTTGTAATCTAGAGGGGCATCAACCACTTCCACATCTAGATTTACGTTTTACCTTCAACCCCTATAGGTAAATCTTCCAAAATACCGTAAGGATGGAACCCTCAGCTATCAAAAGCCTTTAGAATTGTTGGAGACTAATTGATTGTAGGAGACCCAAGTGATTTCCAACACTGGATTGACATAATACATGTAGAAGCTCCCTCATCAATCACAGTCTGAAAGCAAGGTCTGTTTTTGACTAACACTGGAATATGGAAAGCCATATGATGAGGTAGGCGGGGTGTACTATTCTCTAAATCGAAGATTATTAGGTTCGAATCCTGAATATAGACAACTCCTATAGTAGAGAATAGTAATTCACGTTGTGCTGGGCATGATTGTAGCACTTCCAAAACTGACATTGCTGAAGGGGAAACGGCTAGGTCTTCAACAATGTTATAATTCTAAGCAGCTCTCGTATATGGATTGAAAGTTGATTTCCGAAATATACCTTTAGCAGGCGGTTTGGTTACTAAGTCTGGGTTAGGTTTCTCAATCTGTAGTGGAGCAGACCCAGGAGGAGGTGTCGTTGATGTGTTTGAACTAGAAGATTTTTCTTCTTTACCTTCAACAGGATTGTTACTACCATAATCTTGTGATTGCATCGCAATCCTGACATGAGACATCATCATAATGGGTTCTTCTGAGATATTCGAGGAAGAAGCAACCACTTTACTATCTTGAGTAGGAGAAGGACCCTTCGAGACAGTAGGCATTTGAGAATTTTTAATGAATTTCGAAAACTCTGCTCGATATGGGCATTCTTTAGTAAAATGATCCTCGTTGCAAATGAAACAAGGATAGAAAGGTTTTCGTTTTTCGTCAATAGATTCATTTCTATTTATTTTATCTTTTGAATTTTGATTGTTTTTGTTCTTCCCCTTTTATTTACTACCGTATTTGGTCGTAGATGAATCTACAACATGGATGACAGTAGAAACTTCAACAGAAGAATCTCCTTTTGAGGAATCAGGTAAAGTTATTGTAGGAGAAGAATTCTTTGAAGATTTCTTCTTGCTTTTAATACTAACTGAACCAATCATACCATCAGCGGCATGAGACCCTGAAGGAGTTGTAGTTTTTGAAAGATTAGAGATTTTTTGGTGTAAAGTACCTGACTGCGTATAAACGAGGTCAAGGTACTGAGCCTGAGCAATGACTTTCTCTTCAGTGACAACTCCTACCTTAGCTACATCTTCAGTGATTTTAGGTAACAATGATTTAACAAACCATTCTGCTAAAATTTGATCTGGAATGAAAACTTTCACTAAACACCTTCTATGTCTCCATTCATGAATATGGTCAGAAATATATGTGGACGTGGATTGTTTTAGTGAAGTTAACAGTTCTGTGCCATTGTCGTATCTGACAAGCAACTGAAAATGAGTTAAAAAGTAGTGGTTAACTGACTGAAATTATAAAAAGAGCATTGTGGTAACTCAATGTACCATTTGGTGGCAAGACCAATAAGAGTTCTTTGAAAAAGACGCAATTGAATTGAATCATCAATGATGGAATTAGATGCACACCAGAGGTGATAATTCATAACATGATTTGATGGATCCTCACCTGACTTACCCTCGAATTTCGGGATATCACTGGGAAAATTATTAGGCATTGGCAGCCGGTACGGAAGATAATAAATCGGATCGTTCATAAGGCATGACAAATTAGGTAAATCCAAAGTTGCAATAAATGGTAACTGACGGTTAGGTTCACAAAAACCTTGTGTAATGAGACCAGTTTTAGGAGGAGGATATCCATGATAACCTAGAATCAGATTTGCATTAGGAATGTTATAACCTCCTGGGAAACCAGGATTAACTGGACTAAACTGGGGTTATTGAGGCTGTTGATAAGTATAGCCAGGGTATGGTTGATACTAATAGACTGGATTTTGTACAGTAGGACTAGATTGATATTGTCCCTGGTATGGTTGATTCGTGGCAATTGTACCTGGACCAGCTTGTCCTGTAGGAATTTGGACTGAAGTCTGAACTGTAGGTCCTGACTGGGGCACAAAGACTTGAGGAGTTTGCACTGATGTAGGGATAGTAGAAACCAGAGCTACAAATACTTCAGAAATAGCTGTGGTAGGTTGAACAGAAAATGCAGCAGTTGCAGCAACAGTTCGAGGTGGAGTCTGAGGTGAGCTAGGCCCAGGCTACTGAACTAAGCCAGGTGCAGAGGTTTGAACCATAGGTTGGACAGGTTGCTGGATTGGACCAGAAACCAAACTCTATCCAGCTTTATTAGATAACTGCACATTAGGTTGCAAAGTCTGTTAAGTTTGAGACAAATCCCACAACATATTCATTCCGGGACCCATAAAAGGTTGTACATATGGAGGACCATAACCTGGTTGAACGTAGGGCTGATAATTAGGAGGTACATTTCCACTTCCTTGTAAAAATGACTAACCAGAGGGTGGCTAGAAACCTTGAGTTGGGTACTGACCTTGAGGTTGATAACCTTGAGGCACGTATTAATTCTGCGGTTGATAAGCATCTTGAGGAATATGGGGTTGACCTTGGGGTATGTACTGTCCTGAAGGTTGAAAACCTTGAGGTAGCCCTCCAAGCAAAAATTGACTACCTTGGGTTTGCCACCCAAGCGATAACTGACTACCTTGAGGTTGCCCCCCAGGCGGTAATTAACTACCTTGCCCCCTAGGCAGTAACTGACTACCTTGAGGTTGAGGGTTTGGAATACTACTAGACATCATAAAGATCTATCTATGTTCAATGTTTTAGTTCCATTATTACCAGGTGATAACTGATGTTCAGTTGGTCAAGGAGTTGCTCCTGAAAAAGTACCAAAAAGTGACTGGTACCCCAAACGAACAGTAGGACCGCCATATAAAAATGTTTCCGGTGATTGGGAAAACATGGATGACTGATCAAGGATAATAATCTTTGGGTTGAGGATGAAATTAATCACATGCAAACAAAGAAAATTTCAATAAAAGCACCTAATGTCTCTAAAGAAACAAACAACTGAATCACACACCTAAAAATATAAGAGTTCAAACGACACACAAATAGTAACTTCCCGTACTAAAAACACTAGTTGGTGATGAAATCCAATGTCATATAATTTTATTACAGAAAGGGCAGTTGGAACAGTTACCCTGACAACCTGCTTAATGAAACAGACTAGCACAAGTTTCTTCACAAAACCATCTTGAGTGAAGAGAACCCCCCAGGGAGTCCAAGTGAGTCTAGTCGATGTCTACTCCAGGTGCAGTGAGACCCGTCCTTCACCATCACCTTAGGAAATAATCTTAAGTTTATGGACACTAAGGTTACCAACAACAACAAATACAACTAGGAGAACAATCTATGATCCGATCTATGCGCAAGGGCAGAGTAACAAAGCTCAATCCCCTTGAAGGCTCCTCAACATGATCAATCTGAGGTTTACCAACAAGTGACCCCAGGCTCCTTGACAATGGTTAATTCTAGGTTTACCATTTATAATATGCGCAAATCTTCTATCTTTCCCAATGAGACAGACTTGATTATCTCAAAGGTTTTGACATGATCTCGTGATTGACTCATTTAAGAGGAGCTTCCCAGATTATATCAATTACAATTGGATTTATTTCCTACTGCAAGATATAGCTACTTGTTTGTTTTAACTATCTTGGAGAGTTAATTACTCCCTACTCCAAGATACTAGCCTAAGCTATATTGGCGATAAGAGCCCTAGAAATGAAAAGGATTGCTAGATCAATTTTCATTAAGCGTTGCTTTTATAGGTTGTTCTTTAAGTCAATAGGTATGGAAGTGAAACTTTGATGGTGTGAAGACTCGACTCCAAAAACACTAAAAATGCACTTAAAATGATAAACAATGTGTTTTTCCTTCAATGAATTTCTAGCTAAAAGAAAGAGTTTGAGAATGCAATTCTTTGAAAAACAAATCTTTCTTTCAACATGTAAATGAAAATAAAATATTTTTGTCTTTTTCAATAAGAACTCAAAACGAGACTACTAATTATGCTAACAATAATTCCCTTTCTCTTTTTCAAAACTCAAAACTACAAAAACAATTTTCTTCAAAAGAGATCTTAAAGTTCTAGAAAAACACTCAAAACTATGAAAACTAATTTTGAGATCTAAAAACTTCTAAAACCTAATTGTACAAAAGCATCAATTCTTTTTGAGGACGTTTTACTTACTTAATCAGTAAACTAAGGATTCATTCGTTCAAAATAACAAATCAATCAAAAAACATGCAAATGTGTTTTCTTTTATAAAAATGAAATTCAAAACTTATAACCAAATTCGTTCAAAGATTTGCAAAGAGAAAAATAAATCTATTTCTCACTAAAGGCATATTTCACAAACTAGTCAAACTCATCAAGAAGACAAAAAGACACCAGGGTAATCTAAGGTTTCTCAGACTTCTAATCTTTGAGTCACTACAGAGACCAAGTGAAAACCACTCCAGGCATGCAAAACTTCTAGAAAATCATCTAAAACAAAAATACCAATGGAACTTGCTTGCAAGAGATTTTTGACAGAACACATGCAGATCTGGGTAGACACTAAAAGATGTAAATAAAACCTAAACTTAATTGGAAGAAACCATTTTAGGTTTTTCAAAAATTTAACAGGGTCCGTAGGCTTCCAGAAGAAACAGAAGCAGTATCGCTTTGTGTACTAAAGGAAAAGTGCGGATATGCCCGCACTGTCTGTAAAGAGAAAGTGCGGTCCCCTGAAAATTTCAGAAAAAAATAATAATCCAAATCCTAAAAACTACCCAATCCCACACACATCAAGCAAAAACCAGAAACGAGAACAAGTTTCTCAAGTCAAAGACAAGGAAAACCAAAATCCAAATTCAGATCCCCAGTGGAGTCGCCAATTTGTTAGCCAGATAAATCGATCTTACGGACAAGGCCGATCTCCGTAGTATCAAAAGATATCTAGGAACAAACAGGACAAGCAAATATACCTTTCTCTAAACATATTGTGATTCATTAATCAAAACTATAGAGGTGTTTAGACCCTACCTTAAGTCCAACACTAGTTTGTAGCAGCCATCCTTCAACCATCCGAAAGAGTTTCCTTCTGAGAACCTGCAATCACAAACAAGCACACATCAAATAATACTTGCATAGCTAATATCATAGATCATGTTCGTTATGGTGATCAATGAATCCATAAAATCAACCATCAAACACAGCTTATTGAGAAAAATAAACTTATTTATATTAACTTTGAAATAGAAGAACTTTACAAACTTTGGTGCCTTTATGTTGTACAAGTTCTTCCTAGGGTCCGAAACAGGAATCTCCTTTACTTTGACAAGCCTCACACTCTTCCAAATGAGATCAAGAGGTATGTAATCTCTCCTCACAGAAGCTCGATTAGGAAGACTAAGTTCCAGCAGCATTTCACCTCAAAAATATTCAGCTTTCAACCTCTCCAGTAACCAGCCCAATGCTTCATTTTATAGTGCAAAGGAAGGAGGTTACAGGTCCACCTATGAAGGGATAGAGTCCTCATTCAAAGGGATAAGCTCCTCACATCAAGGGGTTAGCTCCTTAAGGTATGGGATGCATGAACCTTAAAGGAGTGAACTTACCACCTCAAGATTCCTTCTAGAAGCTTCTAGAAATGACTCAAAGTGAGTTTTTAAGAATATACTTGCGCCTTTTTGACTTTTATAGGGGTCCGCACCCATAACACAGAGACAAAGTGGTCAAGTACGCAGGGGACATGACCTTTAGGTGCGGGATCATAGGTAATTCTAAGAGAAAGTGCAGAACCAGAGTTTTATAGACTTTTGAGGGCTTTCTCTTTTTTTCAAGGCTTGATATGAGGAATTGAGGCTTAAGACTTGCAAAGGAGGAAAGTATGAGTGGTAATGGACTCACACAGATTGCAAAATGTCAAGGTGACAATTTTTGTGCAATACCACAGAGGGTGTCATAGGATAGATTAGTCATTAGTTTAGGCATGCAACACTGTTGACACCTAATCCTTGTGATTGGGTGAATATATGTAAATAAATAAATAAGAAATATGAACAGTCATCGAGAGATGAACTAAATAGTCTCTCCCTCATGTATACAATGAAGACCTACCTTATGGAATTAAACACATGAATCATTTTTGCCTTATGGAGTTATTGCCTGGCCTGACATGGTATCAAAGCCAGCTCCTTTTTTTAGCTCTTATGTCCCTTGTAACTCCCTAGTCTGCTCTCCATATAGAAGCGCTGCTCCTGCATACAATTAGCTACCCATATAATTCAGAGCCTAACTGGACTGTCCATAAACTTTTTCTGCCATACTATTCAAAGAATCAAAGCACATTAATTCCATAAACGTTTTCTACCATAATGTTTTCTGCCATACTTATTCCACTGAAAGCTATCGCATACGCCATTATCGTGAGCCCATACAGTCCGTTTGAGGAATGCTGGTGCATGAGTCGAGCTGCCGCCATCACCGAAAGCCATCACGTCAGCCAAGGTTATAACTATTAAGGAAAGGGTTCTTTTCTTGGGTAACCTTTACACTTTCAAATCAATGCTCAATATAAACAGTGTTTCATGTTTGTCACACATACACTGCTTCAGTATTTTTTAACATTGGACTGACAGAATGCTGAAGACCAAACAAGGAGAGTTGAAGAAATTCAAGGTCGAAACTCCTCTGGTTGTGGAGGAGTGCAGTGCCTTAAGGGATAAATTGCAGCCCGACAGCAGTCTTGTTGTCGATCTAGATGCCTGCATTTTGGAATTGGTGGTGAGCTTCCTCTAGTTCAGGAAAATGATAAGAGACCAATTTCCGGGTGATGATTTAGTGAACAGACTGGCCTGGAAATGATATTGAACTTGTATCTCAATCTGCTGCCTTGATTAATCAGAAATGTCACGTGAAGAAGAAGGATATTCAAAAGTTTTTGGATGGTATATATGTGAGTGAGAGAGCCACTATTGAAGATTGAAGGCTATGCTCTCCCATCAGACAACAAATTTTCTCCATCATTTTTAAAGAGGCAGATTAGTGCATTTTCTTAGGGTAGCGAACTGAGCTTTATTTCAGGGTTTGGCTAATCTAAACACATAAAATTCATATGTTTTTTTTGTGTTTGAGATGATATCATTATCGTTGGCATATACTTTGAAGTTTTTTGGTATATACGTTGAAGATTTTTTGACATGAAAAATGTGTACTCTTAACTCTGTTTAAGACATGGAATTTTATTAAGCCCCTTATTTTTGGTACGCTGACTGCATGGTATTGGTGTCCATATTGGTATATAAGGAAGAGATTTGAAATCTTTTGAGAATGCCCTTTTGAGTACAATTTTACTGTATATTGGCAGAAGTATTTTTCTATCAGTAGAAATATTTTTTTTACAGAATACATTCAATCATATCCATGGTGGGAAGAGTTCTCACTGGCAAGGAGAACTATCCTGAATGGTCCCGGATGATAAAACACACCCTCATTTTCAATGAGTTGTGGAAAGGAGTGTGTCGGAGACGGAGACAATGAACCAGTACAGCCTACCTCAGACAAAGAGCTCGTCATTTGGGAAAACAAGAACAACAAAGCTTATGCATTAATCGCAGCATCTGTAAATGAAGAGGTGAGTCTCCATATTTCATCATATTCAACTGCCTTTGAAGCCTTACAAAAGCTGAAAGAACTCTATGACTCAAATTCTGCATTTGAAGTTGTTCAACTCATGATTAAACTCTTCACTCTTGAACAACAAAATAATGATCCTCTTGCTCTTGCATCTGAAGTAAAGTCTATAGTGCATGATATCAAATGCACTAAGGTTGAATTGGATATTCCTCTTATCGCTTTTCTCAAGGAACTTTATCCTACTTACTCCAATTATCTTGATTCATTGCAAGCAAATGGAAATCTCAAAGATATAACCTTTGATTCTCTTGTGAAAAAGTTTTCTAGAAGAGGGAAAGCTTTTGGAAAGAAGACAGCCAATGAATCTTCTGAAGAGGCTGTGTGCCTTGCCCATAAAGAAAAGCATCCTGCTCAAGATTCTACAAGAGGAAGAGGTGGTCGAAGAGGAAGAGGAAGATATTTTAGAGGTAGGGGCAAAGGAGAAAAGGCAGATTTGCACTGCATTCACTGCAAAAGAAATGGATCACATGATGCCTCTACATGCAAGCTACCATGGGACAAAATTGAGTAGAAAAGAAACCAACAGAAAGGTAAAACTGATGATACAGACAAAGGTAAAGCACCTGAATCCGCTCACTATGTTGTAGCACAATGTAATATTGGAGTAAATGAAGATTTCTTTAATGCTTCACTTGCTTCTTGGGAAAATGATTGGTTGCTTGATTCAGAAGAAACCTGCCACATGACTCATAGAAAAGATTTTTTTGAAGATTTCACTGACAATGTTGATGGAGCAGTATACTTTGCAGACCAATCAAACATAAATCCATCAGGGCTTGGGACAATCAGGCTTAAACTGCCTGGTCTTCCAGACTTTCTTCTGCACCATGTTCTATATCTCCTAGAACTCAAGAGAAACTTGTTGTCCTTGGTCCACATCCGCCAGAAAGGTCACTCCATTCATATGTTTGATGGCAAGCTTGAGGTAAGAAAAGCATCTGACCACTCACTTGTCATGAGGGGAATAGAAGAAGAAAGGCTTCTCAAGCTGCAAGGAAATTCTGCTCGTGCACAAAATTTCTCATACAATTCTTATCATGAAGAAGGTACACTTCCATCAAGTTTATTATGGCATGCTAGATTTGGACATTTGAATTATGACAGTCCCCGCTTGTTGAAGAAAAATGGTGTTGCTGGTTTGCCTACAATTCTTAGGAAACTTAAACAATGTGATGCTTGCATTCTAGGAAAGCATAGCAAACAGTGTTTTCATGATTCACATTCAAGAGCACATAGAAAACTTGAAATTATTCATTAAGATTTATGTGGTCCAATGCCTGTTCCTTCTACAAATGGAAATAAATATATCATGACATTTATTGATGAATACACCAGAATGTGTTGGGTTTATTTATTGAAGAACAAATATGATGCTTTTCAAACATTCAAGAATTTTCGTAAATGGATTGAAAATGATGCACAATTTCATATTGGGTCTATTTTCACTGATAATGGAAAATAATACACATCAAATGAATTTTAAAACTATCTTTTCCAACATGGGATCAAACATCAAACAATTGTGCCTTATAATCCCCAACAGAATGGTGTAGCTAAAAGAATGAATAGGACAATCTTAAATATGGTACAATCCATTCTCTTCTTCAAAAATGTAAAGATAATGTTTTGGGTTGATGCTATTCTATGTGTTGTATATATAAAGAATATATGTCCATCTAATGCTATAAGAAACAAGACTCCATATGAAATGTGGTATGGACATGTTCCTTCGGTAAAGCATCTCAGGGTCTTTGGTTCCACCTGTTATGCTTTGATACCAAAGGTACATAGAAAAAAACTTGGTGCTAGAAGTCGTAAGTGTATCTTTCTGGGGTATTCAAACACCTCCAAAGCATACCACCTCTATGTTGAAGTAAATAAGAAGTTTGTTGTATCTAGAGATGTAATTTTTCTTTAATCATCCAAAACTGACAATGTTGTTGAGCAGCAACTTGATCGCTTGGATAGATTCGCAAAAGCAAAATCATTTCAAGAATTTGATAATCAGATTCCACATCTTGAAGGGGGGATTCCTATACTAGATCAACATGTGGAATCTTCTTCTTAAGAACACTCTCCCTCGCATGAAACTCCAACAACGGATGATGCTTTAAGTGATGTGATTGATAGAATTGGGAGACTCAATCTTGATTCAGTCCCAACTCAATCAACGGAGCATCCTGGACCATCTGAAAAAGGTCCCCCAAAGTGGCTGACAAAGACACTTGAAAGTGTTCATCTTGATGAGGTTGGAAAGACAGGAAGTAGAAATTAAAACCGGAAAAATGGAGGTGATGTGGATGACTCTAATTCACCTGTTGATATGGATGTTTCTTATGATTGTGAATTGAACTTGTCTACAAATTTTGAACCAACTTCCTTCAAAGAAGTTGCTTCTCATGATGAATGGAAAGAAGCAATGCAAAAGGAGTATGATGCCCTCATAAAGAACGACACTTGGAAGCTGGTTGATCCTCGATTAGGAACCAAACTAATTCGCTCTAGTGGGTCTACAAGAACAAGTATAAAGTTGATGGCTCACTTGAAAGCACAAAGCTAGGCTTGTGGAAAAATGTTTTGCATAGAAATAAGGGGTCGATTATGAGGAGACTATTCACCCCACAGCAAAATGGGCTACCATCTAGACACTCTTTGCACTAACAGCTCAGAACGGTTGGAAAGTCCACCAAATGGATGTAAAAACTTCTTTCTTAAATGGAGATCTAAAAGAGAATGTTTTTATGTCCCAGCTTGAAGGATTTGCTATGAAAGGACATGAATATAAAGTATGCAAATTGGTGAAGTCCTTGTATGGCCTCAAACAAGCACCGCGGGCCTAGTATGAAAAACTAACTGAGCATCTTCTGAAACTCAATTTCAAACATTATGATCTTGATGATGAAAATTTATTTGTCAAGAAAGTTGGCAAAACAATTGTATATCTTGTGGTATATGTATATTATCTTTTGATGATAGGGAACAATTTAAGCTTCATTGTATCCATAAAGAAGGAATTGGGGAAAATTTTTGAAATGACTGATTTGGGCTATGTTCATTACTATCTTGGCATTGAAGTAACCCAACATATGAAGTCCATATTTCTTTCTCAAAAGAAATACATTGTAGATCTGTTGAACAGGTTTGGCATGACAGAGTTCAATCCTCTTACTACTCCAATGGAACAAAACTTAAAGCTCACATCTATTGAAGGAAAGGAATTTGAGGATGCAACAAAGTATAGACAGCTTGTAGGAAGTCTCAACTACCTAACTACTACTAGAGCAGACATTTTGTTTGCTATTGGAATCCTCTCCAGGTTTATGAAAAAGCCTTATGAGGGACATTGGTCTGCTGCAAAAAGAGTTCTAAGGTACTTGAAGGGAACTCAAGACTTTGGAATCAAGTATACATAGGTGGACGACTTCAGCTTGATTGGATACTCTGATTTAGACATCGACGGAGACAAAGAAACTGGGGTATCTACTTTAGGATATGCTATGAGTCTTGGATCAGGAGCTGTCTCTTGGAGATCACGCAAACAATCAGTTCCATCAAATTCCACAACAGAAGCAGAATACGTGGTAGGAGCTGAAGCACCAAATGAAATTAGGTGGCTCAGGAAAATTCCTAAAGATTTTCAGGTAAAACAAGTACAATCAACTCCACTCATGATTGAAAATACCTCTACAATAAAGTTGGATAAGAACCCAAAGTTCCATGATCGAACAAAGCACATCAATACTAAATATCATCTGATTTGACATCATGTTGAGGCCAAAACAATCCATCTCCATCATTGTTACAAAAATGAGCAAATTGCAGACATCTTCACCAAAGCGCTTGGAAGAGAAAAGCTTGAATGATTCAGAATGATGCTTGGACTCACCAACATCCCTTTAGATTAAGGGGGGGAATGTTGACACCTAATCCTTGTGATTGGGTGAATATATGTAAATAGATAAATAAGAAATATGAATAGTCATCGAGAGATGAACTGAACAATCTCTCCCTCATGTATATAATGAAGACCTATTTGATGGAATTAAACTCACGAATCATTTTTGCCTTATGGAGTTACTGCGTGGCCTGACAAACACCCATTATTTCTTTACACCAAGAAAATGTTTTAGTGCTAATAGACTTTGTCAATGCATCTGCATCATTCTTTGAAGTGTTCACCTTTACCAACAACACCTTTTTCTCGTCAACCATATCCCTTACAAAGTGATACTGAACATCAATGTGCTTTGTCTTTGAATGATAAGCAGGGTTCCTTTCCAAGAAAATTGCACTTTGGTTATCACAATATATCCTTATATCTCATTGTACTAACCCCATACTTGAACACAATCTCTACAACTAAACTTCTTCCTTGCTTTCATGAGTGGCTACCATGTATTCTACCTCTGTGGTTGAAAGTGATATTACAAAATGTCTCTTTCTCATCCAACTGAATGCACCTCCAAATAGGTTAAACACATAATCACATGTAGATCTTCTCTGATCTAGATGTCCAACCTAGTCTGCATCAACAAAGGCACAGATGTACAAAACTTTATCTAACACTAGTATTCCTTGTAGCACATACCGTAATTGCTAGTACCACGCAAATACCTAAAAACCTACTCCATTGTTGTTATCACCAAAAAAATGATCATCTAGCCTAATTTACTAGATGGATTGAAGTACACCATGTAAAGCCAATTTTACCATAGTAAAATTGCTTTCACTGTGAGAAATTACTTAATAAACCACATTTGTTAAGTAATCTATAGTTAAACCCATGAAGAATAATTAAATAAATCACTATTTATTTGATTTTCTCTTAGGAATAATTAATTAAACCATTGTTTAATTATTATTCCTTCTCATATTTGACCCAATCATGAAAAATAAATAGATAAATCATTAATTATCTTATCTTTCTCTAAGAATAATTAATTAATCACTAATTAATTATTATTCTTTGTGAAATTTGACTAGATCCCTTAGGAATAATTAAATAAATCCTTATTTGTTTATTATTCCTTAACTAATTCCTTGAGATGATAAATAAATCATTTATTTATTTATTATTTCTAAATAAAAGTTTAAGTACTTTTTCCCTCCTAACCAAATATAATTAAATATTCCAGGTCGTTATTCCAAGAATGTGATCAATAATATTTTATTATTGCTCATTATTCAAGGATAATTCAATATTTTGTTATAAATAGAAGGGTTTTCCATTCATTATTTACTTTTTATTATTTTCGTTGTTGCACTAAATGTTGTAACTTTGATTATTTTCATTGTCGCATACCATATTTTTGCTTGGTTTATACATTATGGAGGAGAGAGACTCTACACAAGCTAAAGATGTTTGAGGATAGCCAAGAACCAATCCCATAGAGGGGGATTGGTAACATTTATTTTTTCCCTTCACAAGTGTTATAATAAAACTATTCTTTGCGTATCTCGTTTCCATTAGATGATTGGAGTTATTATGCTTTCTTTTGTTGTTTAACTATGATTGTGGCATAGATCCAGACTTTGGCAGGTTTTGTTTCTATCAGTTGCTACAAATCTACAATGTTTACCAAGCATTTATATTGTTGATATTGTTTGTCATCCACAATATTTTGTGGGTTATTTTCGTACATCTTTGAGAAGAGAACACTACAACAAAATTGGCGACTCCACTGGGTTTTATACTTCATATCCAGAAACCTAGGTGACTTTCGGTTTTAATCTTAGGGTTTCTTCTATTTTTCAATTCTCTTAATGTTTCCTAGTTTGTTAACCCTAGATTTGTTAAATTTCTAACTTCGGCAAGCTTTCTGGTCGTTTTTGCAGGTCATAGGAACCAGTCGCGACAAAGGCAGTATTGTTTTCTGAGATATTTCGACCAGATCCACAGAGCAGAAACCACACTTTTTGGCTGAAAAAGTGCAATATGGAGGCCAAAGTGCACTTATTAGCCCAAAAAGTGTGATCCCACCAGAAAAACAGGTCAATACCTACAATTTCTGGGTTTTGGCGTTTTTCTCAGATCTGTTTCTAGGTTTTGCATAGAGTTTTCTGTTGGGTTGTATAACCTCTGTCTCATCCCTCTTAGGCCTTGATCTACTCTGATTTAGTCGTTGAATTTGAATTTATCCCCCCCTAGGGCTTCTAGTACGCTTCCACCTTTATAGGAAGAGCTTAGCTGAGTGAGTATTTTGAGTTTCTGCAGCGCTTTCAGCCATATTTTCTAGATATGTACTCTTCTATTTCAGATCTATACAGATAAATTGTCACCATCCATAGTTTCACATTTAAACTTGTTTGGTCATTGGCCTTAGGGTCCCATTGGTTGCCCTAGGTGTTTCAACCATCTCCCTATATTTTTTGCAACGATATTCCCCTAAGGTTTTTTGTTCTTTCTACACCACTTTCCAGTAGCTTAGTCTCACTTGATCCTATTCACACCTAAGTTTAGACCTATTGATGATTTTAGTGCATTTTCCATTGATTTAGCCATCAACCAGAAAAGTTTTTGCAAACTGAGTTTGGGTGGGGTTTAGTTAATTATTTTGCTGTTCATTTTCTGTTGTTAATTTCAGTGTATTTTCAGCAATTTTTTTTCTTTTTAACAAACACGATTTGGCCTTAATTAGTAAATATAGTTCCACACACAAGCAAACCTTAATCAAAGGGTGCTTGGTTTACAATGCTAAGCAAAGACTTAACATAATAAATTTATCTCTCCTCATTGAGACAAAGGCATATTGTTGATCTCCCTTCACCATTTTTGTGTCACGTGTGTCTTACCACCATTGCACCACCAAGGCGTTTGTCATGGAGACTATTAGGACTTCACCCATAGTTTTTGTTTGGGCATATTACTCCTCCTCGTCCGGTTCGAGTTCATATCCCTCCAAGTCCCTGCACCGACTCTTCTGCTCGTTCATTTGATTCCTCATCTAATTCTGAGCTTCCTCCAACACATATTGTCACCATGTTTGGACCCACAGTTGGTGTAAGAACCAACCTGGTGTTGGCTCCGATTCTATCCTGGTGGTCACATGAAGTGGAACAGTCTCAGGAACCGTTCTGGCAGCCCCCATGCTCCCCTTTATGGCCAGGTTAATTCTACCATATTTTAGCGAGTTGATAAATGACCGCATACACCACGATGTGGGTTGGCCTTCTATTCCAACTAAGCTTCCCTTAGACATCCCAAAGTTTAAGGGTAATATTGGAGAGGATCCTACCAACCATGTCTGATCCTTCAACATGTGGTGTTTGTCCAACTCCATTACCAATGACTCCATTCGTCTTCGACTATTCCAACACACACTCACTGGAGATGCTGCAAAATGGTATGTAGACCAGCCCACAACATCTCATTATGTTTTTGCGACACTTGCTAAAGTGTTCCTTCCATATTTCCAGTTACCTCTCTGGTAAGACACCGGTACAGAGCTGCTGAGCTTATTCCATCATTCCTTCGCCACTCGCCTTTCCGACCATGTTCAAGAGTGGCGTTGAAGGAGGAGCACATGCCGTGCCCCCCCCCCTTTCGAAGACCGTGTCTATCTAGATTTCTTTCTTAGGAGACTTTTAGCACCCATTGGAAAAGATGTTGCATCCCATTTTCCTCAGACCTATGAAGAAGCTCTCCAAACCGCTCAGAGATATGACCTGATTTATGTGCAATCTGGTTATGTCTATATCATCATTCCAGACCTCCCTGGTCTTGGAAGTGCCAATGCACCAGAGTGTTATTGAGAAAACTAGTGTCTATTTAGAGCTTCTAGTCCCACTAAGACAGGTAGCTATCTTAGAAACAAACAAACTAAAGTCACTTGTGTTTTCCTTTATGAGTGATAGATGAGAAAGAAGCAGAGAGTACCAACCTTGGTCTTTCGCTTGGCTCCTTGCTTGTTTCCTTTCCCCTAGGACAGAACTTCGCCACTCCTTCCTTACTTGTCCCACTTTAAAGAGCACCTATAGAGTCAAAGAAACATAATACCATCAAAGCATAGAGATCTATAGCCATAAGTAATGTAGGATTAGATGTACATTAACCATATAAATGTATATATCAATACAAGATTAAGAGATATACAAGAATATGGAGGAAAACTTAAATAGATTTATTGATAGAAGTAGTAGAAGAGAGGATTACAACCCATTTGTCTAACCCAGTGCCATCCTCCCAGCATGAAAGCCCTCTTCACCTCATGAAAAGCTTAGATCACCCAACAATACAATATTGCACAGAGAAACCAACAACACTTACAAAATACAAGATTCCAGCCTTTGGATCTCTTGTATGAGGGATCCATATATAGATGTTTGCAGGTGGGTGAGTCAGCTTCTGGGATTTTGATCAGTGTCATCTCTCTGATAGTTCTTTGTTCCACTTGGAGATTTCATGATCTCTTACTCATCCCTGGGCGAATTTAGAGAGATAAGTGTAGAATGAGCAACTTCTAGAAGATTCTCTGGGCTTCCACCTAGCAAACTGCTTCTGACATTTGTCTACTCTCTCTCATCGCACCCTATAGAAGGGATGTCTAGTATGCATCGCACTTTTTGCATGTGGCAGGTGAGATGCATTGCACCCTTAGCAATGAGCAGTCTATATGGTCCAGTTTTGACCAGTTCTGAGTAGTTTTTCATGGAGAACTTCTGGGAGATGATGTAATCAGCTGACCTTGCTCCTTTAGTGTATGAAACAAAACTTTTAGGGACTTATAAGCCCTTGGTTTATGGACATATGTGATTGGCGTTGTAGTGCCCAAATATGTCTATAATAGTTGCCCCCTAAAGCATGAGGTCGTAAATCCTTTTGATGTTGTGTGAAATGATTTATCATGAGGATCTTAGGTTTCTCGAACTGGAAGGTGACCTGTAATAAGATACAATATAATACATTATCTTCATAATATTTTCATGATCTAGCTGAGGCGGGCATTCCCATGCTCAGCTTTATAAATTCATTCTCATGTACATAGGACAGACAACCATCTATGTAGCAGACTGACGATTCTGGTAGAGCCATCATCCTTTGGTTTAGATGATTATTTGTGCAGCAATGATGTACATTTGATTTTTTTATTTTCCTGAATATATTGTAGCCTGTATGGATGAAACTAGATCTGGGGTCTTCAAAACTCGTTCAATCTTCACCTGAAGTACAAGCCAATCCATGTGAAAAGATGTTTTGTTGTCGAACATGGAAAGACATTGCCTGATTACCAGCCAATGATGTAAGCTATTAACAGACGCGAGAGGAATCATCGATAATGATAATGATCCTCAAGGTACTGCAATACAATTCACGTGGTGTGAATACATGAGTCGATGTCGAACACCATGCAAAATCTTTCGGTCTAAGGCCATTAATGTAAACCTGTCACCAGAAGTGAGAAACTTGCCATTGACGCATGCAAGCTTCAAAGTACTGAAAGGGTTGTTCCTAGGTCAAATTCTTGGATAATGAGCTAATGTCAACAAGAAGTGACCCATCGTAGGAGGGCATTAATGAATCCCACATCTACAAAACGGAACGGAGCAAATGATTTTATGGAGGTGAAAACGATATGTTGATACAAGGTTCAGGGTGGTAGTCATGAAAGAATGAAATGTGAAGGTATTGCAGCGGATGAGACACAAGCTGAGTTGGTGAATTCTCTAAGCAACTTCTCTTGAACATATCAGTGAAACTGAAATGGATTGGTAGTGCTAAACCCAAAAGTGGTTGGTACAGTGGACCAATGGTGATATGATCGGTGAATGGAATAACCCAACCCGACTCAATCATGGTGATGGAGTGAAAGTGTCATGTTCAAGAGCGACCTGCTACCAATAAAGTTTCTTCAAGTTTTCTTCCCAATTTTCCCCAGTCATTTCTGACTAGTACCTCTTTATTTTTGTCAATCTTCAGGAGGATAACATATGCTTTTTCTATAATTTGCCCTTCAGGCAAACCCGTTGCTATGTTTTAATGAGCCTAGTGACAGTGAGACTCGCTCTTGTCTGCATGGACAAGTTTGTCGCTATTGTTTTAAGGAGTTTAAAAACAAGGATAACTCGGTTCTTTTCAATTTTACAGAGTCTAAAAAGAGATGGAAAGGAAACTCCAATATTCATTTTTTGTAATATAATCCCTTAAGTCCGAAAAAGTATAAAACAATGCGAAAGGGATGAATTTTTGATAGTTTTAATGAGCCAAACAAGACAAATACTCGATCTTTTTGTGTAATAATCCCTCAGGTCCAAAAAGATTAAAATCTAGAGGAGGGATGGAACTTCCAATCGCTTTAGCGAGCTGGAGAGGCCTATTGCTCGACAATCTTTTCATATTTTACGAGTCAGATGAAAAGAGCTTAAAGGAGACTCGTTTTTTGGGTAACGAGTGATGTTTTCAGATAGCAGCTGGTTCCAGGTAATGTTTGGAACTTTTTTAATCATGGCAGTGTAAAGAAGGTGGCTAATAGGATCACTCATCGCAGTTGTTCCTCAAAAGGGGTAAACAATCAAGTGGAGGTGTATGATTGGCTAAAAAGAGAGGAGGTGATGGTAAGAACACAACGGAGGCTCAAAGGCTGATAATAATGCAATCGCAATGGTTATTTACCGGAGGTGGGTTCATTTTTTAATGAGCTTAAACTCTGGTGGAACATATGCTCATTGTTAGGTTTATTTTTAACGATCTTGAACTTTGCGTAAAACTGCTCGTTGCTAGGTTTATTTTTTAATGATCTTGAACTTTGCGTAAAACTGCTCATGCCAGTCGTATAATAAGGATGTCTTATCAATAGGTTCATTTTTTAGGGAGCTTGCCCCATTCGAAACTTTGCTCCAGATCCTTTCATTATGTAAGCTAGGAATGACCAATCCTACGAGTTTAAAGTGTTAAGAACCTACAAACTAAGAAAATAAATGGTCGCTTTTCACTTTCATGCAAAAAGGTTTGCATTCCCCCAGGTATAATGAAGTAGAGTTTCCAGGTTGCCCTTCAATTTGCAGACAAAACACTTGCTCTGTCGGGAAAGGCCTACCTTCTGATAGAGGTATCTTATTCCAATCTAATCCCATTTTCCTAAACAGACGGGTGTGTCAGACTAGTCATATTCCTGCGTGGAAACCCACCTTATAACTGGGGTTTTCCTTTCGAAGCAGACTAGGGCGCATGCCCCCTAGGTTTCTGCCACAATCACCAAATCACTTGCGCTCATTAGGTGGACATACTGGAAATTGATGAGACATTCCTTGCTCAAAAAGACCAGCTAGGGATGGCACCTGACTATTAGCTATGTGTGAACCAGCGAATGAAAGCTGGTCTACAAGCTAGACCATTCTGCCTTCATGCGGAAAAAACATCACTTGAAAGAGTGAGGAAACAATAGCTCCCATGCTGTAAATTTAGTCACGCCTAAGGAGGAGATTGTAATCTAAAGATCCTTGGACTACCATTATGTTGAGATAAATGATTTTCCTTCTTAAAGTTATAGGTAAATTTGGAAGGATCCCTAACGGCCGACTGGTTCCTTTGTCGAATCCTGTCAGATTTCACATCTCAGGCAGAAGCGATGGCGAACCAAGTGCTTTCCAAGTAGCTGAGGAAAGGATACTCATATAAGCCCCCTCATCTATGATAGTACTGACCATGACCATTCCGTAAGCTTGTACTATGATTCGGAATGGTACATTAGATGGTAGACGAGGTCTACCTAGTAGATTCCAGTCAAAGGAAACGACTAGGTTGCTTGGAGGTGGGACCAAATAAACAGCCAGATACATCTCTAAAGAAATTCCTTCCTGTAGTAAAGGAATGGGTAGATTGCCCCCATGTTCATCGGAGTCTGTGTTTACAAAAATAATTTGAACGGTGTCGTTCTCATTCTCTTTGGTGACTATATCATCTAAAGGTGGATCCTCTGAAGACAAGATGGGGTCAACTGTCGTCTCGACCTGTTGACATTGGTCTAATGTGGACTCAGAGGGTTTATTTTCAATGATAGGTGCTTCGACCGACAACAAACGCATGTCAGTCGGATTTTCAACTAGCGATGGACTCGGCAAGAGTTTCTTGTATCCAGGAGGAAGTCGCTGCAGTGATGCAGGATGGTTATCCAAGACTCTTTTATCTTCGTCCACGAAGGGATAGTGTTGGAGGGCATGATCACCTTCACATAGTCTACAAGGAAATTTAGATCTTCCTTTCTATCCATTGACTTCGTTTTCACTAGTTGATGGTGTACTCTCAACATGATCATCAGAGGTTGACGACACTGGATTATGCAAATGAGGAGACCAGTCCCTTAAGATCCATGGGATGCGAGGACAATCTCGATGATAGTGGTCCCCTTTGCAAATGACACATGGATATTTAGGTTTGTATGGTGCAGTGTATGGATTTTCGCTAGACGATTCTTGGTTGCCCCCTTTTGCCATTGGCTTCTTCTTCTTCTTCTCCTTCCATTTCTTCTTCTTCTCAGTTACTTGGTTTTTAGTTTTACTAGCTTCACCAAGCAAAGAGGAAGAAGGAGAGGGAGAAAAAAATGAAGTAGAAGGTTGGGGGGTAACTCTAGTATCATCTAGTTGCTGATTTGATTGCTTAGGAATCACGGTGCTTTGAACGACAGAGGTCGAGAAGAGCCATACTGGCAGGCCAATTGTCAGTCCTGGAAGGGACAATGTTGCCATATGAGGAGCACCAACATCTCCCCAAGAGGAGAAAGGACTAGGATTTCCCCCAAGGGGAAATCCTTGGTTAGTAGACTCCATTTTCTCAACCTAAGATCAATGAGGGAATAGGGATGTTATTCTGATTAAAATAAATTTTATGACGCTTTGACACAACTTTCTTTTTCAATTTTTAAGAGTCGAGAAAAAGCTAAATATGACTCTAGTTGCCTTCGATTTTTAATGAGCCTAAAGTGATAAGTGCTGAGATGGACCTTTTCCTTTAAGGAGTCTGAAAAGGAATGAAAGAGACTACTGTGGAAATCTAGATAGAGGGATTACCAAACCAATCGCAAAACTACAGAATACTTTTTACGGTACGGCAGTCAATATTCCCGAATGCTGTGTTCAGTGCATTACGATTGATAGGGCGGCAGACACGGCTTCCTAAGGATAAAGGATGTAGCCTATTGTGGTCTCCCAATATATACTCGACGGTACATAGGAGCACAAGTCCGTACTGGCAATTGTCATCTCAAAGAGGAGGAATCACCCAACCTACGATGAAACCGACAGTTACTAGGTTTCACGACACTGGAATACATCTCTAGTCTAGACTTCTAGATGTTGTATGTTAGGTTCCAAATCATTTTTATGTTCATTGAACTTATTTTACAGTTGATCTTTCTTAAGAAGTTTTCCTTTAAGGTTCACCGCATGATGTAGATATACAACTACTAAATATGCAATCTAAGATGATAAACAATCGTTTACTCTTCTTTTTGCAATGAAAATCCTAGCTACGAAGGAAAGAGAAGCGAAATTCTTTCAACATAGAGCAGAGAGCACACACTAGATGCACTGTCCTAAATCAAAATCAACAAGCAGTATAAATGCAAATGCAGATGCATGTATTTGTTTTCCACTTTCTTAATGTGTGAATGACAAAAAGAATGCTAAGTACAAATCTGAACTATCTTTTCTTTCAAAGTGACAATACTAACAATTTTCTCTTCAAAAGATGAAAGGAAGACAAGACAACACTTTGCAATTTCAAATTCAAAAACAAAAGGAAGACTAAGACGACACTTTGCGACTTGAATTCAAAAAATCGAAAGGAAGGCTAAGAGCAACACTTTCAACTTCAATTTGAAAACTGCTTTCGACACTTTAAATACTATTAATTCAAATCAAATACAAGAGTAACAATGTAATCGACCATAAAAAAAAGTAGGATTCTTTTCTTTGACTGAAAAAGGCACTTGCGACACTTTCAAATAAAAAAACGATAGTTTGATTAAGCTACTTTTTTGTAAAGGAGAACTGTAAACGGCGAAAAATACATAAAAACATTCACAATTCTTTGTACAATGGAGGCTAAATAATGCAAAGGAAGTGAGTTCAACAGTGGTATACTGATCACAGACAACGAAACTCCTGAAAAAAGTTGAAGACAATGAAAAAAACCAAAATCTGGAGGCAGAAACAGTCTTATCTGATCATCGCACCCGTAACACAGGGAAACAACGATGCATTCCACCTACTGCACACGGGAGGTGTGATACATCTAGAATGTCAAAAGGAGATAGTGCGATGATCCAGGGACGAGACTTTCACTTGGTTTTTGGTCACAGTTTGTAGCTTAGTTTAGGGATTTAGGCTGAGCTAATTATAGGTAGTAAATACAAAGTATAGGGGCTGATCTAATGAGGTTACTTGAGCTACCACCAAGGCACTTAGGATGTTTTCAAGTTAGTTGTTCAATTCATAAACAAACCTAGAGATTGACTGAAGCAGCATTGATCTACTTTTCACTTGCATAGCAAATGCAG
Organism: Pinus tabuliformis; assembly: GCA_031772625.1. Lineage (NCBI taxonomy): Eukaryota > Viridiplantae > Streptophyta > Pinopsida > Pinales > Pinaceae > Pinus > Pinus tabuliformis. The sequence continues at coordinate 1,066,716,368 of CM062811.1, forward strand.
TTCAAAGGCTAGCTGGTTTAACTTTAGGCTCCGTCTATAGTTTATGAAACAAACAAATAGAGACAACCAAACAAACTATTCGCTCCCCAGTGGAGTCTCCATTTTGTTATCGGGAAAGCTAGTGCCTATTTAGAGCTGCTAGTCCCACTAAAATGGGTAGCTATCTTAGAAACAAGCAAACTAAATTCACTTGTGTTTTCCTTTATGAGAGATAGATGAGAAAGAAGTAGAGAGTACCAACCTCAGTCTTTTGCTTGGCTCCTTACTTGTTTCCTTTCCCCTTTGACAGAACTTCGTCGCTCCTTCCTTACTTGTCCCACAGTTTCAAAGAGCACCTGTAGAGTCAAAGCAGCCTAATACCATCAAAGCATAGAGATCTATAACCATAAATAATGTAGGATCATATGTACATTAACCATATAAATGCATATATCAATACAAGATTTAGAGATATACAAGAATATGGAAGAAAAATCAAATAACTTTATTGATAGAAGTAATAGAAGAGAGGATTACAACCCATTGGCCTGACCCAACGCCATCCTCCCAGCATGAAAGCCCTCTTCACCTCATGAAAATCAAAGATCACCCAACAATAAAATATTGCACAGAGAAACCAACATCACTTCCTTACAAAATATAAGATTCCAGCGTTTGGATCTCTTGGATGAGGGATCCATATATAGATGTTTGCAAGTGGGTGAGTCAGCTTCTGGGATTTTGATTAGTGTCATCTCTCTGATAGCTATTGGTTCCACTTGGAGATTTCATGATCTCTTACTCATCCCTGGGCGAATTTAGAGAGGCAACTGTCGAATGAGCAGCTTCTAGAAGATTCTCTTGGTTTCCACCTATCAAACTGCTTCTACCATTTGTCTGCTCTCGCTCATGCACCCTACAGAAGGGCTTTCCAGTATGCATCACACTTTTTTCATGTGGCAGGTGAGATGCATCACACCCTTAGCACTGAGCAGTCGGAATGGTCCAGTTTTGACCAGTTCTGAGTAGTTTTTTAGGGAGAACTTCTTGGAGATGATGTAATCAGCTGACCTTGCTCCTTTAGTGTATGAAACAAAACTTTTAGGGACTTAGAAGCTCTTTGTTTATGGACATATGTGATTGGTGTTGCAGGGCCCAAATATGTCTATAACACAAGGGCATCTCATGCCACTGACATTATCATTGGAACCCTTCCACACCCTTCGCCATATACTCAACAAAGTTATGGATATGAGCAGGGGGCTAATAGTTCCTCCAACACTTATGCCCCTCCTGCTAGCAACATGCTTTCAGAACCCAAACCTATCTGCTAGCAACATGCATAGTTGAGCACTCTAGCCCCCCAAGCATTTGCACTGCTGCCTCCCAACCATCCTCATCCCCAACAAACACGACCCCCTCAGGGTCAGGTGTTTGCACAACACAGTGCGACCAATCCCCATAATTCAAAGAAAAAGAATAAGGGGAAAGGTAACAAGGGTAACCAGCGTAATCAAGGTAATCAACCTAGTGAACCCCAGAGGAACCATCCTAACAATAACAACTAGCAACAGGGTAGCCAGCCCAAGTAGAACAAGGCTATTCGTATGAACAATCCTTCTGCATGTTGTGGTGTACATGGCCATTATACACATGAGTGTCATCTCTTACCCTAGATGTGCCAAATGTGGGAAGCTCAAGAAACTTCTAGATGTTAAGAATCGCCTCAGAATCCTAAACCATCTCAACCGGAAGTGCTCGAAAATCCTTTCCCTCAGCAAGGATTTGTTGTTGCTCAACGTCAACCAGGTTAAGAAGCCCATACCCCCCAACATTCTAATCTTGGTGACTACCAAATCCTTATGATGAACTCTGATGAGGTTAAACCCTTGATGAGCCCAGGTATTGCAGTAAGAATGCTGCAACTCTCAAGGCTACCAACTTATCAACCCAGGTTTCATACAAACTTGGAGGTGATAGTGCTATATGCACAAGTAGAAGTGAAGGTACTACCTATTGTCACTACTCATCTGGCAAGAGACCTGAGGGTTCCAAGCCAGACTTCTATAGGGTCAAAAGAAGCTTGATTTTGATGGAAGAAGAGCAAATCTATTCCAAGGGAGAGCTACTCTACTGCAGTAATGAAGAAAACAACTTGTAATGCTAACTCACATCAGGCCCTAACTAACTATCTAAACAATTATGTGAAGTAGAATTGCTAAAACAACACTAATCTAATGTTGCTCTCTAAGTTTCAAAAGGAAAAAGCATCAAAACTAGACTAAGGGGTAACAAAGAAACTTAGGCTAAATCAGGTTTCAAGCAGAAAAGGCAATTAGAGGTTAAAATCGGTGAAAGGAGGACGTGAGGGAGCAATAGTGCATAAGAATTGTTGGATCAGTCTGGTGAGGCAGATCAATAGTGGAAATTTGACTGAGCTAGTTGGTGAGCGAGTGCGCGATAGCCATCAGATGAAACAAGGCAGATCGACGGTGGGGATTTAAAGTGCATAAAGTCAGCGTTGAAAATGAATTGGGTGGTGATTGGTTGGGTTTTGTTGTGTAAGGAAATCTACAACGTGAATTAATAGCTTTCGCTTAGGCATTTCATGTTGAAGTAGAATGGGTGTATGAGTGAGGTCTTAGACAGAGGGTGGAAGAGCAGTCAACCAGGAAATGAATGAATGACCATGAAATGAACCATGTAACTACATCAAACAACAAACTCCATGTAAAACTGAAACTCTGTGTTTTTGGGGTTACTGCAGGGTTTCTTCCTCACGACATGGTTCCAGAGGGAGGAGGTGAGGTCGAGACACCTGTGGAGAAACTTATGAACCTTCTCTTTTCTAAGTTGCTATGTAGGTTTTAACCCCGTACAAAAATTACCTGCGTATGATTCTAGAACATAAAAAATAAACAATGCGAGAGCATAACACATAAAACACATATACACAGAGATTTTCCCCTGGATCCCAAAACCAGGACTACCAGCTTTATTTTTCATTATGTTCCTTTCAATGTTACAATACATTTTTTTACATGCCGAGGAAACAATTACCATGGAACAAAAACCATCGCGTCTGAAACCATGGACCGAAAACCATTACGTCCAAAACCATGTGCGAAAAGCATGCACAAAACCATAGGTAGGTTTGGCCAACCTAATATATGGTCCAAAAAACAAAATTTTCTAGAGTGCTACCCTGGACCCCATAGAGGGGGGTTACTTGCACCCCTGAAATTCCCTGTGACCCCCCTGCTACATAATCGGTGCAGCGAAGGGGGGCCTCCGCCCCCCCTCTAACCCCCCGGTTAGTTACGTGGGCTAGTTGTGGGAAGAATATAACACAACCCAACATTCTCCCACTTGTTGTTATCTTTCCATAGGGGGCCACTAGAGAGCTTAGTCATTTATCCAGCCCTGCAACAACCGTTGTTTCTCTACACCAAGAGAACCTTTCAGAGCTCACAAATTTTGTCAATGCATCTGCAGTATTCTTCAAAGTGTCCACCTTTACCAGCAACACCTTTTTGTCTTTTATGATATCCCTCACAAAGTGATACTAAACATCAATGTGCTTTGTCTTTGAATGATATGCATGGTTCTTTTCCAATAAAATTGCACTTTGGCTGTCATAGTCTATCCTTATAGCTCCCTGTACTAACCCCATACTTGAACATAATATTTGCAACCAAATTGCTTCCTTGCTTGCATGAGTGGTTGCCATGTATTTTGCGTCTGTAGTTGATAGTGCCACTACAGATTGTTTCTTACTCATCCAGCTGACTACACGTCCAACTAGGTTAAACACATACCCACTTGTAGATCTTCTCTGATCCAGATCTCCCACCCAGTCCGGATCAACAAAGCCACGAATATCCAACACTCTGTCCAATCCTGGTCTTCCTTGGTAGCGTAAACCATAATCACTAGTGCCACGCAAATACTTGAAAACCTGCTTCACTACTGTCCAATGCTCCCTCCCTAGTTTTGACATAAACCTGCTCAATACTCCAACTGAATGTGCAGTGTCTGGTCTAGTGCAGACCATTGCATACATTAGGCTACCAACTTCACATGCATATGGAACATGAGACATGTCCTCTTCCTCTTCTTGTGCCTTGGGACACTGTTCAACAGATAACCTCACACCTACAGGAATAGGAACCTTCACTAGTTTACTATCCTGCATATTAAACCTCTGTAGTATTGTCTCGACATACTTCCTCTCGTTTAACCAAAGCTTCCTATTTTCTCAGTCTCTTTTAATTTCCATGCCCAAAATATAGTTTGCAGCACCAAGATCTTTCATGTCGAATTTGGAGGAAAATTGGGTCTTCAAATCCTGGATGATTTCTTTGTCTTTTCCAACCAGCAATATATCATCCACATACAAGACCAGATAAATAACATGCTCACCAATTAATTTAAAAAACACACAGTGATTTGCTTTGCTTCTGGTGAAGCCAAGTCCCTGTATAAATGTGTCAAACTTCTGATACCACATCCTTGGTGACTGTTTTAACCCATACAGAGACTTCTTTAACTTGCATACCATTTCTTTCTTACCCTTCACTGTAAAACCTTTAGGTTGCTTGATGTAGATCTCCTCTTCTAGATCCCCATGAAGAAATGTTGTCTTCACATCCATCTATTCTACCTCAAAATCAAAAGCAACAACAATAGATAAAAGTAATCTAATAGAAACTACCTTTGCAATAAGAGAAAAAATATCACCAAAATCAATTCCTGACACCTGGGAATAGCCTTTTGCTACCAACTAAGCTTTGTTTTTCTCCACCTTTCCTTCTACATTTGTCTTCTTCTTGAACACCCATTTGCTGCCAATGGGTTTCCTTCCAATTGGCAACTCCACCAGATCCCAAGCCTCATTTTTGTGTAAAGATGCCATTTCATCAACCACGGCCTCCCTTCAGAGTTTGCAGTCCTCTGAACCTACTAATTCCTTCACAGTTCTGGGATCATCATCAATAATAGATAAAGTAAAATTTGGACAGAAAGCAGATGGACTATACCTTTTTGGTTGCCTTCTTTCTCGAACTGATCTTCTCACACCCGAAGTTTGTGGCTCTTCATCTTCTGATTCCTCCTCTGTTGTAGAGTTTGGTTCTTCCTCCTTAAGCTCAAACTCTATCTTCTCAGGTTCCTTTGGTTGGACTTCATGTTTAATAACATCTTTCACCTCTCTGAACAGCACATCTCGGTTGTACACAACCTTCCTTGTTACTGGGTTCCAAAGCTTATAACCCTTTAAACCATCCTTATACCCAATAAAGATGCACTTTTTAGATTTACTCTCCAACTTCGTTATTTTCTCTTTTGGAACATGTACATATGCATCACATCCAAATACCCTCAGATGTGAAAGAGAGGTTTTCTTACCAGTCCATACCTCTTGTGGAGTCTTATCCTCCAATGTTGATGAAGGTGATCTATTGACCAGGTAACATGTTGTCTCCACTGCCTCTGCCCAGAATTCCTGGTGTAACCTGGCACCGCTGAGCATGCTTCTTTCCTTTTCCATCAACATCTTGTTCATTCATTTTGCAACTCCATTTTGCTCAGGTGTGTATGGAGTAGTCTCTTGCCGTGCTATACCACACTTATTATAGAATTCTTCAAATTCCTTACTGCAAAACTCTCCACTGTTATCTGTCCTCAACACCTTTATCTTCTTCTCTATCTAGTTTTCCACTAGAGCCTTAAATTATTTAAACCAATCAAAGACTTCAGATTTCTTCTCAAGGAAATATATCCATGTATTCCTTGAGAAGTCATCTATAAATGATACATAGTATATAGACTTACCTAGTGATGGAAATTTCATAGGTCCAAACAAACACTATGCGCAAGCTCTAATATTTGTTTCGCCCTCTTACCACCAGAGGGGGAACTCACCCAATTCTGCTTCCCATATACACAATTTTCACAGAAATAAAAATCCAGAGAGCTATTACTCATACCTTCTACCATACCTTTACCATGAAGTATTTGAAGGCCCTTCTTCCAATATGTCCAAGCCTTTGATGCCACATCATGGTCTTCTCTCCAGAGACCACTAGATTTACTGCTCCTCTTTCAGGAACCACAGAACTGTTGCACCCATCAACAACAGTGCTACCTTGCAGCTTGTACAGAGTTCCAATCTAAACTCCCTGCATCAATACTAGTGCTCCCCTAACCATTTTGCAGGTATCCTTCCCAAACACCATTTTTACACCTGTATCATCCAGCTTGCTTACAGAAATTAGATTTCTAGCCAATGCGGGAATATGTAGAACACCCAAAAGTGTTCTAACCCTTCTAACTTGCAACTTCAACTATACTTTTCCACGACTAATGATTCTAGCCTTCCTATCATCCCCCAAGAAGACATCACCACCATCATATTTCTCATACTCACAAAACCACTCTCTATGGGGAGTGAAGTGAAAGGATGTACCTAAGTCAATCAACCATGCTTCATGATCTACATGTGTACTTGAAGAAGCCAAGTACATATCTCCACCTTCATTTGAGGTGATTTTCGCCTCTGCAGAAGAAGAATCATGAGATCCCTTTCCTTTGTCAAGAGCTTTAGATTTGCAGTCCCTTTTGTAGTGCCTTTCCTTTCCACATTTCCAGCAAACCACCTTTACAGGTTTTCCAAGATATTTAGATCTCCAACTCGATGACTTATTTTTGTTTCTATTTTGGGACCATCCTCGTACAGATAAGGAATCACCATTCTGGATCTCCATATTTTTCCATCTCATATCCTCTGTCAACAAGGATGAGACTATTTCATCAAACTACAAGGAAGTTGTATTGCTACCTATTGCAATAACCAGACTATCCCATGAATCTGGTAGAGAACACAAAAAACTGATGCACTTATCTTCATCTGAAATTTTAATATCAAGAAATAGTAACTAACTTACCATAGTATTAAATGTGTTCAAATGCTCTGTCACCGAGTCTCCATCTTTCATCCTCAGGTTATATGACTTTTTCCATAGGAACAGTTTATTCACTAGAGACTTAGATTGGTACAAATTCCCTAAATTTTCCCAAAAAGCCTTCGCCGTAGCTTCCCCTGATACATTTAGAAATACTAAGTCTGAGACACGAAATCGTATTGTGCTCTTAGCCTTCCGATCCAATTTCTTCCATTCTTCAATGGACACTCTCGTTGGTTTAGTACCTGGATCTACCTCGACTCACTGATCTTTATCCACCAATAGATCCTCCATCTTGAGTTTCCATAACTCAAAACTCTGACCATTAAATTTCTCAATCTCTATCTTTCCATTGCTCGCCATCTTCTTTCACCACTAGAATCGATCTCATAGATCTCCCACTGAACAGGGTCTACCACAGGCCCGAGCGAAACTCCTCAGCAGCAAAGGCATCCCCTTGAATCCAAAATAGCTTTCAAACCAAATGTAGGTCTTAACCCGTTACAGAAATTACCTGCATACGATTCTAGAACACAAAAAATAAAAAATGCGAGAGAATAACACATAAAACACATATACATAGCGATTTTCCCCTAGATCCCAAAACCAGACTACTAGCATGATTTTTCATTATGTTCCTTTCAATGTTACAATACATATTTATACATGTCGAAGAATCCAATACCATGGACCAAAAACCATTGCGTCCAAAACCATGGATCGAAAACCATCGCGTCCAAAACCATGTGCAAAAATCATGCACAAAACCATAGGTAGGTCTGCCCAACCTAATATAGGGTCCAAAAGACAAAATTTTCTGGGGTGCAGTCGCAGACGCCATAGAGGGGGGTTACTTGCACCACTCAAACCCCTTGTGACCCCCCCGCTACGCAATTGGCGCAATGAAGGGGGGGCTCCGCCCCCCTCTAACCCCCTGGTTAACTACGTGGGCTAGTTGTGGAAAGAATACAACACAACCCAACATGCTAATTGAATGCAAGCATAAATGATCTACTCTGCACTACTGTAATGCAACTGCAACTATTTAAGCAAATGAACAGCTAAACAACAAAATTTATAATGGAAATGCTACTAGTTAAACCATGAATCATTTACTTTATACTATGGTGATGGAAATGCAACTACTTAACCAAATAAAAAACTAAACCATGAAGCTATGTTACTGTTGTAATGAAAATGCATCTAATTAAGCAAATGAACAGAAAATAAGAATATATGCTAGTATAACAATACAATAAAGAGCAGCTTTGGCTACTAGGGTCGGGCCCTAACCCAGGAGCTTCAGCCCTCTGAGTTAACTCAGTGCTGGCTCAAACAAAAACTCATATTCATTATAAATAAAAAATTATTACAAGACTTGCAGCTTGAAAACAAAGTAGAGTTATATAGTGAGAAGTATGAATTCTTGCTAACTCTTGGTAACTAAAAAAACTGAGGTCCTAAGCCTCTCTACTTATACATTTGAAGTATCTAACAACTTCCTTCAAAATTAAGGAGGCACAACTCCCAATTCAATGATAAACTTGTGCTTTCCCTTTCACTAGCTCGACTGCCTTCTAGTAGGGAGGCTTGGCTCCTAGCTCAAGATAAAATTGTACTTTCACTTGCTTGGCTGCCTTCTAGTACACATGATTTGGCTGTTTTCACCTTCACTTGCTTGGCTACCTTCTAGAAGGGGGTTGTTTGTACTTTTAGCTGATGGAGGGGTAGTAAATGAGGAGGATTTACCTACTGTAATTCCTCTCCCTTGTCCCATTCAAGTTTTTATCAAGTTCTTGAACATAGTTCCTTTCTTTTATCTTTTATCCCTACATTTTCCTTGCTTTTATCCTTTATTCCTGCATTACATGCACGTTAGACCACAAAGAAAAATATCCAACTCTACTCATCTCATAAACAAAATATAATCAAAAGTATGTGTTAAGTTGTGAGAATAGTTGGTTTAACTAAGCTAGGACGTGAATTAAGGTTAATTAAGGGCCATATAATTACTCAATAATGAGGCTCATCACCCCTCCAATATCAACCTAGAAACTTGGTCATGTCAATATGACAAGCCATAAACTTCGTTCGCCACTGAGTCCAAAAACAAAGCATCTGCTGAACCTCTTATGACACTAAATGGTCCGTTACAGATCCCTCAACCTAAAGTTGATGCCATTCCCAAGATCCCAAAGGGACCATTATGTCGTAATGCGGCCTCTAACCAAGTTGCCCATACATATAGTATAGTAGACGACTTGGCACAATTACCTCCTCCCATGGCGACACTGGAAGTCCTCCAATCGTGCCCATCTCAAAGAAATCTCTAATAACTGCCTTGGGTGCAGTAGATCCTTCTGACGATTGTCTGATTATCTTCTCGATTGATACATCAAAACATCCCCCATTAACTTCATCCGTTGCTTTCCAGATATCAGTTCGATTCTATAATGCCATCATCTCCCAATGCATTATTAATGAAGGTGCATCCAACTGTGTAATGCCTGCTGCCATTTGGAAACAATTTAAGTCACTTGAGTTTCCCCCCTCCACCATCTTGTTGTGTGCTTGGGACAGACACTCCTCCTAGCCTCTTGGCATGTACCACAACTATCTAGCAACACTTGTGGGCAAGACTGTCCATATCGACATTGAAGTCATTGGTGCCCCTTTAGATTACAGCATTCTCTGAGGTCGTAGTTAAACATATACCATGTTAGCCGTCACTTTTGTGGTGTTATGTAAGATGTGCTTCCCCCATGAAGGGAATATCATTACCATCGATCAGTTGACCTACTACGAGTTGACATCCATGATCTCCCCCGAGTCCATTATCTTGTCAGTGTCTGATAAACAATCTTCAACTCCTCTCACCAGTGTTTCACTCGGAGTTTATAAATATTCCTAATTGTTAGGTGCTTTCCCTAGTTCTCCCCCTCCCATATCAGAGGCTAACTCTATGAGTTTTTGCATGTTACAAGCATCATAGGCTACTAACAAGTAGTCTGGTACATCCAGTCAACAACCAACTCCTCCACACCCTGCTGTTGCCATCCCAGTTGTTGCCATCCCAGCTAAACCCTTTGGATGCATCCCCCAAGTGCTCCTCCATCTGTGGGTGCCTCTCCTATGTTTCCGCTAGGAACTGTTCCTCCAAGTCTCAACCATCTAGGAGCTATTTCATTGGGACATTACCCTGTAGGCCAGATACCATTCTTATTCCCCCCCCCTGGAGTATTTTCTATCCCTGTTATGGCTTTGTTGGTCCTTCCTAATGTGATTTTGGGGATCCCAGTATGGTACATTGATCCCCCAGCAAGCACTTTGTCTAGTCAACTAAGACTTTATCCTGCTTCGACCCCAGTTCAACTAGTCCCTACAGCACCTGCCGCTACTTCAATTTGATTATCATGTTCACTATTCACATTTTTGTCCTCATCTCGATGAATTTCGTGATTTCCTTGGGGTGCTTCGCGAATACAAGGCTACTCATAGTGGACCATCTACTCATCTACTTGTGGATTCTGGTACCACTAGTCAACTAGAACAAGGGGAATCTGGTCCCACCATCATGATCCATCCCCCCAATGTTGAGATTATGGACACCACAGGCCATATCCCTTACCTATCATCATCCTTGAGTTCCCTGCAAGAAAACCTTTATGAGGTTTCTGTACACACTTCTATCGAACCTCTTTCGATAAAATCATAGGTCTCAACATCTATAGATCCTCCATCTACCAGCTCGTTCTCTACCATTCAAGATGATGTGTATGTGAACATTATTTCTCAGGTTGATGTACTAGGTAATGTCATTGCATCATGTAGTCAATCTTCCTGCCGTATGCTCATCTTCCATTCTTATGAGGACATCATGGAAGCTATGTCTACCGTTGATTATCCTTTGGGACGATATGCACCATCATGTGTATTTCCTTCCATATTTGGATTCCACCACTCTAAATACATCCAGTATGTCCATAGCATACTGGGGGGGCACATAGGCCCCTACATTTCCTTTTGAGGATCTCGTGCCAAGTCCGGCTAAGATGCTTGAATCCCTTTTTTGAGCACTCAGAACACAATGATGCTTCATAAACTCGTCCTGCTAGGGGACATCATTCCCACCTCTGCATACAATATTAGTCCCCTCCATCACATATTTTTTCTGGAAGTATCCCATGCTTGGGGGCATGATGGTTTTCTCCTATCCATCTTCTCAATTAAGTCTCGGCCTAGATCCCACCGAGTTTAGGTATGATTGATTATCCTCTCATTCCTTGGATAGTTTGTCCTAATGGCCTATCCAGCGAGCCATATTCACATCGAACATCATACAAGTTTGATATCATATCTTCAAATATTCTACTCTATGTCCACATAGTCCCCATATTTGACTTCATGGGTGAGGATGATTCTAAACCTCCTCTAATAGTTCATTCTCATTTTCCTCTCCCCTTAATGCTTCACCAAGAACCATCGTTCCAAGAAGAATTCAGGCCACCTTTAGACAAGTAAGGCCACTTACCTGAAAGTTGTAGATCCTAATTCTGATGGTCAGTTTATCCGCTACAATCTCCACAAGATTTAAGGCCTTCTCCTCGTCTCAAATTGGATGGAAAAAACCCTTTCATAGAAAAATCCATGTTTTTTATGTTGCCCTTTACGACCCAACCGTAGCTTAGTTTGATGAACCTTCGCACCATTGGAAAGATCTTATCAAGCTTTATAATGGATCTTCCTCATTTGTTGATGATTTGACACTTCACCACGAAGCCATTGTTCTAAGAAGGGTCACTTCATCGTCTCTCAAAATTGAATTTCTTCATAAAGGGACACTTGTACTTTGAGGACCTCCTTCTCTTAATACTTGTCGTACCATGTGTCCATTTTTGTCATGAGTAACCATCATTTGCTCATGTTTTCATGATCCCCAGCGGGCCTAGTCTGCGTGACAGCATCATCGAGTCACCATTGTTCAAAGCATCAGCGATGAGTGACCCTTGCATTCATGGAGTCCATTTCATGTCCCATTATATCATGTCATAGTAATCCATCCATATTTGCATACCGTTCATCCATTTTTTCCTCAAGTCGTACTATCCCCATCCCCTTCAGAGTTGCGTCAGTTACTTCCAGGTAAACCATGCACTTTATGCCTTGACAAGGGTAGTCATTTGTTTGTCCCTCAGTCCCACTTTCCCCATTATCCTTGGTGTTAGTTCATCAACCACATTACTATTTTCCCTCATTTTTCCCCATTATCCCTGCTGTTAGTTCATCAACCACATTACTATTTTCCCTCATGCCTTAGTTGAGTATCCTCATTGTCTCATCTATCAAGGGCCATATTCTATTGACATCAACTCATTTATTCCAAAAGAATGGCCTAGAGGGCAGTGTATCTTGGTTCCATCTTCCATCCTTATTCGGTGCCTTAGATCAAGCAAAGGGACTCATCACTGCCCTTTCACTTGGTTACTTCATGTTCGTGATTCATACACTTGATGGTCCAACGTTACAGTAGATTGTACCAGTGATTACCAAGTGTGTGTGAGATGTTCTAGACCTCATGAGGGGGTGACCCATCAAGTAGCCCCCCACTTGCCTAGATGCATTCCTATTATGCTACAACCTCAAATGAAATTCCGTAGAGTTTATGGGTTCCATTCCTACCGATCACAATGTTCATAGAATGCATATCTCCTCTAGATGATCCATTCAGTTTTGCAGAGCTCTTCCTTGTTCAAAAGGGCTTCTTTGGTTTTTCTACCCTCCCTCCCACCCATTTTTGAGAGAAGGGTCTTTGTATCTCATGTACTTAGATATTATTGTATTCAGTCCTGGCTCATATTCTTCTAAGTGCATTATGTATATGGGACACATTGTATTATTTTCTGGCTCTGTTATGCGAGCATGTTATGTACCATTCAATATGTACTTTATTGCTCAGTTTTATATTTCTGGGTGAACTCTTATTTTTTTACTAAGTTATCTCAGTGGGTATGGGTATGCCTCCCCCACCTCATTGAGTCTTGGTATCAAAACATAAAGGGAGACTTTCATTAGTCTCGCCCCATGTGTCCCTATCCTCTTTCACTTCAGCTTTATTAGTCTATCTCTCTCTCTATCTTTGACTCGCCTGTGTTTTCTAGTGATTGTGTCTTTACAATGTACTTTGGTCATATTTTTTTCTCCTAACACTCATACATTGGGGGCCAATCTATTGCCACCAAAAAATTGATCATCTAGCCTAATTTACTAGATGGATCGAAGTACACCATGAAAAGCCAATTTTACCATAGTAAAATTTCTTTCACTGTGAGAAATTTCTTAATAAACCATCTTGGTTAAGTAATTTATAGTTAAACCCATGAAGAATAATTAAATAAATCACTATTTATTTGATTCTCTTCTAGGAATAATTAATTAAAACATTTTTCAATTATTATTCCTTGTCACATTTTACCCAACCACGAAAAATAAACAAATAATTCATTAATTATCTTATTTTTCTCTAAGAATAATTAATTAATCACTAATTAATTATTATTCTTTGTCAAATTTGACTAAATCTCTTAGGAATAATTAAATAAATCCTTATTTGTTTATTATTCCTTAACTAATTCCTTGAGATGATAAATAAATCATTTATTTATTTATTATTTCTAAATAAAATTTTAAATACTTTTTCCCTCCTAACCAAATATAATAAAATATTCCAAGTGCTTATTCCAAGATTGGGATCAATAATATTTTATTATTGTTGATTATTCGAGGATAACTCAATATTTTATTACAAATAGAAGAGTTTTCCATTCATTATTCACTTTTTATTATTTTCATTGTTGCAGCCACTGTTGTAACTCCGATTTTTTTCATTCTCGCACACCATATTTTTGATGGGTTTATACATTATAGAGGAGAGAGACTCTAGACAAGCTAAAGACATTTGAGGATAGCCAAGAACCCATCCCACAAAGGGGGACTGGTAACATTTATTTGTTCCCTTCACAGGTTTTATAATAAAACTATTCATTGTATATCTGGTTTCCATTGGATGATTGGAGTTATTACTCTTTCATTTTGTTCTTTAACTATGATTGTGGCATATGTCTGGACTTTGGAAGGTTTTGTTTCTATTAGTTGATGCAGATCTACGATGTTTAGCAGCCATTTATATTGTTGAGATTTTTTGTCATCCACAATATTAAGTGGGTTCTTTTCATATATCTTTGAGAAGAAAACACTACAACATCTGTTGTTCAAGGCTCCTTCCTTGGTTTTGGCATAAACCTATTAAATACTCTCATTGCATGTGCAATGTCTCGTCTAGTACATTCCATTAAATACATTAGGCTACTGGCTACACTTGCGTATGGAACAAGGGACATATCCTCTTCCTCTTCTGATGTCTTGGGACACTATTCAAAAAATAACTTTACACCTACAAGAATAGAAACCTTCACCAATTTACTATCTTGCATATTAAACCTCTATAGTATTGTCTCAACATACTTTCTCTAGTTTAACGAGAGCTTCCTCTTCATGCGATCTCATTTAATTTCCATGCCCAAAATATTGTTTAGAGCACCAAGATATTTTATGTAAAATTTGGAGGACAATTGGCCCTTCAAATCCTGGATAATTTTTTTATCGTTTCCAATTAGCAACATATCATCCACATACAAGGCCAGATAAATAACATGGTCACCAATTAATTTAAAATACAAAAAGTGATTCACTTTGCTTCTAGTGAAGCCATGTCTACATATATATGTATCAAATTCCTGATACCACATCCTTGGTGACTGTCTTAACCCATATATAGACTTTTTTAATGTGCATATGAGTTCTATGTTTTCCTTCATTGCAAAGCCTTCAAGTTGCTTCATGTAGATCTCTTCTTTCAGATCCCCGTGAAGAAATTTTGTTTTCACATCCATCTATTTTACTTCAAAATAGAAAGATGAAACACCCAATAAAATTAATATAATAGAAGCTACCTTGGATAAAGGAGAAAAAATATCACCAAAAACAATTCCTTGCACCGGGGAATAACCTTTTTCTACCAACCGAGATTTTTATTTCTCCACATTTCCTTATGCATTCATCTTCTTCTTAAACACCGATTTTCTTCCAATGATTTTCCTTCCAGCCGACAACTCCACCAAATCCCAAGCCTCATTTTTTCCAAAGATGCCATTTCATCAACCATGTCCTCTTTCCATAGTTTTCCATCCTCTAAATCTACTACCTCCCCAATGGTTCCAAGGCCATCATCAGTAACAGGTAAAGAAAAAATTAAATAGAAAGAAGATGAACTATACTTTCTCAATGCCTTCTTTCTCAAATTGATCTTCTCACAGATGGATTTTGTGGCTCTTCCTATTCTAATTCCTATTCCGCTATAGAGTCTGATTCCTCCTCCTTTAGCTCAAACTCTATCTTCTCAGGTTCCTTTGGTAATAATTCATGTTTAATAACCTCTATCACCTCTCTAAACACCACATCTCAATTCTACACAACCTTCCTTGTTTTTGGGTTCCAAATCTTAAAAAATTGTAAACCGTCCTTGTAGCCAATAAAGATGCACCTTTCAGGTTTACTATCCAATTTGGTTCTTTCCTCCTTTGGAGCATGTACATATGCATCATGGCCAAATACCCTCAGATGTGAAATAGAGGGTTTCTTACCAGTCCATACCTCATGTGGAGTCTTATCCTCCAACGTTGATGAAGGTGATCTATTAACTAGGTAACATGCAGTCTCCATTGCCTCTGCCCATAATTATTGTGCTAAACCTACACCATTGAGCATGCTTCTTTCCTTTTCCATCAACATCCTTTTCATTCTTCCCACAACTCCATTTTGTTGAGGTGGTATGGAGTAGTCTTCTACCATTCTATACCACACTTCCTACATAACTCTCCAAATTCATTCATGCAGAACTCTCCACCATTATCTGCCCTCAACACCTTTATCTTCATCTCTATCTAGTTTTCCACTAGAGCCTTAAATTTAAACCTGTCAAAGACTTTAGATGTCTTCCTGAGGAAATATATCCATGTATTCCTTTGGAAGTCATCTATAAATTATACATAGTACACATTCTTACCCAATGATGGAAACGACATAGGCCCAAACACATCACTGTGGAAAAGTGTTAATATCCATTTTGCCCTCTTAGCATCTGAGGGGAAACACACCCGATTATGCTTCCCATTTACCCAATGTTCATGGAAATCGAAATCTAGAGAGTAATTAGACATACCTTCTACCATACAATTACCATGAAGTATTTGAAGGCCCTTCTCTCCAATATGTCCAAGCAGTTGTTACCATAATATGGTCTTTTCTCGAGAGACCACTAGATTTTCTGCTCCACTTTCAGGAAACACATAAGTATTGCACCCATAAATAAAATTACTACCTAGAAGCTTGTATAGAGTTTCAATCTGAACTCCCTAAATCAATACCAGTTCTCCCAAACTATCTTGGAGGTGTATTTTTTGAACGCTGTCTTTACACCTGAATTATCCATCTTGCTTATAGAAATCAGGTTTCTAGCCAATGCAAGAATCTGCAGAATACCCACGGTGTTATAATCCTTCCACCTGACAACTTCAACTTGAATTTTCCATGTCCGAAAATTCTAGCCTTCTTGTAATCCCCTAAGAATACATCACCACCATCATATTTATCATAGTTGTAGAACCACTTCCTATGGGGAGTGAAGTGAAAGTATGCACCTAAGTCAATAAACCATGCCACATGATCTACATGTATACTTGAAGAAGAAGACAAGTACACATCCCCACCTTCATTTGAGGTGGTTTCCACCTCTGTAGAAGGAGAATCGTCATATCCTTTTCCTTTCTCACAAGCTTTAGATCTACAGTGCTTTTTGAAGTGCCCTTCCTTTCCACATTTTTGGCGCACCTTTACAAGTTTTCCAAGAGATTTAGATCTCCATCTAGATTTATATTTCCTAGTCAAGGACTTATTTTTGTTTCTTTTCTAGGACTATCCTCGTATAGAGAAGGAATATCCATTCTTTCCCTCAATATTTTTCCATCTCATCTTCTCTTACAACAAGGATGAGAATATTTCATCAAACTTCAAGGTAGTTGTATTACTACCTATTGCAACAACAAAAATATCCCATGAATCTGGTAGAGAACACAACAAACTGATGCACTTATATTCATCTGAAATTTTAATATCAATAGATAAAAACTGGTTTACCACAATATTAAAGGTGTTCAGATTCTCTGTTACCAATTCCCCATCCTTCATCATCATGTTCTACAACTTTTTCCATATGAACATTTTATTCAGTAGCAACTTATATTGGTATAAGGTCCCTAAATTGTTCCACAAAACCTTTATCGTAGCTTCCCTTGATAAATTCAACAATACTGAATCTCAGATACACAATCATATTGTGCTCTTTTCTTTTCGATCCAACTTCACCCAATCTTCATCTGACATTGTTGTTGGTTTAGTACCCATATCTACCATGATCCAATGATCTTTATCGATGAGTAGATCCTCCATCTTGAGTTTCCACAACTCAAAAATCTGACCATTAAATTTCTCAATCTCTATATTTCCACTACTCGCCATCTTCTTTCATCGCAAGAATCGATCCCACAGATATCACATTGAACAAGGTCTACAGAAAGCCTGAGAAAATCCCCTTAGTAGTGAAGGCATCCCTGACTACATGTAGGGGGGTACCACCCCCTTGAAACTCCCTGACAAGGTGGGTTTCAGCCCACCTACGACACCCCTATTATGCTTGGCGCAATGAGCAGAGGGTGTCATCATCCCCCGTGCATGCAACTAGTCATGGAAATAATATAACATACACCCAACAATCCTAATCATTGGTTCTTTGTGATATACAAGGTAATTTTTTGTTATTAAAAAAATCATGTACTATTAAAAAAATATTATTTTTTACTAACCAGGTTGAGTATAGGTTCGCGTTAGTCTCAATATTAGATGGCATAATGATTTATCTAGCTATAAGATGTTATCATAAAATTTTTAAAAAACTCCCACAGTAAAAAAAATTTCTAAATTTCACACAAATCAACTAATCTATATATCATAGATAATATACTATTAAAATATATGTAGAAATTATCTGAATAAAAAATTATATTATGGTAATATTTATTTGAATAGAAATATATTTTACCATATTATTTTTGAATCTATAATTTATGGTCAACTCATCATTTAGATCATAATATTAAAAATTTAATGATAATGGAAGCTGGTTTGAAAGATTTTCCACATATTCCAATGAGTCTTACTTAAAATACAATGTGATTTAAAAAATATGAACAATCGAAAATGAAAAGAATAAAAACTCTAAAGAGGGGTGTTTCTTAACTATCTACCTCTAAGGGATCTGTGATATGGAAAAATTGCATACCAAACTCAAAATATGTAACCGATAGATGAGGATGTGATTATAAATCACTCAACAAAAAATTCACTTCAATACCCTAACCTTAATTTTATTTTCTACACCACACATGTGATAGTATGGGTGTTCCAAAATAGTAAGTAATCATTAGGTTTATTGAGTGTTTATACTACCTCGATATTTGTCATGCTTATAGAGTGCAAATAATACCTCTATATTCGAGACAATAATTATGGCGATGTAGTCCATTTACAAAACACATGCCATGTTCCTTTGAAATTTGATAAAACATGATCTAGAATAGAGTTAAAAAAATATTTTCTCCAATATTCACATAAATAATCATTGACATAAAACATGATCTATAGAGACGATACAGTTAAAAAAATATTTTCTCCAATATTCACATAAATAATCACTGACAAAGTCAAATAAACTAAAGAGATTTCAAATATCTTCAACCTTTATGTGCTAATTTTTACTCGATTATGGGTGAGTTCAAAAAATTTACATCATTTTTGTCTATCACATAGATTTTGAAATATTTTGGTAGTAGACAATTCAGATAAATATGGCTCTTGAATTTATTCACATTGGTAATGTTATCTCTCAAAATCTTCTCTTGTTTGTGAAAGAAAATATCTTAAGGTAATTTTTTAAAACCAAGCTTGTAAATTGGAGGTTATCCCCTCCAACCTAGAGAGGGCTCTCTCTAACATCCTAATTACTAAATGCTTAGAAATTGTTTATGCCCTTAAACATTGACTCATTAGGGGAATTTTGAGGTCTAAAATTGGCCTCCTAAGAAAAATATACAACCAAAATAAACTTTATAATAACCAATAGGATTCAAGATGATGATGTCAACCATGGGGGATGACTCACCATTTTTGGAGTAAAAAAGTAAAAAGATTAAAAAATAATAAAATACTAAAACTACTTTTTCAACTCGTATTTTAAACTTATCTCCCTAAGGTTTTACTCAAATTTCGAGCGAGACTACTCGTTGGATGCAAAATTTAATTTCTCATCCAATTAGTACCCATGTTGCATATTTTCAATGGACAGTTCTATATGAAAAATGAGAAATAAATGAAAAAACATGATTGCAATCACAATTTTCTTGTATTTCTCATTTTTCATGTAGTGGGGTCCATCAAAAGTATGAAACATGGGTATGCCTTGGATGGAGAATCAAATTATGCATGCAACGAGTGCTTCTACTCAAAATTTGAGTAAATCCATAGGGAGATAAGTTGAAAAACTACTTGAAAAAATAGTTTTTACTTTTTTCCCTCTAAAATTTGATGATGTAATCAAATCTTATTTTTTTATTTCCACTATTATTTTATAATTTCCTTAGGAGGCCCATTTTAGACCTCAAAACTCTGCTAATGAGATCTTCCATTGAGTTGTGTTGAAATAGGGTTTGTTTGGGTCTGAGCATATGCTCTTCCCCCATTCATTAGACTAGCCATGGTCTTGGTGCGGTGTGGGGGAAGTAGTGAGGATCCTGGATGTGAGGGTTGTAGGAATTTACAGGGTAAGTTCCTCAGAAAGAATACCAAAAGGACACCGCTCACAACCAGATTACAGATCAATACACCAGTATTTTTGACGTGGTTAAAACCCTCAAAGAGGGAAACAGTCCACGGCCTGTCCCAACGTGGGTACTACAGGCAATTTATTAATCAAAGAATGAAAATTTACATAAGCTTCTCTCATGCACGGATTACCTGAACAATGACCCTCCATGCGCTTTAAATAGAACTCATGGACCAATCGGGTGTCAAGCCACGGATCAAGTGTCGGTAATACCGAGGAGAGAATGAACCGTCGGATCACTACATATCGTGATCGTCAGATTGTAAGTTACAAAATGTACAACGGTAAAGAAACACACTTTACCTAACTCTATACCTAACTCTACACTAGACCAAGTTGAACTTAACTATATCCTATGTGTCGAAATATCCTAACATCCCCCCTTAAGAACAACTTGGGATAGGATTGAAGGATTTACAAATATGACACAATAGGAGAAGGAAGGAGGCACTAGAGCCTATCCCCCCTTAGTGACAACTTCCTGAACTCCAAGCATATATCGAAGTTTAGTGAATTTCGCCTCTGTGAGAGCCTTTGTGAAGATGTCTGCAACTTGATCATCTGTTGAACAATATTTCACTTCAAGAACATGGTCATGAATGAGCTTTCTGATGAAGTGCATGTGTAGTTCAATGTGTTTGTTGCGCTGATGCTGGACTAGATCTTTGCATAGCTGAATGGCACTTTGATTATCACACCAAAGTGTGGTTGGATGCTGCTGCTCAAAGCCAAACTCTGATAGGATCTGACGAAGCCACAAGGCTTCCTTACTAGCTTCCATGGCACCACGATACTCTGCTTCTGCTGACGAAAGAGAAATGGCAGCCTGTTTCTTACAAGCCCATGTAATAGGTCCTGAACCAAGAGTGAAGACATAACCGGCAGTAGACTTCCGATCATCAGGGTCACCAGCCCAATCAGAATCAGTGAAACCAACTAATAGAGGAGCTGCTTTGGCACTGTAATGAATCCCAAACTGTATTGTACCTCGAACATAACGAAGTATTCTTTTAGCTGCTTTCCAATGACTTTCACGGGGGTTTTGCATAAAACGAGCAACATGGCCAACAGCAAAGGAAAGATCAGGACGAGTATGGGTTAAATACAAGAGTTTTCCTACAAGTTGACGGTATAAGGTAGCATCAACTTCAGGAGAAGTACAAGAGACTGAAAGTTTGACTCCAGACTGAAAGGGAGAAGGGGCTGGCTTACAATCTTCCATGTGAAAATGATGAAGAATATCACAAGCATACTTGGACTGGGAAAGGAAAATACCCTCCTTGGATTGCAAGACTTGAAGACCGAGAAAATAGTGTAAGTGTCCAAAGTCTGTCATTTCAAATTTCTTTTTAAGGCTAGACTTCACATGGTTTATAAGGTTGGGATCACTACCAGTAAGAATAAGATCATCAACATAAAGAACAAGGATGATAAGAGAGTTTCCCACTTTCTTGGTGTAGACAGTATTGTCAGAATGACACCTAGAAAAGCTAGATTCTAAAAGAAAGCTATCCATTTTGGCATACCAAGCCCGAGGAGCTTGCTTGAGGCCATAAAGGGATTTCTTAAGTCGACAAACAAGGCTGGAGTCTGTTTGTATGAAGCCAATGGGTTGTTCCATATAGATTTCTTCCTGCAAGTCCCCATGCAAGAAGGCAGATTTAACATCCATCTGATGGACTTCCCATTTTAAAGAGGCAGCAAGGGAAAGAACAAGGCGGATAGAGTTCATTTTGGCAACAGGGGAGAAGGTTTCAGTGTAGTCAATGCCTTCAACCTGTGAAAAGCCCTTAGCAACGAGACGAGCTTTATGTTTATCAACTTTCCCATCGGGTCCATACTTGGTTTTGTAAACCCATTTACATCTAACAAGTTTGCGTCCCTTTGGTAGAGGAACAAGATCCCATGTATCATTTGTCATCAATGAATGATATTCTTCATTCATAGCTGCTTCCCAATGTGGATGGCCTGAAGCTTCTGCAAAAGTGTCAGGATCATGATTTACTGGAGCTTGAGCTAGTAAAGAAGAGGCTCTTTCAAACTGAGAACGTGTACGTCGCTGATTTGTAGGATCACCGGCAAGATCACCTGCTGCATCCCGAGTAGCACGGACCCATCTTGGAAGTTGAGGATCCTGAGAAGGTGGGGGAGGATTATCATCCTCGCTTTCATCATCTGAAGAAGAAATGTTTTCAAAAGTAGAAGAGATAGGAAGAGGTGGCACATCCGCCGGACTAGGCTCGCAGGCCGATTTATTTTCATCAAATTTTACATCTCTTCTAATGATAACATTTTTGGACTTAAATGGAATAAGTCTATAACCTTTTACATCTTCAGAATATCCAACAAAAGTACATTTCTCACTCTTAGGTTCTAAAGCTTTATGCTTTTCATCTGGAATATGGGTCCATGCTTCACTTCCAAACACACGAAAGTGACTTACATCTGGTTTAATGGAACTCCAAGCTTCTTCTGGAGTGATATTTTCTAGAACCTTAGTAGGAGTGCGATTGATTATATAATTTGCACAATTAATTGCTTCGGCCCAAAAACTAAGACTGAGTCCTTTAGATTGCAGCATACAATTAGCCATTTCCTTTAAGGTGCGATTTTTCCTTTCAGCTACACCATTTTGTTGTGGAGTGTATGGAACAGTATGTTGCATTTGAATTCCATTTTCGGTGCAAAAGTTGATGAATGTGTTTTTAACATATTCTCCACCATTATCAGTTCTTAGCTTAAGAATTTGATGTCCAGATTGTTTTTCAACAAAGGCTTTGAAGGCCAAAAATGTGTTAAATACTTCGCTCTTGAGTTTTAAGAAGTATACCCAAGTGCGTCTGGAGAAATCATCAATGAAAGTTAAGAAGTACTTGCAGCCAGAGAATGAAGCAACAGGAAGAGGACCACATAAATCACTATGCACAAGCTGTAAAGGGGCTGAGGCGTGCCAAGAGGCACGTTTGTCAAAACTGTCCTGATGATGTTTTCCGAGTACACATCCGGAACAAACACCATCTCTGCAAGATACCATAGGAAGACCTGTCACCATATTTTCTTTACATAGATGCTGAAGGGAGCGATAGTTTAAGTGACCAAATCGCTCATGCCAAAGTTTGCTCACTTCATCATTATGAGCAACAAATACTGAGGGAAGATTTGATGACCCAAAGTTGTGAAACTTATACAACCTTATGTAATCATCAGCAAGACCAGTAGCTAGAATCTGTTTAGGATCTTTTAGATCCTTGATTACAACATCATGAGGTGAAAATTCAACAATTTTACCTTCACCTGAATGAGTTATCTGATAGACAGATAGAAGGTTGCAGGATAAGGTTGGAACACATAATACATCATTAAACTGACCATTGTCTAGATGAACAGTTCTAGTCCCTACAACATTAAGAGATCTATCATCACCAACATATATATTTTTGGTGTTACAATCATTTAAAGAAGAAAACATGGCTTGGTTTTTGGCCATGTGATAAGAGGCTCCAGAATCAATGAGCCACTCATGAGAATGAGAAGAAGAAGAAGATACATTTAATGCATAACTAGACTGAGATGATTGACAACGACATGCAGAAAGTGCCATTCCGGAAGTTGAAGTTGAAGTAGGCTCCACATGGATGTTATGTTTCTTCATTGCGGCTTCCAAGGCTTCCATCTTCTTAAAGCATTTAGATTCTAAGTGGCCATCTCGATTACAAAAGTTACAATGTCTATCAGTCTTCTTCCATTTGTTTTTATTGGTCTTATCATTTTGCTGAAATGATCTTTCATTTTGAGGCTGAGTTGGTTTAGGACCATTCTTTTGAGGATATGACTTCTTAGGATTCTTTGAATTTGGTTGCTGCTGGGCGGCTAACGCTTTCGTGGAAGAGTTTCCAAGATTAAGAAGACCAAGGTGTAAGAGTTTTTCTTGTTCTCTTATTAAGGAATCACAAAAGGAGTCAAAGGAAGGGGCCTTGTAGTCTTTTCCTTGACAAATGAAAGCTTCCCTTGTAGAATGGAAAGTGGAAACAAATACAGAGTAGGCTGGTCCCAACTTAGTAAGGATGGAATAAATAAGGTTACCATCTTCTTTCTTAACTTTAACACCTTCCAAGAGATATCTAAGGGTCTTGAATTTGGACAAGAAATCTTCAATGCAAGAAAAATTATTAGGATCCAAAGTAAGCAACTCATTTTCAAGTTGATGGGCTCTAATTTCATTTTTAATCCCAAAAACTTTAGCGAGTTTTTCTAATGCTTCATGAGGAGTTTCAAGTTCTGTAATGTGGAATCTAAGATCAGGAGAAATAGACATCCCTATCAAACCACGTGCTTGATCTTGTCTATTTTCCCATTTTGCAGCCTTGTCTTCATCTTTTGGTTTCTTCTCTTGGTCTGTGGCTATTCTGAAGAGACCTTTACTTCTAAGTAAATCTTCCATGTAGGCTACCCATTGGAAGTAGTTAGTGCTGTCAAGAATGACTTGGCATGGACTTTCCACTTTAAAAAAAAAACTGAAGCTGAATATGCTGAAAGTAAGTGTTCCAATGGATAGATCTCGAAAAAATAGGCGGTTTTAAAAAAAACGGCTCTGAAAAAGGCTTCCGGATGAAGAAGTTATGGCTTTTTGAAAAAACATTGTTGACGTTGCCGGCAAAGTGCGCGAATGTGCGGGAATGAAAAAATCCGCCCCCACAAAATGGAGACTTGAACCCAAGACCTCTACTCTCTTAAAATAGCTTTGAACCAATTGATCTATACAAAAAATTGAGAGAGAGAGAGAGAGAGAGAGAGAGAGGGAGGGGGGGGCCTTGGTTTGCGTGCTTGCCTTGAGAAAGCTCTTTTTCCCTACAAAACACAAAACACAAAACCCAACATGAATATGCAAAGAAAAACGAACCTTGCGGCTCGAAGTTAGCTTTAGCCAAAAAACTAGAATTTTTTAAAAAAATCTCAAAGTTAGCTTTAGCCGAAAAACTAAATATTTTTCTCAATGTTTCTGATTTTCCAAGATCACACTAAGGTGCAGGGAAAAGAGCATACGCATGAGAAAAATCATTCCTTTCTGTTTCTGATTTGCCCAGATCGCACAGAGTCGCAGGGCAAAGAGCATACGTAGAAATGAAAGGTATAGATCCCGTTAAAAAAAAAGGCTAAATAAACTGAAACCGAAATAAGCAGAGAGAAAATAACAGTAAACTGCAAAAAACACTGTATACCTCCCGATCTGAAAAATGACGTAGCTAGGGCTACCGGAAACCTTTTCGCATGAAACGAAAGGGGTTCCTCACTGGAACAGATGCTCCGAACGCAACAGAGCAGTCCTCTCAGCCCGAAAGCAGTCAGAAATAGAAAATCTAGGAAACGACAGCCGCATGCAGTTCTACCGGCTTCAGATTTGGGTCACCAACGGACGCGGCCCTCAAATAGCTCTGATACCATGTAGGAATTTACAGGGTAAGTTCCTCAGAAAGAATACCAAAAGGACACCGCTCACAACCAGATCACAGATCAATACACCAGTATTTTTGACGTGGTTAAAACCCTCAAAGAGGGAAACAGTCCACGGCCTGTCCCAACGTGGGTTCTACAGGCAATTTATTAATCAAAGAATGAAAATTTACATAAGCTTCTCTCCTGCACGGATTACCCGAACAATGACCCTCCATGCACTTTAAATAGAACTCATGGACCAATCGGGTGTCAAGCCACGGATCAAGTGTCGGTAATACCGAGGAGAGAATGAACCGTCGGATAACTACATATCGTGACCGTCGGATTGTAAGTTACAAAATGTACAACGGTAAAGAAACACACTTTACCTAACTCTATACCTAACTCTACACTAGACCAAGTTGAACTTAACTATATCCTATGTGTCGGAATATCCTAACAAGGGTACTCCTTGGAGCCATGGATTTGGTTGAGTACATGCTCGAACATGCTTCCTATCTGTAATCCGCCTGCATGTCTTTATATACGAAGGGTCATATTGAGATGGTTAAGCATGTCGAGATTTCCACCTATCTAGCCAGTGTGTGAGGAGACTTAGGTGCGTGTGTTATTTACCAAGTTGAACATGGTTTTGATGGACTTGGTTGTGGTAAATTGATCTCCCACAAGTGTTGGATGCATATTTTCTACCACTTTATCGCTAAGGATCAAGTTGGGTGAGGATCTGTAAATGGACATAGATTGCATGATCTTTACCAAGATCATTTATGGCTTCTGTGGACTTGGTTGTAGTAAATCGATCTCCCCTATTGTAAGTGTGGATCATTCTTCTTCTTTTATAATCAAGTTCATCATTATTCAACTGATATAAGATGATGGTTCAACTATTATTTTCCCTTACGTTGAGGAATGTACATCTAAGATGAGACTTATGATGCAACTAAAAATTCGTCCCTAACTGAGAGGGAGTGTTGAAACTGGAAACTGCAGTCGAAATTTTCATTAGTAGATGATGGAGAAAATTCATATTTTTTAGTTTGACCAAGTTGGCCATAAGATGTTCAA
Source organism: Pinus tabuliformis (assembly GCA_031772625.1). Taxonomy (NCBI): domain Eukaryota; kingdom Viridiplantae; phylum Streptophyta; class Pinopsida; order Pinales; family Pinaceae; genus Pinus; species Pinus tabuliformis. The sequence continues at coordinate 1,066,742,879 of CM062811.1, forward strand.
GTTGGATCCACAATGTGAAAATCCACCTACTACATCACACATCAATAGAACATCGTTGACCCTCATTTGGTATCCATCATCCACACAAAAAGTCGATCTAAAAATTATAGAGAGAGATTACTACTAAATTGTAGCAAGAAAAGGCTTCATTTGACTTGTGCCTTAGTCAAATGGAGAAACTCGAATTTACACTTCAGCATGATGACTTGAGTTGTAGTTAGTAGGAGTGACATGGCCAAATCACTTAGTAAACTTAGTCAATTCAATTTTTTTAGAAAGAAGTAGAGTTATGCATGAGTTGATTAGTAAGATCTAGCAATCTAATGGAGTTATAGTTAGTGAAACTCAGTTATCTGAGCTCTAGTCATGAATTGAGTCAGTATGAGTTTAGTTGAGTAGTTGTTATTGTTTTTAACTCATTGATCTCTTAGTTAACTAGTCAATTTTCTAAAAAAATCCCTAATCATGCATGGAATTTGAATTTCCTAGTTGAGTAGAGGGAAAATGCATAATTGTATTTATTGTTGTATACTAGAAAGTGTACAAAGTTTGCATATAGCGGGTGAGGAATTCTATTGGGTTTGTGAAAGAAAATATGATCTCTTCCTATTCTTTATGAGAAAATATTTCACAAGGAAATAGGAGGAAGCAGGAGGCCTATTTTGGCTAAGTATTGGCTAGAGCAGATTTAGGAGGAGATCAATATTACAGTGAAGATTTGAGTTTAAAGAATTGAGGAAATCATTGTAATAGATATATATTTTTGTCTGATATAATACAAACAAAGAAGAGATTTTTCTCAGCTGGGTTGACTAGTAAAAATATTGTGTTCTTTGTGATTGAAAGGTTGCATGTGTTTCTATTGTATGTTTTCCCTTCTGCAAATTAAGTAGAAAAAATTTGTTTCTATTGTTTACTGTCTAAATTCATTAGTAGTTACAAAATTTGAGTTATTTTTATATGGTATCAAAGCTATTGAAAACTACATAGAAATCAAGTTCCTCATCTTCTCTCAAAAAAATTTCAAATAACATATTTGTGGTGCAAGAATAATGTCTTTATATTAATTGAGACTTGAATATGCATTGGAGGGCAATTTGAATTTCATAGTTTGGAAAGATGGAATAATATTTGTGTTGCATGATAATGGGGTATTGGAGCACACATAACCTGATATTCCAAAACCAACAACATCATATGCACAACAACTAGCTCAATGGAAGAAATATATTGCGAAATATAGGAGGATTATCTTAGAGAGATTTAGGGAACATGTGGTTTCAAGTTTGCATGGCAAGAAAACTTCTTATGCAATGTGGAAAACCCTCACAAATTTATTTAAAAGAAATAATAATGCTAGGAAATTGGCATCGAAAGATAAGCTCAGGAACATTCAAATGAAGAAAAATGAAATCATCATTTAGTATCTATGTAGATTCACTTAGCTCAGAGATGAACTTGGAGGAGTTAGAGAGACTGCTCCACCGTTTGAGCTTGTGAGCTTAGAACTATTTGGTCTTCCAAAGTCCTGGCACAACTATCAAGATTCAGTTAACGTAAGAGACAAGCTCCCAAATTGTGGGAGACTTTGGTCTAACTTGGTGCAGGAGGAGATTAGAAGAAACATTAGAGATGGAGTCGCATCCAAATCTGATGAGGAAGAATATTGTGCTCTATTTTGCAAAGGAATAATATTGAAGAAGGCCTAAGGCGAGGCAGAATCTTGATAGAACCATGGCAAGAAGAAAGACCTCAGTAAAATTAAATACTTTCGTTGTCATGAGTATGGACACTATGCCAATAACTGTCCACATAATAAATCCAATAAGGAGACTACAACAGGAGGAGGAGGAGATGCTCTCACATCACAATTCGAGTTGGATTTCACCATCATTGCTTGCATGGCAAGCACAATAAGAGGGAGTGAGTGGTACCTAGACTCTGGTGCTTCATAGCATATGATAGGAAATATGGATTTCTTCAACAATCTAGAGGAGAAAGACCTACAATTACCCATAGAGCTTGGAGATGATGGGAGATATAGTACCAAATGGATTGGAACTACCACCTTTAAGAGGGAGTTAGCCTGTCACCTTCACCTAAATAATGTAATGTATGTGCCCAGTCTAATGAAAAAATCATTTTTTTTAGTTGTACTTGAAGACCATGGATATGATGTGGTGTTCAGTAAGGGGAAAAATTATTTTAAGCATGTTGTTACTTGACAAGTAAAAAAATGGTGTTCAAGTTAAAAATATCTACAAGCTAGAGGTATATTTCACCATGCATGCAACTATACCTCCAAGGGTGAGGTGGAGTGATGCAGAGCCTTAGTCTCAAAGTTGAAAATGTTTGAGTAGGATCCATCGGAGAGTAGTAACAGTTGCAGTATACTCTTCTAATGGATCATGACCCTTTCTATAGGGGCCCACAGTATTCAATAGTAGAAGAATCAGTGTGATTTGATGCAATGAGATCTTGAGCAACAGTGCAGAGGCTAGGCACAGTCAGAGGCTAAGGAGACACTTGCGGCTCAGAGACATATTTGATTCAGTATTTTGGATGCTTCTCAGTTGCAGTTGTTGCAGTAGTAACATAAATAGTGAGAGGGAGTGTTAGCTGTGTTATAGTGCATTCCTACAGAGGAGCAATATTGGGGTTTTGCAAAACCCCTTTCTTACTAAGAGGGAGCATTAAATTGTAGCAAGAAAAGGATTCATTTGACTTATGCCTTAGTCAAATGGAGAAATTCTAACTTCTACATCAACAAGATGACTTGATTTGTAGTTAGCAGGAGTGACATGGCCAAGTCACTTAGCTAAGTCATTCAATTCGAGTTTGTGGGAAAGAAGTAGAGTTGTGCATAACTTGATTTCTAAGATCTAGCAATCTAGTGGAGGTATATTTAGTGAAACTCAGTTATCTGAGCTCTAGTCATGAATAGAGTTAGTAGGATTTCAGTTGAGTAGTTGTTACTTTCATTAATTCACTGACCTCTTAGTTAACTATTAAATTTAATAAAATTATCTCTAGTCGTCCATGGAATTCAGATTGCCTGGTTGAGTAGAGGGGAAAGGCATAATTGTGTTTATTGTTGTATACTAGTGAGTGTAGAAAGTTTCCATGTAGCAAGTGAGGAATTCTCTTGGGATTGAAAGCAGAAATAGGATCTATTCCTATTTTTAACGAGTAGGAATTTTTCAAGGAAATAAGAGGAAGTAGAAGGGATATCTTGGATAAGTATTGGCCAGAGCAGACTCAGGAGGAGATCAATATTGTAGTGCTGATTGGGCTTCAAAGGTTGAAGTATTCATTGCAATAGATCTATATTATCATATGATATAATACAAACAGAGGAGGGGTTTTTCCCATTGGGTTCCCCAATAAAAATATTGTGTTCATTATGGTTAAATCACTGCATTTGTTTCTATTATATGGTTTCCATTCTGCAGATTGAGTAGAAGAAATTTGTGTCTATTTTTTTTTAGTCTGAATTCAATAGCAGCTACAAATTTTGAGTTATTTCGAGAAATTCATATTTTTGGTCTTGACCAAGTTGGCCCTAAGATGTTCAAGTCAGCCCCACAATGTGAAAATCCACCTCCTCCATCACATATAAATAGAGCAGTGTTGACCGTCATTTGGCATCCATCATCGACACACAGGCTCGATCTTAAAATTGTAGAGTGACATCACACATGTGAAGGAGGAGAACATTTTTGTTTGATATAGTGTTGACTTCCTAATCTATTTTGACTTTTTGACCTCCTCTATTTGAAGTCTATTGATTGAGATTTTGACTATGCTTGGAGGTAAAAAATTACAAGGATACATTGACCTAGTTTAACTAAAGTTTTCTCTTATTTTTTGGCTTGTTGACTAAGGTTGACCGAAGGTCAAACCTATGATTTTGACCAAGACCTTAAAATGTTTTTTTACTAGGAATATTCTTTGTTTTGATAAAATCTTTGATTCTGAACTTACCAAATTTCATAATTTTCTACTTGGATTGGCCATGGGGTTTGACTATAATTTGACCACAGGTTTGACTAAGGAATTTGACTATATTTTCTATGGGATTTGCAGGCCGAAATTTTTCCTTTTAACCAAGACTTTGACGATAAGAAGATTGATTTTGTTTCTCTCTCATTTAAATGGATTTGACTTGGAGAGTCAAAGGGTTGACTTTGACTGGTTTATGGATGTACACATTGGATTATGTATCTCAACCTAAAAATTGATTGAATATCTAAGAAGAAGAATTGATTCTGGGATTTCCCCCTTGTGGGGTTTTTCCTTTGTCTTTCACCAAATTTTTTTGTCTCATTTTGCTTGACTATCTTCTAGTTTGCATTAATGTTCTATCTATAATTACTTAATTGTTATTGGGGTGAATGAAACTAAATGATACATTTTTTTAAGTGATTATAACAACAATGAACTTGAGAAAAAATAATGGTGCACTCCTTACCCCCCACAGAGAAATGGAAAAGTTGAAGTGACTAACGTCAGAGAGTTAGACAACATCCTAAAAAATTCATGTAGTTTAAGCAAGAGGGATTCGACTAACAAATTAATAGAAGTAGCATATGAATATGATACCACATATAATACCACCACAAATTTTTCCCTGTATGAGTTGGTTCATGGTAATGAATCCATGTTGCCCATTAAGTTTGGTAATGCTACCTTTAGGATAGCTTCCGAGATGGACATGTATTTACTACATGCACAGGGGGAAAGGAGGAGATTACTTGATGTATTACATTAAAATTGAATACACACTCTCTTCCACACATAAATAATCAAGTTGCAAGGAAATTTTTTGCATGAAAAATGGATCAAACTTAGAATTTTCAATGAAGGTGACTCAACACTGCTATATGATTCCATATTCAAGGATTTCAATGGGAAACTCATGATAAGATATATTGGAGCATACATCATTGAAATATGTTAGGATAATGAATTTTTAAAAATTAGGACCATAAATGAGGAGTAAATCTCATTATTAGTGAATGGTTTCAAGGTCAAAATTTAAATGTAGCCATTGACAAAGGAAGAATTTACATAAGTGGAGGAGGTATCATTTTGGATGTTATTGATTGAAATAATATTTTCAATCTATATGAATCTTGATAGAAAAAGAAAAAGAAAAACATGATGAAATTTCCAGGTGAAAACCCCAATGGGGTACCTAAGATAAGCTTATAGCTGAAAACTTCTTTGGAGGTAGCTTTAAGTTTGAAATTAAAATGAAATTCATTTTTTCAAGAAAACCTTTTGTAGGCTTTCCAAACAAAGATATTGTTGAAAAAATAGATATGGAACCATTACCCTGAGAAAAAAAAAGGAAAAAGGAAAAAAAATAAGAAAAAAAGAAAAAGAGAAAAGAGAAAAGAGAAAAATGATTTCCTTTTTTTGTGTGTGTAGATATGTTCATTTAAGTAAGCATCTACAAAATAAAAGGATCTTCAATGATCAAATAGAAACAATGAAAAATCATAAAAAATGGTCAACTCAACTCCAACATAAGAAGCCAAAATCATACATCTTTACCTTAACAAGCACAACGTTTTCTAAGGACCACCAATACCCTCTACTTATCTCCATTGTTAGCGTTACCTTTACCTTAATCTCCACATCCATTTCTTTCATTCACTTATTTGACAATGGACTACATCCCACTCAATGGGTTACTTCTGATAAACGCACCATGCCATTGTCACATCAATTACTATGCATTATTATTTATACACATGCCACATCCACCACTCTATATTTATCATGCTTGTATAACTTGTAGTGACTCCCGATTGTCAATGATTTATCATGTTCACATAATATGTGTCGAATACAATCAATTGGTTATGAAAAATGTTGTTACCCTCCTTTCCTAGGTTCAAATCACAATTTGTGACATGTTTGTTCTTAGTGAGTTGATTGTTGATGAGTTACATATGATATATTTAAGAGTTGTTGATTTATCCTTATGCCATTAAGAATATAAGGTTTACCTTCAATACCATTTTTAGAATGAAAGGAATTACTTGGTAATTTTTGTTTGGAATATGTCACTTGGAAAAAAAAGGGTGTTGAACAACAAAATACCAACATAAAATTTTGCATATAAAATTATTGAGTTGTTTAAAGTCATGACTAATGATGTTTCTTCAAATTGAATTCCATTTTTTCCATAAGCGATATTTTGGTGATGCAATGGAGGGAAAAAGAAAAAGGTGTTGATCAATAACAAAAGTTCAACATAATATTCCACTCATGAAAATATTGACTTGTGTATAACCATGACTATTGTTGTTTCTACAAAATGTATTCATTTATTGTCATATGCCATGTTTTTTTTTATGTAATGTGGAAACAATAAAGGTGTTGGATAGCAAAACTGTAACATAAAATTCCACTCACAAAAAAATGACTTGTGTAAAGTTATGGTGAATGATGTTTCCCCAAATTGAATTTCATTTATTGTCACATGTCATATTTTGTTTATATGATGTGGTAAAAATAAAGGTGTTGAATAAGGAAACTCCAACACAAAAAATTTAGTATGAAAATATTGACTTGTTTCGAGCCATGACTATTGATGTTTTTCCAAAATGAATTTAATTTATTGTTGTTTGCCATATTTGTCTTATGTCGGATGGAAAAAAAAAGTGTTGAATAACTAAACTCACAACATAAAAATCAAGTCCATGAAAAGTTTGACTTTTACAAAGCCATGACTAATAATGTTTGATCCAATTAAATTGTATTCATTGCCCTATACCATATTTTATTTATATCAAGTAAAAAAAAAAATATTGAATAGCAAAACTCCAACATATAACCCTTGAAAATATAACTTATATAAACTCATGACTAATAATATTTCTTTAAATTAAATTTCATTTACCATCATATGTTATATTTTATTTTAGGTAAAAGAAAGCTATTCACTTCAATAAAAACACAAAACACTCTAACCTAAAATTTAACCAATAAATATTGAAACTCTATAAAATCATAACTAAAATATTTTTTTCAAAATAAATTTATTTTAATATCATATATAATATTTTGTTTATATTAAGCCATTAATTAAAAAAAATATTATGTTTTTACATTTTAAATAAGTCAATAAATTATATTTAATTATATTTTTACTTATAATTTAAAAAATAAAAATTATAAAACTTAAACAAATACTTAAGTAAAGATTAATATTAATATTATTATGTCATAGAAAAACCTTTCGAATATACTATTTAACTTCATTAATTCAATAGTTACTTTTATTTATATCATAATCAACGTATTAACATACAACTTAATGTAATAGTAGGCGATAGATGAAAAAACAAATAATGAAATCCCTGTCTATATGGAAAATACAAATTTGATGGGATAAAATATGAATTTTATAGATTTAAAATCTTAAAAATAAATAAATTATTAATTTTTTTTATTATTTCTATTAACGGCAGGGCATATGTTTGAAGTGAATTTTATGTGCATTGTAAGGAAAATTTAATGGTATAGTTTGCTCTAAAAGTTATTGAAATTAGGGTCATATATTGAAAAAATGGGACAGGGATTTTTGTAAATCTAAATAAACGCTGTCAAATTTCATACTTTATAATTTTAGGTGTTTTAGAGGTTTTTGATGTTGCTAAATCCATTTCCGTCATCAAAAATATGATTCAAACACTGCATCTACAAGATTTTTTGAAATTTTTTTACCCAAATTTTGATCACTTTTAACCATTCCGAGATGACTCCAAATTTAATTCATATCATACGATGTTCAGTTATTAAATTGAAAATTAATAACAACATTGAATCACACATGTCAGTTGAATGTTAGCATCCAAGGTGATTAAATTACATAAATTGGCCAGAATTGAGAAATAAGAAGGGAAGAATAAAATAAATGGAAGCTTTGAAAAGTCCAAAAACTTTTACTTAGATGCTACTCACAGTTACATTTTGTAATTTGAGTTCGTAGATGGGCGAAAACCCATTTTGGGCATACTGTTGGATAGACTCCTTCCAGTCCCGTGAGCCTTCACTTTCTTCTTACCGTCATCATATGATTTCAATGAACCTGAACAGTCCCTTGCTACAAAGTCAGGGAATGTGCACATCTTCATAAACTCCTCCCTATTCTTACAATCCACTCAAACCCTAGCTTCTTCACCATTACAGTACTTCACACCCACTCCACATTTATTATACTCTTCAAAATACTCACACACGAGGTCAATGGGTTCACAATGAGAGGTCTGTAATGTTTCTCCTTGTTGAACATCGATTAAGCAGGGCACCGTTGTTGCATTTTGGTTATGGGCTTTTGTGCCTCCAGCTATGGGTGCGCATATATCACCCTTCACCACTCTTAATTATATATCATTGCAGGGCTTCAAATTTTCAACCCACTCACCCAATAAATACACTTGCCTCCTCATTGAGTAATGCAGCTTCACACACACAATATGCATTGAGAAGCAGAAGAGTTGATTGATGTTGTTATAAGCCCATGCCCGCACTTTTGTGTTGAACTCCAATACTACTGACGCTAAGCTCAACAATGTTGGAATCAACCAAAAGACTTTCTTGGTTTGGAGGAAGAAGCCTACCACATTTAAGAGCATTACTAATTTCTCCTCCGACAATGAAAAATTCATGGGGAGAAGCCAATCGACGTCTCAAACCATGATAGTGTGGTTTTGAAGTATTATGCAATCCAAAAACTTCATGACACCACCTGTGACCACTAATTCCCAAAACCCCTTATAACATTTCAAACACACCATTTTTCCTCAGACTCTCGGAAAGAACGCATCTTTTTCTCTTTTCTGGCATCTTCACTTTGGATTATTCTTCTTCTTTCTTCTCCCAGCAATAATGCCTCTTCTTTTTTGGGCTCTACATATCTTTCATTGGTTACTCACATTAGCTTTTATTCACATTACCCTTCAAAGTGTTGCCACATCATTATAAGGTCCTCCATGTCCCAAAAACTCACGCCAACAAGAATATGAAGCTTAAAACTTATTCTGATTGAGTTGAAGATGGTCTACAATGGGTGAGGTATAATAAGCTCTCCACTAGCTATTGGTACAGAGTATTGTCAACTAATGGAGTGTCACCTCCATCCTCAAGGTGGACCCCAAACATAAAAGGAGTTGGTGCTGGCTTGCAGTCAATCATGTGAAATCTCTCGAGGAGATCTCGTGCATACTTAGCCTGAGAGAGTTTGATGCCTATGGCATCCTGGCTGATCTCAAGATCAAGAAAGAAGTGTAATGGACCCATGTCCATCATCAAGGACCTACCATGCAAGGTCCTCTTGACTGCAGCAATGGCTGAAGCCGAGTTTCCAGTGATCAGGAGATCATCCACATACATAATTGAGATAAGAAGAAAGTCATTTGTCCTGAGCATGTAAACATTCGGATTAGACTTACATCTTTCGAAGTTTTGTGATAAGAGAAAAGAATCCATCTTTGCATACCAAGCTCTCAGGGTTTGCTTAAGGCCATAGAGAGACTTCTTCAGTTTTCAGACCAAAGATGAATCCTGAATGAAACCATGTGGTTGCTCCATCTAGATCTCCTTAGATAGGTCTCCATGAAGAAAGGCATTCTTCACATCCATCTAATGTACTTCCCACCACTGGGCAGCTGCAATGGCAAGTGTAAGGTGTATGGAATCCATCTTTGCTACTGGAGCAAAGGTCTCATCATAATCGATGCCATGCACTTCCTGGAAGCCTTTGGCTACTAGCCTGGCTTTTTGTCTGGTGATTTTCCCATCTGCAACACTCTTGGTCTTGTAGACCCATTTTCATCAGACAAGTTTCCTTTTTGAAGGAAGGTGGACTAGATCCCAGGTCTGGTTCTCCAGGAGGGAGTTGTACCCCTCCTCCATGGTGGGCTCCCAAGAGGGATGCCCAACAAGCTCAGCATAAGACTACGGATCAGAAGACTGAATCAAATCACAATGTCGGGATGGCGTTGGTTAAGTGGCAGTGAGGGTAATAGGAGGCTCAATAAACTCTGAGTTAGTCCTCCACGGATCAGAATTATCCCCCACAAGACCATTTCTAGCAGTTGGGTGGTCTTGTGCATATATCTCACTTAAGCTCCTTGTTCTCTGCTTTATGATAGGGGAAGTTGATTCACTGGTGGAAGCCCGATCTGGGCTTGGATGTGGATCATCATATGCATGCACTAGATTTGTATCTCAAGACTTTGTCTCTGCATCTACATGCTCTAGCTTGGCATCTGCATGCTCTATATCTGCATTTGAGTGTACTTAGTCATAATTTCAGTCATGAGGTAGACAAAAGGTTTTTGCATGCAACAATTTAGGTGCATGTGAGAGACTTTCCTCAAACTGGACACTTCGCTCAATGATGAGCTTTTTTGTAGAGGAAATCAGGAGTTGATATCCCTTCACACCATCAGGGTATCCAACAAAGATGCACTCAATGCTCTATGGATCAAGAGCTTTCATCTTTTTAGAGGGGATCCTGGCCCATGCTCGGGAGCCAAAAACACGGAAGTGGGTGACCTCCTGTTTAGTGCCGCTCAAAGTCTCAAAGGGGGTCTATTCCTTGACATATCTATGAGGAGATTTGTCCTAGATGTAGTTAGCACAATTAAGTGCTTTAGCCCATAGCTTATGAGGTAGTGACTTAGCATGCAGCATGCAGGAAGCCATCTCTTTGAGAGATCAGTTCTTTCTCTCAGCAACTCCATTCTGCTACGGAGTGTATGGAACTATGTGCTGCAACTGTATACCAGACTCAAGGTAAAGGTTTTGGAGTGTTGTGTCAACATATTCCCCCCCATTTTTTGTATGGAGGGCTTTGATCTTTCTCTCTGACTATGTGTCTACTAGTGCTTTGAAATCTTCAAAGTGTGCAAAAAATTCAGATTTGGCCCTGAGAAGATACACCCAAGTATACCGTGAGAATTCATCAATAAATGTAAGAACATACCTTGCTTTGCTGATGGAAGGATGAGGAAAAGGCCCCATGAGATCACCATGGATCATATCTAGAGGAGCGGATGCTCTCTGAGTCTTGCCGGTGTCAAACTTTTCTCTACGATGTTTGCCAAGGACACACCCTTCACAAACTCCTTTGGAGAAACTGATATTTGACAAGCCTTCCACCATCTCATGCTTGCTTAGCTGCTACATATACCTATAATTTAAGTGACCAAACCTCTCATGCCAAAGCATACTAGTATCATCAGCATGTGTAAGAAATAAGGAGGATTCAGATTCAATAAATTCAGAAAATGTATATAGTCTAGCTCCATTGTTTACATCACCGGTTGCAATTTTGGATCTACTATGTAGGTCATATATGTTCACTATAGCTGGAGTGAATTCCACTCTCTTTCTGGTGTTGGAATGAGTGACTTGATAAACTGAAAGTAGGTTTATGGAAAGTTTTGGAACATGATGCACATCTTCAAAGCTTTCGTGTAAAAGTTCCACTCTACCTTTTCCAGTGACCTCAATAGGTGAGTCATCTCCCATGAGGATGGGAGGTCCTTTGCATGCATCCAAAGAGGAATAGACTTCTTTTGCAGCATCCATATGATGTGATGCACCAGAATCTATAATCCATGCATCAGGGGAAGAGTTGATTGCAGCTAAAGCATGAAAATTGTTACCTTTCCCGTGTGGTGGATCCTCAGTTTTATTCTTGGCACCCTGAGGTATGTGGTCCCCAAGGTTGTGCTTTTGAAGGCTTTCTGTCATTTGGTCAATTTTTTTCTTCATGCAAGAGGATTCTAGATGGAATCCTTGGTGATAGTAGGTGCACTTGTCTCCTTTCTTCCCTTTCTCATTTCTAGAGTTGAAGGAGTCATTGAAGGGCTTAATGTGCCCTTCCTTCTTTGGATGGGAATGCACCTTTCCCCTGTCTTTTTTCTACTGATTTTTCTGATTTGAATCAGATCTGTGATTTTTATTGTGGCTGCCATCATGCAAAGCAAGTGCATGCGCTTTTGGAGGTTTGATTTTCCCCATGCCAATGAGTTTATCTTGCTCAAAAGTGAGGGACTCCATGTACTCTTTGAGAGAAGACATAGTGTAGGATTTACCTATTACAAGCCTTACTGAATGAAATGTAGACATAATGAAGAAGTATTATGGTTTGAGCTTTGACATAATAGAGAGAACATGGTGGCTCTCCTCCTTGGATTTGTCAATTCCACAACCCTTGAGTTGTAGTAATAGATCATTATATTTGGTGAAGAAGTCTTGAATTCTGTCATAGTTTCATGGATCCAATGAGAGCAGCTCCACTTCGAGCAGATGTTCTTTCACCTCATCCTATTTCCCATAGAGTTCTGCAATATTTTTCCAAATCTCATTAGGAGTACTGCAGGCAGATAGATGAAACTATAACTTGGGGAGATGCACATGCATATGGATCCGTGGGCCTCATCCGTGCGGTTGAGGTACTTCGATTTCTCTATGGCTGAAGTGGGTTCCACTTCTGCAACCATGGTAATCCTATACAACCCTTTCTGATGAAGGTATCGAGCCATTTGGTCCTTCCATTCGTGATAGTTGTACAGTGTTAGGATTGATGCTTTGGAAACTCCATTGTTTAGTCGATCTTCAATCTCCAAGCTGTTATACCTGAAAAATAAAGTACTGGTGCACCTTTTATCTAGCAACCTATGGGCTTTGATACCATGTAAATGTGTTAGAAAACCTACATAGATGAATCTAGCTAGTAAAGGTTGAACACACAGCTTTGCAGAGCAAAAACACTAAAAAAAAATCGAAAGAACAAAAAGAATTATTGATTAACAGAAAATAAGTTACAATGCTCATGATATACTACATGAGAGTCAACTAATATGCATCATTGGGTGAATATCCCAAGGCATTGTGCCATAGTGGTGATCACTGAGAGGACTTGACACCTATAGCAAGTTCTGGAGAGAACTAGCCAGTTGCGGAGTGAAAGGAGGAGCAAATCAAGGAGTAAATCATGCAGAAAGGATCTTGCATGTAGTCCCATGCATGCAAGGATAGTCAAAGGTGCCAATCTAGTGAAGATTCCAATGTTGAAGCCTTGCATGTTAGTGAATGCTCTAACTAAGTTTCCGCATGTGCCAGTAATGAAGGTCCTAGGTGTGTAGTAGTCTAAATGTGATTAAGAAAAACCCCAACAATGGGAATTCCATGAACAATACATGTGGATGGCTATCAAAGAACGAAATAATAATGAATAAGAGTACAACTAAGGGAAGGTTGAAAATAAATGAAATGTTGTTTGGCTAACATGTGGATAGTAAATGAAATGGACCAATCCAAGAAGTAGAACTAATCAACAACCAATGTTACTTATGTAGGGGAGCACATTGAGGTAGAAGCTAGTAAGGTGGGTGACAATGAAAGGGAAGCATGATAGTAACCTGTTAGTAATGAAAAGTACAAAAATTGCAATGTTTTTCATGAGACTATGAAAAACCAACAAAAATGTGTTACCTAAGAAAACATAGGTGTTATAAATTTTTCTTGGCTTTGTTGAAGCTTCATTAGGATGATATGTGGCAAGATTGAATATATTTGATAATGGGATGTAAGAATTAACGGAAAAGGATAAAAGGAAGACGAAGAAGGGGAGGAAATAACAGAGCAGAAAAAAGGAAAACTATGATGAAGGAATGATTAACATCATTGCAAAGGAAAGCTTGTGTGGCATCATGTATTTCATGAAATCAAAGTTTCCAAATATGAAGTGGAGGAAGAGAGAGGCTCATCACAAGTGGAAAATTGGTTAAGGAATGATATCTGACATGAGGAATCTTCTTGGAGATGTGATATATCACAAACCAAAAATCTTTTCCATATTATAATAACTCTTTGGGGATATATAACGGTGATTGGAAAAAGATTTTCCTAGTTGTAAAATGTAACGAGTAGAAAGAAAATGTCTTGATAATCATGAAGCTTTGTAGGGGAGGTACGTGATAGTGTTGGTATACCATTTGTGTCACTTATATAGACAAATCTATTAAGAAATGTTAAAGGACCATAAATTTGAGTTGGGATCTCAAAATACGAGAAAAGTATAGTCAGTGAAAATATCTCAATGACCTCAAAAATGACCTTCTATTATTTCTTAAAAGGAAAAACTTGAACACCCCACCCCTTATGTTATTGGGGTTGGGTATGTTATTGAAAAATCCAAAGTTAGTTATTCTTGCTTGAGCCAGAGGAGTTTTAGGACAAGGGACCTTCTGGAAGTCGTAGTTACTAGGTGTAATCTTTGAAGTGATAATTGATGTAGTGTCACTTATTTTGCTAGTTTCAATCCAACTTATTTACTCCCCTAAAAATCATGAAATCTGATAAATGCTAAATAGACTACTCAAAAGTATGAAAATTTGATTAACAAAAACTAGTAACTATATAAATTATAAATTAATCTACATAATTAATTTCAAAAATAATATTCAATATATATATATATATCTATATCTATATCTATATATATATATATATATATATATATATATATATATATATATATATATATATAGATAGATAGATAGTATTCTTGTATATATTTTATCAGTTTTCTTACAATTTAATTCTTAATTCCAAAAATACATTACAAATGTTTCTCCTTTCAACTATTTCCAAAATGAATATGCTTACAGTAAACAAATGCTAGGATCTTAAAATGCTCCTCCGGTGCTTTACATACACATGGGATGTTCATTAACTTTATTAATATTCTAAATGTGTTAGAAAACCTGCACAAATGAATCTAGCTAGTAAAGGTTGAACACACAACTTTGCAGAGAAAAAACACTAAAAAAAATCGAAAGAACAAAAAGAATTATTGATTAACAGAAAATGGGTTACAATGCTCATCATATACTACATGAGACTCAACTAATATGCATCCCTGGGTGAAGATCCCAAGGTAGTGCGCCATAGTGGTGATCAATGAGAGGACTCGACACCTACAGCAAGTTCCAAAGAGAAATGGCCAGTTGCAGAGTGGAAGGAGGAGCAAATCAGGGAGTAAATCATGCAGCAAGGATCTTGCATGTAGTCCCGTGCATGCATGGATAGTCAAAGGTGCCAATCTGGTTAAGATTCCAATGTTGAATCCTTGCATGTCAATGAATGCTCTAACTAAGTGCCCACATGTGCCAGTAATGAAGGTCCTAGTTGTGTAGTACCTCCAACAAATATTAAACAAGTCGCTGCGTAGCTGAGGGTATACCTACCCAATAAGCATTAACATCTGCTATTTGTTGCAAGGATTAATGTACGTCCACATATGGTGACACAGTTCTAAAGATATCATGCAAATAAAAGGTATCGGCAATATAAGTTTTCAACAATAGTGGTTTGTTTTGTATTTCCTGGATTGGATTGCAATATATTGCTGAGTGGGTTGTGTTCTAAGTGCAATAAATGGGCTAGCATGTACTTTGGAAATTATGGACGAGACTACGAGACTGCATTTAAATGAAGTAATTGGAAATTGTATATATCTAAATCTAATAATGTGTCATGTTAATGGTCAATAAGATCCGGTAATTACACGGGATATTTATGAGGTTCCCTACCTTGCCTATGCAAAATTATTGTGTTGTTACCATTTATTTGTAAGTGAAAGACAAATAAAAGATGTATTTCTAAAAATATTAATTAATTCAACATATATAACACTGGTTACAAATCAGGAAAGATGTATTTGTAAGAATATTAACTAATTTCACATGATATACAACGCTGGTTATAGACCTCATGATATACAAAGCTCGTTATGAATATCATTAATGTAAATATGTAAATTATTGTATTTCAGTAATATGCAATATTATTCATTTTTTTTAGAATTCAACGTTGGTTATAAATCTCATTCACGTAAATTATATTATAGTAACATTCAACGTTGATATTCATTTTTTTTAGAATTCATTTAGATAATTTTATTTATTATAACATTCACATATTGTTTAATGTAAATTTTAAATCAATCCAAAACTTTTATATTCAAATAACTTTTTATTTATCTATGATAAAGAGAAAATCATTGACTCTTTTAACCAAAATTTCAATCATGAATTTACCTACATAGCAATTTCTCAATTGTCGACCTACAATTTCCCATTATTAATTTATACTAAAATAACGAATAATGAATTTGCTTAATGAATGAATGAATGAAGTAAAAAAAACACAAAAAGACAGGTTAAGATGTAAAAATATTTTTCTAAGGTTGACCACTATCATTTTACAATCACCCAATATTAATTTGTTCTAAATTAAATTAAATAATAGTTATGTTGTTGAATCAATTAATGAATGAATAAAAAAATACACAAAGACTATATCCTCCGTGAGCTGGTTGTGGCCGCATCCGACGATCATCGAAAATATAAATGATGTGTCCCTACCCAATATTCATTTATTCTAAATTAAATTAAATAATATTTCAGTTGCTTAATCAAATTTCAATGAATGAATGAAGAAAAAAAGACACAAAGATTATATCCTACCTAAGCTGGTTGTGGCTGCATCCGACGGTCATCAAAAATATAAATGATGTGTCCCCTAAATTGGCCACGCAACCCACACATTGGTAAAGCAATAGCGCACTCCCTGTTTTAAATCAGTAACTTAATTATGCACGTCAATTGGTAAAGCAATAGCGCACTCCCTGTTTTAAATCAGTGAATACTCACGAAGTCGTGAGTTGGTTTGTCAGTAATTTTACGTAGTGTGGAACTCCTTTCCTGCAATTAGAAGGATTTAACATGATTATGATAATGCACAAGGGTATAACATGTCTATATTGTTAGTTACAAAATTGATTGGAAGGAATAATGGATCCTTGGAACTGTTATGAACAATAATACATAGGTGTTGGAAATATCGAACAGTCAGCCAAAATAAGCAGCTGCCAGGTTTCACAAGCTGACAACATACTCCCCTCATTCAAATACAGTTTACAAGGTTGTGCAAGCTGAAAACATACTCTCCTCGTTCAAATATATTTTACAATTCTCTTCTGTGTCCTTTTCGATAGTGCCATTCTTTTCGATTTCTTCCTCTCCTGAAATCATTATTTGTCATTTTGTTCTCTTTACTTTCATTGCTAAATTTGTCTTCCTTACATAATTTTACATAGTACTCGGTGAGACGATTTAGTCAGCTAAGTAATGGTAATTCCAATGGCATCTGAAACATTCATAGAGATGTTGACAATATTTCTTCCACCTCTTGTTTTTCTGAGATATGTTATTGGGGTATGTTATTTTTTCATATTTATTATCTGGTTTTGGCTTTATTTTAATTATTTATTCCACCTATTGGGGTATGTTATTTTTTCATATTTCTTATATGGTTTTGGCTTTATTTTAATTATTTATTCCACCTCAGATATGTTATTGGGGTGTGTTATTTTTTCATATTTATTATTTGGTTTTGGTTTTATTTTAATTATTTATTCCACCTCATTTTTTTCTCAGATATGATCTTGGGATACGTTATTTTTTCATATTTATTTTCTAGTTCTAGCTCTGTTTTGATGCATATACAGTACTCAACATTTTTGGGTTACCATGAATCGCAGGTGAAATTCTGGATATATTTTCTCTTAACAACCTTGGGCTTATCCCTAGTGTTGTTTAGGCCATATATGTGGTTGTAATATAATTTGTTGCATGGAGATCAGTCCTAACATGCTCGATTAATGTGCTTGTAATATAATCTGCTGCATGGAGATTGATCCTAACATGCTCCATTAATGTGCTTGTAATATAAGATGTGGCATGGAGGTTGATCCTAACTCACTCCATTAATGATTCTTTTGTAGGTTTGGTCTGAGTGGTTCATTAAACTAGAAAAAACCAAAGTAAATAACTAATTTGGAGACTAAAAAAGTGACACAAGTAAAAACACAATATTTTACATGGTAAAACCTTTACAGGGTGTCAAGGAAACATCCACAGGGCAAGGGATTGTATTTTTTATTAAATCAACAATGATTCTCCATAATTACAATGGTTCGAGCATTCATCAGTTTTATAAGAGCCTCCTCCATTACATCACTGCAGTTTCGGTATAAAACTAACTAGGCAGTAACTAATACATTTTCTTTACAGATGTTTACATAATTCATTTTCAAGTTTCAAGAAACTCCACCTTGACAACAATTTTCATAATCCCTTTCCCATGCCCACTCATCTCTTCTACAAGCCAAGAGAAGCTAAACACCATCGCAACTTATTTATTGTAACTAGCTTGATGAATATGTCTGCACAATTCTCCCGTGTATGGACTTTCTTGAGAGCTACTTTTCCACCATCGATCACATGTCTTAGAAAATGATACCTTACATCAATGTGCTTGGTCTTGCTGTGATAAGATAGATTCATAGCCAAGTGAATAGCACTCTCACTGTGACAGAGTACATTCGCTCTCTCCTACATCCTTCCAATCTCATCAAGTATACCCTTTAATCAGATTGCTTCTTTATCGGCATCTGAAGTAGCTATATATTCTACTTTGGTAGTGGACAACGCAAGTGCTTCTTGAAGCTTTGACATCCAACTAATTTCTCCACCTACAAGAGTAAAAACATAACCTGTAGTAGATCTCCTTTTGTTCAAATCACTTGCATAATCAACAATATCCACATATCCACAGACTGATCCTTCACTACCATTAAAGATGATGCAATGATCACTTGTGACTCTTAAATACTAAAGCACCCATTTCACTGCTTGCCAATGTTCATCACTTGCATTTGCCTTGAACATGCTGACAACTCCAACTACATGTGAAATGTCACGTCTTATAGATAACATTACGTACATTAATTTGCCTACAACATTTGCATATGGTACACGAGACATATACTACTTTTCTTCATTAGTTCTAGGACTCAAAACCAAAGAAAGCTTAAAATGGGAAGCTAATGGAACATTAACAGGTTTCACATTGTTCATATCGAACTTTCTGAGTACTCTTTCCACATACTTCTGCTGTGATAACCAAAGCTTACCATTTTTCCCTTCTCTTTGTATCTCCATGCCCAAGATATGTTTTGCTGCTCCAGGATCCTTCATATCAAACATCCTAGAGAGCTGAGCCTTTAACCTGTTGATCTCATCCATGCTTTTGCTTGCAATAAGGATATCGTCAACATACAAAACTAGGATAATGAATATGCCACTGAAACTCTTGAAGGATACATAATGATCATACTCCTAATAAAGTTTTGGGTCACCATGAAGGAGTAGAACTTCTTGTACCATTGCCTAGGAGATTGCCTCAGGCCATACAATGATTTCCCGAGCTTGCAAACTAATCTTCTACTATGATCTTGTACAAAACCTTGAGGTTTTTCCATATATATCTCTTCATCAAAATGACCATGTAGAAAATTTATTTCAACATCTAACTATTCTAACTCAAGGTTAAGTAATGCAGTTAGTGCCAACACAGTACAAATAGAAAAAAGTTTTACAACTGGTGAAAAAAATCTCATGAAAGTCAATACCTTCAACCTGAGAATACCCTTTTGCTACCAGCCTCGCCTTATACCTTTCGATACTTCCATCAAATTCTCATTTCAATTTGAAGACCCATTTGCATCCAACAACACTTCTCCCTTTAGTAAGTTCTAAAAGATCCCGGGTATTATTCTTGGCTAAGGAATCCATTTCTTCTTCCATAACCGTTTTCCATTTTTCTCTATCCGTATCATCTACTGCTTCCTGATAACAAGAAGGTTTCCCATCTTCAGTAATCAAAGCAAAAGATGAAGCAGAATCTTCATACCTTTTGGGAGTTTTTCGTTCCCTAGTAGACCTTCCTAGAGTGACTGGTTGCTGAACTGGTTCAGAAACTTCAACAACTTCCTTTGTATCTTCATCACTTTTTCCTCCAGAAGTCTCTCGTTCCTTTTGACTTTCAAAGAAAGTTCTAGCCTCCAACTGAATTTTTTGATTTGGTGATACTTGTTGTTGTTCAATTCTTTCAACATTTGATTTTAAAAGAGAAGATTCATCAAATGTTACATCTCTACTAATGACTATCTTCAGTGACGTAGGATTCCATAACATGTATCCTTTCACCACATAGTCATACCCAACAAAGACATAACATTTCGATTCTGGATCTAATTTTGAACGTTGGTTTTTAGGAATAAGAGAATAAGCATCACAACCAAATATCCTTAAATGTGAGTAACCACAAGACAGACCTGACGAAACCTCTTTAGGAATTCTACAATTTATATCTACTGAAGGTGATCTGTTAACTAAATAGCAAGCAGTGGATATTGCTTCTACCCACAACTCCTTTTGCAGGTTAGCATTGTTGATCATGCTTCTAGCTCTTTCCATACGAGTCTGATTCATACATTCAGCAACACCATTTTGTTGAGGAGTATAAACAATAGTTTTGTGTCTAACAATTCCTTCATCCTTATAGTATTGTTCAAATTCTAGAGAAGTAAATTCACCACCATTGTTAGTTCTTAAACATTTAATTGATTTTCCTATTCTTTTTTCTACCATTGCTTTAAATTGTTTAAATACATTGAATACATTAGCTTTCTTTTTCAACATAAAGACCCAAAATTTATGGGAGAAATCATCAATAAACATTAATAAATATAAAGCACCTCCATGTGATACAACAGGAGATGGTCCCCATAGATCAGAATGAATATAGTCCAAAATTTCTTTACTATTATGACTTCCCATTTTAAACCTCTATTTACACTGTTTTCCATACACAAAATGTTTACAGAAATCCAACTTCATGGATTTCAAATCAAGAATTAATTTACACTTAATCAATACTTGAATACCTTTCTCACTCATGTGACCCAATCGTTGCCATAGGTGAGTACCTTCTTCTTCTTTCTTTGACACAATCATTGCTTCATTGACCTGAGTACTTCCTTTTAGTCTGTAAAGATTTCCAACATTTTCTTCTTTCATAATAACTAGGGTTCCTTTTGAGACTTTCAACACTCCATTCTGACCTGTAAACTTATAACCATCTGAATCCAACACTCCCAAAGAAATTAGTTATTTCTTCAATTCAGGTACATGTCTAACACCGGTTAATGTTCTAACTATGTTGTCATACATTTTAATCGTGATATTTTCCATCCAACAGTCTAACATGATACGTTATTACCCATAAACACAAAACTACCATTTACAACTTCATATGAATTAAACCAATTTTTGTGTGGACACATGTGATCAGAAGCACCAGAGTCTAACAACAAACTTTCAAAATCCTTAGAGACATTACATGTAGGTAAAGTTTCATCTATCATACATAATCCTTCAGCAAATAAAACTTCATCTATCATACCTGAATCAACTTGATTTGCTTCCTTCTTTAGTTTATTAGACTCTTTTCGTTTCCAACAGTCTTTCTTGAGGTGTCCAATTTTATTGCATTACCATCATTTTTCCTTACACTTCTTTCCCTTTGATTTTGATCTCGAAGATCCCCTTCTTTTTTCTCCACTTTCCTTTGATCGTCCTCTAGCTATCATGGCTTCTAGTGCAGCTGTTTCAGTACTAGATTTCCTCCGTACTTCTTCAGATAAGAGTGGCCCCACAACTGGTTCAAATTTCAAAGAATCAGTCATGCTCAAACTCATTGAAGTTACGAAGTGGTCCCATGACTCGAGCAGAGGACACAACAAGGTTATAGCTTTGTCTTTTTCCTGAATTTTAACTTCCATATTTGATAATTGGCATATAAGTGTATTAAAAACATTTAAATATTCTATAACTTTTGTACCCTCCTTCATCCGAAGACTGTACAATTGTTGCTTCAAATAAATTCTATTGGTTAATGATTTTGTCATATATAGTTTTCAAGTTTTTCCCATAAACCAGCAGTTGTACTCTCTTCAACAATGTTGAAGAGAATTTCATCTGTGAGGCATACCCTGATGGTATTGAGAGCTCGGGCATTCAATTCCTCCCAGTCTGAATCTGTCATGCTAGTAGGTTTCTTATTTTTCTCGTCTAATGCTTTGTGCAACCCTTGTTGCACCAACAAATCTCTAACTTTCAGTTTCGATAAAGAAAAGTTGTTCTTGCCGGTGAATTTCTCCACCTCGAACTTTGCATTTGTCATTTTGGCCTTTTCTTTCCCCCTACAATTTCTATCTTCAAACAAGGGTTTTAGATATTTTATAATCCAATTTTTGTTACCAAAAAAGATTCCAGAATTTGGTTCCTTTCGAAAAAAATTTCCCCCTTTTTTTTCAATTTACTGGGAGAAAAAAACTTATAACAATTTTTTGAAAAAAAAAATTTCTCTTTTATTTAATTTCAGTTTTGCTGGAAAAAACTATGTTCTTCAATTTAAAGAAACCCTTTTAACAAACCCTACTTCAGTTTCCTACAAAAAAAATTATTTTCTTCAATGTAATGAATTTATTCAACAAATTTTTGCTGGGAAAAAAAAATACCCGGCCTCCACAGTGAGAAACAATGTTGTTGTTTTTTTTCTTAAAAAAAAAACCTTCTTCACGCAGTATTTTCCCACTAGACTTCTCTGTGGCACTGTGTGTCCCACCAACCAGCACCAACTATGAATGCTTTGCGACTCTGGATAGGCCAACAGGCTTTACCGTAATTTTGGGCAGCTCTAAACAGGCTAGCGACTTCAACAATGGCACGCTTATTTCTTTGTCTGACAGCACAACCATAAGTGGGATAGGCCAATAGTTTCAATTTCTCCAACAATGGCTCAACCACCAACAGGCTTCCTCCTTCAGATTCTTGAGGCTTTACTGCTTCAGGAAAAAAAAACGCAGCCAACTCAACTCAATAAAAAAATGTGTTGTGCATACTTCTTTCTCGTACAACGCTGGTGAGTTGAATCCATCAGCAACGTCCAATGTTAATAATGGTAGTAGCGTTCATCGCTCCTCCTCCCTGCAAAAACAACTGCTCTAAACAATGTTCCACGAACAGCTCCGCGGGCTCAAATATTTTAACCAACTTTCTTAGGATGCAGTGTCTTTCTCTTCCTAACTCAACTTGCTCTGATATCACTTGCTGGTTTGAGTGGTTCATTAAACTAGAAAAAACAAAACGAAATGACTAATTTGGAAACTAAAACAATGACACAAGTAAAAACACAAGATTTTATGTGGCAAAACCTTGACAGGGTGTCAAGGAAACGTCCACAAGGCAAGGGATTGGATTATTTATTAAATCAACAATGTTTCTCTGTGATTACAATAGTTCAGGCATTCATCACTTTAATGAGAGCATCTTCCATTACATAACTACAGTTTCGGTATAAAACTAACTTGACAATAACTAGTACATTTTCTTTACACATGTTTACATAATTCATTATCAAATTTCAATAGCAGTCATGTAAAATTTTAAAATTTACTGGGTGTGAGATAAATATTTAGTATGTAATGTAATACACGTACTGCTAGAAGCAAACCATATCTGATTCTACGAATATATTACTGTTCTTCTTAATTAGATCTTATTTCCTTCTCTTTGTAGTGTTTATTTGTATCTTTTACAATTAGAATTAGATTTTTTGGAGGATTTGGCGTAAAACTGTTTAACACCCGGAGTAAGACAATGAATGAATGAATGCATAAGTTAACTTATTTTGTTTAGAAGAGCGTTGTGAAAAAATAAATCTATGTTCTTATCTCCTATAATATTTTATTTGATGAGATTTGCGTCCATCTTGGGAGATGGAAAACAAAATTCAAGGATATTACGAGTGAAAGGTAACCTAGGAGATGGAACACTAAATTCAAGGAAATTATGAGTCATGAAAGGTAAACTAGGGAAATGTCAAGACACATTTAACAACCGAGAAGAATCATATAAAAACGTGTCAAACAAGTCATCCCACGCATCTGTACAACTTTACAACAAATAAGAATCATGTCACACATCCGTACAACTTTACAACAAATAAAAACCATATAACAATGTATAAAAAAATTCATGCCATGCATCTGTACAATTATACGTATTAACACATGCTAATTGCATGCGATGTACCTGTATCTGTACAACTTTATGTATTAAGACATTCTCATTACATGTCATCCACTTGTTGATGCTTAAGGTGGCTATTCCCTTGCCTTACGTGTTTGCTTCATTACCACCTATTATGGTAAAACTTGGTATAGTTAAAGGTGGTTGTGCCCATGCCTTTGTGGTGGTTGTGCCTTTGCCTTTGTGGCTGCTTTGCTATAGCCTGCTACACAAATTTGCATGTGAATTTCTATGCAAAAACGGTTGAGAGTGTTGCAGGATTGGGTTTCAATTTCACACAACAAACAGGCACCCTTCCTTCAGCCTTGACCTTTAGCCCTTACCACATCACATCGATATTAGGGGGTCACTCAACCATCCTTCCTTTGAGAGGTACAAGGGTAGGTTATCAGAGAGAAACAACAAGAGCAAGTATAATACTTTTGAACTATTTTCTTCACATCAATGACTTTCTTTTGGTCAAGCAAGTAAAAAAGTTTCTCTTGTTGTATTGCAACCTTCTGCAGACAAGTATGCGGAACATAAAATCCGTAGTCCCAGGTAAGAGGTTGTTGGGTAGAAACCGGGCATAGTCCTACGTAACATATTCCCGTTCCGAGTAACAGGTTTCCATAAGTCCTCGAAGACTTATTCCTCTTGTCATACATCATTTTGGTAAGTCCATGTGAATTAAGAAATTACGAGATCATTAAGAAATTACTGTTTAAATGAATTTCAAAATTTAAAATTGTCTTTTGAAGAAGCATAACAGAAACAAGCTACTGTAATCATTTTTATAATGAAAAGTTGATGGTTTAGGAAAAGCTAATGGTATTTTTAGACTAACAAACAAACAAAAATTGAATTTCAAAATTGCACCTCCAGGCGCAAATTAATGAGATATGATAAGCGTTGGGTAAAGTGGTGGATCGATGAAGAAGTGCAAATTAACCAGGGAAGTGTTCGGTGAAATAGTGGATCAATGAAGAAGTGTAATTAGGCTTAGGAAAAAGTGCAATGGGGCTATTGTCTTTCTCTTCTTAGCTTCTGTCTCTCATTCAAATTGGACCGACTTCAGCTATAATGACCATGACCACCACCTACCTCGTACAGTTGGCGTAGTTCATGATATTATATATAATATATTGTAAGCTACAAATGGACGCCTCTATCAATGTGACTACATGAAAAAACACTATAGTTGGTGTAGTTCATGATATTATATATAATCTGTTGTAAGCTACAAGTGGAAGCCTCTATCAATGTGACTACATGCGAAAACACTACAGTTGGTGTAGTTCATGATATTATATATAATCTGTTGTAAGCCACATGTGGACGCTTCTAGTAATGTGACTACATGCAAAAACACTCACACACAACCACCACCTACCTCGTCATGCAAAAACATTCACAGACAGTCACCACCTACCTCGTACGCCACCTACCTGTACCTACCTCATACAATTGGTGTAGTTGTATAATTGGTGTAGCTCATGATATTATATACAATTTGTTGCAAGCCACAGGTGGATGCCTCTATCAATGTGACTACATGCAAAAACACAACTGGCCTCGAAATAAGTGTGTGCCTAACACCACCTTCCTGTACCTACCTGGTACAATTGGTGTAGTTGTATAATTGGTGTAGCTCATGATATTATATACAATTTGTTGCACGCCATAGGTGGATGCCTCTATCAATGTGACTACATGCAAAAACACAACGTGCCTCGAAATAAGTGTGTGCCTAAAAAAAATAGCTGGCTTAAAAATAAAATTTAGGATATAATCTTCAAAATTTTATATAATGAATTTAAAGCTCGAACTTTGGCTAAAATGGTAAAGTTAATGCACTGGTCACTTAATGTAAAAAGAGACTGCAATAAGATGTGCATTTTCCTTGCCTAATCAAATGGCGATGATCACTTAATGTAAAACGAGGATGGGATAAGAGGTGCATTCTTTCTCAATCAAATGGCGAGGAATCTTTGGTTAAACGTTATCATGGCTTGCAGTACAAAGTTATACAAAAACTTTGGTTAAATGTATGATATAAAAAACCAGTCATATCATAATAAATTTTGAAATAATAGTGATAGCCATTTATGCAGGTATACCAAATTTTATACATTATAGGAAGATCATAACCATTTTTGAAATAATAGTGAAGGCTATTTATGTAGGTATACCAAATTTTATACATTAGTTCTATTATTTAAATACTTAAAAAATACTCTTTTAAAAATATTACCCTGAGAGACTTTAAAAGTGATATAGTTATAAAAGTAATAATAAATAAAGAGTATTTATTTAAAAATATATATTTAATTAATTATATTTCATATTTCTATTAAAAATTATGAATATCAATACCTAAAAATATTCTATCAATTGAAATATTTATTTACTTATTTGTCTCTCTTTAATATGTAAAAAAGGAGCATTATTGACTTACAACAATACTAACCATTAAAAAATACCTAAAACTAGGTCACATTAAATTTTAAGGAAAAGGTCCACGTAACAACACATGTTAGTAACTTGATTGATCTCTTTCTTAAACCACCCACTCCTATCAAATTAACATTTCTAGTAAACTTGACCATTGCTTTCGTTAGATCATGGCCGCAGTGATAAATATGCCTTAAATGAAGCCTCGAGGAATTCATTTTATATTTTTACCTAAATTGTCTGAATTCAGTTAGATCAAGTTCATAGTAGCAATCACAAAGTCATTTAAAACGATACCTAGAATAAATTTTTGTTAAAGCTTGATATGCATAAATTTCAAAAGAGAGGAGCATTTTAAGACTATCCAGATGCTTAAGAATCCCAATGAACAAGCACTTGGAAATAATGGAGAAATAATTCGTTAGGTTCTTTTTAATTGCGTTTATATTTAGGATTCATATACTAGTTTCTAGGAGTTTGTTTGATCTTTGTAACTAAATGTAGCGTTGTTTGGTATTCTTAGGGCTTCCTTACCTCAGATCTACAAGATTCATTCTTTAACACTTTGTATTCCTATTTTTTAAATTCGTATCAGAGCTCCTCACCTGAGATCTGTAGGATTCTTTCATTAACACTTTGCCTTCCTAATTTTCAAATTGGTATCAGAGCATACATAATTGTGGTGTGAGGAGGCGGTGTTGAGTGCGCTTGGATTGTCGCATGAGGAGGTTGTGGTTGAGATTTGCCCTGATAACGTATATGACCCTCCATTGAGTGTTGTATTGTCTACTGCGGTGCATCCAGCATACAGGAAAGGAGTGCAGACATGGAGTATGCATTGTGTCATTGAGTAGTGTGTGGAACAAACAAACAATGATAATTTGTGGAGCTGATCTGCATGCTCTGCAAGTGCAACATCAATTTTCGTGGAGGATCTCTAAATTGTGCCTAATTGTGGAGACTTCGTGGAGCAACATACTTGAAATAAAAAAGACAACTGGTTTGTTGGCATTCGACTTATAACACTGGCACATGTTATTTTTATATATATCAAAAGGAACTCGATGTTGAAGGGAATACTCAGTTGAGAGCCATTTTTTGGTGAGGCTATTTGGATTTGAAGAAGCCTAATCTTAATTGCATGAGCTAAAAGCCTTTGTGGAGTGTAAAGACACGTTGGTGAGGGTCGAACACTCCTAACACATACCAAATTCGGGTGTGGAGAGTCGTTGGTGACTGTAAGCCTTGCGTACATTAGATCGGCTGGATCGAAGGTTTGTGGTATGTCACTGGCTCCATCGTTCCTTTGTATTTGTGAAGAGGTGGTATGGTTAGTGTGGAAGGAGGACAATTGCACAGAATATAACTCAGCCTGGAAATTGATGTGGTGACTATTTTTTCTATTTGTTTCGATTTGATCAATGCACCCTCTTTTAAGAGTGAAATGCATTGATCGAGGGCAAGTTACAAGATTGAAATTACATGCAATATAACGCATATGATAAGAATGGATAGGTGCGCTGGCTGTGGATAGTTGATTTTTTTATTTATTAGCGTGTTGTATCAAAGATGTGCCCACTCTGAGATTTTGAGAAGCCTTGTGTCTTCAGAAGGTTGATACACATTTTTTATTTGCACATTCTCTTATGACTATTTCTGAGGTTTCATATTTTTCTGTACAAGTTATAAATGAATTGAGATCCATTTTTGAAGCTTTTAAAAGATGTGTGCTCTTCAGTCTCTATTTAGATTTGTTCTGTAAATATATATTTGGAGTTGTTGGAAGTGCTGGTGAAAGGAATTGTTATTAGAATTTTCTCTCAAGAAGATGAATCCACCTGCAAAACATATTTAAACGAAGCTAATAAATTGAATGGATCCAATTATGTTAAGTAAAAATTTAATTTTTGCAGGTGTTGATGGTGGGATATGGCGTTTGGAAAATTACAAAGCAAGAAGAAGAAAAACCAAGTACGGTTGGAGGCCCGAAAGCTCCATCGATATAATATTGGGAGTTGGGGGAGAATAAAGTAAAGGACTATTAAGAATGTTGTGAAATATAATATAATTCCTCATATTCCTGATTTTCAAACTTTTCATGAAACTTGGAATACACTTAAGGAGTTGTATGATACTAAAAAAAACAAATTTGGTCCTCTTCCTAAAAGGTAAGATCCCTTATATTAAAATGGAAGAAAATGAATCAGTTAGTGCTTCATTTCAAGAATCAAAGACTTGAACAATAGTATTGGAGACATAGGAGAATCAATACCTAGTACAAATTTTTTGACAGTCACTTTAAATGGAATATCAGAGGACCATCAAATTTTTATTACAATTCTTGTAGCAAGGGAAAACACTCCCTCTTTTGAGGAATTGACAGGTATACTAATGTAGAAAGGTATACTAATGTAGAAAGAAGAGAGGTGCAAGAATTTGAAGAACTAGAATCCAGACTTAGCACTTGTCTCGAAGAAGAAAGTTTTTAAAGGAAAAGAGGGAGAAGGAAGTAAAGGTGGAAGCCCATTTTAGAGGAGGTCATCATGTCACCTACTAGAAATGATTCTAAAATTAAATGTTGTTATCTTGACAGAGACTATTATAAGAAAAAAAGTGATGAAGCTAAGCATAAACGTAGAATACATTTAAGACATTTTGCATGAGAAGATTTGAATTCTGATCTTAATAATCTTATGTTGTTTGTGTCTAATGTTGGGTTGTATGTTGGAACTGATGATGTTGATGCATGGTTTGTGGATTTCGAAGCTTCAATCCACATGACATGCAATAAGGATTGGTATGCAAATTTCAAGAAAATAAGAAATGGTGGCAAAATTTATCTTGGAGATGATCATGCACATTAGATCAAGGGATATGGTGATATTTCAGTGACTTTACCAAATTTCAGTGTCAGGCGCATTCATAATTTTATGTATGTGCCCAGTATCAAGAAAAATATGATCTTTGTGTCCACAATCAGGCATCAAAATATGAAGGTTGAATTCTTGAAAACATATTCCATAATAAAATACTTGTTGGATCAATACAAACTAGTTGCCCCATGAGTAACAGTTGGAGGCTTGTACAAACTTGATATCACCAACAAGAATGATCAAGATTTGACTTACAAATCTATCAACATAAATTCTTTTCCACCAGAGGTATGGTCATATCGATTTTTATGATTGTTATTGTTGCGGAAACAAAGAATGGTTGAAGGACTCCCTATTTTAAAGAACGAGTATGCTCCTTGTGAAGACTGTGCATTAGGAAAACTTCACAGAGATGAATCTCCTCTAATTCAGATAGGATAAGAGATGTATTAGAACTTGTGCATTCTGATGTTTGTGGACCATTGCAAACACGATCTCTAGGAGGTGCTTATTATTTTTTGTTGTTTATTGATGATTGTACAAGGTACAATTATGTGTACTTCCTTAGAGAAAGAGTGATTTTTTGAGTATTTCAAAGAATTAAAAAACATGGTAGAGAAGCAATCATGGAATTTCCTAAAGATCCTCCATCCAGATCTAGGGGAGGGCACAAGTTTGGTAACTTCATCAAGTACTACAAGGATCATGGAATAGTGCAATAATTTACAATACCTACAGTCCACAACATAAAAGTGTTGCAGAAAGGTAAAACATAACATTTTTTGAGTGCGTGTAGAGCATGATTAAAGGTAAAAATCTCTCAAATACATTTTTGGTTGAGGCCATTAGCATAATTGTTTATGTAAAGAATAAAATCCCAAGAAGGTATCTTAATCTCAAAATCCCAATTGAAGCCTTATATAGTTTTAAACCAAGTGTTCATCATTTGAGGGTATTTTGGTGTAAATTGCTGAGCTCGATGTTGCACC
The DNA here is from genome assembly GCA_031772625.1 of Pinus tabuliformis. NCBI lineage: Eukaryota > Viridiplantae > Streptophyta > Pinopsida > Pinales > Pinaceae > Pinus > Pinus tabuliformis. The sequence continues at coordinate 1,066,773,269 of CM062811.1, forward strand.
AAGAATGTTGCAACTCCCAAGGGATCCTCGGCTCAAATTATCAACCCGAGGTTCATACAAACTTTGAGGTGACAATGCTATATGCACAACAAATAGGATTCCACTCATGCAACCCTCAGTTACAAGATTAGATCAACAATTTCTTAAAGAACCTTCCTCCTATTGAATTAGAATGAAATATGGATAAAAGGAAAATTGGAAATTCCTTCTAACTAAGAAAATATAAATGCCATTGAATCAACTTGTAAACCCTAACTAATCAATTCATGAAAGGACAAAGGCTAACCTACTTGTAGAAATAAAGCTATGCTATCTTGTAAAAATCATCAAAATACCTCATCTACTTGTAGAAAGGAAACTAATTTATCTTGTGAAATTCATCAAACTACCAATCATAATGGCATGTACCATTTACCTATTTCATATTTTCTCATAAATCAATAAACTACTTGCATGATAAAGAAACTAAATCTACTCTTTTTTTGCACTTAAGGAAAGGAAGGTTCGAAGTGGCCTAGGAGTTTTTCATGATAATATGATCACATCTGGGGGTCATTATACATCTATTCTAAGTCAAAGTTGCAGTGGGGATTGAAAATGTTGAAGGAAAATGTTGCTACAAGTTTTCTACACATGATTGCTATAGGAGGCCTGTAATGCTACATATAGGACTGTAATACCACAACAGAGAAACCGAATGGTTTTTGAAGGTGAGAATGTTGTCTTGAGGGTATGGAGAGGTGGAGAGTAATTGAAGAAAATGAAATTTGGTTGATTTGAGCCCCTAGCCAAGCTCAGGACCTCTCAGAGTTTTGTCTTGCACTAGAATGAGTGCTCTTGATGACCTAGGCAGAATGGTTTATAAATTAGGGCTTTGGGACATAGTTTAGAGCTGGAAGGAGAAGATGAAAGACCTTGGGATGGAAGTGGTGATGGCTTCATTCCCTGCAGATCAACCAACCCTAAAATCAATCACATGCATGAAATACCATTGATATAATCATTAAACTAGATTCTAAGCTACATAAAGCAAATGTAAAATAAGACAACTAAGACTAGTCTATTTCCAGGAAATCATAAAGAGAATATTTTTGGGTTGTGGGTGTGAACCCTTCCACTCATTCTCCCACAAGAGAGATGATCTAGAGGATGCAACCATATGATTTTATAGGTTAATTTCTACTGAAATGAAAGAAACTGTGAACTTCTTGGAATCAAGAAGAAACATAAGTATAAGAAGAGGGACCAAAAATTCTAGGTTGGGCCTAAACCCAAGGGTCTCAACCCTTCGAAGCTAACTTAGATGCAACTAAAATCCAACTTCTCATTCTCAAAAAGTGTAGGTTTAATACATCACATAAAAGTTGAAAAGAATAATGTCAAGCTTAGAGCTCAATGGCTACACCTAGATGAAAAAAACTTTGAATCCTAATGAGATATCCTTCTAGTTTATTTATAGAAAAAGTCAACATAAACATCTCCCTTGAAAGTAGGAATGGTTCCCTCATTGATCTCGAAAATGGTGTATTTTTTCCTTCTTGATCTTAACTTTGACTAGGAGTCACTCGGCTGCAAATGAACTCAAAATAGTGAGAGAGGATATGGTGATCCCAAGCCGAATTTAGGGAGATAAGGAGGTGGACAAACCTCCTAGATTGTCCCCTAGTTGTCGCCATTAAGACCTGCATAGTAATAGTCTAAAAAATGTTTCATTTTCTTGCAATTAAACCACATTATGCCAGATGCTATGAAAAACACCTTTTATTCTTCTTACTAAGCATAATATAATGAAAAATATGAATTAATGCAAAAGAAGGATTGTTTTAATGCCAGAGGATGGCATATTAATATTCAAGATGTAACTATTGATGGGACTCATCATGTCCCCGCTGTTGAAGGTGTTTGTCATCTTATGAGAATATCAGTCATCCATGGGCAGCTCTTTCATGGCCTTGGTTGCCTCCCCGACTTCCCAAGAATCCTTACATAGTTTTCCCTTTTGGGGGTAAAAGCCTGCATTCCTTAACATTTATATCCATTCCCTCTTCTCTCCTGCTTCATTTCTTCCTTATTCTAATCCTAGCAGCAAGGGTGGACAGATCTTGAGTGTTATCCACCTGATTTTCATCCTCTTCATGATCCTCTTGTATAATGGTTTTCTCTCCAAGGCATTCCTTAGCCTTTGAGGACGAGTGATATTCTCTGATCTGTAGAATGTGGGGTAAGGCATGCCATATCCTCTGGCAAGATTGCAAACATTTTGTTCCCAAGAACCTGAATGTGTCTTCAAAGTGTAGAATGGCTTGCTCCTAGGTAGAAAAGTATTTAGGTACTAAAGCAACATCATTGGAGATGAGGCCATGCTTTCTAATGAAATCCCATGGGCTTACTAGCTCTTCCTTGATATATAATGGTTCCTTTTCTTTCTTTTTCGTTACCCTTTTCACTTCCTAATATCTTGTCTCCCCATGAGTCATTTAGGATGCTAACTCCATCAGCTGCATATCTCCCAATATTGAATTGGGATCCCAAAAATTCATATTTGTCAAAGTGATGTTGTGCATGTAAAATTCAACTAATTTTTCTTTGTCTTCCATGTTAGCTTGGAAGAAAAATTTAATGAAGTTTTTGTAATCCTGAAAGGGAATAGATCCATGTTGTGCCAAAGTGTTGATTTGGAACTGTAGCGATTGTTCTTTGAGAAAGAGGGCATAAGACTTTGATGATTGTGCATTGCAGTGCTTCCATGGAGAGACTTGCCATGGTGTCAAGTTATGTTTATTTCTCCCACAACGTCTCTATTAACCTCATTTTTTCTACTTGTAGTTTCTCATTAATTATATACTCTCTCATTCTCAACTCACTTGATTCTTTCCTCCTTTCAATGACCTTTTCTTCCGTAAGCCCTACATCATCTACCTTCATAGATTTAGCAATTTGAAGTTAACTGTGGGTTCTACCTCTTTCTATCTCCAGCTCATAAAGGAGTGGTAATGCAAATTTTTCAGAGATAATCCTCCCTCCTTCAATGAATTTGTATTAGGAGCTCAAACTAGGACATTATGGTCTAGGTTTTTGGAGCTCTTGTAGGTATATTCCAACAATTTTTGAGGTGGTGGCTACCTCTTGTGAGTCTTCTTGGGCTCCTATAGCTTCCCCTGTTGTTCCTATAGCAAAATCTACCCCTCCTATAGCAATCCTGTCTCCCCTATAGCAAATTCTATCTCTCTTGTAGGAAACCTTGATCATACTGTAGCTTCTATTTTTCCTCTTCCTCAAAGGCATATTGTGTCCTTAGCTTCTTGAAGGTGACACACCTAGTGGTAGGCCTACTCCCAGGTGCTATCGGTGACTTGATTTTAGTTTTAGGAGGAGTGACCTCCTCAATTTTTCCCTCCCTGGGTCTTATTTCTTCCTTTTTACTTGGTGACTCATGAATAATTATAGGAACCCTTGTAGGCATTTGTTGCTTTCCTTGTCTAATTCTAGTGCTTTTCCTGTTTCTGAAATACATTTGACTTGGTCTTGATTTCTTCCTCTTGGGCTTGACAAGAGTGCCTAATGTAGCTAAGGTTGTAGCTACTTCCTCTTGAGTGTATTTTGTTCATTAGGGTAGAGAAGTCTCCTCAAGGCATATTCTTTCTTCTCTTTTCTTCTCCTTCCTCTGTCTCTACTACCTATTTTTCCTTATTCTTCTTCTGTTCTTCATCCTTTGTCTTTCTTTCTTCTACTTCTAATTTTGATGCCTCTTCCTCCTTTGTCTCTTCTCCTTCCTCTTCCTCTATTTTTTCTACCTCATCCTCTTGTGTCTTTGATCCTTCCTCTTCTTTTGGTGTTCCCTCTCTTCCTCCAACACTAGAGGTTGGAGCCTCTCCAGGTGTGAGGATTTGTGCTTCTATGAAAGTATCCCAATCCATGTTTACAAATCTGTTTCATAAGATACAAATTCTTAAATGGTTCAGAGCATCTACCACTATTGATTTGATGAGGCCATGGTGAGCTAAATTCCGGTGTCTTACTTACCTTACCTTCTTACTCATCTCCATGATTGAATACATAAGAAAATTAGGGACACTAAGTCATTGAGAAAGGGGTACTTTTGCCTTGAATATCAACTCTTGGAGCCACTTGAAGTGGTAGGCATAAACCACACTTAATCTCCCTTCAAAATATATGTATTTAAGGATATGGTAAGCTACCTCATCGCAAGGGTAAGGAAGATGTTCTCTTCTCACTCCATTTTAGCCTTCCACAGGCTTCTCTTTTGAAAGGACGAAGTTTTTTCTAGTTGTGACACTTACTTTCTTGCATTCTTTTCTCCATCTAATTCCTAAAGGAAATGTGGTCACTCAGTTGATAGTTTCTAGAAGAAGGGAAATAGAAAACCCTCTGACGATAGTTGTTTCATCTTCTTCCCCTTGAGAGTGAAATCCCATTGAAAATTCATGGGAAATATCATCATGATACCCCTTTAGTAGCTCAAATAAACCTAACGACTAGTGGTTTCTGAAGATGTCAAATACAAGAGGGTGTTGGTGAATTCTTTAGGTGTCTGAGGGCTCCCTTATGTTAAATACTCCCCCCATCTCTTCTGTATTACTCCTTGATGCTATGTAGGTGTAGAATTTCAAAATTGTAAGCAGTCTCAGTGGTGAAACAATGGCGTAAATGGTGGTGAAATATTGTCGCAGTGATTGGTGATAGTGAGGAAGAAGGTTGTTCGAATTAATATCAACCAAACTATTTGATTTTATATGAACTGCAAAAACTTCCAAAAGGATCCCCTACGGATCAATTCATAACTATAGGCTCTTAATTTCAAGCATATTTTTCATGAAATTGTGTGTAGAAACAAAGAGGGAGGGTATCACTTACTTCTTATCAGAGAAATTCTGGGTGTGCATGAAGGTTCTGAGATAGTATCAAGCCATTGTGACTCATTTTCCTCCTTTCAATTCCTTATGTAGCTCCTATCAGCCCTCGTGTACAATGATTGCAAACCTGATTGTAGCTTTCTCCTGTAGCACTGTGAAACTAGGGTTTGAAACTCCTTTGTCACACTCTAGCTTCTCGATGCACTAGCCCATCCTTCTTCTGCCGGTTTTTGGATTGAGTGATGGTGCAAATGATGTTAAGCCAACAAATAATATCCTTTTTTGGTTAAAATCTTGGAGCACTATAATAACTTGGAATTAACATGAGTGTCCTCTTTTGGATCATTCTCCCCACTAACTGTAATCATCTCTCCCTCATCATGATTATCTCCCCACTCCTTGAGGACACCAATTCATTTTTAGTTGACATTTCCACATTTCGTGGGTGACTTAACTCACACTTGAGTTTAGTAGCCTAAGGTGGCCAAGTTCATGGACCACCTCCAACCTACTAAAACACCTTTTCTCACTTAAAGCACATTTTTGTCATTTTTATGCAGATGGAGGAGGTTAGGGTTTGCATATTCGGGCCTACCTATCGATCAAATTGTTGCAAAGGTTTGCATTCTAGAGTTGGGTCATACATCATTATGATCAAGGGAGTTGACCTCTTTGACTTATTTCCTGTGCATGTCTTCACTTTTTATGCTATCTTTATTGTTGTTGTTATTGTGCGCTTGTAGATGTCTCTTATGATATCCAAGTTGTTGTTCCTAGTGTAAAGCTTCCATGAGAATGTGGTGTCTCTTCATGGATGCGAACAAAGCTTCATCATCTGTTCTGGGGGTGGAAAAAAAATGATATCAGTGATTACTGTGTGGCTCTATAGGTTTCTAGAGGAGGAGTTTCTTCGTATAGTAGTATTTTGTTCTTTTCTTGAAGTCTTCAGTTTGCATGAGAGAGATGATGATAGGATATGAGGATAGGGTTAGAGTCATGGGGGAATAGTGTATGCAATGTAGAGATAGAAAATTGTAGATTCTATGTTTTTTCTAAAGGTAGGGTAGAGTGGTAAATTTTTAGCAAATGTTTGGTGAAATGAGTGGATGGATGATCGATGGGTGATTGAAAAGTCATAAGGGGGGTTTATTTACCATTTATCAGAGTCAATATGGTTTTTCAGATTGTTTCCCTCCTCAGATCTCCCTCTTGTAGCACCACAAGCTCCTCCTATAACATTACAGGACCTTTATTTAGCAATACGGGTCCTTCCTGTATCATCACAGAGAGGAGGTGAATTTTGGATTTCTTAATGATGGGATGGTGGAGAGAGATAGTAATGTGAATGGGGAGAATGTATATGAGGTGTATGGGTAAAGGAATGGATCGTAGCTTGTATGTTTTGGCCTATATCCATGAAATATTCCATTGTGTACAACTCTACAAAACAAAAAAAACTTAACAAATGTGATATAAGTTCCTTCTTTATTGTCTTTTTCTTTTCATTATTTTATTTATTTATTTTCACTTTTCTTGAAACACATAGGATGCCCCAGAGGAGGTTTTCAACCTACATGCCTTCCCTAGGTGCCTCAAGGGAGGTTTTCACCTAGGGATCTTTATATTTTCTTTTTTCTTTTTTCTCTTAAACTTCCTCAGAGAGGATTTCAACCGAGGAGTTGGCCTCAGATGCCTCATAGAGGTTTTCATCCAAACCTCTTTTTTTTTTTTTTTTTAATTTAAATTTTTAAGAGTGTTGAGGAATAGAAGCTATGAAACTCCCAATAACATTTAATTATTTGCTGACTGAACTAATAGTTTCTCCTTGGATAGAGGTCATCCATATAACTTCAAACTGTAACCATTTACAAGAAACAATTTTCCTTCCTCATCAATGGTTCTGATATGGAAAGATCCATTTTTATGACACTCTTCCACTATGTATGGGTCCAACCATCTTGCCATTAACTTCCCTTTAAAATATTTGAAACTAGAATCATATAACAAGACACACAGGCTGCCCCAAAGGAGGCTTCCAACCTGCATGCCTTCCTTGATATGCTTGTCATGACAGGCCTTCCTTGCCAGTTGTATGACTTCAATTTATAAGAGAGATTTCATTTTGAACTCATCTAATCCATTTATTTGAAGCAACCTTTCTTGTTGTGTTTTTGTGACATCTAAGTCCAACTGAGATCCAATTCTCTAAGTGTTATATTCAAACTCAATAGAAAGAAAAGCTTTCTTCCCATAAACTAAATCATATGAGTGAATCTAGTGGTGGTTTTCCAAGTGCTATTGTAGGCCCAAGTGGAATCTACTAGCCTCTCTTCCCAATCTTTCCTATTGATGGTAACAACCTTGGTGAGGATTCTCTCCAGTGTTCTATTTGTGAACTCTACTTTCCCATTTTCTTGAGAATGATAGGCAGTGGATGTCTTATGCTTGACATGGTGTTGGCTCATGAGATCATCGATCAAATTGGATGTGAATTATGCTCCTTTATTACTACCTCCCTTGGATTCCCAAACTTGTAGAAGATCTTATCTCTTAAAAATTCTGCCATTTTCTGCTCAGTTTCTTCTTTGGCTGCCTTTGTCTCAACCCACTTTTTCAAGTAATCAGTGCACAAAATGATGTAATTTTTCTACCATGATGGCGGATCGATTGGCCTAATGAAATCCATGCCCCAATTGTTAAATGGCTCTAAGGCCACTTGAGGTTGTAGGGCCATTTCATCCCTGGGTGTGGGTTTGGCCGTTGTTTGGCATTGATCACATATAGTAGTATATATCTTGTCATCTTGATGCAACGTGGGCCAATAGTAACTAACCTATCAACTTTTTGCAGTAAAATTACCTCCACAAGGACCATCATGACATGTTTAGAGGATGTCAAAGTCCTCCTCCTCTCTTACACATATCCTCAAGATTTGATCTAGTCCCAATCTAAAAATATTGCCTCCAATCCAAGTGAAAGGAGAGCTTTTCCTTACAATCATTCTTTTCTACCTAGATAATAGATTAGGAGGGAACCTCCCAGCAACCATGTATTTTTCTATGTCATCAAACCAAGGATAAATCACCGAGATGGAAAAGAGGTGCTCATGTGGGGTTTGATGATCCAACATCTCTTCATTACCTGCAGGCAAGGTTCACATGGACAAAAAATTTGCAACCACATTTTCTTTTACTGGTTTGTAAATAATAGTCAAATCAAACTCTTGTAACAATGAAAACCACCTAATTATACTAGCATTAACATCGGGACTATTCATCAAATATTTAAGGGCTTCATGATCAGTATCAACAAAAGTTTTCTACACAGTGATATAGTGCCTAAATATGTTTAAAGAATGTACTACTCCTAAGAGCTCTTTTTCAGTGATAGTGTAATTCAGCTCAGCTTTGGACAAATTCTTACTAATGAAGTAAATAGCATAAGGAAAATTATCCCCTACTTGTACCAAGGTTCCCCCCACATATTTATTTGATGCATTAGTATGGATATGGAAAGGCAATTCCCAGGTAAGACCTCTTAGGATGGGTGCAGTGGTGGCATTTTCTTTCAACACTTCAAGGGCCCCTTGACAAGTATTGGTCTAACATAAATCTAAATATTTGGCCATTAAAACAAATAAAGTTGAAGCCATTTTAATGAAGTCTTTGATTAATCTCCTATAATACCCTGCTACTCCCAATAAGCTCCTTACATTACTTTGCTTCTAACAGGTAGGCGCCCCTTTAATGATGTCAATTTTGTTTGAGTCTACTTGTATCCCATCCTTGGAGATGGAATGGCAAAGGACAGTGCACACATTCATCAGGAACTCACATTTCTAAGGGCTTAGAGAGAGATTCATTTCAATTCATTTTTTCAAAACTGTGCATAGATTGGAAAGAGCTTCATGGAATTCACATCCATAAGGAGTGAAGTTATCGATGTATATTTCAACAAAATCATGAACCAATTTAGCAAAAATACTCAAAACTTCCCTATGGAAAGTAGCAGGGGCATTGCACAAACCAAATGGAAGAACTCTATAAGAAAAGGTACCCCAAGGACATGTGAATGTGGTCTTATCTTGGTCTTCGAGGTTAATCTAGATTTGATTGTATCCACTAAATCCATCCAGGAAGGAGAAGAATTTCTTCCCTGCAAGGCCATCTAGGACTTGGTCAATGAAGGGAAAGGGAAAATAGTCCTTCTTTGTAGCCTTATTGAGCTCCCGGTAATCCACACAAATTCTCCACTTCCCATTCTTCTTAGGAACTAACACAAGAGGTGACACCCAATCACTATCTGAAATAGGGTATATGAATGTTTCATCTAGTAGTTTTTGCAGTTCTTCTTTCAAAATGTCCTTAAGAGCTGGTTTCATCCTCATCTAGGATAGGCACACAATATTTCATCCCTCGTTCATTTAAATATGGTGACTATATACTGAGGGATGCACACCTTTCAATTCCTTATAGTCTCAAGTAAAAGTATCCAAGTGTTTCCTCAACACTTTGCACAATTGTTCTTCCTGGCTGGCTGATAGAGAAGGGTTGATCTTTAAGGTTATGGATGGGACAAAATATACAATATTTACATGGTCTGGACTTGAGTCAATAGGGCATAAGTCAGCCCAAGGATTACTCTCAGATTCTTTGATCAACTCATTAATGGGTATGAGAGTGGGAGGTTGATTATGAAGGATATGGTCAATGATATCATCTTCATCAGGTTTTTGCCCTATTGTAATGATGTCCAAAGTGCATATTGGATAGGGGTGGTGTGATACGGTTCATATTATTCCTCCTCTTATAACCACAAGGGTAAGTCATGGTCAATAGAAGCCTAAGAAGGAGGATACAATACCAACTGTTTAGATAAATTTCCATTCTTAATGGTCATGTTCCCAACCCTAGAACTAATTTTAGCATCAATAGTGGATAGCCATGACACTCCCAAGATGAGAGGATAGCCATTAAAAATTTTTTTGGGCTAGAGAACTAGGACATTTGTAGGATATTCCCAAGAGTCAATGGAGACCACAACATGTTCAACAACTCCCTCAAGAGCTATTATGGATATGTATGCAAGTTAGAGCACTGTGGTGGTCTTTCTCAAAGCCCCTTGGACTTTTAGCTTTAACATTGTTTCCTTAGCCATCACATTAATTGTATCCCCAAGATCATATAGAGTGTTAGAGACTATAAGGCCATCAATGTGCACATCTACTACAAGGATTCTAGGGTCTAGATATTTGGGGAAGATCACCATCCGAAGAATCAAATAAGATAATTTCCCAACAACATTTATGGTGGTGGTGTCTTTTTTCCTTCTCCCAGGATTTTTGAAACATTTATCATTGAGGAGATTATTATAGATGGGAACATACATAGTCAAGAGAATGGATATGTTAACATAGAAATTCTTCAATTCTCCCAAAATTTCAACCTCTTATGGGGTGTCTTGGTTAGGGTGGATCAACCTCTTAGAAAAAGGTTGTGGATTTACTTGAGGATCACTCTCCTCCTCTCCTTCAAGCTATTCAGGTGGATAAGGTGGGTGGTTATTTGGAAGAACTGTCCCAAACCAAAGGTTGATCTCCTAGATTTTCACACCATAACAAAGATAAGATGTCTATCCACTATAGATTTGTTGTCCTTGCTTGTTGTTCGGGTTTTGATTTGGTTGAGAAGACATTTGAGCTTACTTAGGTGTAGTAGGATGAGTAAGTTGTGGTTGAGGTTGGGTTGGAGGTAGTAAAGAAAGAGGTTCGTTAACTTGAGGCCACCACCCTTATGATGGGTTTCCCAATTGAGAATATTGGGGGTTGATATGGCTGAAAGGGATGGTTGAAATGTTAAGGAGGATATGGAGGAGCATCAGGCCAAGAAGGAGGTATGGAACATGATGGGTGAGTGAGAGTGTATTATGATTTTGATTATAATATGAGTAGTGTGCACCTTGCATTCCTTGTTGATATGGTCAAGGTCCTTGAGGTATTCTTTGATTGATGAAACAAGTTTCTCTGATGCCCCCTTTACTCCTTGATATAAAAAATTTAGTGATGGAAAAGAAGGGAACTTGTATGTTGCATGATTTTCTTCACAAGTTAGGAATACCTCTATGACATCTAATGGGCACTCGTTCCTAGGATGTCTTTTAGTACATCTTGGGCAAAAAATAGCTAGTTCCCTTTTTACTTCCTCTTGATTTCTTTTTACTTAAGTTGTATCCATTTGTAGTGCAAAGTTATGAATCATTTCACTCTTGAAATCCTCCAACATGCTATCTATCTCATTATTAATGGATGTTCTAGAGGGAGAGGAACTGATGAAGACTTGAATAGTCCTAGCCTTATTCATAACCGCCCTAGAGTGATTCTTGAAAATAGTTTTAATGTCATCATAAGATAATTGATATATATATCCTCGAGACAACATGTTAAAGGTCTTCGACATGTCTTCTATGATCACTCAGAGAAGAACTAATTTGAGTCATTTAGGATCAAGGGTGCAACTGGCCCTCCTATAACTGAGTTGAAATATGTCCTCATAGCCTTCTAGTGATTCATCAAGTTGAAGAGTCATCCCAAATATTTCTTCCTTGGTCTCTTTTGACCTACATTAGTCCATGTACTTGTTATTGAAGGATTGTTGCATTTGGGCCCAAGTAGTGATGCTACCCCTAAGAATACCCATAAACCAGCATAAGGCTACATCTTTAAGGGTAGAGAGGAATAACTCCAACTTCTGCTCATCAGAGGCACAGTCATAGGTCCTAAAGGCAACAAAAAATTCAAACATGAAGATATGAGGATCCTCATAGGTTAATCCATGGAAGCATGTAAGGGCAGTAGGGCTTATGTTCTTTAGTCTAGCCTCTCCATTGATCTCTCTGATAGGGAAAACTTTATTGTCCTTGTTTTTAGCCATAGTTTTGGTACGCGAAATGGGTTCTTCTTCTTCCCCAATAAGTTCTTCAAAAATTTCAGGTTGCTCACCTAGAGGGTCTTCTAACTCCCCTGTAGTTAGTGTTAGAAAATTATATATTACGGAGCAATGGAACACATAAAATACTGTAGAAATATAAACAAAGAAAATGCATAAAACAAGAGAGACATAGATATATGTGGTTCACCCATTTTGGGCTACGTCCACCCTGAATAGCCAGTCCTTCTTTTCTATTATCCAGCAAAATGAAGAGACACAACCTACAACAAATCCATTGTAATATCCTCTGTTTTCTCTCACAGTCTCACCTCTCTGTTTCTCGCTCACAGAATACACATCTATTACATAGCCTCAAATACAATGCCCTCATACAAAGAGGGGGGTTTCCTTCTAGGGCAAAAAACCCTAAACTAAACATAAGTTCTACTGTCAGATCATCTACCTAATGAACAGCCCACATTGACTAGAAATTACTATACTTTTACAAGGCAATTTTACATCTTTTTTAGCTTCGGGGGCGCTGCCCTTGAGCCCCCGTTGGCCCCTGGGCCCCCCAGCCAGGGGGTATTGGCCCCCCTGGACCCCCGCGTGGGGGACAAGTCCCCCCCGCACCCCCCCGCGTGGAGGGGTGTACAAACTTCCTGGGGTATACATCCGGCTGAAACAAAGACCTCTGAACAATCATGCTCCACACACAACAGTCAGATGGGGAAGCTGACAGTCGACAAAGAAGAGCAAAGGTTGATTGTTTGAGGGTGTGGGGATTTTTGGTAATAATTTTCCTTGATTATCCCTACTCCTATGAGGCATGAAATAAAACTTCTTCTTCTTCTTCTTCTTCTTCTTTTTTTTCTACTTTTCCAAAAACTATGTGCGAAATACAAAATAATGCTTAAGAAGAAACAACATCTACTTAGACACCTCCCTGGAAATGGCGCCAAAAAGTGGTGAGCCCTGGTATTGCACCAAGAATGTTGCAACTCCTAAGGGCTCCTCAAATCAAATTATCAACCTGGGGTTCGTATAAACTTCAAGGTGATAGTGTTATATTCACAACATATAGGATTTCACTCATGCCACCCTTAGTTATTACATTTGATCAACAAGTGCTCACAGACCCTTCCTCCTATTGAATTAGAATTAAAGATTGACAAAGGGACAATTTTAAATTACATATAACTATGAAAATAGAAATGTCGTTAACTCAACTTGTAAAACCTTAATTAGTCAATTCATGAAAGGACAAAGGCTAACCTACTTGCAGAAAATAAAGATATGTTATCTTGCAGAATTCATCTAATTACCTCATCTACTTGTAAAAAGGAAACTAATTTATGTTCCATAATTCATCGAACTACCAATCAAAATTGCACGTACCATCCACCTAGTTCATACTTTCTCATAAATCAATAACCTACTTGCATGATAAAGAAACTAACTCTACTGTAATTTTGCAGTGAAGGAAAGGAAGGTTTGGAGTGGCCTAAGAGATTTCCCTGATCATATGATCACATATGGGTGTCATTATGCATCTATGATATGTCCAAGTTGTTGCGGGAATTGGAACTATTGAAGGAAAATATTGCTACAATATTGCTACAATTTTTCTACATGTGATTCTTACAGGAGGCCTGTAATGCTATAGGTAGGCATGTAATGCTACAAGAGTGCATTCGAGTGGTTTTTGAAGGTGATAACGTTGTATTGAGGGTATGTAGAGGTGGATATTAGTTGAGGAAAATGAAAAGAGGTTGATTTGAGCCCTTAACCAGGATCATGATCTCTCGGAGGCCTGTCTTGCACTAGGATGAGTGCTCTAGGTGACCCATGCATAATGGCTTATATGACAAGGTTTTGGGACAGGGTTTGGAAGTGGTGAAGGTTATATTCCCTGTAGATCAACCAAACCTGCAATCAATCACATGCATGCATCCATGTATCATTAACAATATGAAATAACTTATTATGGAAAAGATAAGTTGAAATTAAATAACATCTAATTCATGCAATACCGCTGATCTAATCCCTAAATTGGATTCCAAGCTACAAAAAGAAAATGTAAAATGGGACAACTAGCACTAGTTTATTTCCAATAAATCATAAACACAAACTTTTTTGGCTGTGGGTATGAATCTTTCCACTCATTCTCCCATAAGAGAGATGATGTAGAAGTTGCAGCCACAGGATTTTATATGTTAATTTCTACTAAAATGCAAGAAACTATGAACTGCTTGGAATCAAGAAGAAACATAAGTACAAGAAGAGGGACCAAAGCCTCTAGGTTTGGCCCGAACCCAAGGGTCTCAGCCCTTTGAAACTAACTCATATGTAGCTTGAAATCTAACTTCTCATTATCAAAAAGTGCAATTTTAATACCTCACGTAAACGTTGAAAATAACAATGTGAATATTGGAGCTCAATAGCTACAACTAGCTGAACAAAAACTTTGAATCCTAATTAGCTCTTCTTCTAGTTTATTTATACAAAAGGGCAATTGAATGATCTCCATTGAAATTAGGAATGGTTCCCTCCTTAATCTTGAAAATGGTGGATCTTGTCCTTCTTGATCTTCACTTGGACTAGGAGTCACTCAAGTGCCAATAAACTCGAACTAGTGAGAGAGGATATGGTGATCCGAAGCCGAGTTTGGGGAGTTAAGTGGGTGGAAAAACCCCCTATACTTTCTCTTAGTTGTCTCCATTAAGCCCCTGCATAGTAATAGCCTAAAAAATGCTTCATTTTTCTACAATTAAACCACATTATGCCACATATGATGCAAAATACCTTTTACCCTTCTTACTGAGCATAATATAACAAAAAATATGAATTAATGCAAGAGAATGATAGCTTTAAGGCTAGAGGATGACATATTAATCTTCAAAATTACCTATTTGTGGGACTCGTCATAACTCCTTTGAACATATTCCAAAAGAGAACAAAAAGAAACTTGATTCTAAAGCCATCAAATGTATTTTTGTAGGATATTGTTCTAAATTTAAAGCATATAAAATGTTTTCTCCATATACTCACAAAGTATTTGTGAGTAAAGATGTAATTTTCCATGAACATGCATATGAAGGTAACAAGAACAATAACTATGAAAGGTGTCACATAGTTCCTAATGATGAAGACAATAAAGAAGAAGCAAAAGACAATGAGCATCAAAAAATTGAAGAAGAACTTAGTGATATGGATACCAGTAGCAGTCAGAGCTCACCTACAGGTGGAGAAATACCTTAATAGAATAGGGGCAAAGAAAATGAAGTGTGAAGTATATCTACTTGTCATATTCACCTACTTGAAAAGTATAAGGACTATTCCTTGATGACTAGTGTTTTGAATGTCATAGAACTGTTACACAAAAATATCGTCACTATGACTATTTGCGGTCAGTATGGCTCTATCATCACATATACTGTCCTCCTAAGCAAGTCTCAGACCTCAGCTCTTCATGTCAAGCTATGAAAATGAGAGAAAGACAATAAAAATCAACAAAGCTCTGGTTCCACACTTTCTCTCATTGTTACCTGCAGTCCCGCACCCCCTGTTCACATTACCTGCAGACCTACCCACTCTGTCTCTAAAGGAGTGGGTTCGGACCCCTGTGAAAGTAAAAAAGGCACAAGTTTATTCTAAAAAATCACTTTGGGTTAATTCTAGATGATT
Source organism: Pinus tabuliformis (assembly GCA_031772625.1). Lineage (NCBI taxonomy): Eukaryota > Viridiplantae > Streptophyta > Pinopsida > Pinales > Pinaceae > Pinus > Pinus tabuliformis. Next base: position 1,066,788,756 of record CM062811.1, read on the forward strand.
CTAGAAGGAATTTTGACGTGGATGGTTCACTCTTAGGTGGTTTATGCATCCCAAAAGAGAAGGAGCTAATCCCTTGATGAGAGGAGCTATCCCTTTGAAGGAGGGCTTTATCCCTTTGAAGGAGGACCTAGTAACTTCCCTCCATTGCACTATAAATTAAGGCATTGGGCTGGTTGCTAGGGAGGTTAGAAGCTGACCATTTTTGAGGGTAAATGTTGGTGGAATTGAGACTTCCTAGTTAAGCTTGAGAGGAGAGATCACATACCTTTTGGCTTCATTGAGAAGAGAGTGAAACTTGTAAAAGTAGAGAAGACTTCTTGTTGGACCCTGGGAGGAGCTTGTATAGCATCAAGGCACAGTTGTAAAGTTCTTCTTTGATTTGAATTAATACAATCAGATTCATTTTTCTCAACAAATTGTCTTATGTCATTTGTTTCATGAATTGTTTGATCATCATGATAAGTATGCTTTATGATATTGGCTTTTCAGGTGTTATTTAATTTATGTGCTTGTTTGTGTTTGCAGATTCACTACAAGGGAGATCATTTGGATCAAAGGAGCGAGGCTTCCACAAACTTGCATTGGACCCAAGGTAGGCCTAAAACACTTGTTTGCCTTTGTTTATAAATTGCATACTTAGAGAAAGATAGTTTTTGATTGGCTTGCTTGTCACTAGATATCATTAGATTCTAGGGAGTTCGATCTTGTCCGCAAGAACGACTCATTTCGTGTGACAAAATGGCGACTCCGCTAGGGACTTGATTTCTTGATTTGCTTTACTTTGACTTGAGAAACTATGTTTTTTTTTTCTGTTTTTGGCTTGTTGTGTGTGGAATTGGGTAGATTTAGTAGATCTTGGATTATTTTTTGTTTTTCATAACTTTTGGAGAGGACCGCACCCTCGGCTTGCAACATAGTGCGGACCTATCCGTACTTTTGCTTTTCACATAGAGCGGTACTGCACTTGTGTGAACTGTGGGCCTGCGGACCATGTCAAAATTTTGGAAAACTTGAGATTTTCTCTTTTAGTCAACTCAGTTTTTGTTTAGATGTTGTTACCCCCTACCCAGACTTGCATGTGACTTTTCAGGAGCTTTTCTTAGGTTAATTCCATTTGTGTTAGGGTTTTAGGTGAAATTTCTAGAAGCTTTGGTTGCCGGGCTTGGTTTTCATTTTGGTCTTGTAGTAGCTCAAAGCTTAGAAGCTGTAGAAGCCTCAGATCACCTTGGTTTTTACTGGCCTTCTTATGAGTCTGACCATTTGTAAAATCTACCTTTGTTGAGGAATCTATCTTGTGTTTCTCATTGCGAAACTTCGAAAAGACTTGTGTTAAAAGTTTGGATTTAAATTGGTTGTTTTTTTACTGATTTGTGATTCTGGACAAATTAGTCCTTAGTTTGCTTATAGCTAAGTAAAACATCCTTGAAAAGACATCTTGTAAGCTTTTACTTCAAATAGTTTTTTATAGTTTATAGATCTCAAGATTAGAATTTTCCATAGTTTTGAGTGTTTTATAAAAAATAAAAAAATCTCTTTTGGAAAAAGTTTGTTTTGTAGTATTTGAGTGTTTGAAAGAAAAGGGAATTTTTCGTTAAAATAACTAGTTGTCTCGTTTTGAGTGCATTGGAAAAGACAAAAATCTCTTCTTTTAATTTGTTTGTTAAGAAAGATTTGTGTTTACAAGCATTTGCATTCTCAAACTCTTTCCTAGCTAGAAATTCATTGAATGGAAAAGATTGCTTATCATCTTAAGTGCATTTTTTAGTGATTTTGAGTCAAGTCTTCACACCATAAGTTTCATCTCCGCACCTCTTGACTTAAACAAAAACCAATAAAAATAACGCTTAAAGTAAAATCTATCTAGTAATATTTTTATTTCTAGGGCTCTATTACACCAACATAGCTTAGGCTAGTGTCTTGGAGTAGGGAGTAATTAACTCTCCAAGGAAGTAAAAAAACAAGTAGCTGTATCTTACGGTAGGAGAAAAATCCAATTGTTACATCTATGCTCTGGGAAAGCTCCTCTTAAAGGAGAAGCACGAGATCGTGTCCGAACCAGTGTGGGAATCAATCCTTCCTCATTAGGAATGACGCCAGATGTTCATGTATTAAAAACGGTAAACCTCGGATTAACCATTGTCGAGGAGCCTGGGGTCACTTGTTGGTAAACCTTGGATTATGTCAAGGAGCCTTCAAGGGGATTGAGCTTGTTACTCTGCCCTTGCATGCGTATCGGATCATAGACTGTTCCCCCAATTATATTTGTTTTCGTTGGTAACCATAGTGACCATATTCTATAGGATTCTTCCTAAGGTGATGGTGGTGGGAAGATCCCACTATACCTGGAGCAGACGTCGGCTAGACTCACTTGGATTTTCTGGGGGGTTCTCTTCACTCGATACGGTTTAGTGGAGGGGCTTGTGCTAGTCTATTCATTAAGTAGGTTGTCGAGGTAACTGTTCAAAGGGCCATTTCTATATTGAACTCTGCGACGTTGGATTTCATCGCCAACTAGTGTTTTTAGTATGGAAAGTTACTGTTTGTGTGTGGTTTTATCTCCTAGATTCTTTAGGCATGTGATTCAAATTTGTTTGGTTCTTTAGAGGCTTTAGGTGGTTTTCATTAAGATTTTACTTTGTTTTCGTGTGAAGTAGTTAAAATATTTAATCGTGGCTGAATTACCGAGGAAGTTCTGTAGACTTCGGGGCCAACCTCCTGAGTTTTTACCAAGCTAGCTTGAAGGGTTAAGAGCCCTCGTAACTCCTAGAGACAGTAGAGTTGGGTCACCTAAAGAAGGAGAATCTTCTTTGGTGGTACATCCAGATTATCAAGCTTTACTAGCAGATTATAATCCACAATCTGTGTCTGTTTCCGAAGTTACTGGTAGTTTTTCATCTACTAGTGATCTAGGTGAGGAACCTGAAATATCTGAACCTAAGACTGAATTTTCTGCTACTCCAACATCGGGATTTACCTCTCCAACTTCTAGTGGTCGTGGTTCACCCAGGGTAGAAAGAATAATTACCCAAAATCTTCCTTCTGGACTTATAGCTATTTAAGAACTTGCTACTCCAGAAGAAGAAGGTATCCCTATCCCTGAAAATCAACCTGTTATAGAACTTAGGGAGCGTGAATCAATCTTTTACAGTCCACCTAGGAGCAGTGCTTGGTATCTTTCATTGACCAATTTTTTGGAAAACCCGGGACTAATTTTTTCACCACCTCGTATTCCTTTTCACCCAACACCTAGGGGTTACTATACTCCATTAAATATGTGAAGATAGTCATCCATGTTTTCTCAATCTCCAGAAACCTTTTTGTACGGCGGCCCTTCTGTTCCCTCTGGGTATTAGTCACTTACTGGTACTTTTTCTGGAGCATCTCCTCAACCTATTGAACAAGGGTTATTAACTAGAAACAATGGAACTAAGACGTTGAGTGTAGAAGATATTCTCATAATGTCAGGTACTATTCCTAATCCTCAACCTCAAGGTGGCCAGTGACCGCCTGGGAGGCAGCCTCAAAGTCCTCAATTATCGCCTGGAGGGCAACCTCAAGGTACTCAATTTGTGCCTTGGGGGCAACCTCAAGGATAGTACATACCTACGGGACAGTACATTCCTCAAGGTCAACCCCAGACTCAATATGTACCTCAAGGTCAACCCCAGTATCAATATGTACCTCAAGGTCAACCCCAGTATCAGTACGTGCCTCAGGGTTATCAACCTCAAGGTCAGTACTCGAACAAAGGTTTCCAACCACCTTCCGGTCAATCATATGTTCAAGGAACTGGAAATCTACCTTTGAATTATCAATCCTACCCTCAACCCGGTTATGGTCCTCAATATTCTCAACCTGTTATGGGTCCGTACCCCGAAATGAACTTAGTGTGGGATCCATCTCTAACTCAACAGGTCTTGCAACCGAATGTACAGTTGTCATCTCAAACTGAACAACCCTTGGTTTCTGGTTCACCCCAGCAACCTGTCCAATCTACTATTCAAACTTTTGCACCTTCTATAGTTTCTCAGCCTGGGCCTAGTGCGCCTCGTACTCCACCTCAAATGGCTCCTGCAACTGCTGCAACATCTGTTCAATCTACCCCACCTACTTCTGGAGTATCGACAGCTCCGGTTTCTACTATTCTTGTATCAACTCCTCAGACATCTTTACCTCAGTCTGGACCCACAAGTCAAACTTCAGTTCAGATGCCTGTAGGACAACCTGGTTCAAGTATGGTTGTCATAAGTAAACCTCAATTTACTTATCAACTGTACGAGGGATAGTACCAATTCAGTCCGGCTGTGCAGTAGCCAGTCTATCAGTATCAACCGTACCCTGGGTATACATATCAACAACCTCAACAACCCAAGTATGGTCCCGTTAATCCTACTTTTCTGGGAGGATACAATATCCCAAATGCAATTCCAATTCCTAGTTATCTTGGATATCCTCCTCCTGGGGCTAGTCTCATGACCCAGAGTTTTAGGGACCCTAATCGTCAGTTACCGTTTACCGCAACTTTGGACTTGCCTGACTTGTCACGCCTTATGAACGATCCAATTAACTATCTTCCATTTTGGCCGCCAATGTCAAATAAGTTGCCTAGTGATATTCCTAAGTTTGAAGGCAAGTCAGGAGAGGACCCGTCGAACCATGTGATGACTTATCACCTCTGGTGTGCGTCTAATTCCATTTCAGATGATTCAATCCGTTTAAGGCTTTTCCAGTGCACTCTAATTGGTCTTGCGGCCAAGTGGTACACTGAGTTACCGCGAGCCACTTTTTATAACTTTAGTCAGTTAGCTACTTCATTTTTAACTCATTTTCAGTTGCCAGTTAGATATGACAATGGCACGGAATTATTAACTTTGTTAAAGTAGTCAACGTCCACTTACATTTCAGATCACATTCATGAATGGAGACGTCGACGGTGTTTAGTGAAGGTTTTTATTCCGGATCAGATATTAGCTGAATGGTTTGTAAAATCTTTATTGCCAAAGATCACAGAAGATGTAGCTAAGGCCGGAGTCATTACTGAGGAGCAAGTAATTGCTCAAGCTCATTATCTTGACTTAGTTTATACGCAGTGAGGTACGTTACACAAGAAAATCCCCGATCTTCCTAAGCAAAACCAAATCGCTGAGCTCCTTCAGGGTCTCATGCCGCTGATGGTATGATTGGTACGGTTAACACCAAAAATAAGAATAAATTTTCCAAGAATTCTTCTCCTATCATAACCTTGCCAGATTCCCCGACAGGAGATTCTTCCGCGGAAATTTCCACCGATATTCATGTTGTAGAGTCATCTACAACCAAATCAAAATCCGGTGGCAAGAAGAAAGGGAAGAAGAAAAATAAAACAGATAAAAATTTGAAAGAGAAACAAGAAAAAACGGAATCGAATGATGAGAAATGCAAACCTCGTTATCCTTGTCTCATTTGTGACAAAGATCATTTTACAAGAGACTGCCCTCATCGTGCAGAGGTTGCGAAAATTGTCAAAGGTTCCCAAATGCCTGCTGTTTTGATGGATCCTTTTCCAAGTCAAGACAGTAAGATGATAGGTTCTTCCTCAAATGCCTCCGAAGAACCCATAATGATGATGTCCCATGTTAGGATTGCGACTCGATCGCATGATTAGTAAAAGTCCTATTGATGGTAAAGAAGCAGAATCTTCTCATTCTAACCCATCAACCTCAGCTCCCAGTTCCGATCTGCTACAGATCGAGAAACCTAACCCAGACTTAGTAATCAAACCGCCTGCCAAGGGTATACTTCGAAAGTCAGCTTTCAATCCACATGCGAGAGCGGCTCAGAACTATAACATTGTTGAAGATTTGGCTTTTTCACCTTAAGCAATGTCGGCTTTGGAAGTGCTGCAGTCATGTCCAACACAGCGTAAATTACTATTATCGGCTATAGGAGCTGTTGACGTTCAGGACTCGAACCTTATAATTTTCGATCTAGAAAATAGTACACCATGCTTACCTCATCAAATGACTTTCCAAATCCCAGTGTTAGTAAAAAAACAGACCTTGTTATAGGATTGTGATTGATGAGGGAGCCTCAACGTGTATTATGTCAATACATTGTTGGAGATCGCTCGGTTCTCCTTCGCTAAATCAATCCTCGATAATTCTAAAGGCCTTTGATGGCCATGGGTTTCATCCTTTTGGAATTCTACAAGATTTACCTATAGAGGTTGAAGGCAAGACTGTTAATCTAGATGTGGAGGTGGTTGATGCCCCTCTAGATTACAACCTTCTCTTGGGTCGTAGTTGGTCTTACGCTATGACAGCTGTCGTTTCCTCGGTCTTTCAGCTTATAAAGTTCCCTCATAATGGAAAGATCGTAACTAGAGACCAGCTGACTTACTTTTCATCCGATCCAGCCTCGTCTGAAAGTATTCAGCATGTCGGCAAAACAACTATCCCATATAAGGATGTTGGAGTAGCACTGGTTAAAGATTCTGGTTTACTAGGAACTTTTCCTTTTCCTCCTATCAACGCATCGTCTTCTACTGCAACCATTCATATGATTTCATCATACATACCTTCCGAATCTGAGATAGACTCATTTGGTGATGTTATGCCTTTGAGTCCATATGAAATTGCGTATCAGGCCGTGCAGTCGTTTACCGACCCGTCTTCAACCAAAATTGACTTAATGAATGTGGTCCATGGGGAATCAATTTCAACATCAAACTCGGATTCAACAACATTTTCCGAACTTGTTCACACTGATGAGGAAATTTGTGAAATCCTATGTGTCGATGATTTACCATTGGAAGATCTTCATCATAGATCTTCGTTTTTACCCGAGAGTGATCATTTTGAAAATGATTTTTCATCAATTTTTACGACTGAATATGTCAAGGAACCTCAGAATCCAATGAAAAATCCTAATTCAGAGTTAAATTTGGGAAACATTTCTCGAACTATTCCTATTGATATTTCAGTTAAGCCTGGAATTGTTGAAAACATTCATATAGGTTCTTCTTGTACGGAAGATGAATTTCAAACATATAAGGCCCTATTTCAAGAACTCCGCGACATGTTTGCCTGGTCATATGACGAAATGCCAGGAATTGACACAGCAATTTTTGTGCATGAAATCAAAACTTACTCGGATGCTAAACCCGTCCGGCAACGTTTGCGTCAGATCCACCCAAGAAAAGCTACTACTATTAAAGTAGAAGTTGAAAAATTACTCAAAGCAGGTTTCATTTATCCGATTCTGTTACGGATTGGGTATCGAATATTCTTCCTGTTAACAAGAAGCAAGGGACAATAAGAATATGTATTGATTATAGGGACATTAATGGAGCCTATCCAAAAGACAATTACCCAACTCCCTATATCGATCAAATCATTGATGATTGTGCCGACAGTGAAATATTTTCCTAAATGGATGGTTTCTTTGGATACAATCAAATTAATATTCTACCTACTGATCAACCAAAAACGGCTTCATTTGTCCATGGGGGACATTTTCTTATTGCAAATTACCTTTTGGGCTCAAGAACGCTGGGGCAACTTTTCAAAGGGCCATGTCTTATGCATTTCATGACATCAAGCACATTGTGCAACCCTATCTCGATGATTTGCCTGCTCATTCATTACATAGAGCTGATCATCTCATCCATTTACGAGAAATATTTATGAGGTGTAGGCATTATCGTATTAGGTTGAATCCACACAAGTGTGTTTTCTGTATAGAAATGGGTCGATTACTAGGGTTTGTTGTTTCAAAAGCCAACATTCGCGTCGATCCCTCGAAGGTTGAAGCTATTGTCAAATTTCCTCCTCCTTCGAGTCTTCGCCAACTCCAAATTTTGCAAGGGAAAGCAAACTTTTTACGCCGATTCATTCCTAACTATGCCGAGATCACAAAGGGTTTTACCCAGTTGTTGAAACAGAATGCTCCATTCTTTTGGGATGAGATAGCTGAAAAATCTTTTGATGCACCAAAACACGCATTAACCCATGCACCGTCATTGCATCCTCCCAACTACAACGAGGACTACTTCTTGTATCTTGCCGCCTCCCATTCCACCATCGAAATGGTGTTAGTTTAGGAAGATGAATTCGGTACTGAACATGTGATATATTACCTTAGTCAAACTTTAAATCCAACTGAGCTAAAATACTCACATGTGGAGAAATTGGCATTGGCAGCTGTTCAAGCTGTCCAACGTTTTCGTCGTTACATTTTACTACGTAAAACTACAGTAATTTTTTATTGCAACCCTATGATCTATATTTTGACCAAGCAATTGCTAGGGGGCAAGTACTCCAAATGTATTGTGATCTTGTGGGAGTTCGACTTGGAATTTGAAAAGTCTAAGTTGAAGAAATATTTAGTCTTTGCGGAGTTAATGTGTGACTTCCTGCGTGCTGACACAAAAACTGTGGCGGAGGAGCCCATTGTGAACAAATCCTTGTTTCTAATTAGCACATTAGATCCATGGTATGGGGATATCATCATTTATCTCTAGACCCAATCCTTTCGGCCAGAAATTTCAAGGTCAGAACGTCGAAAAATACGATTCCAGTCGCAACAATTCAGAATTATTGGAGATACTCTTTATCGTCATGGGGCGGACTCTGTTTTTCGACGTTGTTTAACTCATGAGGAAGCTGAAAGGGTTCTAAATGACTGTCACTTTGGAACGTGTGGCGGTCATATGTCTGGGTTTGCCACAGCCCAAAAGATATTGCGCGCTGGCTATTTATGGCCGTCTTTGTTTAAAGATTGGATTAACGCGGTTCGAAAATGCCACAACTGCCAAATGTTTGATCAAAAGATGCGCACTCCACCTGCTCCTCTCCACCCTATAATTGCTGTCAGTCCTTTCGCGAAATGGGGTATCGATTATATTACATGTAACCCTCACTCGGCCGGGGGGCATGCGTATATCATCCTTGCCGTAGATTATTTTACCAAGTGGAACGAGGCGATGCCTACATTTGAGGCCGACGGCAAAACAACTGCGATTTTCATGTTCAATCATATAATTGCTAGGTTTGGTGTTCCACAAGTGATTATCACTGATCATGGGCATCATTTTCGAAATGTTATGATGACTAAACTTACAGGCCAACTTGGCTTGCGCCACGATAGTTCAACTCCATATTATCCACAAGCTAATGGTCTGGTTGAAGCCATCAACAAAGTTCTAATCATCATGATCCAACGAATCATTGGGATTCATAGGTCTAATTGGCATAACATGCTATTTTTAGCGCTTTGGGTGTATCGAACCTCAGTAGAAACGTCAACAGGGTTCACTCCTTTCCAACTAGTTTATGGTTTGGAAGATGTGTTACCCATTGAATGCGAAATCCCGTCATTGCAAATGGCCATCGAATTACTTCCAGCCACTTCTGAAGAGGAAAAACGTTTGTTATACTTGGCTCAGCTAGATGAGAATCGATGTGATGTTGCATTGGCAATTGAAACTCATGCAAAACGTATTAAAGCTCAGTATGATCGAAATGTGACCCCTCAAAATTTTTCGAAAGGAGACCTAGTCTTACTGTACGATCAAGCAAATGATAAATTAGGCGCTGGAAAATTCGTTCCTATGTGGCATGGTCCTTAAGTTGTCAAGCGAAAGCTGGCAAAAGGGGCCTATGAATTGGTAGACTTTGACGGGGTCTCTTTAGGTAAACCCAGAAATATTCTTTACCTGAAGAGGTATTATGCTTAAAAAATGGGTGTGGAGATTTTTAGTTAGGTTAGTTTCTTTCTAGCTAATGTGTTTTAGTTTAAAAAGTGTGCTTAGCTTAGACAGCATTTTTCGTCATTATTCCTGCTTATCTTGGTTTTACTCTTGATATTGCAGATGTCGACGCCTCTCCAAACATACATTGGTTTTGCTGATGGTGCTTGTGGTAATACATGGAAAATTTCTTCCGCAGCTTGGGTTATTTATTCACCCTTTGATGAGTTGGTATCTATGCATGGGGTAAGCCTCGGTCAAACAACGAGCAACATTACAGAGTATAGTGCAGTGATTGAGTTATTATCTGAATCTATTTCATTTGGGATTCAGAGTTTGATAGTGAGGTTAGATTCTGAACTCGTTGTATTACAGCTTAATAGAGTATTTGCCATTAGAAGTCCAGTGTTATTGAGATTATTTTTGAGAGTGCGTCTCTTGGAATGTGAATTTGATTATATTGAATATCAACATATTCCAAGATATTTAAATACATTAGGAGATGAAATTGCTTCTCGAATGTTAAGTAGACATTTTCAATAATCATACAAATAAATTTAAAAAACATTCCATAACATGTTTTACAAGATAAGCCGGTAATAGTGATATAGTATAATATAGGAGTGTGTCAAAATATACATCGTCCTCAATCATAGGTTGAAAAACACCTTATGATCGGCAAAAATGATAGCACAAAAAGCAAAAAATGTCATATGTGTCTACAATAGGCGATCATCCTATCACTGGTGATGATCTCGATAAGAAACCACTGTACGGGCCACCTTACAAAGGAACCTCCTGAAAGATCCTGGGACCCCAATCACATAGCGCTGTAGTCGACGAGGAATGTCATCTATGCTGGTCTACGGAGTGTCTCCTGTCAAACGCTCTAGATGGCTCTCCAATTCGGCCAAGGTCTCTGTTGATTTGTCCTGTGGGGCTGGTGCTGCTGCAGCTAGTTGTTTCCTCTCGTAAGGCCGGAGAGCGGCTGGTCACTGTGGACCCACATTTGCATTTGAAACTTTTACTATCAATTTTGGGACGAGATAAAAAAAAAATAAAAAAAATTAGGAAAATGTTGAAAATGATTTTACCTGAGTCATCCCATTGCTCTCCTGGTGGAAGAGCCATGTCTGGGTCACCACGAAAATCTACCCCAGCGTAAGGAAAGTCCTGAATAGCAAAAACCTAGTTTTCCAACCAATGGAAACACTCAAGTGTGAATCGAACGACCTCTATCCCCTCCTCAGGATGACGGGCCATAATTGCAACCCATCGCATCAGTTTGGGCTCTCAAGGAAGTCCAGCTCCAACAGCAAGGTGCTGTGGGACCAACATTGGGACCCTCTCTAAACCAAAGCTCACAACTAAAGCACCATATCAAAAGGTCTTCAATTGTCCGTTCTTGGCTCTAGTCAGTTGGCCTTTTACATTAGCCAACACAGCATCGCACCAGTTGAAGATGGTGCCTCGAAAGTAGTCAACTTCCATCCGCATTTGGGATCCAGTGGCTATATGTAGTGCTACGCTCCCGCAAAGCCTGGTAATAGTAAATGCGATTCCCATGAGTTCAGGAAGGGATATGGTTTTGATGTCTATCCCTTTGTCTCTAGTCTGGTTGTTACAAAACTCTAGCCGAAGGCTATCGACAGACTGGCCACCTGGCCTAGTCCCTAATAGGGTCAAATGTTCACCTCTCTTAGGCAAAACAGTCAAAAATTATATTTCTACCAGCTCCATTTCGAGCTGGTGACCACCAATGAATAAGTACTGGTCCTGTATGCTCCACCTGTCTACCAACCACTGCAAAAAGTCCACCTGGGCCCTCATGCCAGGTATGGCCCAGAATTTGTATAAGCCGCATGCCTTCAATGCATCAATCGAAGGTTGGTGATTTATCGTGGCAAGATCTACGTCCTCATGCTCCCGTTCTCGCCAATCAAGCATGATGTATACTCTACATCCAACAAAAAGGCGAATTAGAATATAAAAAATTGAATTTTTTGGGTGAATTTTAAGAAATTTAGGGTTAAAAACCCTTGTTGCGGGGACCGCACCCTCTCTGTTAGAGACAGTGCATGGGTCCGCACCTTGCCTTCACGGCAGGTGCGGACCCCTGACTTTTTCCCCATTCCAAAAAAGTCGGGGTCCGCGGGCTACCTGTGTTGTGCCTACGGGCCCCTGCGTGCGGGTTTCTAGCCTAAAAATCCTCTAAAAAATGAAATTAAAACCTAAAAACAGATTTGAAATGGATGAAATTGAAGAGTAGGATTATGTGGATTACCTAGAGGAGATGACGCTCGATTCCGACGGACAGATTTTTCGCAATCTTCACGGGATGTTTCTGACCAAAAGCTCTATTTTCTCACCCAAAACTTAAACGGTAAAAATGAATTGACGAAAGCCCTTTTTATAAGTTTTTTGAATAAATGAGTTGTTAATTTGTTTATGTTTCACCTTAGAAAGGTAACTTTTGCAGCATTTTTATCCATTTTAAACAGGTATGAGTAATGTTTGAGTTTTTGTTCAGGATAACGGATTTTTCAGGTGAAATCAGTCATTTTTAACGAAAAAAACATTAGAGTCACCTTTAAGCTCTTTTCTGACTCCTAAAACATGAAAATATTGCCGAGTTTTTCTTTTTAAACTCGTTAAAATGAAACTAAAAAGACAGTCCACTTATAGTTCTTTTTCTGACCGTAAAAACATGAAAAGATTGTTGGATTTTTGTCGTTTCAATTTTGATATTGGTTATAAAACGACGTGTCATTGATCACTTTTTTACTTTTTCGGATTAGAGGCACTAATTACGAAAAGTACTCCTTGGTCGTAATGATCAAGTGGTTCTCTCAGGTATTATTTTATACTTTTTCGGGCTTGGGAGACACAAATTTACGAAAAAGTTCAACCATGGAGTCTTCTTAAGTTTTTTCAGACTCTCTAAAATTGAAAAATGCCGAGTTTCTCCTATACTGGACTCGTTAAAATTTAACAGTAAAGGACCTGTTCAATTACAAATAGGAACAGACCACTCCTTCTTAGGGTCTGAATTTAAACTAAGTTGGACTCATCCGAAGGATGAGCTTATAATCAAGAAAATGTTATCCTCCTCAGGCTTGTCAAAAATAAAGAGGTACTTGCCAGAAATGGTGGGGGAAAAGAGAGAAAAATGAGCCTGTTTGTCATACTTTGTAACCACTCTTGAACACGACACTTTTATTCACCTGGGTTGGGAAATCCTTTGCCTAACAGTTGATCAAACCACATTGAAAGTCTTCAGCTGGTTTCTGGGTATTAACTTTGGGTCAATTGTCACCAAACCATCCGTCGTGTCGTTATGTGTTCAAGAGGTTAGTGCAAATAAGCCATTCGTCTGCAAAATATTTGTCATCCATCTTGACCATCGCTGAGTCAGTCCTTGCAACTAAATTTCTTCAAACTTGATCTATGATTTCGTGTTATGGGCTTGCCTACGACGGATCGCTTTCTATCGACTTCAGCTCATTATCTAGAAAGATGATCTAGAAATCATCAGTACCTTGGGATATGCATGCCTCAATGGAAGGTTTCTCACCTTCGACGATAGGTTGCATCATTGACCTTCGATCAAAGGATTACGTGACATGTTCGACATCAACACATTTATTCACATCTCATGGATTGTACTGAGTACTTTGAGAGCCATTGACATTACTAGTGGTTTCTCTCACACTTGTTAACAGTTTACATCATTGACTGGTAATCAAGTGGTTTCTACCATGTTCGACTTCAACACATTCATTCGCATGGATAGAATCGTACTATTTAGGGAAGTAGAAATGAAGACCCTGGATCTAGTTTCTTCCATCTAGGCTGCGAGGAATTTTGTATTCATTATATTGTGGACTATTCATAAACAGATGGTTGCGTCCATACTATGTCTACATGTGTCTATACTTGTGATGTATTACAAGATCATTCCTATAGCATAGGAGCAGTTAGTTTGCTAGTCAATTTTGATCTGAGTATGGGAATGCCTACCTCAGCAATGATATGATCTCATATATATATTTTGCATTGAATGTTTTTACAGGTTCCAACTGGGCTCTCTACAAGATGATCCTCGAAATGATAAAGCACTTCACTCTTCCTAGATGATAAATGAAATCCTCATCTACTATAGACTTCACACTTTAGGGGGCAATCTGTTACACAAAAATATCGTCACCATGACTATTTGCAGTCAGTATGGGTCTATCATCACTTATACTGTCCTCCTAAGCAAGTCTCAGACCTCAGCTCTTCATTTCAAGCTTTGAAAATGAGAGAAAGACATTAAAAATCAACAAAGCTCTGGTTCCACACTTTCTCTCACTGTTACCTGCGGTCCCGCACCCCCTGTTCACATTACCTGCGGACCTGCCCGCTCTGTCTCTAAAGGAGTTGGTGTGAACCCCTGTGAAAGTCAAAAAGGCGCAAGTTTATTCTAAAAAACTCACTTTGGGTTAATTCTAGATGATTCTAGAAGGAATTTTGACGTGGATGGTTCGCTCTTAGGTGGTTCATGCATCCGGAAAGAGAAGGAGCTAATCCCTTGATGAGAGGAGCTATACCTTTGAAGGAGGGCTTTATCCCTTTCAAGGAGGACCTAGTAACTTCCCTCCATTGCACCATAAATTAAGGCATTGGGCTGGTTGCTAGGGAGGTTAGAAGCTGAACATTTTTGAGGGTAAATGCTGGTGGAATTGAGACTTCCTAGTTAAGCTTGAGAGGAGAGATCACATGCCTTTTGGCTTCATTGGGAAGAGAGTGAAACTTGTCAAAGTAGAGGAGACTTCTTGTTGGACCCTGGGAGGAGCTTGTACAACATCAAGTCATAGGTTGTAAAGTTCTTCTTTGATTTGAATTAATACAATCAGATTCATTTTTCTCAACAAATTGTCTTATGTCATTTGTTTCATGAATTCCTTGATCATCATGATAAGTATGCCTTATGATATTGGCTTTTCAGGTGCTATTTCATTTGTGTGCTTGTTTGTGTTTGCAAATTCACTACAAGGGAGCTCATTTGGATCAAAGGAGCGAGGCTTCCAGAAACTTGCATTGGACCCAAGGTAGGCCTAAAACACTTGTTTGCCTTTGTTTATAAATTGCATACTTAGAGAAAGATAGTTTCTGATTGGCTTGCTTGTCACTAGATATCATTAGATTCTAGGTAAGTCGATCTTGTCCGCAAGAATGACTCATTCCGTGTGACAAGAACCCATGAGTTTTAATGAATCTAATGAACATGAAGAATGGAGAAAAGAAATTAATGAAGAATATGAATCTATAATTAAAAACAAAACCTGGGGATTTACTGAATAGTCTAAATATAAAGAGTCCATAGGATGTAAATGGTTACACAATTTCAAGTTTAAGGCAAATGGCGATATTTATAAATATAATCTACATTAGTGGAAAAAGGGTACTCACAAAAAGAGGGTATTGACTATGTATAAATATTTGCACCTATAGCTAAATTAAATACTATTAGATTATTAATTTCATTAGCTACAAACTATCATTGGAACTTTCACCAATTAGATGTAAAATCTACTTTTTTGAATGGGGATTTAAAGGAGGAGGTTTATTTAACACAACCTAAAGGGTTTGTGAAAAAGGGATAGGAACATTTAGTTTTCATATTAAAGAAAATTGTGTATGGCCTGAAGTAGGCACCTAGGTTGCTGTATGAGAAGATAGATTCCTTCTTTCTCCAATAGGGTTTTATGAGGAGCCAGAGTGATCCAACATATATACCAAATTTGATGCAAAGTAGCATGTTGTATTTATTTCCTTGTATGTTTATCATTTAATTATTACGGGGATCTATGACAAATTAATTAATGGAATTAAGGTGAAGATGTCACAAGTATTTGAGATGAAATATCTTGGTGAGTTACATTACTGTCTAGGTCTTGAAGTTTGGAGAGATGTTAGCGAAAATTTTGTTTCTCAGGGTAAGTATGCCAGAGAATGGCAATGAAAAATTTCTTTTGTTCCAATGTAATAGAATGTGAAACTTTATATTCATGATGGCTCAAAGGAGGTAGATGGTACAATGTATACACAACTAGTGGGAAGCTTGAATTGTCTTTCCACAACTAGACCTGAAATAACATACTTTGTTAGTATGTTAAGTCAGTTTTTGGAAAGACTTCTAGAAATTCATTAGAGAGTAGTGAAATATGTACTCAGGTACCTTAAAGGAACAATTTATTTTGGTATTAAGCATACTCATTAATTTGATGTTGAGATTAACGAGTTACTCAGATTTAGATTGGGTTGGTATTCTGGATGATATGAGATCTACTACACCTTATGCTTTTAGAATGGGATCTGACATTGTTTCATGGAGTAGAAGTAAGCAGTCTATTGTATCTTTTTCATCCACTAAGGAAGATTATAAATCTTTTTGTTTAGCAACTTGTGAAGATTTTTGGTTGAGGAGAGTTCTTCAAGACGTTGGAGAAGAAAAAAAGAAGGCTACAGTGATCAAATATGACAACTGGAGTTTGATCGGGTTGGAAAATAATCTAATTATCATGCAAGAACAAATCATGTTGATGCTCAATTAAATTTTGTTAGGGAGAAGATATAGTCAAAAGAAATGTTTGTTGAATATTGTAATACTTGTGAAAATGGTGTTGATATTTTCACTAAGCCACTTGAGAAGATAAACTTTTAATTGCTTAAGGATATATTAGGTGTGGAAATTAGTCCTTTCTCCATTAAGGCAGAGACTTGGAAATAATGGAGAAATAATTCATTAGGTTGTTTTTTGTTGTGTTTGTAGTTAGGATCCATATCCTATTTTCCATTAGTTTGTTTGATCTCCTTAACTAAATGTAATCCTATAAGATATGTAATGTTTGATTCTTCATTCAATGAAAGTGCAACATTGTTTGGAAGCATAAGGAGCTCCTCACCGAAGAGTTGTGAGATTCATCCATTAACACTTTGTCTTCGTAATTTTCAAATCAAGAACAACTACAATTCAAATTAGTCCAAATCAAATCCATCAACGAGTAACAATGTAAACTTTGAAATGGGAAATGTAAACTAAAAACAAGAACTCTAGCCAAAAAACACAAAAAAAAGATCAAAAATAACACGAAAACAAAAAGTGTTGATGCAGGAATAACATTTTTTTTCTAGGGTAATTTTTCAACATTATTTAAAAATGGCAGTAAGAACCACTAAAAACCAATTTTTTTTATTTTTTATTTTTTATTTTTGTGAGAAAAACATTTTGAAAACAAAAAGTGTTAACGTTGGAATAACATCGCTTTTTTAACATAAATTCTCAACATTTTTAGCAATGGAATTAAGGATAAAATATCATGTCTCTAAAAAACCTTAAAATTCCCACAATTTTCAGTCATGGTGTTAAAGATAAAATAATTATAAATATTTTCAACAATATCATTAGAGATAAAATATCACGACTCAGAAAAACCTTAAAATTTTGACAAATTTTCAACCATAGAATTAAAATCAAAGACTATGACTACAAAAAACCTCAAGTTTTCAACTATCAAATTAACACAATGGAATTGGGTTGATGATTGAGGATCGACATTAACCCTACAAAAAATAATGAAATAAAATAAAATAATAAATAAATATTTAAATGAATAAAAATTCGCCCACGGGGCTTTGGATTGACGGTGAATGGGTGCGCTGTTAAGGCACTCCTTGCGATAGGTCACCGGTTCAATTCCTTGTGGGTACTTAGTTTAGTCTTAACATAGAAAAAAAAAAAAAAAAAATGAATAAAAATTCAAAATAAAAAAGAAAACAAACCTTTAAATATTAAAAAAAAAACACAAAATGTTAAAAAAATAATAACAAGGAAATAAAAAAACATGTGTGTTTTTTAATGTTATTTTATTTTTCCTTTAATCTTTCTTTATTCAATTTAATTTTTTTAATGTGTTTTTTCTTCTTCCTTTTTTATTTAAAAAAAATAGTTTATTATTTTTTATGTTTTTTTAATGCTTTTATTATTTCTAATTTTTAATGTTTTTTCTTTTTCTTTTTAAATTTAATTGGTTTTTTACTTTTATGTTCTGATTTTATTTTTCTTTTTTTTTTTTTAAATTGTATGTTTTATTTTGTTTTTTAAACAATTGTTTTTCAATTTTTACTTCAATTTTTACTTGAAACATTTTTTTTGGAAAAAAAACCTCAAATGTTATTATTTTTTATTATAAAATTCATAAAATATCATAAAATTTTGAAATTTTCCAACTTCTTTATTCAATGTTTTCATAATTTTTTTTTTTTTTTTTATTTTTTTTTTTATTTTTTTTCCTTTTTTAAAATTTAACATGTCATTTTTAACAAAAATATCCCGAAATACACACTTTTTTAATTATATCTATATGAAAAATTATATTTTTTGTTGAGTGTTTAAAATTATTATTTCTTAGTGAAAATATTTTTATGTGTATTGAATTATTAATTAACGATATATAAATATATAAAAAAATCATAACCTTAAAATATTAATATTATTAATTTTTTTATTTTGCAAAAAAAAAATCATTATAAGAAAACATTGCAAACAAAAACAAAAGTCACATGTTTAGAAAACCTTTGAAGAAAAAACATGTTAGGACGAAAAATAAGAAGAGGAGTACGAAAACGTGAAAAATATTTAAGTAGTCAACATTTAAAAAGAAAATTGAGCATACTTAAGACATAAGAAAATTTATAGTGATAAAAACATGCCTTAAAAAATTGTTGATGTTTTTCAAAATCTGCATGAAAATCACCAGCATTTAAAAAAATTATCCACAATTAATACATTAGAAAATTTAAAGTTTAAAAAATAATCCCTATAAAAGAAGTGGTTGATGTTCCATCAACACTTTTCAATATTAGTGTGAAAATGACCATTATTTTCAAATATTGTTTATATTCAATACATAAGAAAATTTAAAGTGTCAAAAATATGCTCCAAAAAAATATATATATATTCTCAATCAAAATTTTTTAAAATTGGATGATTCTTTGCTACCTCAAAAAAATGGGTACTCGATACAATTCACGTTCGAAGTTTACATTGATGAGTACTAATGTGTTACACAAATCAATTCTTGCTCCCCTTAAATCTTTGCCATTGCATAAGAATAAGGTTTTGAAACAACAAAAAAGGCTTTGTGATCACATGTAACAATAGAATATAAATGTTGGTTGCAATGAAAGCCACTAACTTGATCATGTCTGAGCTCTTTATGTTTCAGTTTCGTTGATCACTACTAACTCGATTATATCCGAGTTCTTTATCATGAGGTTTTTTGGTTGAAGAGTTGATATTATTGAGGAAATCAATTATTTTTATTTCCATTACAAATTTTGGAGTATTTCAAAAGAATAAGGAAGAAAAATGTCAACTTCCTCAACATATTTTGGAATATTTGAGAAACATGAGGTATAATAAATAAATCAATTGTTCAACTTCATTCAAATCAGATTTTCAAAATCCATAATTTTATTGTTGTTCGGCAATTAAAGTAATAAGTATTAATTGTTGGGTTATGTTATATTCTTTCTACGACTAGCCCACGTAGTTAACCGGGGGGTTAGAGGGGGGAGCAGAGCCCCCCTTCATTGCACCAATTCTGTAGCTGGGGGTCATAGGGGGTTTGAGGCATACTCGTAACCCCACTTTATGGGGTCCAGGGCAACACCCCATAAAATTTTTGTTTTGGACCCTATGTGAGGTTGGGCGGACCCACCTATGGTTTTGTACATGATATTTGCACATGTTTTTGGACACAATAGTTTTTGGTCCATGGTGTTGGATGCTTTGACATGTATAAATATGTATTATAACATTGAAATGAACATAATGCAAAATCAAGCTAGTAGTCCCGGTTTTGGGGTCCAGGGGAAAATCTCTATGTATATGTGTTATTCTCTCACATTCTTTATTTTCCATGTTTTAGAATTCATATGCAAGTAATTTCTGTACGGGGTTAAAACCTACATTTGGTATCACAGTAGATTTGGCTTCAAGAAGACACCTTTGTTGCTGAGGGGTTTCGCTCGGGCCTGTGGTAGGCCCTATTCAGTGGAAGATCTGCGAGATCAATTCTAGTGGTGAAAGGTGATGGCGAGTAGTGGAAAGATAGAGATCGAGAAATTTAATGGTCAGAGTTTTGAGTTGTGGAAACTCAAGATGGAGGATCTATTGGTGGATAAAGATCAATGGATTGTGGTAGATTCGGGTACTAAACCAATGGGAGTGTCTGATGAAGAATGGAAGAAGTTGGATTGGAAGGCAAAGAGCACAATACAATTGTGTGTCTCAGATTCAATATTGTTGAATGTATCAGGGGAAGCTATGGAGAAGGCTTTGTGGGACAAGTTAGGGACTTTGTACCAATCTAAGTCTCTGGTAAATAAATTGTTCCTGCGGAAAAAGTTGTATAACCTGAGAATGAAAGATGGAGACTCAGTGACAAAGCATCTAAACACATTTAATATTGTGGTAAGTCAGTTAGCATCTGTCGATATTAAAATTTCAGATGAAGATAAGTGCATCAGTTTGTTGTGTTCTCTACCAGATTCGTGGGATAGTCTGGTTATTGCAATAGGTAGCAATGCAACTACCTTGTAGTTTGATGAAATAGTTTCATCCTTACTGAAAGAGGAGATGAGACGGAAAAATATGGAGAGCCGGAATGGTGATGCCTTGTCTATAAGAGGATGGTCCCAGAATAGAAACAAAAATAAGTCATCGAGTGGGAGATCTAAATCTCCAGGAAAACTTGTAAAGGTGGTGTGTTGGAAATGCTGAAAGGAAGGACACTACAAAAGGGACTATAAATCTAAAGCTCCTGATAAAGGAAAGGGATCTGATGATGCTCCTTCTGTAGAGGTGAAAACCACCTCAGTTGAAGGTGAGGATGTGTACTTGGCTTCTTTAAGTACACATGTAGATCATGAGGCATGGTTGTTTAACTCAGGTGCATCCTTTCATTTCACTCCCCATAGAGAGTGGTTCTGTGAGTATGAGAAATACAATGGTGGTGATGTCTTCTTAGGGGATCATAGGAAGGCTAGAATCATTGGTCATGGAAAAGTAAAGTTGAATTTGTAAGGTGGAAGGGTTAGAACACTTCTGGGTGTTCTGCATATTCCTGCATTGGCCAGAAATCTAATTTCTATAAGCAAGCTGGATGATGCAAGTGTAAAAACAGTGTTCGAGAAGGATGCCTGCAAAATGGTTCGGGAAGCACTAGTATTGATGTGGGGAGTTCGAATTAGAACTCTGTACAAGCTGCAAGGTAGCACTGTTATTAATGGGTGGAATAGTTATGTGGTTCCTGAAAGTGGAGCAGAAAATCTAGTGGTCTCTAGAGAGAATACCATGTTGTGGCATCAAAGGCTTGGAAATATTGGAGAGAAGGGCCTTCGAATACTTCATGGTAAAGGTATGGTAGAAGGTATGAGTAATAGCTCTCCGGATTTTGATTTCTGTGAAAATTGTGTATATGGGAAGCAGAATCGAGTGAGTTTCCCCTCTGGTAGTAAGAGGGTGAAATAGATATTAGAACTTGTGCACAGTGATGTGTTTGGACCTGTGAAGGTTCCATCACTAGGTAAGCCTATGTACTATGTATCATTTATAGATGAATTCTCAAGGAATACATGGATATATTTCCTTAAGAAGAAATCTGAAGCCTTTGATAGGTTTAAATAATTTAAGGCTCTCGTGGAAAATTATATAGAGAAGAAGATAAAGGTGCTGAGGATAGATAATGGTGGAGAGTTTTGCAACAAGGAATTTGAAGAATTCTATAAGAAGTGTGGTATAGCACAATAGAAGACTACTCCATATACACCTCAGGAAAATGGAGTTGCATAAAGAATGAATAAGACGTTGATGGAAAGGGCAAGAAGCATGCTCAGTGGTGCCGGGTTAGGGCAGGAATTCTGGGTAGAGCCGGTGGATATTGCATGTTACCTGGTCAACATGTCACCTTCATCAGCATTGGAGGATAAGACTGCACAAGATGTATGTACTGGTAAGAAACCCTCTCTTTCACATGTGAGGGTATTTGGATGTGATGCATATGTAAATGTTACAAAGGAGAAACAAACCAAGTTGGATAGTAAATCTGAAAAGTGCATCTTTATTGGGTATAAGGATAGTTTAAAGGGTTATAAGCTTTGGCACCCAATCACATGGAAGGTTGTGTACAACCGAGATGTGGTGTTCAAAGAGGTAAAAGATGTTATTAAACATGAATTCCAACCAAAGGAACCTGAGAAGATAGAATTTCAGCTTAAGGAGGAGGAAACAAACTCTACAGTAGAGGAGGAATCATAAGATGAAGAGCCATAAACTCTGGGTGTGAGAGGATCAGTTTGAGAAAGAAGGCAGCCAGAAAGGTATAGTCCATCTGCTTTCTGTTCAAATTTTCCTTTATCTATTACTGACGATGATCCCAAAACTATGAAGGAAGCAGTAGATTCAGACGATGGCAAACTTTGGAAAGAGGTCATGGTTGATGAAATGGCATCTTTGCACAAAAATGAGGCTTGGGATTTGGTGGAGTTGCTAGCTGGAAGGAAACCCATTGGCAGCAAATAGGTTTTCAAGAAGAAGACAAATGCAGAAGGAAGGTGGAGAAATACAAAGCTTGGTTGGTAGAAAAAGGTTATTCCCAGGTGCTAGGAATTGATTTTTGTAATATTTTTTCTCCTGTTGAAAAGGTAACTTCTATTAGATTACTTTTATCTGTTGCCGCTGCTTTTGATTTTGAGGTAGAAAAAATGGATGTGAAGACAACATTTCTTCATGGGGATCTGGAAGAGGAAATATACATGAAGCAACCCAAATGCTTTGTGGTGAAGGGTAAGAAAGAACTGGTATGCAAGTTAAAGAAGTCTCTGTATGGGTTAAAACAGTCACCAAGGATGTGGTATCAGAAATTTAATGCATTTATATGGGGACTTGGCTTCACCAGAAGCAAAGCAAATCACTGTGTGTATTCTAAATTAATTGGTGACTGTGTTATTTATGTGGTCTTGTATGTGGATGATATGCTGGTTGGAAATGACAAAGAAACTATCCAGGATTTGAAGACCCAATTGTCTTCCAAATTTGACATGAAAGATATTGGTGCTGCAAATTTTATTTTGGGCTTAGAAATTAAAAGTGATCGGGCAAAGAGGAAGCTCTGGTTAAACTAGAGGAAGTATGTTGAGACAATACTATAGAGGTTTAATATGCATGATAGTAAACCGATGAAGGTTCCTATTCTTGTAGGTGTTAGGTTATTTACTGAGTAGTGTCCAAGACACAGGAAGAGGAAGAGGACATGTCCCATGTTCCATATGCAAGTGCAGTCGGTAGCCTGATGTATGCAATGGTCTGTACTAGACTAGACATTGTACATGCAATGGGAGTATTGAACAAGTTTATGTCAAAACAATGGAAGGAGCACTAGATAGTAGTGAAGTGGGTTTTCAGGTATTTGCGCGGCACTAGTGATTATGGTTTGTGCTACCAAGGAAGATCAAGATTGGATAGAATGTTGGATATTCGTGGCCTTATTGATGCACACTGGGTTGGAGATCTAGATCAGAGAAGATCTACAAGTGGGTATGTGTTTAACCTATTTGGAGGTGGAGTCAGTTAGATGAGTAAGAAACAATCTATAGTGGCACTATCAACTACAGAGGCAAAATACATGGCAGCCACTCATGCAAGCATGGAAGTAGTTTGGTTGTAGAGATTGTGTTCAAGTATGGGGTTAGTACAGGGAGCTACAAGGATAGATTGTGATAGCCAAAGTGCAATTTTCTTGGCAAAGAACCCCACATATCATTCAAAGACAAAGCACATTAATGTTCAGTATCACTTTGTGAGGGATATGATAGAAGACAAAAAGGTGTTACTGGTAAAGGTGGACACTTTGAAGAATACTGCAGATGCATTGATAAAATCTATGAGCTCTGAAAAGTTCTCTTGGTATAGAGAGACTATGGGCATTTCAGGGCTGGAAAAATGACTAAGCTCTCCTGTGGCCCGCTATGGAAAAAAACAATAAGTGGGATAATGTTGGGTTGTGTTATATTCTTTCTATGACTAGCCCACATAGTTAACTGGGGGGTTAGAGGGGTGGGGGCGTGGTAGAGCCCCCCTTCGTTGCGCCCATTGTGTAATGGGGGGGTGTCAGAGGGGGTTTGAGGCATACCCATAACCCCACTTTATGGGGTCTGGGGCAACGCCCGAAAATTTTTGGTTTTGGACCCTATGTTAGGTTGGGTGGACCCACCTATGGTTTTATGCATCATTTTCGCACATGTTTTTGGACGCGATGGTTTTCGGTCCATGGTATTGGCCGCGATGGTTTTTGGTCGATGGTATTGGATGCTTCAACATGTATAAATATATATTATAGCATTGAAAGGAACATAATGAAAAATCAAGCTGGTAGTCCCGGTTTTGGGATCCAGGGGAAAATCTCTGTGTATATGTGTTTTATGTGTTGTGCTCTCGCATTCTTTATTTTCTGTGTTTTAGAATTCGTATGCAGGTAATTTCTGTATGGGGTTAAAACTTACATTAATAATATATTGATGAAAAAT
This sequence comes from Pinus tabuliformis, assembly GCA_031772625.1. Classification (NCBI taxonomy): domain Eukaryota; kingdom Viridiplantae; phylum Streptophyta; class Pinopsida; order Pinales; family Pinaceae; genus Pinus; species Pinus tabuliformis. The sequence continues at coordinate 1,066,813,117 of CM062811.1, forward strand.
AATCTTTTGACGCTTCAAGAAGATGGTTTGACAGGCACATGAAACCAAATAAAAAACATGTCCAATGTCCAGGCAAGGAATTGAACCTCTTATGATGTCATGTCTCAATTGGCATTGAGCATACTACAGATCATTAACACTTTCATCTTGTAAACATCAGCCATTTATCAACAATCCTTTGAAAATGACACTATTTGTTAACACACGTGGGATAGAGCTAGTGGCGCAACCCTATCAACTTTATTCTATCCAGAAACAATCAAAAACATTGGCTCTGTTAATGGAAAATTTTTATCCCTATTTCAGCTACATCAGTGATAGAAATGACTTTCATCTCGACTATGCTCTCTTTCGGTCCACATCTATGATGGCGTAAGATAGATATCACAGCTACTGAAACTCATTCAATGCCATGGTGGTTTCTACTTTCTCCGCAATGGAGGCCTTGGGCTATCACATGGATTATACCAATGTTCCCATTGTCTCAATTAACCTTTTTAATAAAAAGTGAATGACAAGGTGTCAAAGCCATCACTCGAGTTCGTTATCTTCTTTATTATTGAAGGAACACACTTTTTCTTTAGAAGGAATATACATGTAGACATACTAAAGGCAGCCACCCAAGCAAATGGGATTGAGAAATTTTAGTCTTTCAAACGAATTTTCATTAGAGTAAGAAATTATACGTAGTGGTTAGGAAAACCACGAGAAATAAATTCAAAAAAGTTCTTATGAAATTTTTCCACTGGTGAAAATGAAATTGGAGGAATATACATGGTGTAGTTAAAAGTATTTGCTTATTAATTACAAAGCCAAATTGCAAGCCACATAAATAGTGCTCATGAGATCTGTTATCACTTAGAACTAAAATTGATATATGTAACTTTTCATCCTAGCCCGATGACAAAGGTCAGTGCTAGTTTATTTTTGTTTTAATTTTCTTCCCTTAGAATCTGAAGTTTTGAAGAGTTTTTGAGTCAAGTTATTCTTAGCTCCCATTGGTCCCCCTCCATCTACCATTGTTTTATAGCCACCTGTTATATTATGTCAGTCACCGTGCCTTTTTGTAATTTCGCAGCGCAATCATGATTAGGCAGTTTTGCAGCGCATCATTCAAATCTAAAACTGACCGCGCTGCGAAATCATGGATTCGTACGTTTCGCAGCGAATCTTTCCCGAAATATCAAATCCGTTAGGTGAGTCATAGGCCGTGTCCTCTCATGTCAGCTCATGTACCCCTCTTATCACATTTCACCACTCATTGCCACTATCACCACCACTAGATCTGTTGATACGCATGAATCACCATTTCCAAGAAAGACCACCGTGCATAAAACTTAATGATGGTCGTAAGTCTTGCATGAAATGACAAATCTGCAAGATTACAACTTGAAAGATTTTAAACGGCAAAATTTAAAATTCAACTGCAAAGATAATCAAGCGAGGCTGAATTCAAATAGAAGCTGAATCACAATTCCGTAGTCATTGTTTGCGAAGATTTGGAAGAATCAATGGAGACAAAGGAGCACAGATCCGGCAAATGTCTAAGGACTGAGCCTGAAGGCTTAGATATAACGCTGAGAAATAAAGAGGTGGAGAAAGCATTTAAAAAGGCCGGGTGCTGGAATTTTTGCAAAAAATTACAAGGAGGGCACGCACAGGTAACTAAAGAATTTGCACTTAACTTCACAGGCTTGAATTCAAAAGTAGCCATGATAGAATTGCAGGTTTCGCCAGAAGTGATATCTACTGTGACAGAGATCCCACGAGGACAAGAGCAATGGTTTAAAAATTTCAAGTTTGACATGAATCCTTGCAAGTAGTTTTTGAATGATGAATTTGTAAATGAAGATTTAAGTAAGGCAGTGCCCAGGAGTTATGTCAAAGAATATTATGCTCATTTACTCACCTGCATACAGAAATATCTAACTTGTGAAGGAAGGTATAACAAGGTTTACTCTTACAATTTTAAACTCCTTTTGCATTTCACCGGGAAGGTCTCCATCGACTTACCTTTTTATCTTTTCCGTAGTTTGAGTAAGATGTGTGATAAGGTACAGCTGAGGAAAGAGGATTGTGAAACCTCTTTGTTTCATCATGGTTTGATCAAACTACTGGTTTTAGATGCGCTCCAAAAGGTAGACAGAGATTGGAATTCATTCATTTTTATGGCTGGCTTCAAAAGCCAGAATGGCCTCACTCCTCTACCTGCTAGAGATTTTACAATAGCTGAGCTCCAAACAAAAGCAAGAGCTAAAAGAGTTCCAAAGTCATAAGTAAGAAAACAAGTGAAGCCACTCATCATCCAAGATCAACCTCAGCAATCAACTAAGGAAAAAGCTCATGGTAAAAAGACTGTACCTGAAACAAGCACATCTGAAGTAGTCTCAAGGATAAGAACAAGAAGCCAGATGAATAAGGAAAAAGGTAAAGCTGTAGCAGTCGAAGAAAGTCCAGTGTCCAAGGGAAGTTTAAATGCCTTATTACAGGCTATTGACTTTGAGCAGTCTCTACCAGTTCAAATTGAGTTGATACAGTCAGAACAAGAAAGCACCAAGAAAGCCAAGGCCTCAAAAAGGCTTAAATTTGATGAACCAGCTGAAGAGTTTGTTTTTAAACCTAGAAGACCTATGACAAGGAGATTCCAGCAAGTACAAGAAGCACTGTCAAGAACAGAGGAAACAGGGGAAGGGACACAACGTTGGCAAAAGAAAAACACAGGCAAAACAGTCATCACATCTAAAGAAGATAATATAGCAGCCATAAAGAGCCAATTAGAATCAGCTAAGCATGAGATCGCCAAATTGAAGAAAGCTGCTAGAAGACATGCAGTCATACACGCAAACTATTATAAAGCTCTATGGAAAGGGAATGAAACTGTAGAAGCCCAGTTGAATTCAGTGGTTGATGGCCATTCACAATTTCACACCTGGACAGTACCAGCAATCAAAGAAGCCAAGTACATCAGAAGGATCAATATGCAACTGAGAGTTGGGAATAAGGTTATGAAGAAACAAATTGAAGATCTGAAGGCATAGCTAAGCCAGCTTAAAGGACCTGCTAAATGAGTTTTCATTTCAAGTAAGATTCCATTTAAAAATTTTGATAAGTTTGCTTGATCTTATCTTTCTGAAGTTCAATGTAAATCCCTATTCGGCCTTTGGAAAGTCTAAAGAAGTTTTTGGCAATCAAGCACTCGGTTAATAAAGGTCTCAGGTTAAAAACAAGCTGTTTTAAATAACTCAGCAGTTTCGTAGCGCGCTACGAAACTGCTGAAAGTGATGATTTCAACGTAAATCAAACAGTTTTGAACTATAAGCGGGAATTTTGAAAGGGGAATGTCTACAAGGTATGCAAGGCATCAGCTGAAGCTATTAAGATTCAACCAGGTCAAGACAGGTGGAGATAATATGCATTCGAATCCAACTTTAGATTTTTGTCATAAAGTGAGCATATTTACCACACTTCAGAATATATGAAACAGTTTGCAAGAATTTTGGTTTTCACGCATGAAAACGGTGGACAACACATCAAGGACGTGGCAGTCTGCTCCATTTTGGGTAATTAAAAGATAAAAGATATACTTCGTTGGATCCGGACATGTTAAGGCAAACTAAAGACCGGTACACAGGGGTAGTTTCCTATGTTTCAAGGTATTGGAAAACATGTGACATTGAAGACAAACATGGAGCCTTGAAGACCCATCACAGCCAAACTAGAAGGGGACCAGATGTCAAACAACGAGGATGATTGTAGACCAAGACTGTTATGGAATTAGAGTCCTACTTGATTTAGATATCTAGAAGGTCTAGTGGAAGTTTGTTACATTTAATAGGCAGTTAAAAGCTAAACAGGTGTTAGTAATAGAAGTAGTTTTCGAATTCCCCTCATGCTAGAGGAGGAATCTCGATCAGTTAGAATAAGAGTTCTACATATAGCTGAAACAGCAATGTAAATAGGGTTGGAAAATTTTATGCAAAAGCTTGTATTTGGCCTATGTAAGACTCATTTTCAGTAATACATGCTTGACTTTACTTCTCAGGATTCATGAAGGATTTTTTATGTTCAGAATATGTGATGTTGTCCTTTCCTTAATTCTTACAGTGGTATGGATGTATAATCACTCAGAATTCACTGAATGTGCTTTGACTTCCTGTATACATTTATAAACTGTGTGGTCCCATATGAGTTTATGTTCTGAGTGTTTAAATGCTGAATGCCCTGACTTCCATGTAAGGTTGAGTTCATTGTTATATTGAGGTGTTGTTGACTCCATAAGCCCAATGGATAGTTGTTTAATGTGTTTCCACCATTCATATTTTTCACAGTTGTTCTATAAGAGTTAGCCATCTTATCTTTAATCAAAATCATTAATCCATCAAGAGAGAGCCCTCTCAGGTTGAGGAGGCTAAGCCTCAGCCTAAAGTAGGTTTGAAATAGTTACTTAGAGTCAACTTGACCAGCAGCCTATCAGGGCCTAATTTTGAGATAACAAGATCCACTAATTCCAAACAAGGAGAATATTGTTGATAAATTATCTCAACAAAACTATAACAACCAACAACCCAAACCTACCTACATACTATTGCAAGCATTATTCCAAGTCTCCCCTTTAATGCTTACACTACAATATTACAAATATTAGTAAAAAAGGACAAATTACAATTCACATTTCACATTTGTCTGACTCGTCTTCCTCGACATTTATCCCCACTCTGAAGTCTCCCAGAAAATGCAGTCTCCCAGAAAATTCTCTTTTCACCAACACAATATGCGAGCGTCCTATTCAACTCATTTAAGACATAACTGCCTCTAACTATCTTTGATGAACTTTGTATAATTGGTGTTTCTCGATCTTCCGATGGACAATCTAGATACTAGACTGTATCCAATAGTCAATTATGCAACTAGCATTTCTACACTCATGCATCTCATAACATAATGTGTAACAGATGCTCTTGAAGCCCAAAGCACAAAGAGATGCATCAACACATAACAAACTCATACAATCAAATTAGAAATACATTCTCTTGACACCTAAGAATGTTGAAAACCCCTAATTTGAGCTATATTTTTTTGTTCAATAATTGGTTATGTACTTTTTAGATTTCACACAAAATAATAATACAAAATAAATAAAACTAATAAACACAATGACTACAAAACTTATTTCCATTTTCTGTGATTCCACCTTTTCACCCACTACTTTAATGGTCAATACAACATTGAGCTTCAAAGAAACAAAAATTTCTCTGGTGGTGGCTAAATTCATGACCACTTTAGTGGCATGGGTAGTCTTAGGAGCTCCAACAAGATTCTCTGCACACCCCTTTAATGACTTAGTCAAAGAAGCAGACCCATTCTTTTTTAGGCCAACTAATCCTGCTCTCTTAAAAGGTTCTTTAGCTTATGATCGCAACCAGAACAATTTTTTAATATGGATGATCTGGATTTAAACAAGAATGCAACAAGTTCCAAAGATAACCATAAACACAAAGATGCAGTGGAAATAATACTTCATTTCATTAATGTAGAACACTGAGATATGCTTACAAACAGAAAATGGAAATAAATAGCTAGGGCGATGGTGGCTTATCTTTGAGAAGAGATGCGGTAGCTACATGCCTCTGAACTGTGTTACAATGAGGCTCAAAGGCTTATTTATTGTTGAGAAACAATGGAATGCCCTAAACATCCAGAAACCTAACCCTAGAAGATGAAACACCAAATTGTGGACCCCGTTTGCATAAATTGGTACATCAACTTCTTGGGGTTTGTAACTTTGGCATACAATCTTCGTTTTACACGTACAATATCTCGTTAGAAATATCTATCCGAGAAATACAACTTTGGGAAGAGCAACATTGGTCCATGGACCCATATTGGTCCCATTTTTCCCAAAAACATCATTTAGGGCCTCAAAACGGCTCTGAAAGTTTAGGACCCAAAAAACTACTAAAAATAGTAAATTGTGCTACAATTAAGGAAATTGAAAAGCTAAAAGAAACAATGGTGGGGGTCCAAGTGGACTTGGCGGGTGGCCACCAATATCAACCTGGATCATTCCTCCCCTTTAGGAAGCAATGGTCGCCATTGCATTGAGTTCCTCCATGAGATGAGGAAACTTCTGCTGAACTTGGTCCTTGGTGAAGGAGTTGGCCTGCTTTGACAACTTGATACAATTGGATGTTCTGCTACCGAGTGTGCTTGATCTGTGTGTCCATGATCGAATCAGTTGCAGCTTGTTCCATGCAATCCAGATTTAACTTTGTGGGTGTGAGCTATTCTGCAATGTCATATGTGTCTAGTAATGGTGGAAAGTATAGCCGAAAGTGGTCCACATTGAACACTGGGTGCAGGCCAAGGAATGGGGGAATGTTGAGCTCAAATGCATTGTCTCCCATAGCCTTGGTAATGGTGTAAGGACCATATCGAAGTGGTCTGAGTTTCTGATAGGCTCTGATAAGGTGTTCCTTTTGCAAATGCAACCAAACTTTGTCGCCCACCTGAAACTTGTTTGGCACCCGATGTTGATCATGTCACTGCTTGTACTTAGAATTTGAATTCTCCAAAATGTCATGGACTTGCTAGAGAATATGTTGGATGTGCTCAATGAAGTTGTTTGCCTTATCTGTTTCGGACTGGACATGAGCTGAATTCGCGTGAGTAGCTGAAAATGGCATGGCCACATCAATGGGACATAGTGGCTGGAATCCCAAGCCCACCTGCAAAAGGGATGTGGCTAGTCAAGTTGTGGAGAGCCCGGTGGTAGCTCTGCTAAACATGGGGGGTGCTCTCATCCCATGTGCGTGGATTCTTTGAGTTGTACATCCATAGAATGTGTACAATTATTCTATTGACAACCTCTATCTGGCCAACAGTTTGAGGATGGAAGTCTATGGACTTAGTGAGTTTGGTGTCCAGCATCGACCAGAGACTTGACCAAAATGTACTGAGGAACTTGCTATCCCGATCTAAGATGATAGACTGTGGGATCCCAAAGTGCACCCACACTCATTCAAAGAAGAGTTTAGTAGTGGCTTCTGCTATGATATTCTTCTTGCAGGCCGCCATAATGGCCATCTTTGAGAACTAGTCGACGACCACAAAAACACAGTTTTTTCCATGCTTAGTCGAAGGAAGGCCTCACATGTAATCCATGGAGATGGATTCCCAAGGTCAACTAGGGGTAGGCGGCGGGATATAGAGGCCTTGCTTCTTGAGTTTCGGTTTGGCAATGGAATAGGTAGTGCATGATCTATTGTACTTGCTGACATCCTATCGAAGATTCGGCTAGTAGAAATATTTCTATAGTATTGCCACCATTTTCTCCACCCCGAAATGCCCAGCAGCCCAACTGTAATGTGCTTCCAAAATCATCTTGGCACGCTCGCTTGAAGGAACACAAAGGTGACCCAGGTGGCATAACAGGGCATCCCAAAGGTGAAAATATGGAACATGCCGACCCTCCAAGAGTGTCTGGTATGTGTGCCCAAAGTCTGGGTCACTTTTGTAGAGAAGTGGCCAATCAAAAGTCTCGTGCCCACAAGAGTTTAGCACGGTGGTTAATGACATGATTGGTGGTCGACTGAGGAAATCTGCAACATTATTGGTGCCGCCCTTCTTATAACTAATATTCAAATGGAACTATTGCAAGTATGTGGACCACAGTTGATGGTGATCATTCTGTAATTTACCTTAGGTCTGTATGAACTGGAGGAGTCGGTGGTTTGTGCAGATGACCGTTTTCTTACCCAAAATGTAATGCTTCCATTGTCGGCAGGCCTACACAATGGAATACATCTCTTTGTCATAAGTGGGATACTTCCAGACTGTGTCTGAAAGTGTCTCACTATGATATGCCACTAGATGCCTGTGTTGAGTAAGGACTGCCCAATAGCATAGTCAGAGGCATCTGTCTCGACCTCAAATGGTTGCTGCAAGTCTGGAAATGTGAGCACTAGTGCCGAGAAAAGTTAGTCTTTCAACTCTATGAATGCCTTCTGTTGAGATTCAGACCAAAAGAATTTTGCTTTCACTCCTCCCTTGCTGACTTGACTCAAGGGCCAAGTGATATGAGAAAATCCCAACACAAACCTGCAGTAGAAGTTGGCAAGACCTAGAAAGCTGCGGAGCTCCATTAGACTGGTTGGAGAGGGCTAATCCCAAATGAATTAGATCTTCACTGGATCCACATGCACCCCCTATTCGTCAATAATGTATCCCGGATACTGAACCCGAGTCATGCCAAAAGTGAATTTCTCCCAATTGGCACATAACTTGTGTTGTTGCAGTGTTTGGAGAACCTGTCAGATGTGTTGGAGGTGCTCTTCCCAACTCTGGCTGAAGATCAGGATGTCATCCAAGTATACCACTACAAATGAGTTGGTGAATGGGTAAAAGATGTCATCCATTAGCCTCATGAAGGTTGCAGGAGCATTCGTCAATCCGAAAGGCATAACCAACCATTTGAAAAGGCCCTCCTTGGCTTTAAACGCATTCTTCCACACATCGGAGGGTTCGATTGCTACTTGGTGATATCTTGACTTCAAATCGATCTTGTTGAACTATTTTTCCCCCTTTAGTTGGTCCAGGAGGTCATCGATCCGTGGGATGAGGTACCTATTATGGAGAGTGATCTTTTTCAGTGCCCGATAGTCAATACAAAGTCTCCAAGTCCCATCCTTCTTCTGTACCAACATGATTGGGCTCCCACAGGGTGATGAACTTGGACGGATGTGACCTTTCTGTAGCAGCTCCTGAATTTGCCTCTTGATTTCATCGTTCTCCAACACGGAGCACCGTAGATTGGTCCATTAGGCAGCAATGCACCTGGGGTCAGATCAATGGAGTGCTTGACCTAAAAGTGCAGAGGAACCCCTATGGGGGAGGTGAAGATTTCCTCATGCTCCTCCATGACCTTGTCCATCTGTAGTTGTTGTGCGGAGCGACCTTGTCTGGAGGTCGTGGCCACCATCTTCTTCTTTCCTTGAGGGCATATCATCAGGAAAACAAATTTATTGGTTTTGGAAATGAGCTTATTACATTGTTATGCAGTAACTAAAGAGATGGTGGTAGGCGGTGCTAGCTCTAGTGTCCTGTACAACTTATTTCCCAAAGTAATAATACCAGAACGGGGCCTTGATTCATACATAGCATGTCACTTCCACAAGTATGGTTGTCCTAATAAGACATCATGAACTTCAAAGGGAGCAATGTCACACAATACCTCATCTATGAAGGGCTTGATGTTGTATGGAAGGCGACACTGCTGGCTCACCCAAAGATCTCGTCCTTGGTGAAGCCACCCGATGGTGTATAGTTGTGGATGTGTTGTGGTCGGTAAGCCCAGTTGTTTCACGACCTCTGCCGAAATGAGGCTCTTTTGGCTCCCACTGTCGATAATGAAATATAGCGGGGATACCTTTACCCACATAAGAGAGGCTCCTCCTCCTCTAGATCTTTGGGTTCCTCCTTCTAGATCTTCATGGTGGCAACAATAGCGTTGGGCTCCGCATCGAAAATATGCTTCCCTTTATCATTCCCCTTGTTTGGTTCTGACTCAGAGTTAGAACATGCATCTGATTTTGAAACCTTTAGCTTAGCCACTAGTGACTGCTTGGCCTGACACTCACTTATGTTGTGAGTGGAGCTCTTATGGAACTCACACCATTTTCCCGTGTCCTTTTTCGGCTTCGCGACACTGTTCTTTGCTTGCAGCTTTGGTAGCTTGTCATGGGCCACTGCGCCTTGGCTTTGTCCTTTGTTCTGTGGTTTGAGGGCTCCTTTCCCTTGCCTCAAATTTGCAGATCCAAAGTCTCGCTTCTTCTGTTTAAACTTTTGCTCGACCTTGACGGCATATCGGTATGCCGTGTTGAGCAAAGAGATGTTGAGGAATTCTATTTCTTCTTGGATCTACTTGTGCAGGCAGCTATGGTATTTGAGTATCAAATGCTACTCCGAATCCTTGATACCTAACTTTGTGTGAAGGGTATGGAAAATATTGGTAAACTCCGGCACGTCTTGGTCCCTTCCCTACTACAGCGTGGTCCACTTTATGTATTGATCCTCATAGCTTTCGACAAGGTAGTACTACTACTTGATGGCATCCCGGAATGAATTCCAGGTGGGTGTGGCTGAAAATAGTGAGCTGGTATTTTCATCCTTCTACTCACAGTAGGTTTCTCACCAGTCCTTGACGTGGGGGGCTACTTTGAGAAGAGCAAAAATAATCTTTTCCCGTCTGGAAAAATCATGAACAGAAAAATAAAGCTCTAGCAGATTTTACTAGTTATTGACAGCATTTGCGTCTATCTGACCCTTGAATATGGGGATTTCAAAATTAACTTGTACCTTAAATGGTGTGGAATTTCCAGAGTAGTTGTGGGAAGCAGATGCGTCGCCCCTAGGTAGCCGCTGAAGGATCTGGGTAAAGTTGTAAATTGTCATGTTCCTTTGTTGCTCGAGGGCTTCTTCGAGCAATATTTTGGTACGATCTCCTGCTCCCTCGTCTTTCTTTTCATCTACCATGGGAGGTCATCAAGTTCTGCAAGGCTGGTCTTGCAAAGGTTCAACCAGTTCAAGCCCTAACTCCTTATATCCCAACCTCGTTGGGGACATGAAAAGAAAAATAGAGAAAAAAGTAGACCGCTCTGATACCATTGATCCAGATTTAAACAGGAACACAAAAAATTATAGAGATAACCATAAACACAAATATGCAGTAGAAATAATACTTCATTTCATTAATGTAAAATACTGAGATATGCTTACAAAAAGAAAATGGAAATAAACAGCTAGGGCGATGGTAGCTTATCTCTGAGAAGAGATGTGGTGGCTACATGCCTCTGAACTGTATTACAATGAGGCTCGAAGGCCTATTTATTGTTTAGAAACAATGGAACACCCTAAAAATCCAAAAACTTAACCCTAGAAGATGAAACACCAAACTGTGGGCCCTGTTTGGGTAAATTGATACATCAACTTCCCGGGGTCGTAACTTTGGCATACGATCTTCGTTTGACGTGTACAATATCTCGTTAGAAATATCTATCCAAGAACTACAACTTTGGGAAGAGCAACAATGGGCCACAGACCCATGTTGCTCCTAGTTTTCCCAAAAAACGTCTTTTAGGGCCTCAAAACGGCTCTGGAAGTTTAGGACCCAAGAAACTGCTAAAAATAGTAAATTGTGCTACAATTAAGGAAACTAAAAAGCTGAAAGAAACAATGGTGGGGGTCCAAGTGGACTTGGTAGGTGGCCACCAATATCCACCTAGATCAATGGACAATGATCACAACTCCCTCAAACCTCAAGGGGTTGAGCCCCGTCTTAGTACCATATTCAATGCTTCACAATTCATAAAATTGTGTGCCAGGTTCACAAACTCTGTTGGACACACATGAATTTCACACAATAAACTTAACATGCAACCATTTCTAAACTTAGTGCGTAGCCATATCTATACTATATAGAAGATTTTAAAAATTCTGACTTCTCATCTCCAATACTACTTTACTTGAATCCACCTACAATATAATATGACTGTCGACAATGGAAATATCAACATATCTTGGAAAACAACAAATTTATCAGGGAAATTTATATCTATTGACATTGTGGCATAGGATTAGATGATGATGGTGATGTTTTGCATTGCATAGTCATAATGCACTCGACCTATTCACCATGGAATGGAAGAGATGGGTATTTCTATTGATTTACCATTCTGCAGGAAACAAGATGTGAGATGTTATCAACATTGTCTGCATAAGATTTTGATGGCATAAGCTATAGCAGTGACACAGATAATGGAAGTAGAACAACACAACCACACACAATTTTACACCATGTGCAAAACACACAACTAACAAAAAAAACAATATACAACAGTATTTTGTAGGACATCAAAAATCGACACACTCTACTAATTAATGTACTAATTATCAAAGCTCATATATTTTACTTTTTCTTGGGTTCATCCATAAGGGAGTTAGGCCCATGTGGGCTTTGATAGCAAAAAGGAAATTGGAGGAACAAACATGGTGCACACAAAACTATTTGTATATTACATACAAAGCGAAACTATAAGCCACACAAATAGTGGTAATGAGATCCAACAACTTCCAAACTAGGGAATATTGTCGAGAAAATGTCTCAACAAAACTCCAACAACCAACAATCCAATCCTACCCACATTCTATTGTAAGCATTATTCCAAGTGGTGTCACGAGAAAGCCTAATGAATTTTTGTTAATAGTAAGAACTTGTATGTTTTGGCTACCAGAATAATAGAGTTTAATGAGTGTCACCATAGAGTTTAATGAGTTGTTGTTAGAGTAATAAATTATACGTATTGTTAAGGAAAACACAAAAAAGTAAATCCATAAAAGTGGTCATGAAAATTTTACACGACTGTTACGAGACATTCTAGTTGCAAATATAAAGGTTGTCAAGAGTGGTCATGAAAATTTTACACCAGTTTCATGAGAGATTCTAGTTGCAAATACAAATGTTAACCTAACAGTTTGTTTTTTCAATGACTTCAATATAAAACTAAATTAAATTAAGAATATGAACATAAGCATTGGAGTAATTAAATGGAAAGGAATTTTTTAGTTTAAATCTTTACGAGGCCATTAATAGATTAAAGTGTGTGATTTGATGTGCGCATTACCATAAATATAAAATTAAATACTTGTGAACCTCGTAATTTGGCTTGACAATGTTAGAGTTATAACTATTGCGATATTTTCTAAGTAATATGTTCCTAATTTTTAGGAGGTTGTTAGATTTAGCTAAGTTGATAGATATTCTCCATTAGCTAGATTCATATGTTAGTTTGAGGTTAAGATATTTTCTCAATTAGTTGATTATGCCATCAAGATAGTTTCTCTATCTTGGAAAAGAATTCATGTATTTATATTCTAACATTATTTGATTAATTTATGTTTGTTTATGCAGTTTTAATTTGGTATTCGAGCTTGTTTGTGCCTAACTCTTATAAGGGAGAGCCCATGATCACGGAGAGAGTTATTTATTTGAATTGAGTGTTATAACTTGAATAAGAATGCCTTTTTCTATGTGGTTTCTCTACCATTGATGAAAACTATAGCATGGGGCTCAAGTGAATTAGAAATCGATGAAAGGTAGATAAAATATCTATAGAACTAGTTGGAGGAGAAATCATTGTGTGTAGGAAAGAGTCACATATCGAGAGTGGTTCAAGGATTGTTGCTATGGCCTTGAAGATTCTATATATGGTTTTACGTCAAAGTTGTAGAGAGATCAGAGTAAGCATTATTGTATGATGAAAGTCTCCCAATTAATTTACTATCCAAGTTAAAATTTTGTTCCTCTTTAATGCTTGACAAGGTGGATGGAGGAGTCATTATGACCATCTAGTGGAAAGGATAAGTTGCTACCAATAGTAGAAGCCAAAGGAAGTGTTCTACTAGTTTTCTCCTTTTTAAAGTTTCCCCTATCAATACTATGTGAAATGGTTAAAAATTTAAATCTTTTAAGTACTATCCATAACTGGAATTGATCAATAAATCAGTCATATGGTCAAGGAAATAAATATGTAGGCTTTGTAGAATAATTGAAATATGTTATGAATAATCAGAAATTTGATTAATTTCCAATCATCTAATGTTGAGATCAAAAGTGAGCGTAAGTTAATAGAAAGTGCATAGTCAGAGTAAGTTAATAGAAGTGTCATAGTCTATGGTGGATCAAGCATCTTCTATCATAATTTGAATTTCCAAAATATTCTATATACATAGGCATAGGGTAATTTGTCTCTCACTTATCAAATCAGGGGCTCAAATCATGATTCCTATAGATACCAATTCTTCCTTGAAGGGAATTGAAGGAAATACTTCTCTTTGATATGTTGAGTATGCATGTTAATGCTATGTATGTGATTATACTCAAAACAACAAGATGATAAAATCCATGGCATAGACGAGGAGCATGAAGACCTTGTTGGTGAATGCTAATCCTCTTCATATCATCTCTTTGGAAAGAATAAGACAACTCAATCGTGCTAAAATAATATATATATATATATATATAGATATATTCAATTTGATGTAAGAGTGAAAAGTACCAAAACTAAAATATGGAAATTTGAAGTGAAAAGGTGAAAGATCTGTTGGAATGTGGGTGAATGCATGAAGATGGGTTACACTTTTGGGACAAATCTTGCAATGCAATTTCAAAATTGTACTCTTTTATTGATTCAATGAAGCCCTCAAAATTGATATACGATTTGTGGGTTTTGATTTAGACTAGAAATGCAATTTGTGGAGAATTATGTTTTTGTCCTAATGATATTTTTTGCAAAAAAATTTAGCTTGATATAATATGCCAATTTCCCATTAAATTAAATGTTGTCCTTTCAAATTTTTTCACACCTTAATAGGTATGCGTGTGTTCACATGCAATAAATTAGTATAAAATGTCTACTTTTAAAATATATATTGATGAACATGATCTACATACAGAGAACTAAGTTATGCATATTGAAGCTTTATTTTTTTATGCCAAATTATATCTTTTATTATTTTTCGAAGTTTGTGAATTAATATTTGAATTTCATTTTTTACACACACGCGTTCACGTATGATTTTTTTATACTATTTATTTAAATTCAAAATCCAAGAATACCCTTTTGAAGAAGCCTCATATATGAAGATGGTGGTATCTTTTGAAATTTTAAAAAATAATTCCAAGCATAACTTTTAAAATAAATTAGATGAAGATATCATATGAATTTGAAAACTTCAAACTCATATGGCATTGGATAGATGATTCCTTCATGAATATAACATGATCAAATTCAACACCTAAGGAAAAATATTTCCTTAAGTACACCAAGCTACAAAATGGTGTTGTTGAGAAATATGTAGAAGGGGAACTAAAACACTGTTTTTTAGGCCCTCAACAACTTGATCGAGAACTTAAAAAGCTCGATCAAGTGCTTAAGGTAAAATATTAAATATCCTGACCAAGGGTATAACAAACCCTTGATCGTGCTCTTGACATGGTTAAACAATGGCTCAATCACCTTCCAACCATAATCTCCCCATTGTCTTTTTGGTGGAAATTTAGAAAAAATAGCTCAACCAAGCTTTTAGCTGGATCATGCATATAGCTAGATCGAGATCCTATGTAATTGTAGGTTACACAGGAGCTCAGTTGAGGGTTTATTTTTTAAGCCCTCAAAATAGCTTGACCGAGCTGATTTTTCCTCCTCCCAACCTGTGTGCTTGCCAAAATATATAACCCATATTCATGCAGTAACCCATATCCATTGTGAAATCAATAGCCTTAATTTTCCATGAAATTTTAAAAGTTCATATCCATTAGCATACTTAATATCCATTTTGATATCAATCAAGCATTGAATTTCAAAGACATGGTACAAGTGCATATGCATTAGTATAGTTAAAGGACATGATTATGAGTTAAAGTTTTTAAAAATGTAATAAGATCATTAGATCAAAGTATTCCTCTATGGATATCAATACCAATACACAACCATGGTGTTTAAAAAATCCTCAGTATATTTGTAATTTATAAGTCTTAGATTTAAAGGATGTAATGAGATTCATGGCCTCAATATGAAGTTATTTTCTTAGAATTCACAATAATTCTAACAAATGATAGATAAATTATGGAGTTCCAAGACATTTATTAAACCAAAAATGAAGAGGATGAGATGGATAAGATGCTTATGATGTAAATAATTCAAGAGTAGAACATGCTATTTTAGTTATATATGTCATATGTTATTAACTCTTATTGGTGTATGTAGTGGTGTTGCAATATTTCGTCATGTAAAGAAAATTCCTTAGATTGTTTAGTGAAGTAGTGTCAAGCACTAGGGTACAAAAATTCTATATTCTGAGCATTTTTGTAGCCACCTAGATCATTCCTCCCCACTGAGGAGATTTTGGTCCTCCAAAAATCATGAACATAATCTGCAACTATTATGTTACATTGTTTGAACAACAAGTGTCGTGGTAGGTTACACTTCCTTCTCCTTCACCCTTGTTCTTCGAAGCCATAATTGATGAACTGAAACCTGCATCCTCCACAAAACTATAGTATAATATTTTCAAAGTACATGCTCAATTATGTGACCAATCATGACCCAAGCATCCCCATAGTTTCCAAGAGTTTATAACACACACTCTTTGGTCAAGTGTACATCATAATAGAAACCAATACCCCATCTATCAATAAAAGGCCAAAACATCATCATTGTTTTAGAAAGTGATGGAAAACACATCATCACTTTTACAGTTATATTGCAACACATGATATACAAAATGTAGCCATGAAAAGCTACGATATATAGTAAAACCATCTCTTACTCAACAAAGTGAATGGGTCATCTTCCTCTGGTGGATTTTCTTGTTGAACATATTCACCAGCTGGTTTCTACATAGGTGTTCATCCTCGCTGCAGTAACTATAATGATTATTCCTCCTCCAAACTTTCTAGATCATCCTAAAACACTTGCTCCTGGTGTGCCTCTGACAAGTGACCATGGAATCCTCATTATCACTAGAATGTGATGAGGTGCTCCCATCATCTGTCGTTGGTTGATGACTGGTTGTCTTGGAGAATTATCCAACCTCTTTTTTGACATACCCAAGTCCTACGTAACGAGACAATTCCTCCACCTTGATGGGATTCACAATTCCTTGGCCACTAATGGCAAGACCTTTACCTTGATACCCCATCTTCTTCAGCAATTCTTGTCCAATTCCTGCAATATGTTCCTCATAAGCAACAAAATTATCATCGTAGAAAATACATGAAATTGAAGAATCACTTTTTACTTTTCCAATGACTCCTCCTTGGCTTGCAACTGATGCTACAACCTTTGTTTATCCTTCTCTAATTCTTGTAGGAGTCTCCTTAGTTCAACATTATCTACCAAAATGCTTTGGTTGATTTCTTCGAGTTCTTGGAGCCATGCCAAATTTGGTGGCCTTTTCATTTTTTGCACTACATCTGCTGAAATCCTTGTCGCATCGCCCAAATCAGAACCTAAGTTGATAGATCCATATTTTGCAATCCCAAGAGTTACAATCTTCATTTCATCAACTAAGACCATTCCTATGTCAATTGGTCCAACACCTACAAATATTGTAGCTCTGATCTTCTCATCATCCTTAAATTCAGATTCTTGGTCTTGTTGTAGAGTTGTAACTTTCTTCTTCTTCCCTTTTCCATCGTTCCTCTTTGGCCCCAATTTTGGATGCAATTTCTAGCAATGCTGCTCATAATGCCCCCACTTTGCACAATAAGTACAAGAGGCCTTTGCTTCCTTTCTCCTAGTTGTTGTTGTCCCCTTTGGGTAGTCTTCTTGCCTTCCCCTACTTTCAAGATTTATAGCCTTCATAAACACATGAAAGAAGCAAAATTCAAAGGAACCATGAGATCAAAGACATAAGACAATTTGGTTACAGAGTTCACCCAAAGTGGGTACGTCTTTGGGCCCTACTCAATGTGGGCATACCTCTTTCAATAAATGGCATCAGAAGTCAAATTACAATCAGACTACATAAATGGCCCTTATACCTCCATTTTATGCCATGGACTAAAAATGAAAAGCTAAACTGTAGAAATGGAGATCATTGTTGAATTTGTGGCATGAAATTGTGTGAAATGACTATAAACTTAGCACCTTTCAGACAACATAAAAATCTGGACCCTCAGGAATGTCGAAGATTGCACCAAAGATTCCTTCCTAGAGATGGGTGAAAAATCCACTAATCGAATAAAAACTTTGAGCACACCACTACGCTCCTTCCGAAATTTTGCAAAAAATGACTATAAATTCGGCATCATTTCACCTCTTTAAAATGTTAGACTTGAAGGGAATCTAAATATTTCTCAAGCATCAAGAATATCCCTTCAACATTATATCTCGAAAAATGTGCCAGGCATGGTTTCGCCTCAGCCATTTTGTCAAGGTTTCACTCGCATTGAACTTCATGCTCCTTCAATACCCTCGGCCTCTCATCGGCAGTCCCTACAGATGAGTTAAAATGAGTTTAAATACTTGTGGGGAATTACAAAGAAAGCCTTTGTGGTGTGTTGGCAAGTGGCAAAATTTGAAGGGGGTGGGTCTCGGGGTTAAATTACAAACCTCCCTGTATTAGGTTGATGGTTGCATTTATAATTTTTATTTGCAAACTTCTTATTACAAATGGGTGGTTGTTATAATGGTTGCAAAATTTGAGGTTGAGAATTGGTAGGTGTGCCATTTGGGACCACCCGATTGGAAGGCCCGCCCACTGGGTCGAGTGGGGTTGAACCCTACACGCTGTCTATTCATGTATTTATCTTATATAGTTGGCAGTGGTTCGGCGTGGCTTGATGACCTGCTAATCTATATATATATATGTGTGTATATATACATATATATATATATATATATATATATATATATATATATATATATATATATATATATATATATATATATACATATATATATATACATGTATATACATATACAGATATATATATATATATATATATATATATATATATATATATATATATATATATATATATATATATATATATTGGGGTTGGCGGCAGTGGCGACCCGCATGTTAAAAATAGCAACAAGAAATCCTAATTTAATTTTTCCTTGAATTAAATTAGGAATTAAATTCAAATTATATTCTCATAGAAACTTGTAATAGTTAACTAAGTTAAATTTGACTTAATTGGCTTAGGAAATTCAAATTGGAAGTCTATCTAGAGTCATGTAGAGTGACCTCTAAACTTTAGGGGCCGAGGTTGAGTTCTTTTGAGTTGTAATTAATTAAATCAGTATAACTCAATTATAGTCAGTTAAACTAGTTGTAACTGTTAAAGGAACTAGTATAAAGCCTAGTAGTGGGGACGGGCACCTGTGCATATTCATTTCCACACGAGTTAACTAAAGATTCACTCACGAATAACTCATGCATGGTGGTTCAAAAGAAGACCCAATTGAGATTAGAGTTTAGGGACAATGTACTATCAGTTGTATAATTTTCCAAGTTGTACAGTTGGTGCATGCAATCAGTTGAGGGCCTATGGATGGATTGCACAGTTTTGGAAAGAGAATTTCCCAATTAAATATGGGCTAATTCTCTCGGGAATTGCACAAGGAAGTAGGGGCTTGGAAGGCAACAAATTTGGTTAATTGTTCGCATGAGCTGGCCTATGAGGCAATGAGATAGATTGTACTTGTGAAAGAATTGTTTAGATTCAAAAAGAATTGTATTTTATTCTCAGATACTTTGGTTAATGCAATGTATATAGTCGAGGTTTTTGAGCAGTTACTTTCCCTAGTAAATATATTGTGTTATGTGCGATTGAAATTCTTCCTAATCTTCTTATTGTTTTCATTGATCAATTTTGGTTACCAATGAAGAGTAGAGTAGATTCTTGTCTTGTGTTTTAGCATATTACATAAGATGTTGGATCTACAAGTAAAACTCTACATGGTAGCAAAGTTGAAGACAATATAGAATAGGAGAATTCGAGTTCATTTTGAAGGTAAAATCGAATTTGTGGTTCATACTTCAAAGCCAACAATATGTCATTCTATGGTTTGATACTTGAATATTCCCTCGAGGACAACTTGAATTACATAGTTTGGAAGGATAGGATGGAGGTATTGTTGGAAGACAATGGGCTCATGGAATTCATATATGATGATATTTCGAATCCTCCATCATCTGATGTTAAATATATGGTTGAATGGAGAAAGTGTGTGGCAAAAGAGATAGGGATTATCCTAGAAGGAGTTTTAGATCACATTGTCTCGAATCTCCATGGTAAGGAAACTCCATTTGCAATGTGGAAGGAATTGATGAACCTATTTTAAAATAACATTGACTAGAGGAAGTTGGCACTAAATGAAAACTGAGAAAGATCAAGATGGAGAAGGGAAATCTAATTCTGAATTACTTGACCAAGTTCACCCAATGTCAAGATGAGCTTGGAATTGTTAGGATTATTGTTGCCGAAGATGATCTGGTGAGCCTAGCACTTCTAGGACATCCCAAAAGTTGGCATAGTTACCAAGACTTTATTAATGGGAGGGAAAAGCTACCAGAGTGGGAGAATTTGTGTGACAACTTGGTACGGGAAGAGATTCGATGAAACACTAGAGACAAATCCTCATCAAAGCATGATGATGAGTAGAATTGTGCCTTAGCTCATAAGGCAAACAAAGGGAAGGGGAAGTTATCCCATTCCAAATAATATCCCTTTCAGGTCATAAATATAAAGGACATGTCGAAAGTAAAATGCTTTCATTGTCATGAGCTGGGACATTTTTCCACAATGTGTCTACTCAAGAATCCCAATAAGAAGCCCTCACGAGGAGAGTAAGGTGAGGCTCTTGCTTCAAAATTCAAAATCAAAATTGACCCTCATCATATGTAGGGTATCATTGATGATGGGTAGTGTGTGGTACCTAGATAGTTGAGATTCTTTCCACATGATTGATAACAAAGAGCTCTTCAATAACTTCGAGGAGAAGGACCTCCAGATGCATATCGAGATGGGTGATGATGAAAGGTATACCACTACTGGGATTTGTACATTTACGTTTCAGAGGGAGTTGGGTTCTCCCCTCACTTTGCGAGATGTTATGTATGTTTGTGGTTTGAAGAATAACTTGGTATTTGTTGCCATGTTGGAGGATAGAGGATATGATATGATATTTAGTAAGGGAAAGGTGTCCCTTCATCCCATAGACAAGTTGGAAGTAGAAGATTGTCCTACCTTGAGCACAAAAGAAGAGAAGGTGAAAAATCAAGAAATAGCTGATTTGTGGCACAAGAGATTGGGTCAGTTGCACCATGGCAGTTTGAAGATCATGTAGCAATTTTCTACCAGCCTTCCTAAGTGTACACTAGAGGAGGTAGACACATGCAAAGGGTACACATTGGGAAATTACACCAAAGTTTCCTTTCATGACAAAGACAGTTGAGCATGGATGATCCTCAATCGAGTTCACTTAGATGTGTGTCGACCGTTCTCAACAACATCCATCACCAGGAACATGTATTATGTTATATTTATTGGATCTTCTTCATGGAGAAGAAAGATCACACTTTTGCAAAGTTTTTTGAATTTAAAGCACTAGTCGCGAAAGATACTAGCAAGAAATTTAAATCTCTCGGGAGTGATGACGATGGAGAGTATTTGTCAAATCAATTCAAAAAATTCTGTGCATCAGAATGCATTGAACAGGAATTGATAGCACCTCATAATCGATAATAGAATGCGGTGGCTAAAAGGAAGAACAAGAGTATTGTGGGAATAGCATGGGCGATGTTGCATGATCAGGGCCTACCATTACACTTATGGGTTAAAGCATGAAACACATTTGTTTATTTGTAGAACATAAGACGTCATCAAATTCTCAGAATGAGTATGAAGAAAGAGGTTTTTTCAAGGAAGAAACCAGATGTGGCAGAGTTTGGGATTTTTGGTTCATCAGTCTACTACCATGTAACCAAAGATGCATGGAAAAATCTTGAGCCAACAATAGAGTTGGGCATATTTTTGGGGGACAGTCATTCACCTCACACCTATCGGGGGTACCTGGCCACAAACATGATGATAGTGGTTCACATAGATGTAAAATTCAATGGAAAGAATGCCATGAGATGCTCCCTTGAGAAGGAACTTCAACTACATGCATTTGAGGAGATTTTAGATCCTAATGAGGAACCTCAGGATCATTTGGAGAAGCCACATGCAAAGGAGCAGGAAGTGCAGACACCCACTCTTGAAGAGTCTTCCAGATATGGGAGAAAGCACGCGAGAGAGGCCGATAACTTATTGCATGATGCTAGAGAAAATGTGGGAGCACCCACATGACATTGCAGGAAGAGGATGTCACCAAAGAGGTACAATGACTACATGGCTCAGATCAGTGGATGTGTAGAGATTGAGCCATCCTATTTTGACGAAGCAGTGCATAAACCAGTTTGGGTTGATGTCATGGTTGAGGAGTATGACTTCACTATCAGGAACAATGTTTGGGATGTGGTCCCAAGACCGACAGACAAGTGATTCGTGAGTTCCAGTTGGATTTATAAGGTAAAGCAAGCATCGAATGGTAGTGTCGAGAAACAAAAGGCTAGGTTTGTGGCCAATGGTTTTTATTAAGTGGAGAGGATTCATAATGATGATACTTTTTTATCATGTTTCAATGTACTCATCAATCAGATCCATTCTAGCACTATCAGCGCAGATGCGATGGAAGATACATCAAATGGATGTAAAGAGAACATTCCTCAATGAGATGATTGAGGAAGAGGTGTATATTGAGTAGCATGAATTATTTGAGACCTTCAACAGAGAGTTGCATGTGTGATGACTGAAGACAACATTGTATGGACAGAAACAAACACCTCGTGCTTGTTACACTAGGATCGATAGCTATTTCACCTAGTTGGGCTTCACCAAAAGTGAAGCAAATGTGAAACTTTACCATATTGTGGTTGAAGGCAAATTATTGATTATAATTTTATATGTCAATGATCTGATTCTGATAGGTGGTGATAATTTGATCTAGTCTTGCAAAGGATCTTGCAAGAGAGTTCGAAATGAAGGACTTGGGGCTCATCCACTACTTTCTGGGTATGGAAGTATGGCAAAGTGATGAGAAACTTTTGTCTCTCGAGGAAAGTATACTAACGATATATTCAAAAGGTTCCACATGGAGAAAAGTAAACCCATGGAGACTCCTCTAGGTAGTAACTCGAGGAAGGAGGATGTTACTTATGGTGAAGTAGTGGAGGCTACTATTTATAGGCAGGCTTGTGGGTTCACTCATGTATTTGGTGAACACACAACCAAACAAGTGTTATGCATTTAACCAATTTAGTCAAGCGATGGTTAAGCGAACCAAGTTGTATTGGGAGAAAACCAAACGTGTGTTGAGATACCTCAGAGGCACTACTTAGTATGGTCTTTAGTACATACCGACAAAGGGGGTGAAGCTTCAAGTGTTCACCGATGTAAATTGGGCAAGGAATCCATTAGAGAGGAAGATCAAATCAGCTGTGATCTTTAGTATTGGATCAACAGTTGTTTCTTGGTACAACAGGAAACAAAGATCAGTTGCACCCAATTCAACAGAAGAAAAGTACATGGCTACTAGTCAAGCAGCTTGTGAGGCTATCTGGATAGGAAGATTCTTGTTAATTTGTTTAGTTAGAAGATGGATCAAACTATGATTTACTGTGACAATTAGAGTTGTATCAAACTCTTTGAGAATCCATTTTTCATGATCAGTCCAAGTATATTGATATCCGATATCATCATCTTCGAGATTATGTCCATAGGAGAATTATGTTGTTGAAATACATTCCCACAGAGAAGCATGATGCAGATATTTTGATCGAGGTAATAGATATTTTAATTTAAATACAACAATGATATTGTTTTTTCTATTTGATATTTTAATTTAACATCATTATAATTATGATAATGAAGTTTATATGCAATTTAATGGTGATGTTGATGGTGCGAGGTACCGAAACACGAACGGGAAACCCATAAGCAGGGAGTTCTTTTATGTCGTGGATTAATAGTTGTTTATCAATTTCCTATATTTATTTAATATAGCTTATTAAGTTTAATACTCGTTTGTCAGTTTGAAATATTCAACATATCTATTTTAAGATGCATGTACTACGTTTAATATATTTATTATTTTAATATATTAAATTTAGTATATTTGGTTAATATTTCACCAATGAACAATGTTATATATTTTGAAATAGTTCAATATGCAACATACATATCTTTATTATGTAGAAGTTTAATATATATACCATGTAGTCTCGTGGATAGATCTAATACATTGAGTTTACTCTACATTTGTTTGTGATGGGTGGGCAAATTCCATATTGATGTCCATGATACCTACCCATTTATGTACTATAATTCAATTCAAGGATGGTTGATAAGGTTAATCGGATTTATTTTTTGATATTTTGCAATATTTTTTTGTTATGTTATTATGATTTCAATGATGATAAGATTACCACAAATACATTAATAGATGGGTTTGATTTATGTTAATGGACCTAAATGAAGTCCTAAAAATAAAGCTAGCACAAACATATTAATAAATGTGGTTGATTTATGTGGACAAGCCTATATAAATCCTTAAAATGATAAAAAGATTAATATTATTATAAAACTTAAAAATTATGTCAAGTCTCACTAGCACAGCTGGTTGGGGATGGGCATCGTCAGCAAAATGACCCATGATCAAACCTCATGAGTGGTGGTTGGGGATGGGCATCGTTAATAAGTTGATCCATGATCAAACCTCATGAGTGGTGGTTTGGGATGGGCATCATTAGCAAGGTGACTATTATAAAACCAACTCAAGAAAAAGATAGAAAAGATAGATCAACGCCTTAGAATTCAGCCTCTTCGAGGGGGCAACCTCCTTTACATTACATAAATGAGGAATTCTTGGATGATTCAAATGACAAAACCTCCTTTCTCTATATAGGAGTCTAAGGAGTCACAATATAACCCAGCTAACCTAACAATAATAATATAAAGCCACAAAAATAAAAATAGAGGGATTCTGTGGGGCACAGTAATAAAAATATGGGGACAATAGGGGCACAACAATATTAATAAGGGATACAAATATAATAGTAATGGGGTAATCACTAGTATTATAGGGACCTATCACGCTCCTCTACTTCAAAAAAATTGTTGTCCTCAACGCTTGAGTAGTTCTAGATGCTTTTGTATAAAAGTCTCATCCTCCCATGTGGAATCTTCAGCGGATAAGTTCTTCCACTTGATGAGATACTCCGAGATTGATCGATTTCGTAGCTGTCGAGTTCTTGTTTCTGTGACTGCTTCCGGTTCCAATATAATTTTTCCTTCCTCGTCAAGTTCTGGCAATATTGTTTGAACTGGAAGCTTGTCACCTATAACCTTCTTTAAACATGAAACATGGAAAACTGGGTGCACTCGAGACGCTGCAGGAAGCTCCAATTGGTATGCCATAGTACCAATCTTTTGCAACACCTTGTATGGACCATAATACTTTGGTGATAATTTATTATCCTTCTTAGCTTGCTCGAGGGACATTTGTTTATATGGTTGTAGCCATAGGAATACCCAATTGCCTACATCAAAACTTCTTGCACTGCGATGTTGACCTGCCTGTTGTTTCATTCTATTCTATGCCAACACAAGGTTATCCTTTAAGAGTTGGAGGACTTGTTGTTGATGTTCAATGTGATGTTCCATTTCTTGAACCTTAGAATTTTCTCTTAAATATGATGTGATGGATGGTGGCTGATATCCATAAAGTGCCATAAATGGGGTCATTTTTGTTGTTGTATGGAAGGAAGTGTTATACCACCATTTAGCCAGAGGCAACCATTTGACCCATTGTGTCTGTTTATCAGATACAAAGCAACAAAGATATCCTTCCAAACATCTGTTTACTATGTCAATTTTCCTGTCAGATTGAGGATGATAAGATGAGCTATGAGCTAACTGAGTACCAAGACAAGAAAATAATTCTGTCAAAAAATTTCCAGTGAAAATGGGATCTCTGTAACTTAAAATAATCTTTGGGTTTCCATGTAGCTTTTGAATTGTTTCCATAAATGTAGTAGAAACTGTACTGGCTTTCAATGGGTGTGATAATGCACAAAAGTGTGCATTCTTGGTAAGTCTGTCAACTACCACCATGATGACACTCTTTCCCTCAAACTTGGGTAAACCTGTGATAAAATCCATTTAGACCTCCTCCCAACGTTGGCTTGGAATGGATAAAGGTTGTAATAGACCCGGGGTCTTAATTGTTTCAACTTTATTTTGTTGGCAAACCAAACATTCCGCCACAAACTTTTGAATATCTGATTTAAGGCCATCCCAAAAAAATTCCTTCTTAACCCTGTGGTAACTTTTTAAAAATCCTGAGTGCCCTCCTAAGGGAGAAGTGTGAAATTCCATAAGAATCTTTTGTTTGAGTTGTGAATTCTTACTGAGGTATAAGCAATCTTTGTACCATAACAAATCATTTTGCCAGCTAAATGTACCAAATGTACTGGAATATTGTTGTAACTTTCGAATAAGTGCCCACACTTCTTCATCATTCTTCCACTCCTCCCTTGCTTCATTTATCCAATGTGGTTGGATAATAGAAATGGCGCACAACAATGCTTCCGCATCCTCATCCTTTCTTGAGAGTGCATCTACCACCACATTTTTCTTCCCTTTTTTGTAGATGATTTCAAAGTGATAACCCAACATCTTTGTGACCCACTTTTGTTTCTCTTGAGAGGATAATCTTTGTTCTAAGAAGTATTTAAGGCTATCATGATCTGTTTTTACCTTGAAGTGTCTTTCCATTACGTAGGGTCACCATTTGTTAAGTGCATGTAGTGTTGCCAACATTTCCTTCTCATAAATAGCTTTGTGTGAAAACTTTCCCTTGATTGGATGGCTTTCTAAAATTCAGACCTGAGATTCAGCGCGATTTCTTCTCAAATGGGTTTTTTTTCTAGCTGCTGAAACATCGCAAAAAAAAGGTTATAGAAAAAATGCCACAATGACCTGTTTGGAGCAGCAAAATCCTAGAATCCAAATCTTTGATACCAAATGTTATGAAATCAGCTCAAGAAAAAGATAGATCAACGCCTTAGAATTCAGCCTCTTCGAGGGGGCAACCTCCTTTACATTACATAAATGAGCAATTATTGGATGATTCAAATGACAAAACCTCCTTTCTATATATAGGAGTCTAAGGAGTCACAATATAACCCAGCCGACCTAACAATAATAATATAAAGCCACAAAAATAACAATAGAGGGATTCTATGTGGCACAGTAATAAAAGTATGGGGACAATAGGGGCACAACAATATTAATAAGGGATAAAAATACAATAGTAATGGGGTAATCACTAGTATTATAGGGACCTATCAGTGACCCACGATCGAACCTCATGAGTGGTGGTTGTGCCCTGTGATAGGGGGAGGAGACATGCTAAAAAATCCATTCAACCAAGGGCTAGTGTGGCCGAGGCCAAATGTGATCCCCGCATGACATTGACGGCTTAGATGCCCCTGGGTTGCGACTCCTAGAGCCATAGGTCAATCCTAGAGAACAACATACAACTTGACAAATAAGGAAAAACCTTCAAAATTATACAAATCCCTAAAGCTAGAAAATCTATAATATAGAGATAATACATAACTAACCCAAATAATTTTATCAATTTGGTACTATGAATTGGTTGCAAAATCATTCCACGACATTTTTTGAGTTATGTACTAAACGATTGATTCACTACCCAAAATAAAGAGCCACAACATCATTCAAGGGTGTACCTATTTTGTTCAAGTAAACAACTATCAATATCATGAGGATTTTGTTGGGGGTAATGCCTCTATGTGTTGTTGTGAGTTATCATTGTGAGTTCCTAAGTGTTAATCTAGGAGTTGTTGTTTCCTATGTATGAGTCATGATCATGATGTGTCGAAATCACTTTTTTATGTCATATATATTTGTAAATGTTGTGATAAATAAAGAAATTGAAGTGTGGTTTTGTGTTGTGTACACAATCTCTCTACTCTCTTATATTTTTTTAATAAATGTTGTGATCAATAAAGAAATTAATGTATGGTTTTGTGTTGTGTACACAATCTCTCTACTCTCTTCTATTTATTTAATATGGTATCACAACCTGTTTTGGCCTAAGTCCCTCAAGGGAAGGCCACTAAAATGTGAGAGAGCTTGAGTTTTATTTGATTTTAAATAGATTTGGATAGAGTGTGTGAAATCAGATTAATTTAACGTGAAATGTTTGTGTGCATTTCCTTTTGTGTTTGTGAAATGTTTGTGTTATGTAGATTGGAGTGTTGTGACTGTCTTCTTGATTTGCAAATTTGTTCATTTCCTTTTGGTGAATCTATTTACAAAGTTTTTTTTCCTATCCTTAGTCCAGAAAAATATGCGTGCAACAAAGAATTTGGTGCATACGAACGCTGATATCTTAGATGCTTCATCTAGATTTGAATTATTGTAGAGCTCGGTTTAATTATGGAGGGAGGTGGCTATTTTTTTTATCCTATTTGACTAGTGTTGAAATGGAAGGGTGAGATCTCTAAGGTCTGATCCATATCTGAGTTGTTAAAGATCACACACATGGTTTTTTTGATAGTGGTTCATTTGTTCATTTTAAAGAGGACTTTAACTCTTTATCTCCAAACTATTGTTGTCCATTTTTGTTGGGAATGTCGAAGCCCTAACTGCGCAAACCTACATCGTACAAGGTCATGGACCATCGCTGCTAGTTGCATTAAACGCTGTGGATTAGTGATTTTTAGAAGTTTTTAAAATATCAGGTTTGTGCATGCATTGCTTATAGTTTGATTCATTTCACAAAGCATAAGGGTGGTCTGAAAATTGTGCTTCACTTAAAAGATTCATTGTGGTGGGTGTGTGATCCAGATTTAAACAGGAACGCAACAAATTACAGAGATGACCATATACACAAAGATGCAGTGGAAATAATACTTCATTTCATTAATGGAAAATACTGAAATATGCTTACAACCAGAAATGGAAATAAACCAGCTAGGGCAATGGTAGGTTATCCCTGAGAAGCGATGTGATGGCTACATGCCTCTGAACTGTGTTACAATGAGGCTCGAAGGCCTATTTATTGTTGAGAAACAATGGAAAACCCTTAACATTCCAAAACCTAACCCTAGGAGATGAAACGCCAAACTGTGGGCCCCGTTTGGGGTAAATTGGTACATCAACTTCCCGGGGTCATAACTTTGGCATATGATCTCCGTTTGATGCATATAATAGCTCGTTAGAAAGATCTATCCGAGCACTACCATTTTTGGAACAAAAAACGTCGTTTAGGGCCTCAAAACAGCTCCAGAAGTTCAGGACCCGAAAAATTGCTAAAAATAGTAAGTTGTGCTACAATTAAGGAAACTGAAAATGCTGAGAAGGACAATGGTGGGGGTCCAGGTGGCCACCAATATCCACCTGGATCATTCCTCCCCCCTTAGGAAGAAATGGTCCCCATTGCGTTGAGCTCCTCCATGAGATGAGGAAACTTTTGCTGAACTTGTTCCCTGGTGAGCCACTTGCCCTGCTGAAGGAGTTGGCCTGCTTTGACAACTCGATACAGTTGGATATTCTGTTGGCGAGTGTTCTTGATCGGTGTGTCCATCATCCGATCAGTTGCAGCTTGTTCCATGCAATCTGGATTTAATTCTGTGGGTTTGAGCTGTTCTGCAATGTCGGATGTGTCTAGCAATGGTGGAAAGTATGGCCGAAGGCGGTCCACATTGAACACTGGGTGCAGGCCAAGGAATGGGGGAATGCTGAGCTCAAATGCATTGTCTCCCATAGCCTTAGTAATGGTGTAAGGACCGTATCGGAGTGGTCTCAATTTACGATAGGCTCCAGTAAGGCATTCCTTTTGCAAATGCAACCAGACTTTGTCGCCCACCTGAAACTTGTGTGGCACCCGATGTTGATCATGTCGCTGCTTGTACTTGGCATTTGATTTCTCAAGAATGTCATGGACTTGTTGGCAAATATGTTGGATGCGCTCAATGAAGCTGGTGGCCTTATCTGTTTCAGACTGGACATGAGCTGAATTCATGTGAGTAGCTGCAAGTGGCATGGCCACATCAATGGGGCATAATGGCTGGAATCCCAAACCCACCTGAAAAGGGCTATGGCCAGTGGAGCTGTGAAGAGCTCGGTTGTAGCTGTGCTGAACATAGGGGAGGCTCTCGTCCCATGTGCGTGGATGCTTTGAGTTATACATGCGTAGAATGTGCACAATCATCCTATTGAAAACCTCTGTCTGGCCATCAGTTTGAGGATGGAAGGCTGTGGACTTCGTGAGTTTGGTGTCCAGCATTGACCAGAGACTGGACCAAAATGTGCTAAGAAACCGACTATCCTGATTTGAGATGATAGATTGTGGGATCCCAAAGTGCACCCACACTCGTTCAAAGAAGAGTTTAGCAGTGGCTTCTGCTGTGATATTCTTCTTGCAGGCCACCATAATGGCCATCTTCGAGAACCTGTCGACGACCACAAAAACACAGTCATTTCCATGCTTGGTGGAAGGAAGGACTGACATGTAATCCATGGAGATGGATTCCCAAGGTCGACTAGGGGTAGGCAACGGGGTATAGAGGCCGTGCTTCTTAATGGTCGGTTTGGCAATGGCATAGGCAGTACATGATCTGATGTACTTCCCAACATCCTGTCGAAGATTCGGCCAATAGAAATAATTTTGCAATATAGCCACTGTTTTCTCGACACCAAAATGCCCAGCAGCCCGACTGTAGTGTGCTTCCCAAATCATCTTGGCACGCTTGCTTGAAGGAACACAAAGGTGACTGAGGTGGCATAATAGGGCATCCTGGAGGTGAAAATCTGCAACACGCTGACCCTCCAAGAGTGTCTGGTATGTGTGACCGAATTCTGGGTCGCTCTTGTAGAGAAGTGGCCAATCAGAAGTCTCGTGTCCACAAGAGTTGAGCACGGTGGTTAACGCCATGATCGGTGGTCGAATGAGGCAATCTGCAACATTATTGGTGCTGCCCTTCTTATACTTGATATTCAAGTGGAACTGTTGCAGGTATGTAGACCACTTCTGATGGCGATCATTCTGCAATTTCCCTTGGGTCTGTATGAACTGCAGGGGTCGGTGGTCGGTGTGGATGACCGTTTCCTTCCCCAAAATGTAATGCTTCCATTGTCGGTAGGCCTATACAATGGAATACATCTCTTTATCATAAGTGGGGTACTTCCGGACTGTGTCTGAAAGTGTTTCACTGTGATATGCCACTGGATGTCCATGTTGAGTAAGGACTGCCCCAATAGCATAGTCAGAGGCATCTGTCTCGACCTCAAATGGTTGTTGTAAATCTGGTAACGCGAGCACTGGTGCCATGCAGAGGCGATCCTTCAACTCGATGAATGCCTTCTGTTGAGATTCAGACCAAAAGAATCTTGCTTTCGCCCCTCCCTTGGTGACCTGACTCAAGGGCCAATAAATATGAGAAAACCCCAACACAAACCTGCGGTAGAAGTTCGCAAGACCTAGAAAGCTGCAGAGCTCTGTTAGAGTGGTTGGAGAGGGCCAATCCCGAATGACTTGGACCTTCGCTAGATCGACATGCACCCCCTGTTCATCAACGATCTATCCCAGATACTGAACCTGGGTCATGACAAAAGTGCATTTCTCCAAATTGGCACATAGCTTGTGTTGCCGCTGTGTTTGGAGAACCTGTTGGATGTGGTGGAGGTGCTCTTCCCAACTCTGGCTAAAGATCAGAATGTCATCCAAGTATACTGCTACAAAGGAGTTGTTGAATGGCCACAAGATGTCATCCATTAGCCTCATAAAGGTTGCAGGAGCATTCGTCAATCCGAAAGGCATGACCAACCATTCGAAGAGGCCCTCCTTGGATTTGAAGGCAGTCTTCCACACATCAGAGGGTTCGATTGGTACCTGGTGATATCCTGACTTCAGATCGATCTTGCTGAAATATTTCGCCCCCTTTAGTTGGTCTAGGAGGTCATCAATCCGCAGGATCAGGTACCTATTACGAACAATGATCTTGTTCAGCGCCCGATAGTCAATACAGAGTCTCCACGTCCCATCCTTCTTCTGTACCAACACGATCAGGCTCCCACAGGGCGATGAACTCGGACGGATGTGACCTTTCTGCAGGAGCTCCTGAATCTGCCTCTTGATTTCATTGTTCTCCAGAACGGAGCGCCGATAAATTGGTCCATTGGGTAGCGGCGCACCTGGGGTCAGATCGATGGAGTGCTTGACTTGACAGTGCAGAGGAACTCCTGACGGAGAGGTGAAGATGTCCTCGTACTCCTCCACAATCTTGTCCATCTGTAGTTGTCGTGCAGAGGGACCCCATCTGGAGGCCGCAGCCACTGTCTTCTTCTTTCCTTGAGGGCGTATCATCAGGAAAACAAATTTCCTGGTTTTGGAAATGATCTTACTGCATTGTTTTGTAGTAATCAAAGAGATGGAGGCAGGTGGTGCTACCTCTGGTATCCTGAACAACTTATTTCCCAATGTAATAATAACAGCACGGGGTCTTGATTCATACACAGCATGTCGCTTCCACAAGTATGGTTGTCCTAGTAATACATCACAAACTTCAAAGGGAGCAATGTCACATAATACCTCATCCGTGAAGGGCTTGATGTTGTATGGAAGGCGACACTGCTGGCTCACGCGAAGATCTCGTCCTTGGTGCAGCCACCCAACGGTGTATGGTTGTGGATGTGCTGTGGTCGGTAAGCCCAACCGCTTCACGACCTCTGTCGAAATGAGGTTCTTTTGACTCCCGCTATCAACAATGAACTGTATCGGGGAGCCCTCTACCCACATCTGAGAGTGGAAGAGACGCTCCTCCTCCTCTGGATCTTCGGGTTCATTTTTCTAGATCTTTGCGGTAGCAACAGTGGCGCTGGGATCTGCATCAATGATCTGCTTCCCTTTTTCATACCCCTTATCAGGTTCTGACTCAGAGTCGGAACATGCATCTGATTCTGAAACCTTTAGCTCAGCCACCAATGACTGCTTGGCCCGACACTCACTTGTGTTGTGAGTGGAGCTCTTATGGAACTCGCACCATTTTCCAGTGTCCTTTCTCGGCTTCGCGGCACTGTTCTTTGCTTGCAGCTTCGGCTGGTTGTCTTGGGCTGTCCCGCCTTGGCTTTGTCCTTTGTTCTGTGGTTTCGGGGCACCTTTCCCCTGCTTTGGATTTGCAGATCCAAAATCTCGCTTCTTTTGTTTCAACTTCTGCTCGACCTTGACGACATATCGGTATGCTGCGCCGAGCGAGGGGATGTTTAGGAATTGTATTTCTTCCTGGATGTACTTGTGCAGGCAGCCACGGTATTTGAGTATCAAATGTTGCTCCGAATCCTTGATACCCAACTTTGTGCGAAGGGTATGGAAAAGATTGGTGAACTCCGGCACGTCTCGGTCCCTTCCCTGCCCCAGCGTGGTCCACTTTATGTATTCATCCTCATAGCTTCCAACAGGGTAGTACTGCTCCTTGACAGCATCCTGGAACGAATCCCAGGTGGGTGCGGCTGAAAATAGTGAGCCAGTACTTTCATCCTTCTGCTCGCAGTAGGTTTCCCACCAGTCCTTGACGTGGGGGGCTGCTTTGAGAAGAGCAAAAACAATCTTTTCCCGACTCGAAAAATCATGAACAGAAAAATAACCCTCTAGCAGATTTAACCATTTATCTACGGCATCTGCGTCTATCTAACCCTCGAATATGGGGATTTCAAAATTAACTTGTACCTTAAAGGGTGAGGCGTTTCCAAAGTAGCTGCTGGAAGCTGATGCGTCGCTTCTGGGTAGTCGCTGAAGGATCTGGGCAAAGCTGTCCATCATCGCGTTCCGTTGTCGCTCGAGGGCTTCTTCGAGAAAGATTTTGATGGGATCTCCTGCCCCCTCATCTTTCTTCTCATCCGCCATGGGAGGCCGTCGGGATTTGCGAGGCTGATCTTGCAAAGGTTCAACCAGTTCAAGCCCTAACTCCTTATATCCCGACCTTGTTGGGGACATGCAAAGAAAAACAGAGAAAAAGCAGACCGCTCTGATACCACTGATCCGGATTTAAACAGGAACGTAACAAATTACAGAGATGACCATATACACAAAGATGCAGCGGAAATAATACTTCATTTCATTAATGGAAACTACTGAAATATGCTTACAACCAGAAATGGAAATAAACCAGCTAGGGCAATGGTAGCTTATCCCTTAGAAGATATGTGATGGCTACATGCCTCTGAACTATGTTACAATGAGGCTCGAAGGCCTATTTATTGTTGAGAAACAATGGAAAACCCTTAACATTCCAAAACCTAACCCTAGGAGATGAAACGCCAAACTGTGGGCCCCGTTTGGGGTAAATTAGTACATCAACTTCCCGGGGTCGTAACTTTGGCATATGATCTCCGTTTGACGCATACAATAGCTCATTAGAAAGATCTATCCGAGCACTACCATTGTTGGAACGAGCAACATCAGTCCATTCCATGGACCCATGTTGCCCCCGGATTCCCCAAAAAACATCGTTTAGGGCCTCAAAACGGCTCCGGAAGTTCAGGACCCGAAAAATTGCTAAAAATAGTAAGTTGTGCTACAATTAAGGAAACTGAAAATGCTGAGAAGGACAATGGTGGGGGTCCAGGTGGACTTGGCAGGTGGCCACCAATATCCACCTGGATCAGTGTGAGCGTGAATTAAATAGTTAAATATTTGATTCACCATTTATTCTTTTCACAATACATTCCTTGACTTCCAAGGTTTGACTTTACTTAAAGGATGCCAATCCATAAGCTTTTGTTTTGTTTGTTTATGAAGAGTAAAGTGAGCATGGCTAAAAGGAGATATAAGCGATTAATGTTTTTTTTATGGTGAAACTAATTTATGAGCTTGTTTTCTTAAAAGGATTTAAAATATTTTTGTCTAACCATGAAAATAAGTTATGTTTTTGAGTGGTGAGCATTTTTGTATGGTGTGTCAAATTAAATTGAATAGATTAATGTGACTTGTAGTGTTCTACGTGTATTAATAAATGTTATTTTAATTGTTTATTGAATACATTCGGTACCTAAAATGGTATCCTAGATCACTGGTAAATATAGCATAAGGCTATATATTTAAGAGATGGTGGTATTTCCAAAGGATGGTTCAGTGTTGATATTGACGAGATTGACCCGTTGCGTTCTAGGAGGTTGAGAAGTGTCAATTTTGTGAAGCACATTAATGATGGTCTGAATTCGTTATGTCTTAAATGGATCAAGTGGGAAGTTAAAAAGTATGGTGAAGAAAAGAGCTCAAACCATGAGATTTTAGAGTGGATATTAGTGCTAGTGATGACCATTTCCGAAAATCTAACAGAAATTCATTTATTGTTGTAATGCTTACTTTCTATATTTGTCATATAAGCATTAAGGGAAGCTGTTGGAAGTAAAGCTTCCATGTGTTGCTATGAGTTGTCATTGTGAGTTCCCAAGGGTCAATCTAGAAATTGTTGTTTCCTATGTATGAGTTGTACTCATTATATATATGTGTCTAAATCAATGTTTTATTTCCAATATATTTGTAATTGTTGTGATTAATAAACAAATCAAATTGTGGTTTTGTGTTGTGTACACAATCTCTCTCCTCTCTTTTATTTTCCTAATAAATTTTGGAAATTTAAAGTTGAATGTTTTCAAAAGTGGTATCATAGTTTTATTATTGGCACAATGAATATGAAATTAAACTTTTCCTAATCAAAACTTTAACCATGAAATATCCCTTTTTTAGTTTTTTTAAAAGTTGTATTAATAAAAAATAAATAAATTATTGACTTATTCCCAAAAGAAACTTTTGAAATTTTACTTAAATCCTAAATTTTATGATCATGTTAAAAGCTAACAATTCAAATTAAATCCTATATTCTATGATCATGTTAAAGGCTAACAATTCAACTTATATAGGACTCTGACTTTTTATATTTAAAAATCAATTATTTAGAAGCTTTGATTACTTAGAGTATATATAAATATATGAGAACCTATATGTTCCTCAGAGTCTTTGAATTGAAAAGTGGGATCATATATTTTCTTCTCACACACTTTTGAGATGCAAGGAGTGAGTAATGAAAGCGACAGTGAAACTCTGAGAAACACCAATTCTCATGATGAACTTAGAATTTGTCGATGGTGTTATTTCATTATTCACGGATTTTGAAGTAATATCAAAACTAAGAAAGGAAGAACACAAGTACATTATTTGCACTCCTTATTGGTAATGATGGTGATGCAGTAGTTGCAACAAGAAGAGTTGTGAATGGTTCTTCCATAGTTACCCACCAGTTTCCCAAAGTTTTCTTATTGGCACGAAGAATGATAGTTGAAGAATAAGTAGTTTTGGAAGAAAAATTTGGAAACAATGTATAAATTTCACACATCGCTAAACAATCAAACATGTAGTTTTCTCTAAATGGAGCCTTGGAACAATATCATGGAGTTACCTAGTTTACCAACTAAAAAACTAAAAAAAATGGTTAGGAGGCGAGCGCACAAGGACGAGATTAATGTCATAATTTGGTTGTAGAGAAGGACAAAAGATACGAGGCTGTGGAAAAGGAGATCCCACAAGATCAATCCAAATTTGATGCTTAAGAAATCCTTGTGACATTAAAACAAATCCTAGAGAAAGAAGAAATGAATGTGACTATATCTTGTAATGCATTGGCCAGAATTACCACTCACTCTTAATATAGAAGGACGTATAAAGAAGAAAAAGGTAATAGTGTTGATTGATTCGAGAAGTACCCATAATTTCATTCATTGTAAGATAACCAAGGAATTGAATCACTTTCTATATCCAGCACCAGAGTGTTAAGTGATGGTTTCAAATGGAGGAACCATAAATTTCTCTGGAAAGTGACATAATATCAGGCTATCCATGGGAGAATATGTATTGAATATTCCAATCCTTTCCATTCCAATGGGTGTTGTTGATGTTGTACTAGGAGTCCAATGGCTGTAATCTTTGGGTACGATAGCTTTTAATTTTCAATAAATTTTCATGAATTTTTTTTGGAAGGAAAGGAAGTTTAATTAAGGGGTATCACAGGGAAATCAGGAAAGATAATCATCTCTAACGACATGACAAAGCTTCTAAAGAAAGAACAATGAGGTGTAATTGCACAATTATGTTCCCTAGAGGTTCCCACATCGAAAACATCTATTTCTCTAGATCTCCAAAAAGCCTTGGAAAATCATTCCAAGGTGTTTGAGACTCCCAAAGGCCTACCACCTATCATGATCATGATCATGTTATTCATTTGATTCCAAGAAGTGTTTCTCCAAACATCAGGCCTTACAGATATCCCTATGCCCAAAAGAGTGAAATTGAATGTATGGTTGCAGAACTGCTAGAGGATGATATAATTCAACCTAATCAAAGTTCTTTCTCTGCTCCAGCAGTATTGTTGCACAAGAAGGATGGATCATAGCGCATGTCTCCATATTATAGGGAGCTCAACAATCTCACTATTAAAGATAAATTTCCCATTCGCATCATTGATCAATTATTGGATGAATTGCATGGATCGATTTATTTCACCGAGTTGGATCTTTGTTTAGGATATCATAAAATCATAATGAAGATTGAAAACATTCTAAAAACAACATTTACAACTCACGAGGGTCATTATGAATTTTTATTCATGCCCTTGGGCCTTACTAATGCACCTTCTACATTTCAAGCTTTGATGAATTCCATTTTCAAACCCTTAGAAAATTTGTGTTAGTATTTTTTGATGATATACTAATCTACAAAAAATCTTGGAGGGATCATGTTCAACATGCTGATAGTGTGCTCAAACTATTGGAGGAGAAACAATTATATGAAAAAACCTCAAAATGTTTCTTTGGAGTACAAGAGGTGGAATATATGGGTCATATTGTATCTCATGAAGGTGTTAAGGTAGACCCTAGCAAAATTAAATCCATTAAGGAATGGAGAATCCCCACATCCATAAAGAATTTGTGAGGATTTATTGGGTTTACAAGGTATTACTGCAAGTTTGTTAAGAGTTATGGGAGAATAGTAGCACCTATAACAACATTATTGAAGGAAGATTCTTTTTTTTAAGTATTAGGGGGTTTCTGCAGTGCATTATATTATATATCATTTTGGGATTCAACTGCGTTAAGTAAGTCATTCACGTATGACCATTTCCATGAGAGGTAGTCGTAACTAACTACTTAGTTAGTTACGACTACCTCTCATGAAAATGATCATATGTGAATGACTTACTTAACACAGTTAAATCCAAAAATGATATCTAAAGATGAATTTTATTGGAATCTAGAAGAAATGAAGGCCTTTGAACATATTAAAGAGGAAATGTGCCAAGCACTGGTCTTAGCTGTGTCAAACTTCACAAAAACCTTTATTGTGGAATGTGATGCCTCAGGAAATTGAACTCCTTCTATTTTAATGCAAGAAGAAAGACCCATTGCTTTCAAAAGTCATGCAATCAAAGGAAAGTATTTACAAAAAGCTATTTATGAGAAGTAAATGTTGGCAATACTACATGCACTTAATAAATGGTGACCTTACCTAATGGGAAGACACTTCAAGGTAAAAATGGATCATGATAGTCTTAAATACTTTTTAGAACAAATATTATCTTTAGCAGAGCAGTGAAAATGGGTAACCAAGATGTTGGGTTATGAGTTTGAAGTCATCTAAAAAAAAGGGAATCGAAATTTTGTTTCTGATGCACTATCAAGAAAGGATGAGGATCTGTAAGCATTGCTTTGCGCCATTTCTATTATCCAACTAGATTGGATAAACAAAGCAATTGATGAATAGAAGAATGAAAAAGAAGTGTGGGCACTCATTGAAAAGATACAATAAGATCCCAGTACATCTAATACATTTAACTAGAAAAATGATTCATTATGGTACAAAGATATCTTATATCTCTATAAGAATTTCCAACTCAAAAAAAATAATCTTATGGAATTGCACACATCTACCTTAGGAGGGCACTCAGGATTTTAAAAACTTACCACAACGTTAAGAAGGAATTTTTTTGAGATGGCCTTAAATATGATATTCAAAAGTTTGTGGTGAAATGTTTGGTTTTCCAACAGAATAAAGTTGAAATAATTAAGACCCAAAGTCCATCGCAAACGTTATATGTTCCAAGTCAATGTTGGGAGGAGGTTTCAATGGATTTTATCATAGGCATACCCAAGTCCAAAATGAAAGAGTGTCATCATGGTGGTAGTTGATAGACTTACCAAATATGCACACTTTTGTGCATTATCTCATCCCTTTAAAGCTAGTGCAATTGCTACTTCATTTATGGAAACAATTCAAAAGCTACATGGAAACCCAAAGATTATTGTAAATGATATAGATCCCATTTGCACTAGAAATTTTTGGACATAATTATTTTCTTTCCTAGATACTCATTTAGCTCATAGCTCATATTATCATCCTCAATCTGATGGGAAACTAAGATAGTGAACAAATGTTTGGAAGGATATCTTCATCGCTTTGTATCTGATAAACATACACAATGGGTCAAATGGTTTCCTCTAGCTGAATTATGGTATAACACTTCCTTCCATATTACAACAAAAATGACCCCATTTATGGCACTTTATGGATATCATCCACCGTCCATCACGTCATATTTAAGAGAAAATTCCAAGTTTCCAGAAGTGGAAGATCACATTGAGTATCAACAACATGTTCTCCAACTCTTAAATGATAACCTCACTTTGGTGCAAAATAGAATGAAACAACAGGGAAACCAACATCACAGAGAAATAAGTTTTGATGTCGGTGACTAGGTATTTATACAGTACAACCATACAAACAAATATCCCTCATGCCAGCTAAAATGGATAATAAATTATCACTAAAGTCTATGTTCTGTACAATGTGTTGCAAAAGATTGGTACTATGGCATACAAATTGGAACTTCTTGTAGCTTCTCGCGTGCACCCATTTTTCCATGTTTCATGCTTAAAGAAGGTTATCACTAACAAGATCCCAATTCAAAGAATATTGCCAAAACTTGACGAGGAAGGGAAAATCATATTGGAACCTGAAATAGCCACAGAAACAAGAACTCGACAGCTACAAAATCGATCAAGTTCAGAGTATCTCATCAAGTGGAAGAACTTACCCGTTGAAGATTCCATATGGGAGGATGAGAATTTTATATAGAAGCATCCAGAACTACTCAACCCTTATTGTTATTTTTGTGCCCATGTTGTCCCCATATTATTATTATTGTACCCCATACAAGCTGACTATTGCTATTGTTGTTCCCTTACATTATTATTGTTATGTTAGTTCTGATTATATTGTCACCCCTTAAAATCCTATATATAGAAAGGAGGTCTTATCATTTGTATCATCCAAGAATTCTTCATTTGTGTAATGTAAAGGAGGTTTCACCCTCGAAGAGGCTGATTTTGAAGTCGTTGATCTATCATTTCTTATATCTTTTGAGTTGGTTACATAACACATGCCATAGCCCTTCCTAACAAATATTAGCACAAGTTGACACATGTTGTCACTTGACAAGCCTTGGCATGCAGGGATAATATTGAGATGCTCTAGGACTATTATTTGTGCATGTGGGATTATTACCAATGCACAAGAAAATTAAACAACCTCTTGATGTGCCAAAATTGATATACATGATGTCGATATGTAAGGAGATATGTGTAGATCAAAAACATTGAAAGGAAAACTATTGAGATTGGAAGATTTTAAAATTTTTTGTCTATTAAACAATGCCTTGACACCATAAACACAAGGAATAAATCTTGAAATCCATTTTGAAATGGATCTTATTAATCCTAAAGTATAAATTCCCAAGTGATCAGATAAACATCAACAATGTATGATGTGTAAACATCCTATGCATCAAAGGAAATCAATGGACATAATTTAGGTGCATCTAGACCCTTGCTGAGTTAGTGATATTAGGTGAAAGATACACTTGGGAGAGTTTTATCAGGATGTGTGCAAAGACTGCGTGGAAAATATTAGAGTGAACCATCCTGCATTATTCATACTAACTTTATCTTCTAAACACTGATTGAATGTCTTCCATCCAAAAACATGGAATTTGGAGGAAGTTTTGGTTATCTATTTAAAATTTCTTCATTACTATTTGAAACTTTGAAAATGTTAAAACTAGACAGATGAAATGTTAACCAGTGAATACATATGTGTGAGATCATTGTCTAATAACAACTTGAAGAAGAAAAAATGGGAGTTTTTTTTTTGAATTGTTAGGAAGGAAGAAAATAGTTTTGTAGATGACAACAACAATTGTAAATCCAATTGAATTCATGAAGATTAGTTATTGAATTCGTTAGTGGTAATTCATGTTGTTTGATGAGTTATTTATTTTAAGATTTATTTATGAAATTATTCAAATAGTTGAAGGAATGTAATGATTTGCATGTAATGTCCAAAGTTTCTTCTAGGATTTTATTTTATTTTTTCCCCTTGGAGAAACTATTTTATTTTATTTAAAAAGAATTAGAGATGCAACCTTCAAGTGCACACTACATAGTAAAAATATAAGGTTTCATCAGTAACTATCTACTTGATTTTATTTTACTTGTTCATATCCCTAGAAAAAAATATGTCTCTTCTGCTAAAGGGAGATCATTACTAGTGCCCATGAATTAACTTCAGTTCATTGTTCAATCTTACATAAAACATATGACTAGTCTAATAACAACAGTGTTACCACAGAGTAAAAAGTCAATAAAATTGAATATTACGTATAAGTTCAACAAGAAGATAAAAATTAGAAAGGACTTTAGACCGGCTTCCTTGAGGTCACAAAACTAACCAGCAAGGTATTCCTACAAATGAACTATTTCCTTTGATAGATTATTTGTTTTCATATTAAGTTCTCCAAACACATGAGAGTTTTGATCATTTAGAATTGCCTAAAGAGCTCTTTCAGCTAAGTAGCTAAGGGAGATAAATAAGTAATCTAAATTTGAACCTATGCCTTCATCGAATTAATTGGTAGTGTTGTAGCGGCCACAGCCACCCTCCAAAATTTTGCCTTAACTTCATTTTGGAGCCTCCCTACCATCCTTTCACAACAACATGTTTTGCTTTGTCACACAAGGTTCATTGATTTTCTTGTAGAAACACAACCATCTATCCAAGCTTGATGTATTCCTCTCACCGGTTGTTTCTTCGGACTTGGTCCAACTATAGGCTGAGCAACACCCTCAAGAAATTGTGCAATTCTGGAGGGCAACAAATCTTCCCTCTAGAAATTGCACAACTCATTCTGGCAGCCTGCTGGGCTCCAAAATTGCACAATTATGCCAGTGAAGCTTCATCCAGAAAATTGTGTAATTCCTCCCACCAAAGCTTCTCAACCCAAGAATTGTACAATCCTGGGCAGCAGTCAGCTGCTCTACCCAAAAATTGTGGAAATCTCTTCGGAAGCCAACCCAACTCCCTTCCAGAAATGTGCATTTTCTCCCAGCAGTTGAGCAAGCTCTTGCATGTGTAGTCAGTTTGACCAGTTCCACCCAAGACCAAGGAAACTTGACTTACATGCATGGGCTCCTTTTTCTTGTAATAGAAAAGGAAACATGCAAAAAGAATCCCTAGATGTTAAGGAGCTATTTTTAGCAGCTATAGGTTACATGCAAAGATCCTTTTAGAATCTTTCCTCCAAGTGTCACTTTTTCCTAGATTTGTGGCATGCATGTCATGAGCTTTAAACTTATTTATTCAACGATTCAGAGCTCAGTTCCTCACATCGATCTTGGAGCTCTGACATCCCACAACACATTTAGGACTCTTTGACA
This sequence comes from Pinus tabuliformis, assembly GCA_031772625.1. NCBI lineage: Eukaryota > Viridiplantae > Streptophyta > Pinopsida > Pinales > Pinaceae > Pinus > Pinus tabuliformis. The sequence continues at coordinate 1,066,855,640 of CM062811.1, forward strand.
CGTCCAACTTAGCTGTTCATAGGTAAGTGGTCTCAACTTGTCTTTTGTAGCATTTCTGTTGCTTTTGTGTTTTTACTTGTGTGAGTGTTGTTTGCTTGATTTCTTCGAATGCTTGTTTTCATTTACATGCATACTAGCTCGTACTAGCATCATTTGATTTTTCGTTACTATCTCACTACTATCGCATGCATGAAACTGTTTTGCACGAACAATTGTCGATTCGGTGACTCGTTTCACCCATATGCATGTTGTTCCATCTTCTAAATATTTCATTCATTGTTTGCATGCATGATCATTCACTTCTGCTTACACTCAGTATCACCATGCATTCACTTTCACATTGGTTTCAGTTGCCTGTCGACAGGTCTGAGCAGCCATGGCTTGAACTCTGCCTCACCAAGGCAGCATTGCACAATCCTGGGAGGGAAGGCTCTGTCTTCCCCTTAGGAAATGCACATTTCTGCCTAGTAACTATTCCCAAGGCCTTTGCACATTTCTGAGGGACAATGACTATTAGCTTAGAAAATTATGCAATGTAGTCACTAAGTCTACAACCATTTCTAGATGAAATTGCACAGTGTAGATTTCAAACAGTCAATAGTCAGCCTGGATTGCGCAACACACAATTCCAGCAACTAGTCATGCCTCCAAGATAGCCCAGACTGTGTTTTTCACAGTTTTGGAAGCCAGTCACCCAGCTTCCCAGAAGAAATTGTGAAATCCTTGCTAGCCTTTCCGCAGGTATGTGTTATGTCGTTCATCCAATTTGCTTTGGTTTTCACTAAGAGAGTTCTTGCCATGCATGTCACTTTGTCTCCATATCTAGAAGGTGTTAATCCGCCTCTTAACAGTTTAGGATCAATGTCCCCTAAGAGAGCAGGATTAAAGGACACTGATGGAAGTGCAACTGGAGCAGCGGTTGAGAAAGTGTCTTCAAGTCTACTGATCTATGAAGATACAAAGCTGATTATAGACAAGGACATCAAGATGAAATGGAAAGAGGTCAATGATTCATTTTCAAGCACATTTGGGGAAGACCTCGAAAACCGCCAGATATACATGAACATCCAAAAGAAAGGAAATTTTTAAGGACGGAAAATTTTCTTGAAGTTGAAAAACATTAGTGAATCTCACTAATCCCTAATATGCAAACTATAAAATGTTTATTGATATATTTGTAAAATTATTCAAATTTATAATGATTTTATATATAGTCTCTATATAGTGTTGGAAATTTTTAATGTAAAATAATTTTATATTATGAAATTTGGGCGAATCATCTTTTATAAAAATTGGAAATTAGCGAATCATTTTTGTGGACAAATCATGGAAAATTAGCCCACTGGGTGAACATTAGCCCCGAGAATTTTCCATGTCCATAAGTCTAGCTTGTACTGGATTGCATGTAGATACCCCATGTTCCCATGCGTGGACATGATACACTCGATCGTCTTTCACACCGACCCCGAGACGATGACCTTGAGAAGTGTCAGGAAGATGAAGATTACAACCTTTAGGGCATAGGATTATGATGAGATGTATCAGATGTTGAAGCCCATAACTATCGTAGAGACTCCCTTCATCCTACCTAGAAACATTACCAATTCTAGAGACATTCTGAAAAACTAGGTAAAGGAGCTGGCTAGACTCAAGATGACACCTAACTAGATTTCCAAGACGAAGATACTGCGAAAGGCATATCAATACTAGGTCATATTTTCATGTCGACTGTATGGCCAGGGAAGCACGAAAACCTTCCCATAGAGTTGGGTGACCATGGTGGACAAACTAGTCAGAGAAGGAAAACCATGCAACTAGTTTGGCATGTTGGCTCATCAGGTGAAGGAACATGTAAGGAGGGCTCGACAACTACCCAAAGGTAAGCAAGAAGAAATCTACATGTCTACCTACATCTTTGATGTAGTCTGTGCCTGACAGGAGTTCCTGGTCTTGAAGTGGGCAGGGTCACCAGCAGAGACTGCTGTGAACACTTATTGTAAAATGTTTTCAAAATCTAGCTTCGGAGGAGTTATCACACAATTGTCCGATCATTTTGTCACCACGGTTTACAAGATGATATTCGAACAAGATCCACCGTGCATGTCGATGGAAGCTATGGAGGCACTAATATACATAGCTCATTTGTATGTCTCACTGTCTGATAGCTTCGTAGATGTACAGTGTAGAGAAGGCTCCACATTCTCTACTGAAGTTTTCCTTGGATGTGCTCGTCATGTAGGAAGTATCATATCACATCTCGGCAGGATTGATAGCTAGGCTGCACCGGAAGAAGAAGGCACCTTGGCCTGCTCTTCTTTTTCTGATCAAGTTATACGAGATTCGGATTTTAAAGCATGCGGATGTTGAAGAAGAGTACATGAATAAGTATCCATTCGACCTTCGAACTTACCATCCGTATCACCCACATTATCTTTTGAAAGATCATTGCACAAGAGTATATTTTAGCTAGATCCATGGGGCATGTCATTGGGCGAAGGAGGACCCATGGAGATATTGTTACAACTCCTCCAAACTTAATGAACAGGTAGGCTTCGTTATGAAATGGTTAGTGAAGAAACATGAAGTACCATCCCGAAGAGCACTAGAAGTAGCAGCAGCAATAGAGGTGAATATACTAGCGTGCGATAAGGGAAAGAGGAAGATTGTTGATCACATGGAGGAAGAGCAAAGCTGCAAGTTCCAAGAAGATCCACTTGTAGAGAAATCAACTTTGGTCATACAGGAAAAGAGGAAACAACGCGACAAGTGAAACGCGCAAAGGCAAAGAAAGAAATGGAGAATGGAAGAAACAGAGAAGGGGTTGCATGAGTTGAAGGAACAACTCCGAAAGGAAGAGAAGCTGTAATAATAGGAGAGGGAAGCACAACAAGAACAGGCACAACAGGGGGTGCAACATGTGCATATGGATGAAACAGTGCTCGTACAGGTACTCAACTCATCAGAACAATTGGTATCAAGCAAACAAGGTGAACCATTGCGGGAACAAGAGTTTGCTCAGGAGATAGAGCGAGCGCTTGAACAGATGGATAAAGACATGGAGTAGTAGGAGTTAGATCAAGACATTGACCTCATGCCTCAACATCGATAGGTTGACCCACCAGCTTCACCACATCTAGAAGATAAGCAAGCCCCAAGCGACCAAGGAGACACTGAGGTCCTTAGAGATCAACCAGGAGGAGAGATGCAAAACTCTCATTCGATGAGTCTCAAAAAAGATTTGTGCAATCTCGCAGAGTCACAACCCCGGAAGATCATACATCTCTTACTCAATAAGAAGAACGATTGATCGTGTCAGACGTGTGTAAACATCCAGCTGCCTTGGCTGATGCCACTAGAGCATATGTTGAAGCCACTAGCTCAATTGTTCACTTTCTGATAACTAAGAATGAGTGAATGGCTAAGGAGATACAAATAGCCAAGCAAGGAGGAGAGCTGGTTATAGCATCCGCCTGAGCAAAACTGAAAAAGGCAATAGTAGATGAATTATTTTCCCTTGACATAGTTATGTGGGCATTGTATTCCAAGTTTCATATCGTGCATAAGGCAGTCGTCCATCTCAATGGATGGTAGCTGTGATGTGCTAGAAGAGCACGTATCTTGTCGAACGCGCATGATACTATTTATTACATGCAAATATGGATAATGAGGTACAAGGGAGCCTCGATTCACTTTCCTAAGATGATGAAGCCTAGAGCAGTCAAGCTGAAGGCACACATCTAGAGCTAGATCCAGAACTATGAAGAGCTCCTATAGCTCATCACCAGTGTATAGGCTTCCCATGAACGAGTATTCAAGAGTATGGATTTTTTGGTGCATGCACATGTGATCCCATATATTGGGACTCTCACCCAGGCAAAGACAAAGGCATAGGTCCAAATAGAGCTTGACTAGTACTTTGACGAGTTGATGCGCATAGTGAGTAGCCCAGACTTGCTAATTAGTTCAGACACCATGCACAAGTATGTTGTTGGTCCAACCGCATTGAAGAAAATGATGCACATGCTTTCGACGAGTTGGACAAAGGAGCCTGAGCAGTGTGCCTAGATTCTATGGAGGCAAGAGTCAGGTTCCAGAAAGATGTGACCTTGGTGTACATGGACACCATCGCGGATTACTAATCTTGGCATCTTTACGCTATTGTCGATCATTGTGAGGATGTTGAAGAGTTGGACTTCCCATGGTTGTATGAGTCATAATGATGTCTTGCATGGCTTGCTCAAGCTGTTTCGTCTCACATGGGTACATGTGAATTGTAATGTAACATCTTGTCAAGTGTAAGTTCAAGTGTTGATAGTTGGATATAACAATCATAGAGTAGATTAAGAGTCATGAGGGTAGATGAACTATCACAAAGGGGAATGTCAAGGGTCACCCCACCCTTTGTTATAAATAGTCCCTCATAACTCATTGTAAAGGCTTTTGGTCATCCAAGCTTCTGATAGGACTATCTTAGAGAGATCTTGGACAGTATTGTAATGAACCTTGGCTTCTACACTCCATAGAGCTAGTACATCCCTTTGGAGTAGCATGCGGTTGTGGCTGTAACATTCTGCTGTTGGAACTAGTGGTTGTTCATGGATGTATTGTATGACTCAAACTTACACTTCTTAATATAATAAGAGCCAACACGTTTCATGCATATGTTGTATTGTACTTTAGCTATTTGTTTACTCTAAATGATATATGTATTTGTTTGCTTACGCATGGTGTAAAGCTATTTCTAAGTATGTATGTATGAATCTTTCTTAAATGTGTTGTTGGTTTAACCATCGCTTGGGATTTCTAACTAACTTTCCTTCCATGTTGTGATGCATATTTTCTCATGTGTTCCCTTCTTAACTTTGTGCTATCACATGTTTCCAAGGGGCACACTCATCTCAACCTCCATGTGTTAGAAACTCTCATGCACCTTCCTTGGCTCACTACATATGTCACACCCTTGCTACCAACATAGTTATCTCACTTGCCTTTGTGTGAAATCAAGGTCAAGGCATTACTGTACGACCCATTGCTGGGACTTCTACACCAAATGGTTTGAGGTTTAATTGGGACATCTTATCGGGGAGATCCCTTGACATGTTGGCGGGTCCATCACCGTCAACATTTCTGGTGCTAGAAGGAGGGCCAAATGACAAGTTGTGTCCTCTCATCCTATTTTAAACCTCTGCATATCTATCATGGAATATGCTACTCACATCCCTCCACGATGTCTTTCGCATGCTGAACCTCTCAACATCACAATTGAGTTTTTCGATCTCTTGTCCACATACACAAATGATGGTGAAGGAAAAGTGGCCTGGCCTCAATTCTTATATGAATTTCGTTCCATGATTAATGAGAAAGATGGGTGTTTTAATGAGCAAGACAGTTTGTTGCTTGCATACACACTTCACGAATCTCCACATCGATGGTTGTGTAGCTTGTCGGCTGATAGCATGCACTCACTTGAGCACTTCTGTGATCTCATTGAAGACCCTTTCTATCATTTTGATCCAGACCATCTTGACCAAAAAATGCTACAACAATGGAAGGCTCTTGATGAATCGCTTATGGATTTTGGCAACAGTTTTGTGATTTTGAGTTTCAAGCTCCAAAGAGCCAGCAAAATTTTTTCTATCTTTGGGACTGATTCAAGTATTACATTAAGAAATCTGCTCATCCCGAGAAGAATTTTGAAATCAAGCCTCACTGGGTAATCTTCAGTGGTGGATTTGCGCAATCATAGATGGATACAGTCACTATCACAAGTGACTATCCATCGTCCCCTCATTAAATAGCTCTGCCACTGCAGTGTGATGCGGCAGATCATGCTCACACATTTGTTCATCTGTAACATCCTCCCAACATCACTTCGCTTAATTTTTGTGCAGATTTGGTTGTGATTCCATCGAGTTGTCATATGCATTTTGTTCCACAACCTCCATCTTCATACTCGGCTAATCCTCTGGATGATATTGTCTTGTGTTCTTCCTTTCCAAACTCCACACTTGTTGTGAATGAGGAACAAGCCACTAACGGAGTTGGTGTTGCACAACCAACATGCGCTATGATCCATGAAGAGTATGATTGTGAGCTCGAGCATCAAAACTCATCGAATGATGACTCCCTTCCATCTGAGCTCCCTCCATTATTCCTAACATTTTTGGTGAACCTACCATCCATGATTTTGGATGTGTATATTCATCCACAGATGCACCCATTGTTGATTGGTCGCAAGACACACCAAATGTCAGTCCATCATATGACAATGGAGAGGATAAGCCATTCATTGAAAATCCACTTGATATTTCATCTTCCTTTTCTGGAAACACAGGGGACGAATTTTTCCACTTCTCATCTACCCCTCTATTTGATTCATCAAATCACGAGGATGCCGATGAAATCATTGATTTTTTTTTTATCATGGCTATCATGATCCATTTACTCCCATATTCGATCACGATCATGATTCTATTTCAATTGATTTTTTGAAGACACCGGTTTATGATCATCTATATGACGATGAAGTTGAAACACCCAAGATTGTCGAGACACTTCAGCCTGAGTCGATGATTATGTCAAGCCCTTGCTCTCTTGGGGTTGGCTTCACTTCCAATCAGGAAATTGTTTAATCACTTGAATCTCCTCATCACTCATTTGTATGCATGGAAGATCAATCTCACACATAGATCATGCTTCCTCCAACCAAACTGCATGATCCCATCGCTCATGCGTTGGAATAATCTTACATTGTAAGCACACGTGCACAATGCAAGTTGTCTTTATTTCTTTTGTTTTCTTTCATGTCATAGTCAAGAGTATGCATATGATTTAAAGCTGCACGCATTGTTCCACAACATCGTGACAAGTCCATGGACCACATGTCATGCACTTGCACTCACTTATGTCCCATAGAAACTTTTAAACATGAAGTGTCTTTGTCATCATTGTTATATGTTTCTTATTTGCTAGTTCGCACAACCGAGTTTCTCGTAGACCAACCCTTCACCAACATGGGTCAACCAATGCATTGGTGGCTGCACTGGAAATATCACTTCACATGATTAATCCCATGCACCGTTAGCTTACGAGTAGGAGTAGTTTTTGCTTTCAATTTTTTTGCTTACATGCTTGTTTGCTTACCTACTTCACTTTTTTGTTTGCTTACTTTTCTTTCCCATCTAGTTCTACTTCTTCTTTTCTTTGTTGTTTGTTTTCTTATTTTTGTTCGTAGTTTATTTTCACATGAAACGTTGTGCGACTCTTGAGACAAACTGGGTAAAGTAAAAGAGGCCTTGTACTGCTATCACTACTTGGTTATCTATTGTCTTGCCTTTGTATGATGAAATAGTTACCTTTAGTCATGATATGTCAAAGGAAAATACATATTGTTCGAAGTGAACCTTGGTGAAAACACAACGCCTAAGCGCTAACCAGTGTCACCTACTCTAGTTGGTTTTTTTTGGGTTAACCCTTGTCAGCTCAGTCAAGTAGTGTAAGGTGATGGAGAAAACCTTAATAAGCACGTTATAGGTATATAATAGATTACTTGTCTAAAGGAACAACATCTTCTTCTCTCAAAAAGTTGGGATCCCTCTTCCGCCTCTAAAATGAATAAGTTCTATGCACATTTATGAAAAAAATGAAAAGTGAAAAAATGAAAAAATGGAAAATGAATAAGGTGAAAGAAGAGAATGGCTTCCTGCATAGAGAGGTGATGAATGTAACTCCATCGGGGTACTAACTAGGCTCACTGGCAGTGGAGCGATGCTTGTGTTCGTCTGTGACTCCACCGGTGTACTGTCCAGGCCTACTAGTAGTGGAGCAACAACAGAGATGAAACTAAGACTTTGACGACACTACAAGAAAAAAGGACATTGGTGAGGGGCAAAAAATGTCATCATAAGCTCATTGGTGATGGTTAAAAGAGCCTTTGTCACCAAAAACTGAACGTCACCAAAGGTGGCATCGCCAAAAGTATAGGTGTTGTAGTGACATTCAAAGTCCGTCACCAATAATGATTTATAATGATGAATAGTGACCATCACCATTTCATATGAGTAATGGTGACGGACCATAGCCTCCGTCACCAAAGGTGGCATCGCCAAAAGTATAGGTGTTGTAGTGACATTCAAAGTCTGTCACCAACAATGATTTATAATGACACATAGTGACTGCCACCATTTCATATGAGAAATGGTGACGGACCATAGCCTTCGTCACCAAAAAAATAAACGTCACCAAAACTATAGGTGTTATGGTGCCATTAAAGGTCCGTCACGGATATTGATTATAATGACGGATAGCGACTGTCATCATTTCATATGAACAACAACAATTTATTGTGATGGATCTTTCATGGTCGTCACTATTGGTGCACATATATGGTGATGTTTGTTGACCCTCACCAAAAGATGCATTGCCATAAGTATAGGTGTTGTGGTGACATTGAAGGTCCGTCATGAATAATGACTATAATGATGGACATCGACCATCACCATTTCATATCCATAACAATGATTTATGGTTATAGACCTTTGAGGTTCGTCACTATTGATGCATATATATGGTGGCGTGCGTTGATCGTCACCATTTCATATTTTGGTGAGCGTTGAAAAATGTCACCAAAGCTCATTGGTGAAGGTGAAAAGATCATTCCATATCGATCGTGTCAGGGCATGATGGAATCGAACCACCAACCTCCTGCTTGTAAAGCAAGTGCTCTTCCATTTAGCTAGCACCTTTTAAAGAATTAGACTTTTAAAACTTAGACCGTGAAACTTCATAAATTGTAAATTCTACAACTTTCAATAAATTAAAGTCTCGACAATATTTTACTAACAAGCAAAGCAACATCGAAGCTGCAAGTCCCTACCTAATGGTTATGGAAGTTATGAAAAGTGGTTGGAGCGAAAAATAATTATGTATAAGAGAATCAATATGTTCAGTTGAATACTCAATTAGAAGTGAAACTCTGAAGACATTTATAATCTATAAATGACCTATAACTAGAAAATGCACCAAATATTGCAAATGAAATTTCATAAGTTGATAACATATGGAAGAAGAACATTGATAAAGAAAGATGAAATATCTTATAGGTTGAGTGAAAGAAAAATCTCAATGTTGTTGTTGTTTGGTGTTTAGATATCTGAATGATATCTAGACTTATGTGCAAATGTAACATGGATGTCCGGAAACCATGAATGACATATGATAATAAGAAGTGTGTGTGTGTATATATATATATATATATATATATATATATATATATATATATATCCCCTTTACATAAACCAACATGCAATTTGGAATTTCACAAGTCTGCACTCAAAACATGAAAACAATCAACAAATAAAAGAAATTGGCTTGGATAGAAGGCAATACATTCACCTTCATTCTTGAGTTGCTTCTGTTTATTTGAATTTGACCAATGACATTCTTTATCTAACAAGGAATCAAAATCATCACTAGTATTAAATTCATCCAACACGAACATTGGATATCCCACTAACATCTGCATTTTTGTTGCCATGCCTGAAAACCATGGAGTTTCCTATTGATAGTAGAATAAGATGTGTGCCTACTTCTCAAGAACACATTCCTTATTAACCATTGTTTCCTGAAAAAATCCAAAGAGACAGCACAATATCAACGTACACAAAATCCCATACCAAAATATAATCATAACTTAGCAAAGAAGTCTAAAAGATGTTCTTAATTAATAAACTTTGTATTTGGAAATATTGTTTCTTTATATTTAAAAAAGACTATGTTGTACAACACTTCTGTCTATTTATCCAGGTAATTATATCATAGCATATGTCACACAGTAGCAATCTACAGTACCTAAAGTAAAAAGACAAATTTTCTCAAGAAAATAGATTTAGAAAAGAGCTTTGAAAACTATAAGTTTGTCATCAAAGCTTTAATTAATTTAACAACAAACTAGTTGGAGTTTGAAAATCAAAATCATTCATAGGAAATGAATAGGACAATGGAAAAAGTTGTTATTCATAGAAATAAAGCTAGAGTCACTATTTCCATTACAGATAACTGAAATTTGGGTAGTGGTCTAACAATTAGAGATTATTTTCTGGGAAGACTCATCAATACCATCATTTTTTTTCCATGGTTTATTGTGTCTCTAGATCCAGATCAGATAGCTTGCCATTCTCAAGTTCTACCTTTCAAGTACTGATTTCTAGCTCACCATTTAAAACACAATTCTACCACTCCATTTTATTCTTTTTGTCAAGAGAATTGGTAGGACCTTCCCATCCTCTGTTTTACATAATCAATAACCATCCATCAAATATATAAAGAATAACAGATACACAACAAAGGCCAAAGATGTTCTTATTGTATACCTATGTTCTAGGACTCATCTAACCTTATTGGTGCAAAGAGCTCACCCTGAAAATAAAACATCCACGTGGAATTTACAAAACTTTTTTAAATCAAGCTCCAAGAAAACCAATCAAAATATGAACACCCTTTTAATTAATAAAATCTCTGACGTAAAATAGAAGTGGCCTAGAATTGAATTTTATATCAACCATGTCAAGTAACTAACATCGGGTGAGAAATACAATCCATGCATATTGGATTAGTGAAATAATTGATCTGGTAAAGCTCAAAAATAGATGACTTAGAGCTAAGAAATGCAAATAAATGACTTAGAACTAAGACATGAGGTTGCCCTTTCAACCCTGTCGTTAAATAACCCTTCTTTATGTCACTTACCATTAAACATTTTCTGATACCAAGTGGAAGTGGTATTATAACATTGACCTCTGATAGTCTACTTCCATGACTACTTCTCAAGATGTGCTCCATTACCAGCATTTGCGTCTAGATAAGATACAAGCAAAAACCATCAACATGAAAATGAAATCTACATCCTTTTAAAAAAATGGGAGGAAAAAAAATATCCACAAATTGAAACAGACTGTGGGATACCTCATTCTTGCAACATGATTATCTTTTCATGAACAATAAAAAATTAAATCAAGAGAAATGTAATTTTTTCCACATTTTGACAATGAAATCTTTTGCATATTCTGTGAACAATTAATGAAAAAAGTCAGCTAAATCTTGTCAGCATTAGGATCATAGCAAAACATAAAGGAACTGCTCCAACACATATATAATCCTAAACATAAGTATCTATAGATATAAGTATTTAGTGAGGACATTGTATTTTGTGAAAATATGGAAGTCAAATCTTTGAAATAACACAATTTATGGTACCACTACCTTACAAAGTCCATTCATTCAAGTATTTATGAATTCCATTCAGGAATTTATTCAAAGTTCAAAGTTCAAACAATTAACATGTAGCCTAAAAAAGATTAGATTTGAAAAGGAGACAACCCAAAGATTTCGAGTATATATCTCACATTTATATATCCTAATTTCCAGACATTGAAATGACACCTTTTAGCATACTATTGTGAATTCAGCCCAAAATGCTAGAAAACAATAATGATGGTTATTTTGCTAATATAGAAGTTTTATACATGCATTTATTTAAACAATTAGCTTGCAATCTCAAACATATATAAGGATGCACACAATACATTGCATCCTTAGCATTGGTGTGTGAAATTGAGACAACGAAGTCCAACATTTAACAGTTTGCCTACAATATTCACTAGCCGAATAGGTGAACAATAGTATTGTAGGTATGTGTTATGAATATATGTATTGTAGGCCAATAAGAGTATGGTTGGAACAGTCATGTCTAACCCTTCCAAGTTTTCCTATAATTTGTACTAGTCTAATAGGTGAACAACAGCACTATAGGTGTGCATTCTATATCACTTACCTAAATCCAACACCTTCATCATTGAAATTTCAAAGAATATGTCCAGAACTGGTAGGTAATTTGCAAAATGAAAGAGTTGTCATGATTGTTTCTGGAGAAGACTAGATTCTTACATTGTTAAATGTAAATTCATGACACTTTTCCAAGCTTAGATTGAACAAAAAGGAGCCAAGCTAGAAGGTTATTTAAATAATCCTTACTTAGTTAGGGTAAACTGTTAGCCCTTTTTTTCCAAAAAGCGTAAATGTAAAAAGTTTATGAAATTCAATGAAGAGACTGTAGAAATGTTCTTATCAAACCACTAACATAAGCAAAGATAAGAAATATTCTTTGTAAAAGAGATATTCATGGTAAAATTAACAAGAAAGTGACCTTTTAGCATAGTTAATGCACTAGTGCTCATGTCGTAATGTCCCAGGGCATGCTAGGGAGTACAAGGAGTGCTCATGTACATCTAGAGAAGAGGTGGGGAGACATCGAGTTGTAGTCAGGAGGACTACAGGTGATGAGGGGCAGATCCTTGACGTACCCAACCTCTTGGATTATACCTTGCTACGGGAGCCCAAAAGAGGGAGTAGTAGGACTGGCGGATGTGGGTAGAGATGGATACGAATGAATCAATAGAGAGTTCTATAGCATAGGAGTCCCCGAGCAGTGTGAGGCTAGAAAGATGATATAGTATGAGCCCTAGTTGCAGTCACAAAGGGGCTCTAGCTGCAATCATAAAGGGAGACCTAAACACAATCTTGAAGGAGCTCTAGCCATAGTAAAAAAGGAATCCCTAGCTGCAGTGAAAGGCAGCCCTAACCGCAGTCAAAAGGAGGCTTAGCCACAACAAGAGAGAGGCATAAGACACATTCTAGAGAGAGGCCTAAGATGCAGTCAAGAGAGGCATAAAGATGTAGTTAAGAGAGGCCAAATACGTAGTAAAAGGAAGGCTCTTATCCACAACAAAGGAGGCCCTAATCCATAGCAAGAGGCAGACCCTTATCAGCGATTAAGAAGAAGCATATAACCACAGTCAAGGAAGGTCTAAAGTAGCACTCAGAGAGGCCCTAGCCACTACAAGAAGGATCCATAAGACAACAAGAAAGAAGCCCTAGAAGCAACGTGGAAGTCTTATGTTTTGTTGTAGGTACAACGTGTGAAAGAGAGGTTGTTTTGAGTGTTGTTCCTGGGTGCTCTTGTAGGGAGAAAGGACGAAGTTTGAAATTTAAGATCACAACAAGAAGAGGCATTCGACGTGGGTGACATAGGGTTGTTCTGTAGCCATTCTAGGAAGACTAAAGGGCTGAAAAGAGGCCGAGTATCTTGCTTGAAGCTTCAACTAAAGGATGAAACTCAAATAAAGGATGACTTAACTTAATAAAGTTCATGATGGCCTTTTGCAATCAAATACCTATGAGTGCACCCAACTCTTATTATTGGGACTTATCCTAATGTCATGATAGGTGGGATATAGAGGAAAAATATGATATCCATTTCTCCATTGCATTCCTCCCACCTTGAAAATCAAAAGGGGACATAATGAATTTCATATACACTTACTTAATAGATATATGTTCCAAATATCTTGCCATTTGCTCGTTGCTCTTGATTGAGCTAGGCTAAAGAAATTTGTCAACCTGAAGCATGCATATCCCTCTTATTGTCCACACACCTCCAGGTGGATCTCTCTATCCCTGTAGTGCCAGCAAAAGGGTTTGGGTATTGTAAGGGCTACTAGCTAGTTTTTTGAACCTCTGTATTTACATCTATTTTCGTCTAGCCTTACCCTACTCTCATCTCTATGTATTCTCAAATTAAACCAACTACACAATCGGAAACTTTGTTTTTGTGTGGTATCTGCAAATACTTTTCAAACATAAAATTACAACATATTGTCACAAGGAGACTACTCATGGTTTAACAGATCAAACTTGACATCTTACATTAACAAATTCCTTTTATGTGATGCTAGTCTTCTACCCATGCCTTGGGACCATGGCTAAAGTGGTGTACTACATGATCGAGGGTTTGCACTGCCAATCAACTTAATTATAAATAATTATGAGAACAAGATAGCATTGTTTATATACCAGATTTCTTAAATTAAATATTATCTTCTTATATGAATTACAGTACACTGATAGAAACAGAGATAGTTTCCAACAAAAAGCACCCAAAAAAGCAGCAAAATTCATAGGAGACACTTATTTCACTTCTTCAATGCTGGTCTTTGAAGACCTCCACCATCATCATCACTTCCACATTCATCCTCCTGCACCTCAAGAGGTGCAGGTAACACTCTATCCCTGTTTCTTGAAATCTCTCTGATAGGAGTCTCTACAGCCTTCTCAAAACAAGGAATCATCAGTGGATTGGTTTAGTGAGGCATCAACTCCTCACCACTAGCTTCCATCATCAACTTACAATCTTTAAAATCGAACCGAAAAACAAATTGGTTGTAAGAAGCTTCTCCAGATGACATTTCTATAGCTTTGGGATCATTTTTGGGGACAAAAAAATGTTTTCCACTTTCATTGACATTTATTTCAACTCTACCATCCTCTACTAGAAATGATAACACAAAGATGTTTTATATTGTCTCAGAAAATGATATTCTATTTAGAACCAAATTCTCTAATCTGGCTTGCTTCTATTTTCGCAAAATGTTAAATATGCTTGCCATATGTTTCTAATTTTTCATCTTTCGGGGACTCTTTCACTGCTTGAGGTTGAGTGCTTTTTGTTGGCTTAGTCTGTTTTCTCTGTACTATAGCTTTCCTTTTCTTGGGTTCATTATCCATTAGTCCAAGCATAGTGAAAATTCCTGCCACATCCTGTAAAATAGAAGAAACTAAAAGCCCAAGATTTCTCCATGATATTTGGGTTTGATCATCATTTCCCTCCAAAGAATTGCTTCCATATGCCTGGTCACTATAGTTTCTTAGAATATCACTACTAATAAAATTAACTGGAGTAGCACCAATATTGTTTTCTGATTTGTTAACTGTAGCGAGGAGCGTGGATGTGAGATCAAAGAGTGTATCAGCATCTACAACTTGCTCACGAGGTCTTTGAAAAAGATTGTTTAAGCTTTCAACTTTGCTAATTATACCCTCAAATTTTCCTAAAATTAACTGGAGTAGCACCAATATTGTTTTCTGATTTGTTAACTGTAGCGAGGAGCGTGGATGTGAGATCAAAGAGTGTATCAGCATCTACAACTTGCTCACGAGGTCTTTGAAAAAGATTGTTTAAGCTTTCAACTTTGCTAATTATACCCTCAAATTTTCCAGATTCTGCTTTTAAAATATTTGTCTCTCCTCAAAAATCGAAGTCTTGAGGGCATGATAATGGGACCTTAATATATAGTGTTTCACCAAACTCTAATTGTTACCACTGCCTGCAGTAGAATCTTCTTTCTCTCTCGGGGGCTTACTATGGCCTTGTTGTGATCCTTTTACCCCACGAGAGGAATCTTGTAGTGTCTGACTCAATGTTTCTTCCTCTTTAACTTTATATTGGGTACCAAGCCTTCTACCCATCCTTTCTATCACTTGCTTTTGGAGTTGAGAGAAATGCAAATATTCAACCAAAGATGGAAGGAAGGGCTTAAAATTTAGATTCCTGAATGAAGAACTGTCGTGAAATGGAAATAGGGTAATAAAATATTTTCATCTTGCATTGAAATGAGGGAGGGTAGGGAGTTGTAATTTCCCCTACCCTGATAAGTCTGCTTTGTAATAAAAGAGGGATGAAGGCCCACTGTGGTGGATACAAAATCCCAAGAGATATGCATTGTCAAATGAAATGCGTAGGAGCAGTGTGCCAATTAAGCGTGAGGATTGGGAGAAGTGACACATGTGGGAGAGTGGCCATATTATTGAAGAATTGTTTACATTGAGGAAGGACACCATTTGAATATGGTAATAATGTCAATTCTAAATGGTACTCATGGTTCCCTCACCCTTCAGTCTGAGAAATTTAACGTGGAGAGTTTCCAACACCACTTTCTCATCTACATGAGGGAGTTTAAAATTTGTATATCTTTGTCTCAATCCCATGGAGAATATATTAGTGTGAGGATCCACTGTTTCATGATCCATATGTTGGATTCTTTGCTGAACTTGAGATTTATAAGGAAATTTCTTTAGATATCTAGAATGTCTCAAAAATTTATTTGCACAATTATTGTCTTGCAACAATGTTTATTGATGATAAATTGCTTGGTAATGTACACATGCATAGAAAAGTGTGATTGATGGCATGGATACTCAGCCTTTCGGGTCAAAATGGCCACCTCTAAAGATAATATTTGGAATATCCTTTGAACCTTTCTTTGAGATGGTATCCAAGAAGTTGGAGTGAAGATAGCAAGGAACTCTATAATTTGACATATTCCAGCTGAATCACTAAACATGAAAGAGAAACTAAAACTAAGGGCTATATAGGTAATAGGCCTAGTGTATGGGAAATCCAGGCTTTTAGAGGAATATTTCTGCATTTGATAATTGGATGAGGATGAATATTTCTGTTAAAATATGTGTTGTTATTGATATGTTTGGATATTTTGGGTGAACACTTGGCCCATCTTCAAGAACATCCAATAACTTTTGTGTCCAAGGCAAATTTAGAGAGATCATTTATCAAATTAGTTGTCCATCTATGAAAGACAATCAAGTTTTGGAAGAGATACATCATAGTACTATCAAAGCACATTGTGGACCATGTTAGAAAATGGATCAAAAAGGTTTTCAGAATGTCTGCTAAAATTTGACATTTAGCATTGTCTTAGCATTTTCTTATCAACTTTCATGGAGGCAAAAAGTGACAGGAGAAACTTGCACAATAATGGCGGCCACTAGAATGAGAAACACGATGAATTAGAAAAATGGAATCTGTTGCTATTACGACACATGAGAAGATACTTATTACTGTCAACGTGGTTGTACAGGAAAAATAGTTTTTTCCTTTGAGTATAGTTGATGTATCATAATGTAGCAGTTGTTTCCTTGCTTCAATAAAACAAATATATATCCATCTTAAGGTGAAATAATAACACCAGTATATCTCTGAATGATATGGGCTATGTGTTGTGCTCAACATCTAGGAATGTCTCTATCAGTCATAGTGCGATGAAGTGAAGGGTTCGGGTTTCCATGCTCATCCTGTCAAAGTATATCGATACAAGTGATAAAGAAACATAAGTTCAATTCCCTGGAACATATCTTATTTTCATTACTTGTCCAGGATAAATCAACGGCCATAGTTGAGAAACGTAATCAAAAGAAAATAAATATGTAGTTTATTTAAACAAATGTGGCCTGAGCGAAAGAAAAATGCATCAAATTACAAAATGCGAAAGTCAAAGTCCTGTATAAAAGTTTTAAATTAAAAAAAATTCAAACAGTTGCCAGGGTGTTTAACGAATGCAACTGCCTAGCACTCATCCAATTTATGTTCGAGGAGGGTCGAAGCCATCCATCAATAAGAAGAGATCTATAAAAGCAAACAGGTACTTTGAAGAATGGATTCCTATTTTTTCATACTCAAATGTTGCCCGATTATTGAGAAAGGGCCTGACGAGTTAGTGAGGGTTTCCCTTTTGTTTTTGTTTCAATCTATTTTCATGCTTAGATTTTTGTTAATATGATGTCATTGGTGGACCTTAATATACAACGCTGCACCATACTCTGATTGTTACCATTACATGCGGCAACATCTTCGTTCCCTCTTGGGGGCTTATTGTGGCCTTGTTGTGGTCCTTTTACCCCACGAGAGGAATTTTGCAGTGTTTGACTCAATTTTTCTTCCTCCTTAACTCTATCTCAGTACAAAGCTTTCTACCCATCCTTTCAATCACCTTATTTTGGAGTTGAGAGCAATGCAGAAATTCAACCAAAGCTAAAAGGAAGGGCTTCAAATCTATGTTACTAGAAACCAGAAAGTGGAAACAAAATGAGAAACGACAACGGGACAAGAAACAGAGTTTGGAGGTTTCATACTCAAGAAATGACGAGAGAGAAAAACAAGAAAAATATGAAACATAAAACCAAGCATTTGTTTCACATTCAAGAAACAAGGAGAGAGAAGAAACAAGAAAAATATGAAACATAAAACCAAGCATTCATCATTAACATTCTCGAATGCTATGGTTCATAGGTAGTTTCTCATATGCTTTAGCTTCTCACATGGGCCATTCCTTAATACTTATAGTTATCAACAAAGCTTCTATTGCTCACATAATCCATTCTTGAATACCCATGTTTGATCCTCTAGGCCGGCAAATACAATAGTGAAGAAACACTTGGCACCGAATTCAAGTTTGATTTAGCCTTTGCATTTTCCAGATGAGTACATGATCCCACATACATTGTATATATTCTTGGATGTGACTTGAGTGGACCTCAAATTTGGGATCTATTGTAGCATTTGCCACACAGTTATTGGGTTATTGTTTTCATGGTTGGGTAACAAGATGGTGGAGATTGAGTTGATCTCCATTGGATATAAAGCCAAAAAATAGAGGGTTGTCTCAAACTATTGCCACTTGCAGAACCATAAATACAACAACATGTGTTTGAAGACAAAATCTAAAGAGAAAACTTTCAAAACTTTATCATTAATCCATTATAATAGAAAATTGATCTTTCTAATAATAAAAATAATATCTTTTAAAAGTATAGTTGAACTAGATATTAAATTGCTAGTTTGTGAGAAAAAAAAAATTAACTAAATTATCTAACTATTAATTTATATATATATATATATATATATATATATATCCATTACTAGTTTATTAAAGAGATTTGATCCCTTTAGGGTTTTGGTATATCAGAAATTAAGATGGATCTAGGCTAGTCTATATTATTTACCATAATTATTGTTAAAGTGTAAAATGGTTGTGATATTTGTATTTGCATTGATTAAATGACTATTATATATAGTCATCTTTTACATTAATTATTTTAATGCATCATATATATGGTTGTGTAGTAAATTTATTTCTATGTTAAATTTCAATGGTTAAATTTAGATATTCTTTCTTGATATTAGTTATTTTTTATTAATTTTGATTTTGTTCTTTTGGATCCATTAAAATTTGTTACATGAGTCAATGTTTCCAATTAACAAGTGTGGTTGATCAATATAAATAAGTGAAATAAATTATTAAATTGTGTTTTTTTTTTTTTTATTTCTACTTAGTTAAATATTATATATAAATATCACTCATGGTTATAACATACCAAATCATTCATTTTTAGTTGTTAAATGTGATTATGTTAAGATAACTTTTAAAAAAATGTTATCACCCATGGTTAGAACTTACCAAACCATTCTTTTTTAGTCCCTAGATTTGTTTATGTTAAAATAACTTTTGAAAAAATGTTATCGCCAATAGTTTTGTTATATTCCATGGTTTTGTACTTTATATTCATTTAATTTGCTAGTTTTTGCACATGGTTTTGTTAGACCCTTTCCATCTGGCGAATATGTTATAATATTTGGCATTTTAACTGACTTAAAATAAAAAATCAAATAAAAAAATTAAAAAACATAAAACTCTCGAGCGCATGGTTTTCTCTTGTCCATAGTTTTTTCCCATGGTACTCCTAACCCATGGTTTTTGTCCATGGTATTTTTCTGCAATGTAGCCTATTCAAAGGCTAATAACTAAAGTAACCTAGATCCATTTTCCTTTCCATGGTTTTTTCCCATGGTACTCCTAACCCATGGCTTTTGTCCATGGTATTTTTCTGCAATGTAGCCTATTCAAAGGCTAATAACTAAAGCAACCTAGATCCATTTTAACGATCGATCAAGCATTGAGAGGATCAAATCTCTTCACTTAAAGAGGATTGTAGAGAGAGAGAGAGATCTAAGTTGGCTATTTATAAATGAAGAGTAGTATTTTCTTGCAGTAGTACTACTATTTGTTTTGTATTTAAAATTTTTTAAATGATGGATTTCTATTTTGTATTTTGATTTTTGAGAGCTGTCTACTTTTATAAATTTACAATTATTTCAATTCACTATTTGTATGTAATTATGAAACTTTCCATATTTATCGTAGTTGAAATTATGTTTGTATTATAGACATATTAATCAATATCTTGTTGCTCTTAGGCGTTATTATTGCATATTACCTAACATAATCTCTCTTATCACCGATGAAAAAAGTATTTATGGGATAAAACTATTAATGGGATGGATAATAGATAATTTTTTTATATATATATATATATATATATTCAATTAATGTCTTTGGTTGATGATATTTAATATTATAGATAGTCTAGGATGAGGACATCAAATAATTGTCTCTAGGTACCCTAAAAGTGATGAACAGCCGGATGACGGGAATGAGGGTTTTGGAGGGAGTTGCAGGGTAAGGAAAACGGGTAGGGCAGCAGGCCGCAGTCGCAGCTGAGATCACGGAATAGAGCCGGAGCGCAGCGCAACAGACGGACAAAGGAGGGTATTTCGGGGATAGGCGTTTTTGGTGGGTCAATCCTCAGCAGCGAAAAGAGGGGTAACCTGAAGTTTAGCTGAGCTGAGGAAAAAGAATGGATAACCGGCAGGGGAGGGGAGAGATCCCCTCCTACAAAAATGTTGTTGCAGGTGAGACCAGTGGCAGCAAAATTCAGAGTAATCTGAAGGAAAACAACGCTCCGGTGATGGGAAACCTATGGCAAATGAGGTTGGGTGGGAAATGTCTACCAAGGGCACAAAAAAAACCTAGGTATGTCATACCCAGCAACAAACTAGAGGCATACAACAGCTACATGAAAGACCACGCACTGATATGCAAATTTATAGGGTATTGGCCAACTGAGAAAGAGTTGTACAGGTGGATCTACCAAAGATGGAAGCCAAAAGGACATGTAGATCTGAAACTGGGGGCAAAAGGGTTTTTTACAGCTATCTTTGCGAATCTGGCAGACAAAGAGAGGGTTTTTGAGGAGGGACCGTATTTCATGAACAATGCGGGTCTGTTTATGAAATACTGGGAAGAAAGATACAACCCTGAAAACGAGAAAATGCTGGCGGCTCCAATTTGGGTTCGATTGTTTGGACTACCAGTGGAATTTTGGGATCCTGAAATACTTGAGGGGATTGGAAATACGATTGGGAACTTTGTCAAAATAGCAGAAGCAACGAAGAGAGGCAAGTATACCTCATATGCTCGGCTGTGTGTATACATGAACATAGCAGAACCACTTCCAGAATACATTGAGCTCGAATATCATGATGAAGTCTGGCAGCAGCCAATAGACTATGAACATATTCCGTTCAGGTGCCGAAAATGCCATGAATATGGCCATCTATACAGACAATGCCCGTGGAATAAGGAGGAGAGTTTTGGCAAAAGTCAAGAGAAACAGAAAGGGGAAACAGGAAAACTGGAAGAGACTGAAAATGAATTTCAACAGGTTATAAGAAAGAAGAAACAAGGAAAGGAAGGTTCAAGTACCCAGACACAAGAAAAGATCCATGATACAGCAAGTCAAAACAAATTCCAAATCCTCCAACAGCAAAATGAGGATTATGATGAGGACCTGGAAGAAGAAGAAGATCCTGGAAATACACCAATGGAGATAGTCAAGGAGGCGAAAGAAAAAGAAATAGAAATGGGAAAAGGAGTTGAAGAAGAGGCTATGGGAAAGTTAGATCAATCAGCAACTCCAATCCAGATGGAAACGGAAAGCCAGAAGGAAACTGAGGTTGAGGAAGAAAAAATTATGAAAAAATTAATTCAGGAATGGAAAAATCTGGATGACAGATTCATACCAGAGAGTCAGAAACAACTATACAAAGAAGCATTTCAAAAATACAAGGAAAAAAAAGGAGAGGGCCTGGATAAACAGCTAATCATAGAAGGAGATCAGGAGAATAACCAGACGGGAGTGGGTGGCTCTGGCAAAAACAGCAGGAAAAGAGGACGGAAAACGCTAAGTGAAGCTATTCAAACTGTTGGAGAAACGCTGATTAACTCAGGCAAGGTGATACCTCTATCAGAGGTATTCTTTCCCCCCCTCAAAAGTTTTAAATGATTATCATCAGCTGGAATATTAGAGGTCTGAACAGTAAAGGAAAACAGAGGTATATGAAAGAAAAATTGAAAAAGGAGAAACCGAGTATCATGATTCTTCAGGAAACGAAAATTACTGGGATGCAATTGGAGGAAATAATCAATAAAAGTAAGCTACATTACGAGGTTATGGGGCAAGATGCGATTGGGACGGCAGGTGGAATCGCAATTTTGTGGAACCCTAATGAAATAATCCTTGAAAGCTGGACTAGTATGAATAGAATACTTACAGGTATAGGCAGAATAGTAGGAACGAAAGAAAGAGTAATTATCTCAGGGGTTTATGGCCCTCACACTCCGGGAGAAAAGGAGAATTTTATCAAAAACTTGCAAGCTATCCGAAGAATCTATCCAGAGCCAGCATGGATTATAGGAGGCGATTTTAACCTAATCCGATCCCTAGGGGAGAAAAAGGGAGGGATAAGAAAATCAGATCAATACATGGACAGTTTCAATGATGTAATAGACGAGTTAAGACTTGTAGATATACACACTATCAATGGAATCTACACCTGGAATAACAGAAGAGGGGGCAAGAATCAGATAGCATCGAGACTTGACCGCTTCCTGGTTTCAGAAAGCATTATGAATAAGGATGTTTTTGTTGAAGCAAAGATCATGCCTTCTCTTGGTTCGGACCATTGGCCCATCAGATTGGAGGTGGATATTAAACGGAATCTTGGAAGGAGACCTTTTAGATTTGAAACCTTTTGGTTAAGGGATCCGGAATTTATAAAGAAAATGGAAGAATGGTGGACGCAAAGTACAGTGAAGGGTAAAGGAAAAATGCATACCTTCCAATTGAAACTTAAAGAGCTAAAAGGAAAAATCAGAAAATGGAACAAGGAAGAATTTGGTAATATTATGGAGGAAAAACAAAAACTTGAAGGAGAGATGGAGGCTCTTCAACAAAAAATTATAGTAGAAGGAAGGACAGCGGAGAGCATTAAGGAAGAAGGGATAATTCTTGGGAAATTGGAGGAAAGGAGGAAACAAGAAGAAATCCTCTGGAGGCAGAAATCAAGAATAAAATGGCTAAGGGAAGGTGAAAGAAACACGAAATTTTTCCATCAGGCTATGGTTCAGCACAGGCAAAGAAATAGGATATTGTCCATCAGAGACCAGAATGGTGAAAGAATAGTGGATCAGGAAGGAATAGAGCAAGTGCTGGTAGAATACCACAAAGACATTGTAGCGGAACCCTTAGTGGATAGAACAGAAGCAATAAAAGAAATATGCTCAGCCATTCCACGACTAGTTACAGAGGACCAAAATAACGCATTGATGCGAGCAGTCAATATGGAAGAGTTAGATGAAATTGTAAAATCCATGAAAAAGGGTACAGCTCCAGGTCCTGATGGTTTTACGATTGAATTCTACCAAGCGGGATGGCATTTCCTGAGAGAAGAAATTCTGGATCTGATAGAAGAATCTCGGATGAACCAAAAGGTATGGCCTGCAATTAACTCTACCTTTTATGCTTTGATTCCTAAGAACGAAAATTTGGAAGATGCTAAGGGTTTCAGACCCATTGCATTATGCAATGTAATTTACAAGATAATAACAACTTTAATAGCCAAAAGATTGAAGCCCATGCTGGACAAGTTAATTTCCACTGAACAAACTGGTTTCGTTGAAGGAAGACAAATCCTTGATGGGCTGGTAGTGACCCAGGAGGTTATCCATTCTCTAAAAATGAAAAAACAGAAGGGTATGATGATTAAATTAGATCTGTCGAAGGCATATGATAGATTGAGCTGGAAATACTTGGAAGAAGTCCTAGGAAGTTTTGGTTTTTGTAAGAGATGGATTAACTGGATTCACAGTCTAATCTCAACTCCGAATTTCTCGATCCTTGTAAATGGCTCCCCATCAAAAACCTTCAATGCTTCTAGAGGCATTAGACAGGGTGACCCGCTATCCCCATTTCTTTTCATACTGGCTGCAGAGGGCCTGGGTAGATACATTAAGAAAGAAAGAGCAGCGAATAACATTAAGGGATTGAGACTGTGGGGTAATAATCTGCCAATAACTCATCAACAATTCGTTGACGATATCATGTTATTCGGGGAGCCAACGGTAAAAGAAATAAGGCAGTTGAAGAGGATTTTAGACTTATTTGCAGAAGCCTCGGGTCTGGAAATTAACAAAGATAAGTCCTGTGTTTTTATATTTAATACTATGGAACAAATCAGAATCCATCTTACAAGATTGTTGGGCTTCAAACAAGGAGAGCTACCTACGAAATATCTGGGGAATTTACTAGACTTTACTTCCAAAAAGTTGAAAAATTGGCAAGGAGTGTTGGATAAATTAAAAAATAAAATGACGAATTGGGCCTTCAGAACTTTGAACATAGCAGGAAGGGTAGTGCTGGCAAAATCGGTTTTACAAGCCATTCCTATCTATCCACTGTCAATAATGGCAGCCCCATCAGGAGTTTGTGCAAAGATTAGGGAGATCATGAGAAAATTTATTTGGGGAGGGACAGCCCAACGTAAAAAATGGGCCTTAGTTTCTTGGAATCACTTAACAGAAAGAAAGGAAAAAGGAGGTCTGGGCCTGCGGGACCCAGAAAAGCTGAACAGAGTGTTAGGTGCAAAGCTCTGGTGGCGATGGTTAAGAGGGGGCAACGACTTATGGAAAGCTATATGGACACACAAATACAACATGCCGAATACAACTGAGGACATTCTGAGATTGAAAGAAACTCCAAAGGGGTCAACAATTTGGGATTTAGCTTGGCAGAATAGAGATATAGTTGAAAGACATGCGTTCTGGGAAATACGAGGAGGTGAGGAAGCCAACTTCTGGGAGGAGAGATGGCAGCAAAAAGAAAGGATGAACAGAATTCAGAATGTCCAACAGTTGCAGGACAAAATAGGGAGAAATCGAAAATGTGTTAAAGACTATTGGAAGGCAGATGAATTAGATGGAATCTGGAGGAAATGGATAGATCCAAAAGAATGGGACAATGAGCTAAATCAAGAGCAGCAAGAAGCTTTCATGAAAGAGGTGAACTCCAGGAAGATAAAAGCTAGAACAGGAAAAGACATTCTGAGATGGGGAAACTCTGCGAAAGGATCCTTCACAGTCAAAGAGGCATACTACTTAACTGACTCCCAGGTTATAAATGAGGAGAATCAAGAATGGATGACAATCTGGAAAAGCAACTGGTGGCCGAAAGTATCCCTGTTCACATGGCTTGCAGCCAAAAATAAGATCCTAACATGGGACAAAATTCAAAAAAAAGGTTTTAGCGGTCCTTCTAGATGTTGTCTTTGTAAAAAGGATGAGGAAACGCGAGATCACCTCCTTATTAATTGCATGTTTACCAGAAAATTATGGCTGGACACAAGAAAGATATTCTGTAAAACCGAGCTAGTTCCCGGGGATATTAAGGCAATAATCTTTCAATGGCATAAGGAGAAATACCAGTGTAGAGTGGTTCGCAGAGCTTGGGACCTTATTGCGGGATTTGTGTTATGGATGATATGGAAGGAAAGGAACCGGCGGATTTTCCAGGACAAAGTGAAGAAGCCGGAAATTGTATGGAGAAGAGCGATTAATCTCATGAGAGAAACAATCCTATCGGAGAAATGGGAGGTGGAAGATTGGAAGACTGATCCAATAGAGGGAGTAATCCTAAACAATTTAAGTTTAAATTATGAAATGGTTTATCAGAAGCAGGAAAAAAGGCATGGAGAGCGAACTCAGAGTTCAGACAAATTCAGTTATCCCAGGGAAAATTTTATCAAATTGAACTTCGATGGTGCATCAAAGGGGAATCCGGGTAATGCCGGATTCGGAGGAATTTTCCGTGATTACCAGAAGAAGGTTAGATGGATTTATGCTGAATGGGGCGGGGAGATGACGAATAACGAGGCCGAACTCTGGGCGATTCATCAGGGGTTAAGGATCGCAATCAGAAATGGCTATACAAACGTGGAAATTGTAGGTGATTCGCAGATGGCGATTGAGATCATGAAAAAACTAAATAACGGAAGAGACTGGGAACAAACTACCAGCAGTTGGAGAACTGCCGGAATTGTCCAGGAGATAGCGGAACTGCTAAAACGATTGGATTACAAAATACTCTACCACGTCAGAAGAAATGGGAATCGTGCGGCCGATTACCTGGCGAACTGGGGCTGCAATGGTCAGGGTAGCTTGGTGGACAGCCAATGGACAGCGATGCAAAACAACAGAGATTGGGCGGACCTGGCAAACATAATAAATGATGACCATGATCGAGCCACGAACGAGAATTCTGGGGGTAATCAATTGGATTGATGACTGGGATGAGAGGTCCCAGATAATAAATGTAGGTAAGTATAGTCAGAGGAGTGGTATGATGAAAACGCAGTGGACATCTCCCCGGCGGCCCGTGCGAACGGTATTACCGGATCAGCACTACCGCACAATAATTAAGCAGTGCGAGTGGAGAGGGTGGTCGAACGGCTTGTCAGAGCCTCAGATCAGGATAAGAAATCTAAGTAGGATGGATAGGAAAGGTAACAGCAGGGACAATAAATGGCGATGGTACAACGCCAATATAGAAACTCACCCCGAAATCGGAAAGAGAATAAGTATTCAGAGTGTTAAGGTAAGACAACAATTCAGCCTGTTTGAAACCCAGCGAGACGAGATTAGAACAACGCAGAGTTTGCGATACAGGAGAGCTTCTATATCGCTGTGGTATATTCCTCGTGACAGAATTAGAGCCGACATGGAAACCAGAATGAAATCCAGGGTGACGGAAGAGCAGACGCTAGCTGATGAAAGAAACAGAGATAGAAAGGGTAAAATGATTGCAAAAGAGGAAGGGCTGGCAGAGATCTTTGAGATTGCCGACGACTCGGAAGATGAAGAACCTCGTCAGGAAAGGAACAGAGACTATACAGCAAAAGGCAAAGGCACAGGAGGCTCGGTTAACGCTCAGATGGCGGAGGATCAGCCAACATTACCAGTTGAACGGGTCAGGCGGTATGGCAGAGGAACGGGTAACAGAGGAACGGGTGGCAGAGGAATGGGTAACAGGAAGGTCGCGGGCGGCAGGAGAGGCCGGGGTCAGAGCAGAAGCGAAGGGGGCAGAGAAGAAAAGACGGAGCAGGAAGCGGGGCCAGCAAAAAAAGCCAAAAGGTCGATAGAGAAAAGGATTCGCCAGGCTGAGAGAGCCTACCAGCATAACACTAACCCAAAAGTCAGGCGAATCATACAGAATTTGGAGGAGGAAGCTCTGCAGGGCCAATCCGACTCCGAAAGGGAGGATTGGGAATTCCTGCTGCATGATCCCGGAAATACCAGAGGAAGGATGTCTTTGTTTAAACAATCTCTCCATATTTACTGGGTTATGAAACGGGTATTAGCGAAGGCTCTTGAACAAGTTGCTACTGAAATGGTGGAAATAGCTCAGGGAAGCCCGGAATTGAGAAGGGAACTGAGATTCATACACATTTCCTTAGAGAAGCAGGAAAAGAAGTTGGATGAATTACAACAGATGCTGAAGGGAGAACAACGGGGCGCAGATGGAGGAGCTAACCAGCAACCTGGAGCCGAAGGCGATTGAGGAAAGATATGTATAATCCTGAGAATGAATCTCCATAGTTTAGTTAATTGCAGTTTTTTGAATGCTTTAGATAAAGAAAAATGTTATCTGCAAACTAGTAGAATCAGGAACTCTCAGGATTGTATAGTTTATCTTGCTGAGATATTTAGACTTTGGACTTTTTACTTTTGGTCTGCCATAAAAAACTTGAGATGGCAAAATACTCGGTTTCCCCAAGAGGGCGAGTTATTATTTTTTGACAACATGTACTGCTCTGATTTTATATAAGTAATAGAAAGAGAACCACCCCAGCTTACAAAAAAAAAAAATATTATAGATAGTCTAATAGTTCATACAAATTTCTATAGGATGGTTTTATCAAAATCCTTTTCCAATCATTTTAAAGGTTGTAAACTAGACCAATGGCAAAAAAAAAAAAAAAATTGTGTCCCAATGTTTATGTAAAATAATAAATTAACTAGAAAAAATAACAAAATTATTTAACTACTAATTTATAATATATATGTATATGTATATGTATATGTATATGTATATGTATATGTATATGTATATGTATATGTATGTATATATATATATATATATATATATATATATATATATATATATATATATATATATATATATATATATATATATATATATATATACATTTAAATTTATAATTTTATATAAAAATACACATTTTAAATATTCGATACAATCAGTTAATCCACTTTTAAATAAAAGCAACAGAAAAGTAACAATTTTTTTTTTGTAAAAACTTAACCATACACTGCTACACATAAATTGCTACAATTAAAAAAATAAGATAACTTTAACTAATAAAATCCCTAAATAGTCAATGTTGTTAAGGATATATTAAGCATTATTGTAGGGTGTTGTCACTAGGGAGAACGCCCAACCTATTTGCAACAAACCTGTTCCGTTAGCACCTAAGCTACATATGGTTGACTTCTAACCATAGACCATGAAAATGCCTTCGAAAACTATCTAGAAAACCAAACTCTACTTTTTACCTAAGCTATATATGGTTGACTTCTAACCATAGACCATGAAAATGCCTTCGAAAACTATCTAGAAAACCAAACTCTACTTTTTATGATTCATGTCAATATCCAATTGGGAAGATACCCATATTGCAAATGAACCAGATTAACGTTTTCCATAAAACAGTTTCAAGAAACAAATGGTTTTTGGAAAACTCATTTTCTTGTATTAAAAAATGAAAACTGCAGTATAAAACACCGTTTTCTGTACTGTTCCATTTTTTATATGGTTTTTTTCATAAAGGAAGACTTCCGTTCCATGAAATTGAGATTTATGATTAAGAACTACCATGAAATGGAAAGAGAGCAAGAAAATATTTTCGTGTTGCTTTGAAATGTGGTAGGGTAGGGAGTTACCCTTAGAAGTATGTGTTGTTGTTTTTTCTGTTTTCCCCATTGGGTTTTGCCAGTTTTTGTAATTTCTGGTGTGGTATACTACCAACTACTATAAAATTTTAGCTATATTTAATATAAATTTCATTGTCAATATAGTAATTGTGGGGCTAGTTCATTTGAAGTTAAATTCTTGAAAAACAAAACCCAAATAACCTAATTTTAGGTGAAAAAGTTGGTAGATTGTTTGAAGCAATTGAAATCGAGGAAGGAATTAAAGGAGAGAAAGGGTACCTATGCAAGTATTTTCTTGGGCTCTTGAAAGAATACTAAGGCTTTTGATCCTTCCATCGTGGTCCAAATTTGCCCAGCGAAAATAGATCCATGTTTTGTGAGCAAGCCATTGAAGAGATCCTCCTCAATCTTATCTCTCAATGCATCCAAATTCAACCATGAAACAATAACTGCCAGCGAATCACTACAACATTTCATGTGAAAATATAAAGCAAATTTTCAAATCAATTCTAAGAATGATAGTCAATCTAGAAACCCTAAAAATGGATCTAGCCACCCGTACCTTTACCATATAGCCATTGTGCCCATGGTCTTTCCTTTTTTTTTCAACTCCTAAACATTCATTAGAATACACTAAGGCAGGGAAGAAAACTTGTTCTTGTATTTAATTTTTTTATCAACTACTCAAGATTCATTCGAATACACTAAGACGACGAAGAAAATGCACATAATGGTCTTTCCTCTTTTTTCAACTACTCAACATTCATTCAAATACACTAAGGTGGGGAAGAAAATGCAGCAGAATGGTATTTCCTTTTTTTTCAACTACTCAACATTTATTCAAATACAGTATACACTAAAGTGGGAAAGAAAACACAGTAGAAATTAAATTTTTAATTTGGATGATCATTAAATTTTTTAATTATAATTATTTGTTTTTTTGTATATTTTAAAAACATTATATTTTATGAATATATGAAAATGTATGGAATGTATATTTTCTTATATTATTGTATACTGATTTCAAAAAAATATATTTTTTATTTTTCAAAATTACAAAATAATTAACCATGTTGTAAGTTGTAATTTTAAACAAATTCAAATTTGGATTTTATATAATTAAACAAAAAAACTATAAATATTTTTTATTAATGTTTAATTATCTAATACTAATATTATGGGTTTCCATGTTATACAACAAATGAGATTTGGTTTTATAATTATTATATCAAACTTTAAAGCTAAAAATTAACTTTTAACAATGCAATCTTTTATAACCAATTTGGATGTAGTTCATTGTTATGGCAGTAAAAAATGAATCTCATGAGTTATGCCTTCACATAAATCCTCTGTAATCAATTTGGTTGTAGTTCATTGTGATGGTAGTAGAAAATGAATCTCATGAGCCTGGTCCCACCCATACATTGGTATAGTTCCACCCAAGGAACTATTGATCTTTCTCCATGAATCAGTAATATTGTACCAAGAAGCACCATAATGTATGGAATTTCTATTTCCCACAATTGAAAAGCACCATAGATCCTTCTACATGAGCATTTTGCTTCCATATTGTTGAACTAAACATGGCAAGACCTTCCTGTGGCAATAAGAATTTCTAAAACCCTCGTCCCCCCTATCACAATATATCTTAGAATTCGTCATGTTGGAGTGTAGTATCCCTAGTAAGCATATAGGAGGGTAGGGGATCACAACCTCAAAGTCAATGGGAAGCCAATGGGAAAGGTTTGTGCATCTAAGAGAGATACCTCGATTACATAGATGTGGTTTTCTAAGCTTTTTCATTGATCAAATGTATATTTGAGGGGTAATTCAGCCATAACAGAATGCTTGATTGAATTTTCATACATAAGGGCTGATTCTACCTCGAATTTTGATACTTTGTGTTTACTCACTTTAATGTCATTACAAATAACTAATATGTTGGAGAATTATATATTACAGAGCAATGGAATACATAAATATTGCAGAAATATAAACACAAAAAGCGCATAAAACAAGAGAGACACAGATATATGTGGTTCACCCAGTTTGGGCTACGTCCATGGAGAAACAACCAATCCTTCTTTTTATATTATCTAGAAAACTAAAGAGATACAACCTATAACATATCCGCTGTAATTACCTCTTCGCTCTCAATCTCCTCTCTCTTCCTCACTCAGAATACAAATATACATAGACGCAATACAATTCCCTCATATAAAGTGAGGGGTTGCTTTCTAGGGCAAAAAACCATAAATTAAACATAACTTCTACCATCAGATCTCTGCCTAATGAACAGCCTAGATTGATTATGAAATTACAGCATTTTACAAGGCAATTTTACATCTATTCTTAGCTTCGGGGGCGTTTCCCCCAATCCCCCCACTAGGGGGGCTACCAAAGGTCACAGTCGCCCCCCCTAGACCTCCCCTGCAACGAATATTTTACCGGCGGCATTGCCACCCCATTATAAACTGGAGTCCAATGTGGCAATACCTCTGAATACAAAAGATAATCAAGCTCCACACCCAACATAATAATTTGCAGGTCCTTGTCTCATTTGATCTCATTTCATTTCAATTGTGAAGTGACTAAGCCTTGAAACCCAAATCCTCATAGCTAAGATTTACAAAGTATGCATTGCCTCGTTTCCTCTCCAGTTAAATGGAGAAACTATGCCTTAGCCCCAAACCCACACAACTAAGCTTTGCACACTATACAATCCTCTCTCTCCTAAGCTTTGCGCACAATAGAATCTTCTCTCTCCCTGGTATTGCACTTGGTTTAGATATACGTTTCTTAGAAGAGAAGAAATGTCTCACTAAATACGTTACATATTAACCTATCATCTAATCCCATTACATTTTCCAAGCATTGAGGACATTAACAAAATTTCAAAATTCAATTTCACACTCATTTGTAATCACCATGTTCCATCAATTTTAGGTAAACTCTACAAATAAATGTAAGTAATTATTTTGCTTTTTTTCAATGATTCTAAATTAGCAAGTGAGAAAACTGCAGATGCATCTTTATTTTTAAAGTAAAATCATCCAAAAAAACTCATCAAAGATTAAAGATAGGTTAAAACCTTTATGGAGTGAAAACTATTGTTGGCATCCTCTAGAATAACACTACTTTTAGAAGTTGGGTTCAGATTTTACCACAAATGCAAGAACCAAAGTGAGAAGCTTATTTTAAAGTTTTTATAACATGATATATTATAAAAAAAATTGAAGAAGCACACAATACAAAGAAATTTTGTATCTAGTATCATTCTAGATAGATAAAAGTACTTGTTAGGCTATCTATGACATGAGTAAGAATTGCTATCCACCTCCTTTCAAAATCATCATGGACATTTACATATTAAAAAAGGAATTTATTAGGCTACCTATGACTAAATAAGAGTTATTCCCCACCTTTCCAAACTGTCATGTACATTTAAGCTATTAGATTTTATCAACATCCTTTCTATGTTGCAACACGTTACAACTTTCCATTATATTTATGTATTATATGAATTGATGTACTTGTAAGGTGCATAAATTCCAAAATAATTGTCCAAATACCCATGTTTCCACTAAATTAATTGTTTAAGTAAGAGACACATTTTATTGTAGGAAGCATGCATCAATCAAACACTTCTCTACTCATAGTTTACAAACCCAACCAATTTTTCATACACAAACACATTCAAGACTAATCCACAATAACAAACAATGCTCAAAAAAATATTCTTCATCAAACATCTACCAATGCATAAACAATGAGGTGTCTTTGAATATTTGATCAACTAGGGCCAGAACATCTCCAACATGAGAGGAAAACCCAAATGAGATCTTCTTCTTATAAAGACTTCAATTGATGAATACCAAGTCCATGGCCTAGACCCTTGACTCAATGACCTCTCCAAGACCGAGTCACAAGCCTCCTTGATTCAACTTCCTTCTTTTTCCTTGAGTCAATGATGATCAGGCTTCTTCCTTCAATAACTTGACTATCCTTCAAATTCCAATTCCATGGATCAAATATGTAGTTCTTGGCCCTCTTGCATAAACCCTAGAATGTGTGGTTGACCAACCTTTTTAACCTTGATCTTCTTCGCTTGGATGGTATGAACTCTTATTATAATTCGGCATGTAACCTTTCTTATCTTCTTACTTAATTCGACTCCTTGGACAACAACAAGATCTTCGGCCTTTTCTGCAGTAGATAGTTCTTCCTTCCTTCACACATGTGGATCTATTAGCCCTAAAACAGACCCTTAAACAAGACCAAAACATTCTCTCTTTGTTTCCTTCTCATGGTTGGTTATATTCGCACTTCTTATTACAGACCTACTTAACCAAATTTGCTTGTCCACAAATGGAGGATGAGTTTCCCTATATATAGTGTTTTGTCCATTAAAAACACATGCTAGGAAGTGTCAAGGAGTGATAGGGGAACACAAGGGAGCAATAAGTGAAAATAATGCATTTAAATGAATGATTAAGATTTCATGACAGGAAATGTTAGTGAGTTCTAGGTTTGCTAAGGAGGGAGTGATAAGGTATGCTAGGCAGTGTTAAGGCATGTTAGAAGCCAGGGAAACATGCCAAGATGTGTCAGGTGCTAGGGTGTGCCAATGCATGCTAGGGAGTGTTATGGAGTGCCAGGGAAACATAAGGGAGCACTAGTTTCAAATGCATGGAAATGAATGACTAAGAGTGTGTGACAAGGAGTGTCAGCGAGTTATAGGTGTGCTAAGGAGGGGATGAAAAGGTATGTTAGGTGGTGCCAAGAAATGCTAGAGTGTTAGGCTGACATGCTAGGGTATGCCAATGTGTGTCAGGGTGTGCCAATGCATGTTAGGGAGTCTTAGGGAGTGCGAAATAAACACAAAGAAAAACTAGTTCAAAATGCATGGAAATGAACGAATAAGAGTGTATGATAGGGAGTGTTAGTGAATTCCAGATGTGCTCAGGAGGGAGTGACAAAGTTATATGCTAGGTAGTTCCAAGGCATGTAAGAGTGCCATGACATGTCAAGGAGTGGTATGGTATGATAGGGAGTGCTAAAGCATGCCATGGAATGTAGGGAACACCAACATGTGCCACATAGTGCTAAGGGGTTGTTAGACATGCCAGGTGATATGCCATGTCAAGATGTAAACTATGATGCTTAGTTGTTTTATGGCCATGGCTAGACGTGAGCCTTGACTTGGTAACTTCTTAAGTGGGATGAGCTAATATTGGGCATGAGTATCCTAAGAGGATTTATAGTCCATTCTTAGGTGAAAAATGGATAGTATAGTTATAGTAACTATAACTTGGTCAAGATCTTGTGTTAGAGGTAGGACTTGGTTGGTTCCCAAGTCTTAAAACTTATAAGGGTAGTTATGAGGGCATGATAGATAAGGAGTTCCAGGGCATGAGAAGGAATTAAAAGGCATGATAACACATGCCAAACAATGTCAATGCATGTCGAGGAGTGTTGGGGAGTGTGAGGGCATCACAATGGAGAACTAGGTCAAAGTGCATGGAAACGAATGAATAAGAGTGTCTTCCAGGTGTCCCAAGGATGAAGTGTATTAGGATAATTTCATAATAGGACTTGCAATATGTAAGCCTCTGATTATGATAAAGGGATGGAAAAAGCAATTTTAGACAAAGGGAGACTTTTGTCTAGGGACAAAAATATTTTTTCAATGACTTGGTTGGGTTCCCAAGTCACAAAACAAGTAAGGCTATCTATGAGGGCATGATAGCTAGGGAGTGCCAAGGTGTGCAAGGAATGCTAGGAAGTGATAACACATGCTAGAATGTTCCAAGGCATGTTAGTCATTCCAAGACATGCCAAGTGCTAATGCATGCCAAGAGGTGTTAGGTGCTAGGGTGTGGTGCCAACGCATGCTAGGGAGTTCTAGGGAAACACAAGGCAAGACTAATTTCAATTGCATGTAAATGAATGAATAAGAGTGTGTGATAGGGAGTCTTAGCAAGTTCTGGGTGTGCTAAGGAGGCATTCACAAGGTATGTTAGGTAGTGCCATGGAAACACAAGGAAGGACTAGCTTCAATTGCATGGAAATGAACGAATAATAGTGTATGATAGGGAGTGTTAGCAAGTTTTGGGTGTGCTAAGGAGGCATCACTCGACAAATTTTGGGAGGGTTTGGATAAAATTTTGTGTTTTGGTGCAGATTTGTAATTTTTTGGCAATTTTCTATCTAGGAGCACAACGAGCTCACGCTGTGCTTCTTCCTCAGGGCTCCAAATGATGTAAAATCAATAATTTTGGAAAGCATATGACCCCATATCAAACCCCATTTTCCCACTTTCTTGGTCTAGGGCTTAGGTTTTGAAAAATTTGCAAAAAAGGAGGCCAAAATTCACCTTTCTACCCCTCTCTTTCCATTTAGTTGAGCACCTGGAGACACCTTGGGAGAATGGCCATATATCAGCCAAAAATGGGTCATTTTGAGTGAAACAGTACTCTAAAAACATACACACTCTCCCATGTTTCCAGAAAAGTCTTCCAATATGGATTTGGACTTCATATAGGCACTCAAAAATGGCCTCCAATAGCTCATTGTACACCCGAAAATTTCTGAGACTTTTGTAAAATTTTCACTTTGTAATTTTTTGTAATTCTTAGTTTGACATTGGTAAAAGTCAAAAGGGTGAAGTAGATGAATGTGAAGGGTAAAAGTAAATGTAAATAATGGGTGTTTAGTATTTATAAGCCATTTTGATGTAAATTTGACCTCATTTAAGAGAGAGAGGTTGGAGTGAAAGTTAATTGTAGAAGTCACTTTTAACTTCCCTAGACATTAGGTTTTGGTTAGAACACCTCATGCAATAGTTCCTAGAGTCATTGAATTGACCCATGAGAGTAGGGAGATGTTTATTTAGTCTTTATGTATCAGTTTCTTAGTGATAGAATGGGTTGGATTTCAGAGGAGAGAACTATTGTAGCTTGTACTTGGACATTTTCTAGAAATCAAAGGACACAATTTGAAACTATTATCTAGGAATTCATGTGTAGTAAGTTTGTGATGTTATTTTTTCTCTGTTATAGATTTATATGAAAGATATTAATATTCTCTTTCCATTCATCAATTATTCAATGGTTTTCCTTATAGTTTATTAACAAAAATCCTTGCATAAAGCTTTGTTTTGATGGAAAAATCATTATCTGTTACTTTATTTCTTGCTTAATGAATTCATGTTTCATGCTCATTAAGACCTTTCACTTCTTCTAAACACTAAACTACACTAAGAAACCCTAAGATCAATCACAAAATTAATGCTATCTTGCTCCTTTTTATATTTGTTGTTGTAACCCTTTGATCCTCTGCCCTAGCTACCTCATTTTTCTCCCTTATCGAGCAACAAAACCCTAAATTTTCCAAAACCCACCTGAGCCTAGCTATCTAGCCTAAAATCCTTTACATTCCAGTCATCTCTTTGTTGTGATTTCATAGAGAGAGCCCTCTCTAGTTTGGTAGGGCTAGCTACCAAACTAAAAGCTTGGTCTGTGATTACCTTTGTCGATCTCCTCATCAGCCTGGGACATTGTGGAGGATAATAGAGGGCATGAAAACTAGGGAGTGCCAAGGTGCTCTAGTGAATGTAATGTTACCAAGTCATGGAAAAATGTAATGCTAGTTGTAAGGTCATGACTATCAAGGTGTGTTAGGGAATGCTATGGCATTCTAACATGTGCCATATGGTATGAAGACATGTCAAACAAGATAAGATGTGCCAAGTACTAAGGCATGCCAAGATGTACAAGGGTGTGACACTGCATGCCAGGGACTATCAAGGGCACGAAAGGGAGGAACAAGTTAAAATACAAGGAAATGACCACATAATAGGGTTAATAACTCATCAATTTACCTTTTCCATGAGGGGCATGCTAGAAAAACCAACACTAGGTGCCAATAGGTCCCAAGTGCCAAGTGTCAATGCATTCTAAGTGCCAAATCTTCCTCTGTTTCTTCTCATCTAGTTTCCAATAATTGATCTAAAAAAAATTTAATATTAAATCATGCCAAATCATCCCAAATCGTCTCAACACATGCCAAACATGCTAATACTTTCCAAGTGCCAGCAAGTGCCAATGTGCATCAGCGAGTGTGATACATGCTATGAAGTGGAAGAGCATATTGAAGAGTGCTATGGTGTGCTAGAGAATGCCAATGCATGCTGAGGAGTGTTAGGGAGTACTAGGACAACACAAGGGAGCACTAGGTCAAAATGCATGGAAGTGAATGAATATAAGGGTGTGTGAGGGAGTGTTAATGAGTGCTAGCTGTCATGCCAATGAGGAAATGACAAGGTATGTTAAGCATGGGTAAGCATGCCAGGGAATGTCAAGAAGTGTTAGAGTGTGCTAGGTATTTTCGGGGTGTGCTAGCATGTTCCAAGACATTACAAGAGCTAAGACATGCTAGGATGTGCATGGTGGCATAGTATGCCAATATACGGCAAGGAGTTTCAAGGCAAAAAAAGGAATAACCAAGCTAAAATGCAAGGAAATGAACACATAAGAGGGTTACTAAGTAGCTAGCCTATCTTTTTCAAAATGGCCATGCTAGGCACACTAATAATATGTTCCAATACATGCCAAGTGCCCATGTGTGCCAAGTGCGAATGTTTTTCAATGTAATATTATGCCAAGGTGTTCCAGGGCATGCCAACACATGATAGGGGAGTGCTATGTTATGCTAGGACATGCTAACATGTGCTTGGGCATCCTACTCATGGCAAGATATTCTAGGTACAAATATGTTCCAATACATGTGAGGTGCCAAGGAATGTTAGTGTACTATTATAAAGCATGTTAAGGTGTGCCATGAGTGTTGAGGAGTGCTAGGTCTCTCTCATTAATATAATTTATAGAGCTTCATTATGTATTAGATAATATAGTTCGTACACACACTAGTGGAACTTTATTTAAAGGAAATTTTCTAGATAATAAACCTAATAGAGACAAATCATGTGTTGACTCATAGGAAAATTATATTCTTATGACTTGAGGGAAATGATACACACTAATTAATTCTTAACAAATTGACTGACTATTATAACCACTATGAACTTGGAAACATAATAAAAAAGACTCCATGACAATGGTCTTAAATCGTTATGTTTTGAAAAAAAATATAGTAAGAAGTACATAGCTTCATCAAAAAATCATTGCAATGGTTAATGATGATGAACATGTTTTTACTCTCACCAAAACTAATCGAAAAGAGCATTGGTGAGGTTCAATAAAATATTGCCACTAGAAGTGTCACCAAAAAGAAAATTAGTGATGGGACTTTAACGATCCTCACCAAAAGTGTCACCAAAGATAAAATTAGTGACGAGCCTTTAGCGACCCTCACAAAAAGTGTAATTGAAAATGGATTTGGTGACAAACCTTAAAGGACCATCACTATATACACTTACAACAACGATTTTTTAAAGACCGTCACCATATGCGACAGTAGTGATGAACCTTAAAGGTCCATCACAGGAATGAAGCGTCATAAAAAACTCATTGGAATGATCAATGATGATGAACATTTATTGACCGTCACTAAAAGTAACCAAAAAGATAATTGGTGACAGTCAGTAAAATATCGTCACTAGAAGTGTCACCAAAGAGAGAATTAGTGATGGGCCTTTAACGACCCTCACCAAAAGTGTCATTGAAAATGGCTTTGGTGACAAACCTTAAAGGACCATCACTATATACACTTACAACAAAGCTTTTTTAAAGAATGCCACAATATGTCACATTGGTGATGGACCTTAAAGGTCCATCATAGGTATGACCCTCACTAATGACCTTTTTTCTTGTAGTGCAACTACATTTCTTATGCACCAATATGCCCCTGAACCCCAATCGAAATAGTTGTGTTGACTTGGCTTGGAATGTGTGTCAATTGAGCAAGAGCTTGGCATATGCTACATCTTACAATCAGGCTAGTGCGAAATTAAGATGAACAAAGAACTAAACAATACTTCCAGAGGTGTTAGACTTGTTTTTGACAAACAAGTTCCATTCAGAGAGCTCAAGTTCTACCAATGTGTCGCCAAGTGTTGTAGCAGCTACAACCACCCTCCAAAATTTTTCTTTAGCTTCGTTTTAGAGCATCCCTAACAACATTTCGCAAAAGCATGTCTTGCTTCATCAAGTACACAAGCTTCAATGATTTTATTACAGAAATATAGTCATCTATACAAGGTTGATGGATTCCCCTCATTGATTGCTTCTCCAGACTTGGTCCAGTTGCAGGCTAAGAAACTCAATTAAGAAATTGTACAATTATGGAGGGAAACAAGACTTCCCTCTAGAAATTGTGCAATTCAGTCTGGCACCCTACTGGGCTCTTGAATTGCACAATTTTGTCAGTCAAGCTTCATTCAAAAAATTGCGCAATGCTACCAGTCAAGCTTCATCCAGAAAATTGCACAATTCCTCCAAGTAGGGCTGCTCTGGCCAAGAATTATGCAATCCTCGATAGTAGTTAGCTACTCTGCCTAGAAATTGAATAAATCTCCTAGGCAGCCAGCCTAGCTCCCTTCGAGAAATGCACATTTTCTCCAAGAAGTTGAGCAGGCTGTTACATATTTAGTTGGTTTGACCAGTTCCACCTAGGACCAAGGAAACTTGACTTGCATGTATGGGTAGCTTTTTCCCAGAATAGAAAAGGCAACATGGAGAAAACATCCTTACCTTAGGGAGCTAATTTTGGTAGCTGGAGGTTACATACAAATATCGTTTTATAATCTTTCCTCCAAGTGTTGCTTTTTCCTAGATTTGTGTAATGTGTGTCATGAGCTTCAAAATTATTTATTCAATGCTTCAGAGCTCATTTCTTCACATTGATAATGGAACTCTAACATCCCATAGCACATCTAGGATTCTTTGACACATCCAGCTCAGCTAGTCATGGGTAAGTTGTCTCAACTTGTCTTTTGAAACATTTCTGTCGCTTTTTGCGTTTTTTCTTATGTGAGTGTTATTCTCTTGATTTATATGAATGCTTTCTATCATTTACATGTTGGAGATAATACTAAGAGGAGGGGTGAATCAGTGTTATCAGATCAATAATTTAATTTCCCAAACAGATTCGTATACGCTACTTCATCTAAGTGAACTAGCATGTATACGCGACTGTACTTAAAGCAACCAGCATATATCCAGAGAAATTTTGATTTACCCCATTTATCATATATTGAACTTTAACCAGTACATCTGAGATTTATTAGATAGTGTAGTAAAAGCATAATAACACATCACAGCTAAGCAACACACATGAACGCTAACATATAAGGTGGAAACCCAATGTGGGTGAAAACCACCTGTTGTTCTTGTCTCTCTCTTCTTCTAATAATAAGAAAATTTGTTTACAATCTTGTACTAGTGCAGACTTATACCAGTACACAGGCTTATATCTACAGAAGGCTACAACCTTCTCTTGTTCTACAGCTTTTACTGGAAGGGAGCTACAACCCCTTAACTCTTGTACTAGTCGATATGTTTACTAGTAGCTAGGTGATGACCTACAGAAGGCTATGACCTTCTTTATTCCTCCAGGGACCATGTTTCATAAATTCTCAGACTAGATCCATCAACAACATCATAATTGCAATTCAATCATCAAATACATCTGCATCAACCAATCGCTGAGACTCAATCATCACTTTCTAAATCAACCACAATCGAATCAATCTATCACCTTGACAACCCATAGTTAAATCACAATTAATCTGATCATTCAGAATACTGTCACCAGAATACATTAACTAGAACCAGAACTAGATCCCAGAACTCTGCAATAGCAAACAGAAACAACTGAAACATACTTTATAAGGTATACGCTACTTCCATGTATCGAACCTGTGTGTATACGTGATTTTCTCAAAGCCAACCAACGTATACATCTGCAAATATTAATTCATAATTCTGCAACTCTTCCAGACTTCAGTTATACCTAGATCATAATATTTACAGAATAACGCATGTGTCAGTATTTAGATCTAGACTATACATGAACAAAACACATAATGATAATTCATTTCAAGCCTTAAGATCCTGATCCATCAATAGATCTTGTCCTTCATCAACCACTAAGGTTCATCCTTGGTTCAAATCAAGCTCAGCACCATAAGCCAATAACCCACATACTAGATCTCACACTTCATCAGATATTCGAGACTTGCGCTCCTGGCCTAATGATCTTCTCCTCCTTTTATAGTTTTAGGCCTTTCTCAATACCATGGACCAAAACCACTTAGGACCAATGCCTTGGACCAAATACCTAGGGTCAATACCTCGGACTAGATATCTTGGACCAATACCATGGACCAAATATTTAGTTTCCCAAGGTATATGCGCTTTTCCTTCTGTGAAAGTGTGTGTGTATGTATACGCTACTTGTGGTCAGTGAACCTGCGTGTATATGCAGCTTGGTCAAGGTGAAGCTTCGTATAAGTTCTTTCTTCATTCTGGGAAGTTT
This sequence comes from Pinus tabuliformis, assembly GCA_031772625.1. Classification (NCBI taxonomy): domain Eukaryota; kingdom Viridiplantae; phylum Streptophyta; class Pinopsida; order Pinales; family Pinaceae; genus Pinus; species Pinus tabuliformis. Next base: position 1,066,897,009 of record CM062811.1, read on the forward strand.
GATCTATAATTCTTTGTTGTTAGCCCATTGTACTGTGACCTTTCATCTGAGTGAGTTGCCATCAAGGACAACACCTGTATCATAATGCCAACAATCTCCCCCTTTGGACTTGATGGCAACAACAACACCAAGTTTCTCTCCCCCTTTGACATGCATTATGCTGGTCATGCTCCCCCCTAAGTACATGCTGAATTCTCTGATATACTGAAATGTATTGATTGAGCTCCTATGAATGAGTCCATGCTCCCCCTGAGCCAAGCAAAGTCTGCAAAAAGATTTTCAAATAAAATAACATGACTCTATACATACATCACCAATGACCTTCCTATCACCAATGACTCATACATACATCCATCTCCCAATCAAGTGCGGATATACCAAATTTAACTCATCCACCTAACCAAGTGGGGATATACCAATTGTTTATACATGAAAAAACAAGAAATATTACATCATCTATCCCATGTAAAGTGGGGATATAAATTACATCATTTGTCCAAGAGGACCCATTCAAATGTATGAGAAGACATATCACACCCTAGACTATGACTTGAGTAGCCAATAGCATAGATATCTGAAGCCATTGCTGGACTTAGCAACCATAATTCCAACAATGTTGAATGTACGTGAAGGCTAATGCTCCCCCTGAACCGGTGCTACCTGTGCATTGTTAATAGGTCAAAGATCAAGGCATCTTTGTTAGGCAGGTAAAATTAATGAACATAGCATATCATCAATATCAGTCAGAGCACCCATATTAGAGCCTACCCCACTGTTTTTCTTGTCTGAAAAAAAGTACGCTCCTTGACCCACAAAAACCCGCATGTGTACGTGATTTCACTTTAGGAAACATGCGTATAATCACCTTTATCTGAAAAGTTTGATTTAACAGTAGGATGATGTAGCAGCTACTCCCAGCTTTTGTCTAAGATATTCAAATGTCTCTCTGGGTAGTGGTTTAATGAATATATCAACAACCTATTCTTTGGACGGAACATATTCCAATTTGACCTTTTGTTCAAGCACTTGTTCACGTAAAAAACGGTATTTGATGGGTATGTGCTTGGTCTTGGAGTGCATGACTGGATTCTTTGAAATACTAATGGCACTTGTATTATCACATAGAATGGAGATGGGTGGAGTGCATGCGATTTAAATGTCTTGCAATGTTTGCATCATCCAAATTAGTTATGTGCAGCAAGATGCAGCAACCACATATTCTGCCTCAGCTGTAGATAATGCAATTAAACTTTGTTTCTTGCTGAACCAAGATACTAACCTGGAACCCATATAGAATGCACCATCACTAGTGATTTTTCTGTCATAAAAAATTCCTGCCCAATCTGCATCTGTATATGCATGAAGAGTAAGATTTGTATCTCTAGGATACCATAAACCAAAGTTCTGTGTTCCTTGAAGATATTTGAAAATCATTTTGACCGTATGAAGGTGTGATTCCTTTGGATTTGCTTGAAATATTCCAACTATTCCTACTACATGCATGATGCCAGGTCGGGAACATGTTAGATAAAGTAGACTACCAATCATGGATCTATAAGTTGGTTGATGTACTACTGCTGATTCATCATTTGAGTTGAGACTGCATCTTGTTACCATTGGGGTTCATACAGGTTTAGAATCTTCCATGTTGTATTTTTGCAAGATCTGTTTGAGATATTTCATTTTTGAAAGAAAAATATCATCTTTATTTTGTTGAACTTGTAGACCAAGAAAATAGGTAAGCTCACCAAGCAAGGACATTTCAAATTCTTATTGCATTACTGAAGCAAAATTCTGACTCATGGATTCTTCATTTCTACCAAAAAAGATATCATCAACATAAACAACAATTATTAGCAATTTATCAGTACCAATCTTTGTATATAGATTGCTATCTACTGACCCTTTTGAAAAACCATGTTCGTGTGGATATTTGTCAAGGTGGTAATACGAGGCCCTTGGAGCTTGTTTAGACCATAAAGAGCCATTCTAAGTCTGCATACAAGTTTTGCATCATTTCCAAGAATGAATCCTTCTGGTTGTTCAATATAGACCTCTTCTTCTAAATCTCCATTAAGGAAAGCATATTTTACATCCATTTAGTATACTTTGAATTTCTGAAAGCTAGAAAGAGCAAGAAACATCATTATGGCTTCAAGTCTAACAAGAGGAGCAAAAGTTTCTTTAAAATTTATACCTTCCTGTTGAGCATACCCTTTACAAACAAGTTTGGCCTTGTTTCTAATAAATTCTCTGTTTTCATTCAGCTTGTTTTTGAATATCCATTTAGTTCCTATGATATTTGTATCATGAGGTCTAGGAACTAATTGCCAAGTATTATTCTTTTCAATTTGCTCAAGTTATTCATTCATGGCCTCGACCCAACATTCATCTTTGCATGCTTCATTTACATTTTGAGGTTCGATGGAGGATAGTAATGCTAGATAGCTTAAGGTTTCTGTAATATTTATTCTTGTCTGTACACCAACCTCTTTCTCCCCTAAAATTTGAGTTTCGGGATGATTTTTCTGAAAATACTTGGATGGAGTCTTTTCTTTTACTGTTATCTCTTATTCTGGTGCTTCATTGGTTTCTTCTTCAGAATCACTGTGATTTGATGTGGGAAAATAATCACCATCTTCTTCATTGTCATAATCTTCATTTTTTATCTACTTTTGATTTTTGCATGATTCATCAACTACAACATCAATACTTTCAACAGTTTTCCCAAGTCTTTTATTATAACATTTATATCCTTTACTTAGGGAAAAGTAACCAAGAATAATATCTTCATCTGCTCTGGGCTCAAACTTACCTAGTTTTTCATCAGTCCTTTTGATATAACATTTGCTTCCAAATACTTTAAAGTATTTTATAGTAGGAGTCTTACCATACCAAAGTTCATGTGGAGTTTGAGTGTTGTTTACCCGAACACTTGCTTGGTTGATAATAGTTACGACGATGAATGCAACTTCACCCCAGAAGGTCGGAGGAGTTCCAAATTCATCTAGCATAGCTCAAGCCATTTTTTGAACAGTTATGTTCATTATTTCTACCACTCCATTTTGCTGTGGAGTCCTTGCGGTGGAGAACTGCCTTTTTATTCCATGTTGTTTGCAAAAGTCAAAGAATTAATTCGAGGTAAATTCCCCTCCTCAATCAGATCTGAGGCATTTGATTTTGTGATCTGATTGATTTTCAACCAAAGCTCTGAAGGCTTTCAACTTTCCAAATGCTTCATCTTTATGCTTCAGAAGACCTATCCAACACATTCTGGAAAAATCATTAATGAACAAAATAAAGTATTCTTCTCCACAAGGTGACTTTTTCCTTGATGGTCCACATAAATCAGTATGAACAAGTTCAAGAGGCTTACTAGCTGACCCTTCTTTTTCAATGAAGTGAGATCTATTTTGCTTATTGAATCTACATGGTTTGCATATTGTATTTTTGGGAATGTTGATGTCTAGAAGATCATGAACAACCTGGAATCTGCATGCTTTTCTTATTTCAGAAAAGCTTAGATGTCCAAATCTTCTATGCCATAGCCAATTTTCATCATTTTTTCTTAGATAGCACTATTGTTGTCCACCCTTGAGTATGTATAAGTTTTTTGGAGTTTCTGTGCCTTTGATCACAATTTCTCCTATATCAAGCTCACGAACAACACATCTGTTTGATCGAAGCGCCACTTCATTTCCTTGATCACACATTTGACTGACACTCAACAGGTTATGCTTTAGATCATCCACATACATTACATTCCGAGCTTTAACCTTTTCCTTCAAGAAAACAGAGCCTTTACTTTTTATGACAGCAAAAGTGTTGTTTCCAAATGAGACATTCTTTTCCTTTTCTAAGGCATTATATGAGTGAAGTTTTTCTTTGCCACTTGTCATGTGTTTTGAGCATCCACTGTCAATGTACCACTAATTTTCTTGTCCTTCTGCATACAAGGCTATACCACATCTTTCTGTTCGAGGTTCTTTCCTTCTCCATATCTTGGTATTTAATGGAGTTTGCTCCTTTTGAGATGTTTGCCTAAATTTGCTCCTACATTTAGATTCTTCAATGCTAAATTCGTTACATATTGAGCATTCTATTTCATTTTCAAGAAGAGAAAAGTTATTATAGGAACTTTTCTTGATCCCTGTCACATTCCTTTGATTTCGTGCTTCTCTAGTAATGATGGTTTTGTAAGCAACACATTGAGCAGCTTTGTGTCCAAAATTATGAAATGAGAAACATTGACCATTAAAGAAGTTCTTGTGATTATCAAATCTATTGACCTCGTGATTGTAGTTTCTATTGATATTCATCTTTGAAGCAAATTGAGTATGATTTACCTAAGGTTGGTTGTAGCTTTTGCTCATCCTTGAAGCAAATTGAGCCTGATTTACCTGGTGATCTGCTTTATGCCTTTGCTGATGATAGGCATATTGTTCATAGTTCTTTGTTACATCAAGATAGCTATTAGTGGATGTTGACGGCTTCTGTGATTGAGATGCTTCTTCAGTATATCCTAGACCTTCTTTATTAGAGGAGAATGTTGCACTTTGATAATTTCATTTAAGGTTTTTGATCCTTTAGCAAATCTAAGATTGAGATATTTTTTTTTCTCAAGATCCTTTCTTAGACCCACAATTTCACATCCTATTTTTTCATTGTGTTTTTCTTTTTCAGCAAGTTGGTATGTAAAGGTATCTATAATCATATTCTTTTCTTCTAAACAGATTTTTGAGTTTAGAGATTTCTTCATGAAGGTGATCTTCTTCTAAAGCATCCCAAAAATTATCATTGTCATAAGCCATTAGAAGTCTATAGTCATTACTGTTTTCATCTTCATCACTATTTGATAAACAATCATTATCTTCATGACTATAGTAACTCCTTTTACTTACACTTTGTTTTCTATTCCATTTTTTAGATTCCTTCCCTTTATCATATTTATCTTTATGAGGATATTTGGCAGCATATTGACTGACTCTACCACAGGCAAAACATTTGAAGGGTAGTTTACTTCTAAATCTTCTGGAACCGCGTTGAAGCTTCTTGACAAAGTTTACTTCATCTTCTTCTTCTGAAATATGTCCTGATTCATTGAGTTCTTACTTTCATTTTGTTGAAGCATTAAATTAAACCTCTCTCATATCTGATGGGCCTCCTTTTCTCATCTCAAAGGCAGTTAAGATTCCATGAAGCTATGTCATAGTGATAGTTTGTAGATCCTGTTTTTCTTCTATAGCAGATAATTTTGATTCAAATTTAGCAGACAAGGATCTTAAAACTTTCTCAACAAAGGTAACTTCCTTTATCTCTTCACCTAGATTATTCATACAATTAACAACCTCATCTATACATAAGAAGTAACTAGCTATACTTTCATCATTGTGCATCTTAAGATTTTCACATTGAATTCTGAGAGTTTGTAGTTTAGCACGTTTTACCTGAGAGTCTCCTTTGTAGCTTAGAATGATTTTGCCCCATATTTATTTGGCTAATTTGAGCTGCATAAATTTGACAAACTCTGATTGTGACAGACTTCCCAATTATGTATTGACAACCTTGACATTGGTTTCATATTGTTTTTTTACCTGCCGTATTTGTAGGAATTGTTGATGGAAATTTCTATCCTCCTTCCACGATTTCCCAGACATCCGTTCCAAGTGATTGTAGATAGGTTGCGATTTTTATCTTCCAATAAACAAATTTTCTCCCATCAAATATTGGTGGTCTAATGGATCCCATGCTTTCTTGATTACTCATGATGATAGATCTCCCTTCAAGCAATCACGGTTCTTTTGAAGGACCTTCTCTGATACCAATTGTTGGAAATAATACTGAGAGGGGGCGTGAATCACTATTATCAAATCAATAATTTAATTTCCCAAATAGATTTGTATACACTACTTCAACTAAGTGAACTAGCGTGTATACGCAACTATACTTAAAGCAACTAGCGTATATGCAGAGAACTTTTGGTTTACCCAATTTATCATGCATCGAACTTTAACCAGTATATTTGAGATTTATTAGGCAGTGTAGTAAAAGCATAATAAAGCATGACACATAAGAACCACACATGAACACCAAGATATAAGGTGGAAATACAATGTGGGTGAAAACCAACTGCTGTTGTCATCTCTGTCTTTTTTTAATAGTAAGAAAATCTGTTTACAATCTTGTACTGGTGCAGACTTATACGAGTACGCAGGCTTCTACCTACAGAAGGTTACAACCTTCTCTCATTCTACAGCTTCTACTGGAAGGGAGCTACAACCCCCTAACTCTTGTACTAGTCGATATCTTTACTAATACATAGGTGATGACCTACAGAAGGCTACGACCTTCTTTCGTCCTCCAAAGACCATGTTTCATAAATTTTCGGACTGGATCCATCAACAACATCATAAATACAATTCAATCGTCAAATACATCTGCATCAACCAATCACTGAGACTCAATCATCACTTTCTGAATCAACCACAACTGAATCAATCAATCACCTTGACAACCCATAGTTAAATCACAATCAATCTGATCATTTAGAATACTGTCACCAGAATACAGTAACTAGAACTAGAATCAGAACCCAGAACTCTACAAAAGCAAACAAAAACCACTGAAACATACTTTATAAGGTATACGTTACTTCCATGTGTCGAACCTATGTGTATACACACTTTTCTCAAAGCCAACCAACATATACATCTACAAATATTAATTCATAATTCTGCAGCTATTCCAGACTTCAGTTATACCCAGATCATAATATTTACAGAATAGAACATGCGTCAGTATTCAGATCTAGATTATACATGATCAAACCACATAATGATAATTCATTTCAAGCCTTAAGATCCCAATCCATCATTATATCTTGTCGTTCATCAATTGCTAAGGTTCATCGTTGGTTCAGATCAAGCTCAGCACCATAAGCCAATAACCTACATACTAGATCTCACACTTCATAAGGTATTCGATACTTGTGCTCCTAGCCTAATGATCTTCTCCTCCTTTTATAGTTTTAGGCCATTCTCAATACCATGGACCAAAACCACTTAGGACCAATACCTTGGACCAAATACCTAGGGGCAATACCTCGGACCAGATATCTTGGACCAATACCATGGATCAAAACACCATGGACCAAATACTTATCTTTCCAAGGTATACACACCTTTTCTTCTGTGAAAGTGTGTGTGTATGTATATGCTACTTGTGGTCAGTGAACCTGCATGTATACACAGCTTGGTCAAGGTGAACCTGCGTATACCTCTCTTTCTTCGTTCTGTGAAATTTGATCTGTAATTATTTGATGTTAACCAACTGTACTGTGACCTTTCATTTGAGTGAGTTGCCATCAAGGACAACACCTGTATCATAGAGGCAACATTACATGCATACTAGCTTGTACTAGCACTATTTTAGTTTTTGTTACTATATCATTGTTGTCACATGCATGAAACTATTTGGCATGAATGGTCATTGATTCAGTGACTCGCTTCACCCACATGCATGTTGATCCATTTTCTGAATCTTTCATTCACTGTTTGCATGTTCAATTGTTCAATTCTGCTTAAACTTAGTATCAACATGCATTCACGTTCACATTTTCTTTTAGTTGCTTGTTGGCGGGTCTGGGCAACCTTGGACCATACTCTGCCTCACCAAGAAAACATTGCATAATACTGACAGGGAAGGCTCTGTCTTCCCCTCAGGAAATGCACAATTCTTCCTAGTAGTTGTTCCCTAGGTTAACTTTGTGCAATTCTGAGGGACAATGATTATTGGCCCATAAAATTGCACAATGCAGCCACTGAGCCTACAACCATTGCTAGCTGAAATTGTGCATTGCGTAATTCCAACAGTTAGTAGTCAACCTAGATTGTGCATTGTGTAATTCCAATAGCTAGTCATGCCTCCCAGACTGGCCATATTTCCTTTTGCATAGTTATGGCAGCTAGCCACCCAGCATCCCAGAAGAAATTGCATAATCCTTGGTAGCCTTTCCCCATGTATGTGTTATGTCATTCCTCCAATTTTCTTTGGTTTTCGATGAAATATTTCTTTTCATGCATGTCGCTTTGTCTCCATATCTAGTAGGTGTTCGTCCACCTCTTAACATTTCAGGATCAATGAATTCCAAGAGATCAGGATCAAAGGACATTGATGGAAGTGCAATTGGAGCAACAGTTGAAGATACCGAGTTGATTCTAGACGAGGAAATCAAGATGAAATGGAAAGAGGTCAATGATACATTTGTAGTCACATTTTGGGAAGAACTCGAAGACCTCCAGGTATATGTGAACATCCACAAGTCTGGCTTGTACCAGATTGCATGCAGATACCTCGTGTTCCCATGCACAGACATGATACACTAGATCGTCTCACACACTGACCCTGGGAAGATGACCTTGAGCAGTGTCAGTAGGATGAAGATTGCAACCTTCAGGGCACAACATTATGATGAGATGTATCAGATGTCAGAGCCTGTAACTATCATGGAGAGTCCCTACAACCTACCAAGCAATAATGCCAACTCTAGAGACATTCTGAAGAACTAAGTAAAGAAGGCTAGATTCAGGATGACACCCAACCAGATCTACAAGATGAAGATACTACAGAAGGCATATCAATACTTTGTCACCTTTTCATGCCGACTATATGGCTAGGAAAGCATGGAAACCTTCCCACAAAGTTGGGTGATAACGCTGGACCAATTGGCCGGAGACGGAAAACCATGCAACTAGTTTGGCATGTTGGCTCATCAGCGGAAGGAATAGGTAACGAGGGCTCGACAGCCACCCAAAGGTATCCAAGCATAAAGCTACATGTCTGCCTACATCTTGGATGCTATCTGTGATCGACAAGAGTTCTCGGGCTTGAAATGGCCATGGTCACCAATGTTGTTTGAATGCACCTTCAGAGGAGTTATGACGTGGGTCTCCGATCATTTTGTCACCCTGGTTTACAAGATGATATTCAAACAGGATCCACCTTGCATGTCGATGGAAGCTATGGAGGCACTGATAGACATAGCTCATTGGTATGCCTCACTGTTCGGTAGCTTCATACAGATGGACAGTGTAGAGTAGCCTCCACATTCTCTATTGAAGTTTTCCTTGGACGTGCTCGTCATGTAGGAAGTAGCATATCACATCTCAGCAGGATTGATAGCTAGGCTGCACCAGAAGAAGAAGTCACCTTGGCCCGCTCTTCCACTGCGAATCAGGTTACATGAGATCTGGATTTTAAAAGAATCTGGATGTTTAAGCAGAGAAGATGAAGAAGTATCCATTCTACCTCCACAATTACAATTTGTATGACCCACATTGTCTTGTGAAAGATCATTACACAATAGTACAGTTCAGCTGGATCCACGGGGCATGTCATTGGATGGAGGAGGACCCATGGAGATATTATTACAATTCCTCTAGACTCAAAGAATTGATCAGCTTCACTTTGGAATGGTTAGTGAAGAAACATGAAGCAACATCTCAGAGAGCACCAGAAACAACAGTAACAGTAGAGGCGAACATACCAGCGTGCGACAATGTCCGATCGCATGGAGGAAGAGAAAAGATGAAAGTTCCGATCAGATCCACTTGTGGAGAAAGAATATTTGGCCATAGAGGCAAAGAGGCAACACTGAGACAAGTGAAACGTGCAAAGGCAGAGAGAGAAATAGAGAATGGAAGAAACAGAGAAGGAGTTTCATGAGTTGAAGGAGAAACTCTGAAAGGAATAGGATATGCACAAATAGGAGAGGGAAGCACAACAACAACAGGTACAGTGGGGGTTGCAACATGTGCACATGGATGAAATAGTTCCCGTATAGGTAGTGGACTCATCAGAATAGCCAGCATCAGGAAAATAAGGTGAACCATTGCAGGAGCAAGAATTTTCTCAAGAGATAGAGTGAGCGCTTGAAAAGATGGATACATACATGGAGCAAAAAGAGTTAGAGCTGGATATCGACCTCATGCCTCACCACTGAGAGGTTGACCCACCAGCTTCAACACATCCATAAGATGAGAAAGTCCCAAGTGACGAAGGAGACACTAAGGTCCTTGGAGGTCAACCAGAAGGAGAGATGCACAACATCTCATTCGATGAGTCTCAACATAGAGTTGTGCAATCTCGTAGAGTGTCAAATCTAGATGATCATACATCTCCTATACAGTATGAAGAATGAGTGATCATGTCAGACATGCCCAAACATCCAGCATCCTTGGCAAATGCCACTAGAGCATATGATGAAGCTAGTAGTGCAAGTGTTTGCTTCTTGAGAATGAGCGAATGGCTAAGCAGCTACAAATGGCCAAGCAAGGAGAAGAGTTGGTGACATCGTCTGCTTAAGTAGAACCAAAGAAGGAAATACTAGATGAAGTATTGTCCCTTGATAGAGTTATGTGGGCGTTGTATTCAAAGTTTGGTACTGTGCATAAGGCAATCATCCATCTCAAAGGTCGGTAGTTGCGATGTGCTAGAAGAGCACGTATCTTGTCGAATCTTCATGTAGCTGTTGATTACATGCAAACATGGATGATGAGATACAAAGGAGCCCTAGTTCACTTGCCTAAGATGATGAAGCCCAGAGTGTTTGAGCTGAAGGCATGCATCTGTAGTCAGGTCCAGAACTATGAAGGGCTCCTGCAGATCATCACTAGTCTATAGGCTTCCCATGCATGAGTATTCAAGAGTATGGATGTTGTGGTGCACGCACATGTGATCCCATCTATTGGGACTCTCACCCAGGTGAAGACAAAATCACAAGTCCAGTTAGAGCTTGACTCATACTTTGATGAGTTGATGCGCATAGCCAACAACCTAGACTTGCCAATCAGTGTGGACACCATGCACAAGTATGTTGTTGGTCTAGCCGCATTGAAGATAATGATGTGCATGCTTTCAGACGAGTTGGATAGAGGAGCCCGAGTAGTGTACCCAGATGCTATGGAGGCAAGATTCAAGTTCTAGAAAGATGTCAACTTGGAGTACACAAACACCATCATAGACTATCGATCTTGGAATCAGTACGCTATTACTGATCATCGCGAGGATGCTGAAGAGTTGGACTTCCCACAGTTGTCCAAGTCATAGTGATGTCTTGCATGGCTTACTCAAGCTATTTTGTCTCACATGGGTACATGTGCATTGTAATGTAACATCTTATCAAGTGTAAGTTCAAGTGTCAATAGATGGATATAACAGTGATAGAGTAGATGAAGTGTCACGAGGGTAGATGAACTGTCACAAAGGGGAATGTCAAGGGTCACCCCACCGTTTTCTATAAATAGTCCCTCATAACTCAATGTATAGGCATTTCATAAGCCAATATTCTGATAGGACTATCTTAGAGATAGCTTGGACAATATTGTAGCGAGCCTTGGCTTCTCCACTGCATAGCGCTAGTACATCTCTTTGGAGGAGTAGGAAATTGTGGCTGTAACGTTCTGCTATCAAAACTAGGGTTGGACATTGATGTATTGTATGACTGGAACTTACACTTCTTAATATAAAAATAGCCAACATGTTTCATGCATATGTTGTATTGTATTTCAACTATTTGTTTACTCTAAATGATATATGTATTTGTTTGCTTATGCATGCATGTATAAATATTTATGTGTATGTATGTATGAATCTTTCTGGAATGTGCTATTGGTTTAACCATCACTTTGGATTGCTAGTTAACTTGCCTTCCATGTTGTGATATATATTTGCTTGTGTGTTCCCTTCTTAACTCTGTGCTATCACAGGTTTTTGAGGCACACTCATCTCAAGCCCCATGTGTTAGAACCTCTCATGCACCTTCCTTGGCTCACTGCATATGTCACACCCTTTCTACCAACAAACTTATCGTACTTTCCTCTATGTGAAATCGTGAAGGCATTACCATACAACACACTGCTAGGACTCCTACACCAAACAGTCTGAGGTCTAATTGGGACTTCTTACTGGGGAGATCCACTGACTTGTTGGTGGGTCTAGCACCGTCAACAAAGTGTTGAGTCCCTAAAGACTTGTAGATGACCAATATACTTGTTAGAGCTATATTTTAATAAGGAAAATAGAGCCTTTAACTTCCCCAAATTATTTTTATGTTTGTCTGTGTTTTCCTTAGTTCTAACATACTGAGTGTCATAGAAATAAAGCAAAAATGCATGACGGAAAATTTGATGAGGGTCTTGGAAAGAAATTATACATGTAGTAAAAATTTTGTTTGTGTTTAAGCTATATTTCCTTTAATTTATCAAATTATATCATTATCAAAGGACAATAGATACATGTGTTGACGATAATTATTGCAATTGTAAGGTATTGAATAGTAAAAGTTTAAAACCATTATTATGAGGATTGTGTTCATTTAGTGTAATTTTTTCTATTGTTTTCCATCATATAGATACATGAAAAATACAAATTCAAGGAAAAATCCAAAAATGAGGACCATTATTTTCCAAATTGTCAATTAATTTTTTCTAGGATTCTCTTTTTTTTTGTGTAGGCTTGGTAGTAATTTCTCTATTAATAATTTCAGAACATAAGAATGTGTTTACCAAAATTTGTAGGTGGCCTCTACTTGCCTGCAGGAAACTAGGTTTGTTTGCCACCTCACTGTGTTAAATGTTGTCCAAAATTTAAATAAAGTTTTCAACACCATCCGAGGAACATTTGCAAGCTTATCTACTATAAACTTCAACTTAGAGAAGTAAAGGCTAACCGACATATAACAAAATTCTGTTTAGAGACCTATTTCACATGTCATATGAGTCCATCGGGGCTGGGGCTTTCACACTGGACCTCGAGATTTCACTCCCATTCATGTCTTCTATGCTTTGATTGATCTTAATCAGTGCGATATTGTTTTTGTACACTTGTATCTAGACTGCAATAATTTCTCTATCAATATCGTTCATGCTAGGCTCCATTGTTCAGGCCTCCTCCCGCTCCTCTTATTTCTTATATAGTGTCATTGCTCGGGCCACTATGTTCTTCATAACCCAGTATTGCTGGATTTTTTGCAAAAATGGTGTGTGTCAACCTCTAGTGTTCCCGAGATCTTTCACCATAGTTTCCCATTCTTTTGTCTCTATATCCTGATTGGTTATGTTGTCATTAAGCTCCCTCTCCCACTCTGCTATTTGAGCTCTTACCTTTGGTAGATTACCAGCCCTATATGCATTTATGAGGGTCTACATGTGTTCTTTCCCAGTCCTTCTGCCTCTTTTGTTCAAACCTATGCTGGCGGTTGCTTCCCCCCCTTTGTTCCTTTTCCCTACCTTACTTGTTCCTCTGGTTCCTGTTTTACCTACCTCTTTTCCCTCTTTTGCCATCTTATCTTTGTTCCTGCTTTGTATTTATTTTCCCAAGTGACTCACCAGTACCAGCTTGCTTGCTGGAGCATGATAAGGGATCCAGAACTCTGGGCGGTGCTGCACCCTGGTTTCTTTAATACCTAGAACATTAACAAAAGAAATTTCTTTATAAGTCAGAATTCTTTTACACATAGTGGTCTTAAGTTTCTCTGAACTGAGCTTGTCCACTCACTCTAGACTTGGAGACTTGTGGTTGCCCTCTTTCTCCCCTAATTTCCCCCCTTCCTTCTCATAGACTAACAAGCTTTGGCCTTTCGTTTCCTCTCCTCTCTACTTATCCCCTCCCCAACAAACAGGAACATGCAAGTCAACATTTGCAATTCTGCAAGTGTCCCAATTTTGGGTTTCCTTATAAGCATTCAGGGTCGCGTTTGAGGTTCCAGACCAAGAATCTCTCCTCTCTGGTGCCCTCACCTAGATTCTACCCTTGGTTATCCCTTGTGGCCCGCAGCCTTCAACTGGGTTTGGGCTCAGTTCGAGTCGGGCTAACCATAGCCTTGCTGCTTTGTCCATGATGGTTCCAAGCTCCCCTCCCCTAATAATTATTTCTTCCCTCCCATGCCTCAGGTTCCACCTAGCCAGAGCGAAAGGTTTCTAACTTGCGCCATTGTAGAATTCCCATTGGGCATCCCATCATGATGCACTATCTACCAAAAGATGCACTATAGTTTTCCTGACACCCGTCACTCCGACAACATTCTAGGCATAGACGCTCCAATCGACCGGGTTAGATTCCCAGGCAACTCAGGTCTCAACTCATTCTGAGTCTTGACCTCCCTCATCCCTCATGCTGAGTTCGTCTTTAAAATTCATTTATGTGTTGCAAGCGGGAAGGGAAACTAAAGTAAGATACCAATTCTCGCTGGCAAAACTCATTTTCCTCTCGACGTCCTCCAGTTCGCATCCACCACCTTCCGTTGCACATTCTTTCTCCTTCTCTCCCAGTTACCTTAGCCTCTTGTTTCTTTTTCCAGCCACCCAACCTAACTTCCATGCAGTCCCCCACGTTCCCTCTACCGCTTCCTGACACCCAATCCTTCATTCGATTTCCTTAGAATGAGGTTCCCCTAACCATTCCATTGTTACCTTCCATTACTCCACTCGTGCCGCCAGTTGCTCCTGAAGTGGGTTTCCTTCTTTCCCTGTGCCACTTGTCGTTTTTGATCTGCTGCACTCTCGCTTGACCCCGAAACTTTGTCGATCTCCTTCATCCTTGTCCACACTTGTATTATCCCTGTGTCATCTGCTGTTGTGCCCTGTCATGCATGCCACCCCACCTACATTCACATCCTCCCACTTTCCAATACCCCATCTATCCTTTGGCCCAGCTAGTTGGCTTCTAGTGCCTCTACCTCCTATCCCCTCTGGCCCACCTCGTCTGTCGTCTCCACTTCTCCCTTACCACACCCTGATCGGGGGTTTTCTAGGATTCTCTTGAAACAAGAACATATATTCAATTTAGGTGTGCTAACAAGATTCATTTTTCTTTCATTGAATTGGTCATTTGTGCTTGTGGAATGTGGTGCTGACTCTATTTCATGTGAAAGGGTCTTTATCCTTGGATTATGACAATGCTAGTAACATGTAGGAATATTGTACCCCATGATCATTTTTGCAAGATACATGCCATGTGTGGACCAAAAAAATAATTCAGTTATTACCTTCTAAACTAGGTCATTGTTTGTTTTATTAGGTTCCAACAATGTATGCCAACATATTGCAAGGTTATGATGTGATTGATCCTGACTCTCAAAAGGTTGCTGCATCAACTGCACATCAATTTTGTCTTATGGTAAACAAGATCTCTTTCATATCTAAATTATGTTTTCCTTTATTTCAATGGTTTTTTTAACAACAATTAGAATCATACATTTTATCTAAAATTATGAGTAGCTTGACCTAGTATATATAACTCTTCTCCAACTCTTAGCAATCAGAAAAAAATTGATACATGTGCCAAATATTTCCTAGTTAATCATGTAATGAAAGTTTTCATCTAGCACAACACAATGATTTCAAGTAGCTGAAAGCATTCCTTCTATTGTATTGCTTACCACTAAATATTTTCTAGAATATGGCATTCAATTTTATTCATTTATGGTCTATTCTAGTCTACCTAGGTGCTATATGTTGTCTTGGCATTACTTTCTTGTTGTTGGAGATCTATTTTTGGAAATGGACACTCCACTTCCAATAGGAATACCTGTTGTTGGAATACTATAAATCAATTTTCATTTGTGGTTTAACAAACTTACTAGGACTATAAATAAATGACGTAGCAATACTTACAAACATTTTGGCTAATGCACCTACAAGAGCATTATTTCCAATTTTTTGAAATGGACGCTAGGAGCTTGTATATTCAAAATGAGTGTTTATTCCCAAAGATTCCTCACTTCTATGTGGGTCTTCCACTTACTTTTTTTTTATCTATTATCAGATTTATATTTTATTTACCTTTTTCCTTGGGTAGAAGAAATAGGTAGTATAAACATATGTAGTGGGATACTAGAATGTCGTATGCACTTTTTAGATAGATGAAACCTAGTTTGGTTAACATAATAAGCTAATGAAACTTGGTTTGGGTCTTGTATTACCAAAAATATTGAACCATTTATCTTTTACCATGAACTCTACTCACAACATAAACAACGTTTCTACATGGCATGCCATTATTACTATTTGCACAAGAACATAATCCCTCACAATAAATTTTCACTTGACAATTATGGGCATGAAGTTGGTGATCTTATGGTAGTCTCCACAAAAAAAAATAAAAAATCTTTGTAATCTAGATAAATCTTTCAACTTTAATTTTTACAAAGATTCATCACCATATTCTACAAATCCATCTTTATTCCAGACCGCTACAACATTCTCTCCTCAACATAACACTTTTTTATCAACTGATATACAATCATCGGTTTGTCTTGGCATATGTTGTGACATCATGATTGAGCTGATAAAACAAAAAAGGACTAAGAAAAATTAAAATTTCATTACCTGGGATACTGGAGTTCTTTATTCAATGTTTCTTTTCTAATGTTGAAATTCTCCCATCCGTTTGACAATATATGAAATCTAAGAAGTTCAAGAATTCTTCCATTATATCAAGCACCCCTTTCCACCTTGTTTCAATTATAGAAGCACCTTTCCAACACCTGAATATTTCTAGATGGTCCAAATAGCACCTTAAATACCTTTCTTGTGAAATTAGTTACATGTTCATGTCTTGGGAAAAGGCATGATGATTTACAATATCGAAGGAGGAGAATTTATGGAATTATATATTTAAGTATTAGTTATAACACGATCCAATAGGACTCATAAAGCAAGGTTTTTTGAATAGTTGTCTCTTGAAAATAAATTATGGAACCTTGTGAAACAACTACATGTATCCTTCCATGTAATGCTCAAATAGAAGAAAAAAGTGATGATTTCACTTGCCATGAAATTCCTAGCAGAAGAGAATAAAGGGAAATAAAATAATGTTTCCATCATGTTCCTCCCATTTTCAAGCGTATATTGAAGTTTTGCAATAGCTACAAATTACAATAGACATGAGGCATCATACAACTGCTTTCTAGAGGTGCATGAGGTCCCCATTTTTATAGAAGTATCAATAAAAGAATATTTTCACTTTCATAGTCTCCCAAACATTCCCAAATGCTATTCAAATCCCTATAACATCCATGGAATTCATCACCTTCTGAGTTTGGTCTTATCATGACATAGTCCTCAACTTAATAAGAAAGAATCCCACCTAAAAAAATATAGTTCCTGCCAAAATGTGTTGCAGGAGCAAATCACAAACTTCTCTAGGGTTCTATGACCACAAATCCACCTTAAATACAAAAAAGCAAGCCCAAAAAAATATACAAGTCTCAGGGAGAAACGTGTCATGTTCCATTGTTGGCCCCTCCAACCAATTTACTTAACAATGAAATTCTTGTTTCCAAACCAGTAACCCAACTTTTGGCCTCCATTAGGCCGGCCTGTTTACCTAAAAATGTCTTTTTTTTGGATCCAATGATTTTATATAACCAGACACTATAGAAAATCTTGAACTGATTTCAAAATGAGTCAAAACTCCTTAATGAATTCACAAACTTGGCCGAAGACTTTCTTGATCTATTTGTCTTTTACAGCATAAGGCTTCAACCAAGACATGTCCAATGCTTCAAGCTTGTCATGATTATCTATTCCATCCATATTAAGGGTTGTTAAGGAACAATGCATGGCTGTAACTCTTCCATGTCTGCCCTCTCCATGGTTTTGGAAACAAAAAAACTCAAATGAAGAGGATGTACTGTCATTGAAACTCAAGAACATTGTCGAAGAGTTTTCATGATATATTTTGCACATCCTAAGTTAGGAGTAGTTGGAATTGTTTATGAAAATGAGATGTTAGTCTTTTTTTTTAATTCCATTATCTAATCTTAGCTTTCTCACATTGACTACATCATCCCATAGAGGTAGAATATATGGTCGACAGTGTCACATACACTCCATTAAATCTTCTCAAGTGGTCGAGAAGGTCAACCATGTATGCATGATGCTCCACTCCATGCTTCACCTCAAACTTTCTACTAATTAAATTGAAATGATGCTAGCCTTCATCTACTAGTCCTGCATGGCCATAGGCAGATAAAATAGTAATGAAGGTGATATGACCGACGTCTAAACTATGACAAACTTGAGTATATCTCATAGTGACTACACTTCATGTAATTACATCTAGGTTCATTCTTGTCATTTTGAGGTTGATAAAAGAGCCCCAACACCTCATAAAAATATCCATTCATTACATAACAATAAATTACTGCATTCCATGAAATCAAATCCCTTTGTGGCGTATTGACAAACACTTCATTTTCATCGTCCGTTTTTTTGTTGCAGCACTGTTAATTCTGCACAAGAAGTTAGAGCACTGATAATAGTGACAAAATTGGCTTTTTCTCCAACCAAATTCCTTTTAGAAAATATCTCACTACATTGTTGTTTTGACCATGTGACTGATTCTTGGACATCATTTCGCTCCAATTTATCACATTGTGTTTTGACCTTCCTAGTTGCATTTCATAAATTACCTTTCCTACCTATCCCCAATTTCTAATTTTGAAATATCCAGTAGTCATGGTGTTCCATGTAACTGTGGATTCCCTATATTTCTCCATGGATGCAATCTCAGTGTATGCCTTGAGGACAATGGAAATGTGTGTGTCCACTTAGTCCTCCATGTTGTCTTTAGTAATATAGCTTGAGGTCTTATTGGTCATGTCAATCCGTAACGCAACCTATGATAATAACATTCCATGTAGGCACATTTCGCCTGGGATTTTTTTCAAACACCTAGCTTGTGCCCTTCATACTTCTATAATAAGCATACATGTAAAAAGTGCAGCAAGATCGCTGAAAAAGAGGCAAATTAGTGATATGGGCATTTCAATCTTCATGAGAAACTATGGCCTTGTATCAATCTCAGATTCAAGCCAGTACACCTTTATCTCCAACCTAAGACATTTGGGATTAAAAAAATCTATCAACATCACATTCGGATTCAATTATAACTTAATGTGCCCAATAAGAAACACCCTTTGAGCGAGAGAGGCCCATGAAAAAGAAGCTACCAATGTTGGGTGTGGAGCCTGATTATCTTCTATATTCAAAGGTTTCAGCTGGATGTATACCCCAAGAAGACTATACACCCCTCGACGCGGGGGGGTGCGGCGGGGTAAATCCCCCCCAGCTGGGGGGTTCGGGGGCCAACAGTCCCCCGACAAGGGTTCGGGGGCAGCGCCCCCAAAGCTAAAAATAGATGTAAAATTTCCTTGTAAAAGTCTAGTAATTTCTAGTCAATTTGGGTCGTTCATTAGGTGGATGATCTAACGGTAGAAGTTATGTTTAATTTAGGGTTTCTTGCCCTAGAAGGCAAGTCCTCACTATATATGAGGGAATTGTATTGTGTCTATGGATATCTGGATTATGAGTGAGGAAGAGAGAGGAGATTGAGAGTGAAGAGGGTGTTACAATTGATCTACTGTAGGTTGTATCTCTTCAGTTTGTTGGATAATATAAAAGGAAAGACCGATTGTTTCTCTGTGGACATAGCCCAAACTGGGTGAACCACGTATATCTATGTCTCTCTTGTTTTATGTGTTTTTTGTGTTTATATTTCTGCAATATTTTATGTGTTCCATTTCTCTGTAATATATAATTTCCTAACAACTGGTATTAGAGCCAAAGGTCTATTTGGCTGATAAACTCGCAGGAGAGAAGGGTTCTTGGTTCTAGTGGGAGCAATGGCAGAAGATGGTAGGTTTAGGGTCAAAAAATTCAATGACCAAAAATACCAGCTGTGGAAGATGCAAATGGAATATTATCTGTATCAGAGAGATATGCACTTACCATTGAGCAGAAGGACAAAGAAGCCGATGAGTATGATAGACACAGAATGGGATATTCTGGATAGAAAGGCACTTGGAACAATAC
This sequence comes from Pinus tabuliformis, assembly GCA_031772625.1. Lineage (NCBI taxonomy): Eukaryota > Viridiplantae > Streptophyta > Pinopsida > Pinales > Pinaceae > Pinus > Pinus tabuliformis. The sequence goes on from CM062811.1 coordinate 1,066,916,883, forward strand.
GGCTGTGCCTAGCAGCATCAGTAGCATTTAATATTTCAAAGGAAATGACAACACAGGGTTTAATGTCAGCATTGGCCAAACTATATGAAAAACCCTCGGCCTCAAATAAGGTATTTCTTATGAAGCGTTTATTTAATATGAAGATGTCAGAAGGTGGATCTGTTACAGATCATTTAAATGATTTCAATACAGTTACAAGTTAGTTAAGTTTTGTAGGGGTAAATTTTGATGATGAAGTTAGGGCTCTGTTATTTCTTTGCTAATTTCCAGAAAGTTGGAATGGTTTAGTTATGGCCATTAGTAACTCTTTCTCAGGATCTAGTACTTTAAAGTTTGATGATGTTTTCAGTGCAATCCTTAGCGAGGAAATGCGATGGAAAAGCTCCGGTGAGACATTAGGTAATGCTTTGACTACAGAGACTAGGGGAAGAAAAAAGGAAAGAGGAAAGAGCCTAGGATATCACAGTAAGTGAAGAAAAGGAAGATCCAAGTCCAGATCAGGGATAGTGTGCTGGAAATGCGGGAAGAAAGGACACCTGAAGAAAGGCTGCAAGTCTTGGAAGGGAAAAGAAGGAGATGCACAGTAAGAAACTAATCATGAAGTGAATGTAACAGGTGATGTGTTGCAAGATGCTTTGAATCTTTCATTAGAAAATATTATTGATGCCTGGGTGGTAGATTCAGGGGCCTCGTTCCATGCCACACCTGATAAGAAACATTTTCATGATTATTTTCAAGGAGATTTTGGACAAGTTCGATTGGGTGATGATAAACCCTATAAAATCGTTGGAATGGGTATAGTTTTCATAAAACAGCAAAATGGAAATCAGTGGCTATTGAAGAAGGTAAGGCATGTTCCAGATCTGAAGAAAAATCTGATTTCAACAGGGTAGTTGGGAGGTGAAGGTTGCGTAACTAATTTCAGAGATAAAACAAGGAACGTCACTAAAGGATTCCTGGTAATGGCGAAAGGAGAAAAGGTTGGTACATTGTATTTATGCAAAGGTATTTCTAATTTTGTTAATGCTTTAACCTCTATAGTGAGAAGGGGATGCAAATTCTTCACTCAAGAAATTTGTTGCCAGGTTTGAAGCATGTTGATTTATAATTCTGTGAGAATTGTGTTTATAGAAATCAGAAGAGAGTCAAATTCCATAGAGTTGGGAAAGAAAAGAAGAGAAAAAAATTCTCCATACGAGTGTATGGAGACCTTCTCAGGTATCATCTTTTGGTGGCTCTCGTTATTATGTTACTTTTATTCATGAGGCAACCAGAAAAACCTGGATTTATTGTATTCGAAATAAATCTGATGTATTTGAACCTTTCAAGAAATGGAAAGCTTTGGTTGAAAATGAGATAGGGAAAAGGTTGAAGTGTCTCAAATCAGATAATGGAGGTGAATATTGCGGCAAAGAGTTTGATAGGTACTGTTCAGAGAATGGAATTCACAGAGATAATACAGTTCCAGGAACACCACAAGGAAATGGTGTGTTAGAAAGGATGAATAGGACAATCATGGAGCATGCAAGGGGCATGAGATTGCATGAAGGATTGCCTTTACAATTTTGGGCAGATGCAGTAGATACTGTTGTTTATCTAATAAACAGAGGGCCTTCAAGTTCCTTGGATGGTGGTATTCCGGAGGAGGCATGGATAGGTAAAAAGGTAAACTACTCATTTTTAAAGACTTTTGGTTACGAAGCTTTTGTCCACATTAACAAAGAAAATAGAACAAAGCTTGAGGAAAAATCAAAGAAATGTACCTTTATTGGATATGGTGTTAATTATTTTGGTTATCGCTTATATGATTATGAAAATCAGAAAATCATTAGGAGAAGAGATGTAATATTCAATGAAAACGTCTTGTATAAGAATCAGTTGCAGAAAAAGAAAACGGAGAAAACACAGTGCTTGACGATATCTCAGGAAAAGTGATGGTGCTTGAAAATCACAATGATCAACAGCCAGAACAACAACCACAATAGCAACAAGCACTTCAAACACCTGAGAGTGGTGTTAGAAGATCTACTAGGATAAGTATACCCCTTGAATGAATCTCTCCTTCATTATATTATGTATTGTTGACTGATTATGGTGAACCAAAATGTTATAAAGAAGCAGTGTAGGTAGAAACTTGGAAGAAGTGGGAGCAAGCCATGAAAGAAGAGATGGACTCCTTAGCAGATAACCAGACTTGGGACTCAGTTAGGTTTCCTGCAGGTAAAACAACATTACAAAATAAATGGGTTTACAGGCTGAAGGAAGAAGATGGATGAAAATATAGGTACAAAGCTAGACTTGTAGTGAAGCGGTTTGCACAGATGAAAGTTATTGATTTTGATGAAATATTTTCTCCTGTTGTTAAAATGACTTCAGTAAGAACTATTTTAAGTCTAGTAGCAGTTGAAGATTTTCATCTTGAACAGTTAGATGTAAAGACAGCCTTTCTCCATGGGGATTTGCATGAAGAGATATATATGAAGCAGCCACAATGATATGAGGTAAAAGGGAAGGAGAAACTAGTGTGCAGGTTGAAGAAGAGCTTGTATGGCTTAAAATAGGCTTGAAGGTAGTGGTATCTAAAATTTGATAGGTTTATGTTTGAACAAGGTTATACTACATATCACTCTGATCATTGTGTTTATCTCAAAAGGCAAAATGATAGCAGTTATATTATATTGTTATTGTATGTAGATGACATGCTTGTTGCAGATTCTAACATGCAGGAAATAAATGTGCTCAAAATAAAATTGGCAAACTCATTGCAATGAAGGATTTGGGTGTTGCAAAACAAATCCTTGGTATGAGAATAACTAGAGATAGGAAGAATTGCAAATTAACATTGTCTTAAAGTGAGTACATAGAAAAGATGTTGAAAAGGTTTAACATGCAGAATGCAAAACCAGTTAGTATACCTTTGGCTAGCCCTTTCAAATTAAGTAAGGAGGTGTGTCCCAAGACTCAAGAAGAAATGGCTCATATGTCTAAAGTTCCATATGCATCAGTAGTTGGAAGCTTAATGTATACAATGGTCTGCACAAGGCCCGATATTGCACATGTAGTGGGAGTTGTAAGCAGGTACATGAACAATCCAGGAAAAGAACATTGGATGGTGGTGAAGTGGATTCTCAGGTATTTGACAGGTACAAAAAATCAAGCATTATGCTTTGGTGGTTCAAACATTTCTCTATAGGGATACGTTGATGCAGATATGGCAGATGATAAAGATAACAAGAGGAGCACAATAGGGTATGTGTTTACTGTAGGTGGAACAACTGTCAATTGGGTTTCAAAAATCCAAAGTGTTGTTGCACTTTCAACAGTAGAAGCAAAGTATGTTGTTGCTCTAGAGGCTAGTAAAGAAATGATTTGGTTACAAAGGTTTCTGGATGAATTGGGCAAGATGCAGAAGTTGGGCAGGTTATACAGTGATAGCCAAAGTGCCATACATCTTGCAAAGAACTCTGGATTTCATTCCAAGACTAAACATATACAGCTCAAGTACCATTTCATACGGTCAGCATTGGAGTCATTGTCTAACAAATGAAGCAGCGGTGGAGATGTTATAATCAGTTTCCAAGTGGGAGATTATTGGGTGTGGAGCCTGATTATCTTCTGTATTCAAAGGTTTCAGCCGGATGTATACCCCAGGAATACTGTACACCCCTCCTTGCAGGGCGATAAATTCCCCCAGTTAGGGGGTTTGGGGGCTAGCGGTCCCCAGGTGGGGGTTCAGGGGTAGTGCCCCCGAAGCAAGAAATAGATGTAAAATTTCCTTGTAAAAGTCTAGTAATTTCTAGTCAATCTGGGTTGTTCATTAGGCGGATGATATGACGGTAGAAGTTATGTTTAATTTAGGGTTTTTTGCCCTAGAAGGCAACCCCTCACTATATATGAGGGAATTGTATTGTGTCTATGGATATATGGATTCTAAGTGAGGAAGAGAGAGGAGATTGAGAGCAAAGAGGGTGTTACAGTGGATCTGCTGTAGGTTGTATCTCTTTAGTTTGCTGGATAATATAAAAGGAAGGACTGGTTTTTTATCCGTGGACGTAGCCCAAACTGGGTGAACCAGGTATATCTATGTCTCTCTTGTTTTATGCATTTTCTGTGTTTATATTTCTACAATATTTTATGCGTTCCATTGCTCTGTAATATATAATTTCCTAACAACCAACATGTGTAGAAACTAGCTATCGTCATATCTCTTGTTTAAGTTAAAATCAATTTAAATCTCACCTTATTTTTGGTTCACTTGTCTTAAAAGAGTCTGTTGATGCTGATGATTGTTAGATAACTCTAGTCTTCACGTCTGTTATCAAAGGACCTTCCAAAACTACTACATGTTTTTATCCTGCTCTTTCTTCTTTACCCTCTGCCTCAAAAGTCTCTAGGCTAGAATTCAGATCCAAGTTTGGCTTGGACGAAATTCTATCATTGTTGGGAGTTGGAATTTTTGTTAATCCCATTAAGGATGCCGGATATGGGGTGGAAGAATTGCACCATAGGTAAAAATCTGGGAAGTACTTGGAGTGAATGGGTGAGAACCTGAAGAGTCTAAGAAAGATGCAGACACAGTAAGAAAAGAGGTAGAGCTGAATCCAGAGAGGTTCCTAGTGTACAGAAAACCAGGTGACTGTATTGGATATGAAAATGTTGTTGATAGAAAGGATGAAATCCCAATAGGTTTCATATTTATATTTGCATGGAATGAAGAAATGCCTTGCCCTTGTCCTACATTGAATAATGTGTGTGGAACAACCACATAAAATGGAGATTTTGGCCTCACAGGTGCATATGCTACTGTTTGGAGGCTAATTAAATGAATTTGTTGCTGTAGGTTAGGGTTGGAGTATGTGCCCTAACCAGATCGATAATTTTCTCAGATGCAATCTGCATTGGGTTCCTTATTATCTGCAAAGAAGGCCGCTATAATTGATCTAGGATCAATATCCTTTTGAGGACTATTTTGTTTGACTTTTAATGATCACTGATTAGGGAAAGATTTTGTCAACTGAAGATAGAATGGAGATTTATCTCGGCTACTGCTTTGTGATTTGGACAGTGGTCTAGATCATCTTTCTCACAAGTCAGTTTTGACTTTATCCTAGTAATGTCTCTCTACTGAATATTTTATACCAATAATAAGAAGAATTGATAAAGGGTTTTCCCCGTCTTGAGGTTTTTTCCTTGTCTTGTGCCAATCCTTATGTCCTCTTCTCTTGGCTTGTCTTTTGCATGTGATTTCATATTCTCTTTTGATAATTACTATTAATGAATAATAGTTATGGGATTTCTATTCAAACAAATGGAATTTATGTTGGGCTCATCTAGATAATTGAGGTAATTGTCCTAAGCAAAGAACATTTTCACCTAAAATAATATATTTTTCCAAACATTTATGAATGTCTTCACTTGGATAGAGAAAATCATGTTCAACAACATGATCTGAGAACCCCACATTGTGAGACATGATCAAATCCCATCAAATATCAATTATTTTCATTGATGTGATGTAAAACCCCTCCTTCCTCTTTTCACTGCTCTATTTGAAAGGAAAAGAAACACTAAATTTTTAATATTGGGGAGTATAAATTTTTCACTTGGGCATGACAACCAAATAATTTTCATTGATAGCAGCAAGAATGATACTGGTATAGTAATTACTTTCCCCCTTGTTCCATAATCCAACCCTTGTGCAGGAAGGCAGTAGAAAAATCATATATTTGAGAAGTGAATCTCGTGCTTGCATTCATAATGATAACCCAACGGTTTCTGCAAGGAGTCATACAGTTAATAGATAACCCATCTTCATTTGATCTCAATGATCTGCATTCATACTATCTTTTTCTCGAGTGTCTATATGAGTTGGAATGTTTATGATTATTGTTAGTATCATGCTTGTGTCTTCTCCCTATACTTTAATCATCATCACATACATCCTCAGATTTGTCATCCTATGATTACAATAGTTGCTTCATGCCCATCCCTTCGCATTTCACTAAGAAGAAGATTGATGACCTCAAATTTCCTGACACATCTTAGTATACCTATCATAGTTGTGTAGGAGTGCTCATCATGCATAAATCCTTCCTGTCATTTGGCCCATTTAAAGAAATTTAGGGCTAAGCCTGGATCTTGCAGTGATTTTAGAACTTGATTTTCTTGATAAACATTCAAGATCACATTCAAATTGTTTAAAGCCTCTACAGTAGTAGGATGATAATACTTATGCCTCATAACTGTACACACCTGCTCCACTAAACTTCCATTTGAAGGAAGACATGCACGCTGAGGTGAAATTCCATTTAATTTATTACTTCCTTGAGAATTACTTTTATTCGTGCCTCTTTTGCAACTTTCAAGTTGTCCAAAATTTTTCCCTTCTTTGTAAAGCTTACCATGATGGACTTGTGGTATTACATTACTTGTATGGTGTTTCCTACTTTGTGAATCAATTTTACGACCTGTGTGATAGAAACAAGATGAAGTTGGTTGAGAAAAAAATGAACATTCATATGGTAGAAGTTCATTCCCTCATTGTTCATTTATACTAGATAAATGTGCAAGATCTAGTTGGGAATATTGTTCATTTGCTGTGGAACAATATCCCCTTGAATTTATAATATTTGAAGGATTTTGACTAAAGGGTTGGTGTGCTTGTTTGTTAACACTGACGGAGAACTCTGGTCTTAATTGTGTGGCATATTTCCTAGATTTGCGAAATGACATATGCTCCCCATATACCATAGATGTTAGTCTCCATTTTTCTAATGAAATGTTCAGTATTCCAATTAAATTTCTTTTTTAGCCTCTTCTTTATCCGTAGAAGATACTGAATTTGACCTCGATGAACAATTTTTTGATATAGGATTCTGCCTAAAAGCACCATAGTATAGGCTAATACTATCCAATCTAACATTGTTTCTATAGTACTTTTCTTTTTGAGAATATCTTGACACAGATTCATTCAACTGCCTTAAGACCACCTCCACATGAATTCTCAACAACTTCAATTGAAAGAGGAAGCCCGTACAATTGGATTAAACCAACGTTCAAAGGTCCTAAATGCTTCATAATGGCTTCTACATCATTTTTCATTTGAAATATCTGTATCTTCAGGGAGTCTAATCCTTGATCCAACATTTTACTTCATTCTTGAATGTGGTCAAGTGACCCCTTTTTTGTCATACAACAATATTTTTCATTCATCCACTTCCTTTAATATTTGTCTTAAATTTTCAATACCGGTAGGGACATTCTTATGAAGTGCCATGAGTCTTTTACCCATGTCCATGCTTCCATCCTTTGATTTGGGCTCACCATTATTGCAGATATTAGTTCATGTGTGCATATTCATGTATGGACTTGAACAAATGATTTCAATAAACACCATGCTTGTTAATATGTATTATATGAATGACAATATGGGGGATGCACACCTAGTCTTTGATAGAATATGCAATCTTGAACTTTTTTTATGGAATTCCATAATAAGAGGGTTTGATAAAAAAATGAATCCCCTAAAGAAGTTGTCACACTAAAAGATATATTAAAAATATGGTAGTATAGAGGTTGCATGAGACTTATTTGACAAAGTCCCTAAAATAAACGTGTGAATGCTATATTCATTCAATATTCCCAATATGGTTATGCCAATGAGGAAATATTCCTTGTAATCGAATAAAATTAGAAGATTTGGAACTAGATATAATAACCACAGTAAGTGTGCTCGTGTATGTTTGCATTCAACAACTCTACAAAAAGGTATGTCAATCCATGAGTACTTGGTCTAGACTCATATGAAGTTCTATGTATTACGTGATCTCAGAGCTTCCTCTTGGGTGTTCATAGATACCATTATTGATTTTCTTCATAAATAACTATATATATATATATATATATATATATATATATATATATATATATATATATATATATATATATATATATATATTAATGATCATAATAATAATAAATAAATAAATCTTCCTATTCTATAAACATCGACAGTTACTTGGATTATTTCTTGATTTCTAGAAGTTATGAAAATGAAACCAGGAAACTCTATGAGATGGACACCTCTGGAACTAGTAATTCTATTTGCCATTGTCTTAGTAACATATCTAGCCTTGGATGAGGCATGTCATACAAGTTTCTAGAAGATTTGCCTAATTCTGCAATTTCTCGCTATGATTTGGAACATAGTATTAAAATAATGTATTTTCTAGTTAAATATACTTATGGCTTCTTAAATATCACCATTGAATTCCAAAATATCATGTCAATCAAGAGTGATGATTTTGTGTTGCTACAAGAACTTTAGAGTTTAAGGGGTTCTTTGAGGACTGACACAATTAGGCACTCAATCAAAACTTAGCTTGATATTATAGTGCAAGATATTTCAACTCAAAAACCAGTACTAGAGAATGAAATCACCATCAAGGTAGGACGGAATATCTCAACACAAAACTACTAGATTATGTTATTCTTGGTCTTTGAAATTCATGAAAAAAATTGGGGATGGATGGAAAGCTAATCATTGTAAGTTGTACCTGATCTGAGAAAAGTTGCCTATTCTTAGCAAAACAATGAGGCATGCATTGAATTTGTTGGTAAAAATAGTTGCAAATATTGTGAGAGTTAATTATTTTAGTAGGATTTTTCTTATTCATAGTTTACTCTTTTCACCAAAGAACTCGAGGTAAGCACTCAACTTCATAACAATTATGTGGCTTCCTTGTCACAAGAAGATTCCACAAGCGGTTATTGTAAATTTGAATTCATACAAATACCAATTAACTTCTTTGAAAAGAATATTGGATAATATTGCTTTATTCATTTGAATTCAAGGTAAAACTCGTCCAAATTGAAAAAATATATAAGAGATATCAATATGTTATAAACATGACATCTTCAACTCCCTCTATTGTTTGTTGTGAATTTTTGCATTTAGCTTGCCAACCTGTTATTTTATGGAAGATGATTCTGCTAACCTCTAAAGGAAGACTTGCCTTGTCCACAAAGGCATCATCTCTACAAAACAGAACACCTCATCTTTGAAAAATCTATCAATTCATTTCGATGAAGAACATGGTGAATTATTTGTTCCTAAAATATTTTAGTCATGGTTGTTAGTTTGAAAAGGAATTAGGTAATTTTGGGTAAAATGTATCTAGTCAGTTCTATACCGAAATGTTAGTTATGTAACGGAGGTGGATGGTATAAAACTAGTGAATGCCCGAGAAATGTAATCATGGAGAATCATTGTTGAATTAATAGATTCCAATCCCTTGCCCCATGGATGTTTCATTGACACCCTGTCGAGGTTTTACCACGTAAATCCTGTGTGTCTATTTGTGTGTTTGGTTTGCAATTAGTTATGTTGTTTTCATGGTCAATATATAATTGAATCTGTGTAATTCTTTCCTATTATTTCTTATATTCCACCAACAAGTGGTATCAGAGCGTGGGCGTGAATCTGCTTGTGGAGAAAAAAAAATATAATAATTTCAGCGATCATTGCATGGCTGAGCGAGCAACCTGCCCTGCATAAGAGAAGGACCTGTTGTTAAGCGTCTGCGTAAGAGTGAAAGGCATGAAGTTGATGGGTGTCATTTACGTGTGAACCAGCATGGAACGATTTACAAGGAGTGCTCTTTGTGTTGGATAAGAGATGTGCTCTCTACATGGAGCCATTTCTGGCCCTATTCAGGCTGTCGAGAAGCCGTCAATGAATCTGTGTGTGCAGTCATCAAGGTAGCTGCGTGTTTTTTCTGCGTGAGGAGGAACTTCTTTTCTCTGTGTGAAGACAAGTGCTGTGTGTCGCTAGTTTGCCCTACGTGCTCCCTATGTGGAATGTTGTTGTAGAGGAGTTCTTTGTTGCGTGAGCGTTGCTGGTCTATTCTACATGCTTCCTGATAGAAGGATGCCAGTCCAAACCCTCTACGTACTGTCCCCTCTGCGTGTGAAGACCAGAGCCTATGTGCTGTCTGTGTGATTGGTCTGCATGCAGAGCCTATAGTAGAAGTGCATACTAAACTTGTTTGATTTTCTAAATTCTCTGCGTGCTGGAGCAGAGAGAAAGAGCATGGTGAATAAACACTCTGTCCTGCATGTTGCCGGAACCTGTTCGGCAAAGGTGGATTCGGGTATTTTTTGAAAGAAATTGTCTCAGAATTTTTTTTTTCTTTTTTTCAGAAATTTATGAAAATAAAGTTTTTTTGATTCTGAAAATAAAGGGTGGATGTGGATGTGAGTAAATGGAAGGAAAGATTTCGTTTAAATTGAAGAAAAATAAAGGGTTTATTCCATTAAATTGGTGAAAGGAAACATAGGGTTTTGAAATAAAAATATGTTGAATTGGGGAATTATTTATTGAGAAAGAAAAACAAATATATATATATATATATATATATATATATATATATATATATAAACCCTACAAACACTGAAACCCTAGGAAGGAGGAAAAATGGCCAAGATGTCAAATGTGAAATTCAAGGTGGAGAAATTCACTGGAAAGAGCAATTTTTCTCTTTGGAAACTAAAAGTTAGGGATCTGGTTATGCAACAAGGGTTGCACAAGGCATTGGATGGGGCAAATAAGAAACCTACAACCATGACTACTTCAGACTGGGAGGACTTGGATGCCTGAGCTCTCTGTACCATCTGGTTATGTCTAGCAGATGAAGTTCTCTTCAATATTGTTGAAGAGACTACAACTTTAGGATTGTGGGAAAAACTTGAAAAACTCTATATGAAAAAGTCAATAAACAACATAATTTATCTGAAAAGATAGTTATACAGTCTTCGAATGAAAGAAGGTTCAAATGTTGCAGAACATCTGAATTTTTTTAGTACACTTATATGTCAATTAACTGATATGGAAGTTAAAATACAGGAAGAATATAAAGCCATAACCATGTTGTGTTCTCTCCCTGAGTCATGGGATCACTTCGTAACTTCAATCAGCTTGAGCACTGCTGATTCTTTGAAGTTTGAATCAGTCGTGGGAGCTCTCCTTTCTGAAGAAGTACGAAGGAAATCCAATACTGACACAGCTGCATCAGAAGCCATGGTAGCTAGAGGATGCTCCAAGGAAAGAGGAGAAAAACCAAGGGGATCTTCCAGATCGAAATCAAAGGGAAAGAAGTGTAAGGAAAAATGTTGGAACTACAATAAAATTGACACTTGAAGAAAGACTGTTGGAAATGAAAGGAATCCGAAAACTAGAAGAAGGAAGTGAATCAATTTGATTTAGGTATGATAGACGAAGTTTATCTGCTAAAGAATTATGTATGATAGATGACACACCTAAATGTAATGTCTCTCAGGGTTTAGATAGTTGGCTGTTAGACTCTGGTGCTTCGCATCACATGTGCCCACATACAAATTAGTTTACTTCGTATAAAAATGTAAACGGTAGTTCTATGTTTATGGGTAACAATGTGTCATGTCAGACTGTTGGGATGGGAGATATCAGGATTAAGATGTATGATAACATAGTTAGAACATTAACTAGTTTTAGACATGTACCTAATTTGAAGAAAAATTTGATTTCTTTGGGAGTGTTGGATTCAGATGGTTATAAGTTTACAGGTCAGGATGGCGTCTTGAAAGTCTTTAAAGGAGCCCTTGTGGTTATGAAGGTAGAAAAGGTCGGAAATCTTTACAGGTTAAAAGGAAGTACTCAGGTCAGTGAAGCAGCGGTTGCGTCAGAAAAGGAAGAAGCAGGTACTCGTCTATGGCATCAACGATTGGGTCATATGAGCGAGAAAGGTCTTCAGATACTAATGAAACATAAATCTCTTTCCGATCTGAAATCCTTGACGTTAGATTTCTATAAACATTGTGTATGGAAAACAGTGTAAACAGAGATTTAAAGTTGGAAATCATAATAGTAAAGATGTTTTAGACTATATTCATTTTGATCTGTGGGGACCATCCCCTGTTGTGTCATATGGAGGTGCACTATATTTTTTAACGTTTATTGATGATTACTCCCGTAAATTTTGGGTCTATATGCTAAAAAGGAAAGTTTATGTATTAAATGTCTTTAAACAATTTAAAATAATGGTAGAGAAAAGAACAAGAAAATCTATTAAATGTTTAAGAACTGACAATGGTGGTGAGTTCACTTCAGTTGAATTTGAACAATACTGTAAGGATGAGGGGATTATTAGACACAAAACTATTGTTTATACTCCTCAGAAAAATGGTGTTGCTGAGCGTATGAATCGGACTCTTATGGAAAGAGCCAGAAGCATGATCAACAATGCTAACTTGCAGAAGGAATTGTGGGCAGAAGCAGTATCTATTGCTTGCTATTTAGTTAACAGATCACCTTCAGTAGCAATTGATTGTAAAATTCCTGAAGAAGTATGGACAAGTCAGTCTTGTGACTATTCACAATTGAGGATATTTGGTTGTGATGCTTATTCTCTTATTCCGAGAAATCAGCGTTCAAAATTAGATCCAAAGTCGAAATGTTATGTCTTTGTTGGGTATGACTATGTAGTGAAAGGATATAGGTTGTGGGATCCTACACTGCGGAAGATAGTCATCAGTAGAGATGTAACATTTGATGAATCCCCTCTTTTAAAATCAAATGTTGAACGAATTGAACAGGAACAGGTATCGCCAAATCAACAAGTTCGGTTGGAGGCTAGGCCTTTTGGCGACAGTTGAAAGGAAGGAGAGACTTATGGAGAAAAAGGTGTTGAAGACATAAAGGAAGCCGTTGAAGCTTCTGAACCAGCTCAAGTTTCTGAACCAGTTCAGCAACCAGTCACTCTAAGAAGGTCTACAAGGGAAAGGAAAACTCCCAAAAGGTATGAAGATTATGCTTCATATTTTTCTTTGATTACTGAAGATGAGGACCCTTCTTGTTATCAGGAAGCAATAGATGATACAGATAGCGAAAAATGGAAAATGGCTATGGAAGAAGAAATGGACTCCTTAGCCAAGAACAATACCTGGGATCTTGTAGAGCTTCCTGAAGGGAGAAGTGTTGTTGGATGCAAATGGATCTTCAAGCTAAAAGGGAAAGTTGATGGAACTATTGAAAGGTATAAGGCAAGACTAGTAGCAAAAGGGTATTCTCAGGTTGAAGGTATAGACTTTCATGAGATTTTTTCTCCAGTTTTAAAACTTGTTCCTATTCGTACTTTGTTGGCACTAACTGCGTTACTTAATCTTGAGTTAGAATAGTTAGATATTAAAACAACTTTTCTACATGGTGATTTGAATTAAGAGATATATATGGAACAACCAAAAGGTTTTGTACAAGGTCCCAATAGAAGATTAGTTTGCAAGCTTAGGAAATCATTGTATGGTCTGAGGCAGTCTCTCAGACAATGGTACAAGAAGTTTGATTCCTTCATGGTGAGCCAGAAATTTATAATAAGTGAGTATGATCATTGTGTATACTTCAAAAGTTTCAATGACATATTTATTATCTTAGATTTGTATGTTGACGATATGCTTATTGCAAGCAAAATCATGGAAGAGATCAACAAGTTCAAGGCTCAATTGTCTAGGACGTTTGATATGAAGGATCTTGGAGCAACAAAACATATCTTGGGCATGGAGATACACAGAGAGATGAAAAATGGTAATCTTTGGTTGTCACAGCAAAAGTATGTGGAGAAAGTACTTGAAAAGTTCTCTATGAACAATGTGAAACCTGTTAATGTTCCACTAGCTTCCCATTTTAAGCTTTCTTCGATTTTGAGTCCTAGAGCTGATGAAGAAAAGCAATATATGTCTCATGTACCATATGAAAACGATGTAGACAGCTTAATGTATGTGATGGTATCTACAAGACCTGACATTTCACATGTAATTGGAGTTGTCAGCAGGTTCATGGCAAATCCAGGTAAAGAACATTGGCAAGCAGTGAGATGGGTGCTTCAATATCTAAGAGGCACAAGTGACCATTGCATCGTCTTTAATGGTAGTGAAGGATCAGTCTGTGGATATGTAGATGCTGACTACGTAGGTGATTTGGACAAAAGAAGATCTACTACAGGTTATGTCTTTACTCTTGCAGGTGGAGCAATTAGTTGGATTTCGAAGCTTCAAGAAATAGTTGTGTTGTCCACTACTGAAGCTGAATATATCACTGCTTCAGATGCCAATAAAGAAGAAATCTAGTTAAATAGTTTGCTTGATGAGATTGGAAGGACGCTGGAGAAAGTGAATGTACTTTGTGACAGTCAAAGTGCTATTCACTTGGGAACAAATCTTGCTTATCATAGCAAAACCAATAACGTTGATGTAAGGTATCATTTTCTGAGACATGTGATCGATGGCAAAAAAGTAGCTCTTCAAAAGGTCCATACACAAGAGAATTGTGCAGACATATTAACAAAGCCAGTTACAGTAGGGAAGTTGCGGTGGTGTTTAGCTTCTCTTGGCTTGCAGAAAAGATGATGAATGGGCATGGGCAAGGGATTAGGAAAATTATTGTCAAGGTGGAGCTTATTAGTTTGACAACGAATTATGTAATTTTGGGTAAAATGTAACTAGTTTGTTCTATACCAAAATGTTAGTTATGTAATGGAGGTGGACGGTATAAAACTAGTGAATGCCCGAGAAATGTAATTGTGGAGAATCATTGTTGAATTAATAGATTCCAATCCCTTGCCCCGTGGATGTTTCCTTGACACCCTGTCGAGGTTTTACCATGTAAATCCTGTGTGTCTATTTGTGTGTTTGGTTTGCAGTTAGTTATGTTGTTTTCTTGGTCAATATATAACTGAATGTGTGTAATTCTTTCCTATTATTTCTCCTATTCCACCAACAATGGTGTGAGTGAGTATTCCAATTGTAAGCTATATGATTCCTGCTTCATTTGCTTGACAAGATGGTCGATGGTCCTTATTGCTACAGTGTATATTTCCTATCTTTCAACAAATTTTTAGAGCATGCACTAGAAATTTTAATAAGGGGACTTTTAACTATATTCTTCATGATTACTCTTCTGGGTATCTCAATATGATTGATATTTTAGATGAAAATTGTCAAGGATTGTCGTTTAGCTGGTATCAACTAAAGAAAGTTAACTTGGATTAGAATCTAGCTTTAATTTTTCATTCCTTGTCATAACAGAAAGGACTGCTCTCATATATTCTCCATTTGATCAATTATAGATCTACATTTCACTCATGTGGGTTATAAATTTGGAAGAGATGATGATTTCCATTATGTCAAATTAAACTAACTCAATAGGAAATTTTCAAAACTGATCCTTAAATGTCAACAAGAAATCTCTTGTGTACTTTCTATCTTCTAGGCCTCTTGCCTTTGGTACAACCATTTTCTTTTCATCAGTAGATACAATGGCATATTCTTCTAGAACTTTATTTTCGGTAGGAAATTTAGTTACATTTTCTTGACATTCCTTCTCAGATTCAATAACCATATTAACATTGGGAACAACTACAGTAGATGCATCTTGATAACTTACATATTTCTGCATTTCCTTTGATGCCTTGTATGCATTATATAAATCACCAGCTAAACTCGAAGAATCATCTTTGGCTAGACATTTCTTCCTCTACTTCTTTCTATGAGCCCTCCTGAGTCGAGTACCAATGGAAGTTTTAGCTACATCCTGATGATTGGTAATAGGAAGGGTAGTTTCATTCTTTTCAAAAGTATCATGGACCATATTCATAGACTTGTCCCTGAAATTAGAATTACATTATTTTTGCAACACCATATAATACTTACTCAACTTTAAATTCACTAGCAAAAGAGGGTAATTTTTCCTACACTGCCATTGCTTCTATGTAAATGCCACTAGATTCCAAATGTATCTCCATATCATGTGGAACTTATTTCAGTTAATAATAGTCACCTTTCTTAAATCTCGCAGCAATTGCAATGTTATATTTGTTCTCCTTTCTAATGACGTCAATTTGTGTCAATTGTTCATCCAAAGATGGAAAAGGCAACTCTTGAATACTTACCTCTGAGCTCAAGTGTTTTTTCATGTGGTTCATCAAGATTCATGCTTAACTTAGTAACCAAATAATAACTCCACACCTTTTATTCCCCGACTGTTGATAAGTTTTGAAATTTGATTCATAAATTCCCACATCACTAACAATTCCATTGGATTATTTATGATTCACATCAAATAAAGAGATATTTTCTGAATATGATTAAGAGTTATAAATACCTTTGGTTTGACTTTCATACTAATGGACAACCTAACTCTTGACTATGGGAACATTATTGCCAACATATAGGTTTTTATCAAAAAAAATTACCCCCACTAGGGATTTTAGTTGTGCTTTGTATCTTGAATTTTTTTATAGTTACATTTGATTCTTCATCTACTTGACTAGGTTTTGAGCCACTTGATTCTAATTTATTAGCAATTTCAGTGACTTGACCAATGTCCACATACCTTACGTTGTCCACAAGTTTATTAATTGCTTCAAATCTATCTTATACAAATTCATATATAGGTCCTAAGTGTCCAATGAACCCTTTTGTTAGTAATGTTGAGATCCCCACATTTAATGAGCTCACATCATTCATTGAGCTCCCTACTTGATGTAAAGTTTGTTAACACCCAGGTTGTTCCCTATGACTCCCAAGGGAATACGGCCGGGGTAACCACTAACCAATCTTTTGATCACTGTTTCTAGCCAAACAGTGATCAGAGAGGGCTCTCTCTTTATGATTTGTATCTGTTTATGATAGGGTTTTAGGCTAGGTATTATGCACAGGTTTGGTTTATGTTTTGGTTGAAGAGTTTCTTTTAGGTCTTGTGATATAATATTCAAAGAGTCAAATATCATTGGGCAATGGAGTCTATGGCTGTAGGTGTCTAGAAACCTTGAGGTGAACTGGTGAAACTTACAGGGCCATTTGGATACTTCATACAACAAAATTTTGATTTATAACATGAACAGGTGAAACAAACAGTGAAAGCATTTAAGAATTTTCACTAAAGCATTTAAATATTTCCACCAAACTCGGTATGAGAAACAGATAGATGTCTCAGGAGAAAAACTTGAATCCCTGGGAATGTCTATCACTGTAAGAGATATAGTTTTAAAGTGCAGCAATTAAGAATTACACTTCATTCACTGTATCTGAAGAAAACATGGATAATAGCTCGGATTGAGTTCAGGGTAATCAGTGATTAAATCCTGGAACTATTCTTCTACTTTGCTATTAAGTGTAAAACATTTAAACAATAAAAGAGAACAAAAGACTCGAAAACATGTAACACAGAGATTTAAGAAAGACTTATTGTTTTATGAAACACTCTGGAATCCTGCAACATTCACCATTCATCACAAGGCATCAAGGTACGCCAAGCTTCGGAAATTCCATTCACCCTTTGTATTATTTCTCTGAGGATTTTACAGCAAATGAGATGCCCAAAATGAAAATAACAACAACCCCTTAAGCTTCTGTGCGGGGTGAATATATACTTCGATTTTTACAAAAATATCTGAGTTCTGAATTATCTCAGAGTTAATATTCTCACCAACTTTTGAGATATTATTATCAGAAATTTATTACAGCATTGAATACCAAATAAAGGTGTCTTGATGTTCTGTCAGAAGATACTTTTGGCCTTTGGGAGCTGCTGAGTCGGTTGGGGACGTGCTGTTCAAAATGTGGTGAGCTGTCATCATTAGTGATGAATCACTTTTTGGATGCTTTTCAAACATTAACTCTTTTGCACTTGTCTTCTGGTGATCTGAGCTGGCAGTGGCCGAATGTCTTTAAAACTACCGTGGCAGAATTTGGAGCATGGCCTACCACCAGTCCTCCTTAGGCATTTGGTGCCTCCGAATTTTAATTAGAGTCTCATCAAGCTCTGTATATCTGAAAAAACTAGGAGGAGTTTCAAATAAATGATTTACCTCATTTTCAACAAAAAATGAGCCTTCGAGCTTAGTGTACAAGCTTTGTCCTGTTGGAGGAACTGTTTCCTCAGAAGTGCTGCTGGATGCAGTGATTTGATTTTCAATGTAAGCGGCCACCCTGTTTGTAAATTGATCTCTGCTGATCAATTTTCCTGTGCCGCTCAACAGGCTAGGCAGTCCTCTTGCTTGTAGCATTCCCATTCTGAGTTTATAATCTTCAACTTCAGTCTGTATCTCATAACTTTTTCTTTCTGCCATCTGTACATAACCTCTGAGAGTTAGCACCTTTTTAGCCATGAGGATGGCCTCTGTTCTATTGGTGATTCCAACGGCTGCCAGCTCCTCTTTGTCTTGCCTGTTCAAAAATTCTATCAATTGGCTAGCTTGCTCAGGTCTGTTTCCTAACACTGTCTTGGCTCTCTGGACATTTGTCTGGGCTTGTACAATTAAATCCATATGCTCATGCATTGTTTTAATGGATTTCCACTGTTTGATAACAGCTTGGGTAATTTTATTCCACAAGATTCTTTTGATTTCTGCCATAGTATTTTCCAGATTGAGCTCCTTCTCCAGGGCCTTTATTTTATCTTTTTGAGCCTTAATCTGTCTGCCCTGTTCTGCTACCGTTATCTTTGATTGGTCATATTTGGCATCTATCTCCGCCAGTTTTACTTTTGCTTTCCTTATTTCATCCGCCTGTAGCTCCATTTCCTTGACAGCTTTGGTTAATTCTTCTACACTGGGATGGGCATCTGTAGCAGCTGTTGTACCTGCTGCTTCTGTTGTGGGAGCCACTGCTGCCCCAAAAGTTGTTGCTGTTGTGGAATCTGTTGGAGGAACTTGGAGTGTAGATCCTCCCTGTTTGTCTTGCAATGCTCCTTCCAGCTCTTTCTCTAGTTCTTGAATCCTTTGATCTTGCTGTAATAAGAGGTCAAGTTGTTCATTAACTTGCTTTTCCTTTTGCAATTCAGCTGTCTGAGGGTGTTCTGTAGGTAACAGCATCAACCTCTTCTTCATGGCATTTAGATCATCATCCTTTTTCTTTATGAGGGCTTTTACCCCGGTTGGATCACTAGGGTCATGCCCTAGATCAACAATAATCTCCTCAAGAGATTTTATCCTATTGTCCTTGGCCTTAGAGGACAATCTCTCAAAATCTAGTTGAGTGTTTGTATTCTTCAAAGATTCTTTCAGCTCATGAGCTAATGTGGCCTTTTCTACCAGGGTGGCATAGACCATCTCCCCAGTTTGCTTGTGGAGCTCAATTTGGTCCATAGGATGTATGTCTTTGGCCAGGACCTCCACCCTTGTTTTGATGAAATCTGCAGTTGTCATTGGGTGTGGCCCCTTGGGTTTGAAATGGCTGAATATCATTTTTTCCTCTTTGAAGTCGTAGACTGACATCAACCTTTCCTGCTGGGCTGGAGTAGCATCTATAAACTGTTTGTAAACCTCAGCCCTCAATAATTCATTTGCTGCCTTGATTTCTTTGAAGGTAGCCTTAGCACTTTTAAGCTTCTGGCTTTGCCGAGAGGAGGATGACACCTCCAAACCAAGCTGTAAATTCTGCTCCTGCTGATAGGAGCTTGTCCCTGTATGTTGGCTGCCTTCCCTGTCCTTTGTTGTATCGTTCAAGACATCTTCAGTGATGTCTTCCACCTCTGGGGAATCTGCCCTTTGCCTTTTGGCTTCTGGCTGGTGGGAGGATCCACTGAGGGGAGTGGACTCTTCTCTTTGCCTTTTAGTACCCCTCTCTTCATGTGCTGGGGTCTGCAAAACTGAGGTAGTTAGTGGCTCAATTTGAGGTGGCGGTGTTTGCATTAGGGGGGTTTCTGGCAGCCCAGTTTGTGGCAGAACAGTTTGTCCTTGTTGCTGCTCTGTTTGTTGTTCTGTTTGCTGATCTTTTTGCTGTGACTGTTGCTCTGACTGTTCCTCTTTTGCTTCATCCTCTGCATCCATTTTTCCTTTTCCTTTATCTAAGCCTGGTGCTGCTGTAGAGAGTGTCTGCGGCGCTGTCCTGGTAACTGAGGTCCCTCCTCCCACTGATTGAGGCAATCTGAAAGGTACCTGGAGCACATAGTCCAGATCAATAGTCTTCTCAAGTTCTTTCATATTTCTAAGCATTCTTTCTTCTTCAGTTAAGCTCTCAACTAGAGTGTCCAGCTGCCATTCTTGTAAGTTGGCATACTTTTCTATGTGTGGGTAGTGGCAGTGTTTAATCCCTAGGAGTCTGTACTTAGTTCTCCTAGCAGTGATGAAACCTTGAGGGTCATAAGGGACCCATCGAAAACTGTATGACAATTTATATTTGTCCTTGAGGATCAAGTCTGCAGATTCCCATCCTTCCTTCTTGTTCATGATGAAAGGGCCCAACTCATTTTTAAAGTTAAGGTGTGCCTTTTTCTTGGAGCTGTGGAAATGGGTAAGGTCTGACTGAATCAATTGCCTGTAATACTCCAAGGCAAATAATCTCATAGGAACATACTTGGGTAGCCTGTATGGACAGAGCTCACAGCCATATACTCTGAACACAGTATGGTGTTCATATAGGTACCAATCACCTATTTTGTACTTCTTAGACAGCTGCAAAGCTTTCTTGATCTCATTAGATACTCTGGGTGGAGGGGACTTCATAAGCATGCAGGAGACTGGGTACACAAACTGGTCAACAAATTCACAGTAGGTATAGGGTGAATTTGTGATTTCGTGATAGACTGAGGTCCAGAAAATGACAGATCTCCTCTCTCCTTCGTTATCCAGCCTTCTGATGTAGCATGGGAAAGCTTCAGAATGATAAAACATGAACAGGTGGTAGATGTAAGCTGAGTATCTGAAGACCCCCTGTCTGTCCAGTTTGCTCAATTGATCATGAATCCTATTGGCTATGAACTTAGCAAAGTTATACTTTCGGGCAGGGGGTTGACGTGGGCTGTAAGCAGACAGCAATACGAGCATGGCTTGATCCACATGCTTACTGTTTTGGTAACCTAACACATAGGCTATCATGTCTAGTAGCAGCCTGCCTGAGTCATTGAAATGTTCATGCAGATAAGGGGGTGGCCCTGTAGGCTGGCACTCAGCTCTCATGTAGTTCCTGGTGACCTTTTGCAGCTCCTCACTGGTCATCTTGTCACCAGCTTCCAGCAAATACCTCATGGAGAATGGGACTAGCAACTCCGTTTGATCAAACTGTAACATCTTGTTGATGGACTCAACATTTATATAAAAAAGGATCCTCCCTGATGGAGTACTGACAGCTCTGTGCTCCAGATCATAGTTTTGAGCACATAAGTGAATGATTTCAGGGAAAACATTCACAGCTGGGAGACAGTAATAGGGCAGGTTTGACTCCCACATCCCATCTGTACCAAGTCCTTCCTTATGGTCTTCCCTCAGTGTAGTGAAGGTTTTCAAAAAGTCCCTGTTTCCCTCAAAGTCATTGATGAGACAATCCTTGTCAATAAATGGCAAGGCCTCCAGTTCCTTATTGGTTTGATTTAGTGGAGTAACACTGAGGGAAGAGGATGCAGAGGCTGCCATGATATAATCTGTATGTGTGCAGGGAGGGGTAGTAATTTGATAAGTCTTTAAAGACTTAAGCAGCAGGTAAACTGTGCATAGTGTAATATCCTCTTCAAGTGTAAAATTGTAAGCAGGTTGGTAAAATGCTGTAATTTCTCAGGGATGTGGATTGCCTAAGGGAACCTTGCAGAGACAGTGATAATTCATTAGGAAGAGTGCAGGTGGCCTGTACTTGGCAAAAGGGAACAATGCCGAGTACCTCGGGGGCAAATTTTGCAGTTTTAACCCGCAAACTGATTTCTCCAATGTTAAATTGTAGCTTAGGGCTGGGGCAGGTTGCTTGGGTTTGGTTTTAGGCGCTCAGGTGGCACTGAATTAAATGAATTTGCCAGTCTTTAATGGTGAATTCTACAGAGAATTGGAATTCATGGGCAAAGTGGAAGGAAATGGCAAAATACCTGGAAAATCGACTTGGAAGTTCGCGGGCCGGGTTGTGGCGACTTGGTGCCGTCGAATTCTGAACTTTGAATGGTCGGATTGTCGAATTTGATGGCTGAGTGAGAGGTCTCGCAGCAGCTGTTGACAACGGCTAGTTTCTCTTTCGCATGAAAATGAGCGAAAACAACTCATTTAGTCGTTTAAATCGTTAAATTTGGCAAAAGTGTGCATTTGGCGCTTTTCCGCCGATGACGTCAGCATGACGTCATGGTGGGGCCCAGGTACGGAGGTGACGTGGCGGTTGAGGTGTTCGCCAGGGTGGCAGGACACGGTGGCGGGCGGGTACAGTGGCGGGTCCGCGTGGAGGGCCATGGGATGCTGGGGCGGGTACCGGCGAGGTGACGTCAGGGTGACGTGCAAATGACGTGGGAGGAGAGTGGTAATAGGGGTGGCGGTAAGCGGGTTCCCCGCACCACCTTTGGGCAAAGGCGGTAATGGGGAGGGGGGCTCCGAACAACCCCACCGCCTGCCACGCGTCCCCTGTACGGGATGGGCGAAACCACTTTCCCCAGACGCTAAAGGTCGGCAGGTCGGGGAGTGAAAATGACCGCCCACCTTTAGATCTGGGCGACGGAGATCTGACGACTGGCGAGCCTTCCGACTGGTCGAGCATGTTGGGGAGGGGTCCCGCCAGCGTAATAAAATATTCAATTTAATAATTGAGCGGAGGACTATAGGAAAGTGGGTTTTTTCGCAGTTTTTGGGTTTTTTGAGCTTTTTCAAGGGTTTATATGGGAAAACGGGGTTTTTGTGCGTTTTCAGCAGAGAGACGGTGAGGGTTGAGGGAGAGGATTTCTGCTCATAACCAGAGGTCAGAGCACATCCAAGAAAAGGTTGACCACAGTCCCAGGTGGACTGAAGTCCCCTTAGACCATTTACTTGGCTATAATGCCAAAAGGAGAATATGTAGATAATGCCGGGATTTATACACCTTGGTGTTAGTAATATTAGGGAAAAGGATGATATAAGGGATTTATATAGTAGGGTTAGTGTTAGTTATGGAGGAGGGGGTTAGTGGATGTGGAAACCATTGAGTTTATGTGAAACAAGCTTGGTTTAAAGAGTAGATCAAAATGAAAAGATTTTTAGACAAGAAATGTGGCTTTTAAAGATTAAGAACCACCATGAAAACTTAGTCTTTTCCATGAATCTCAGGCCAGTGAGGGAATGTTAGAAATGAAATTGGAGTGGAGTGAGGGAAATTAGTCATGCTTCCAGCTGTAATCTTTTGCCTTGCTGCCCACCATCACCAATCTTGCAATGATAGGGATAACCTTTCTGCAACCCCAGCTACCTACCCAGCTACTTGCCTAGCATTTTATTTCTTCTTGGAGGGTGCATTTGGACTTGCAAACCCTTACTTGCCTTTTCTTTTCTTTGGCTTTTTCTTTTGCTTTTTCTATCTACTTCTACCCTTATCTCTTCCAAGGTCCCAGATTAAGCTGTTGGGATCTTTTTCTTCTCTACCTAAACTAGTTGTCTGCCAAGATTAAACAGTTTGGACAGACTTCTTTCTCTAGTCTACAACACAAAATTGAACACATGGCATGATCCAGATTAGACTGTTGGATCATCCATCAAAATTTGAAATAAGGTCGTCAACATTTGAAACACTTTACACACCTTCTTGCTCTTTAGGAAATATGGGATCTTTGTTAACTCAAAGCAGAGCATATTTGGATTTTCTCTTGCCAATCATGAAATATGAAACCTATTGGTATAGGTATCCAACAAAGTTGATGAGCTTTCATCAGCAGATGAGGAATTGCTAATGTGACTTGAGAAAGAGACAAGAGAAGCATATTTAGGTTCTTGAGTACACGCTTTAAAGGTAATGGAGGAGGTACACGTTGGGCTACAGGTAGTGGATGAATCACTCTAAGCTACAACATATCCTATTAAAGTTTGAGCTAACGAATATTGATGACAAGAATTTTTTAATCGAATGTGCACTCATGGTTTCTAGAGATGTGAGGAGATATGCAAAGAGTTGTCCCAACAATGAAAACAAAAGATTATTTACTTGTTGTGGGCTAGTTTAGATTTTAAGCATATAATCTTTTTGAAGAAGAGGTTGCTAGCCAATCTGGCCCCACCAGTTCAACACTCTTACATGACTCAACCTATGTAAATTCAAATATAAACTGCAAATTTTAGTGCCTTTAATTATGCAAACAATGAACTCCACGATCAACTTGCCAGTACAGTCCATTCCATCTCTATTTCCAGTAGAGTTAGTCTCTCCAGCTTCAAACCCACATAAAATTTGTAACCATCTCTATCTGATTTTGTCATTATACAGGTCAGGTTCCCATTTCAACTTGCCAATTTGGTTTTTCATAAGTTCGATTGAACCAATTTGAATTATGTCTCAACCACTAGATTGATTGTTCCTTTTACTTTGTTGATGTGTTTGTATCAATTGTTTTTTTAATAGAACTACTTCTCAATACTACAGTCTGAAGTGTTCCATTTCCTCATCCACTTTTCCCATGAAGCCACAACAAGCATTTTGGATACCACTTCCTCATTTCCTACCCTTTTTTTACAATCACAAACCCAATTTTTTGTGCAGAAACTAGTTTCCATTACCTTGCACATTGAAACTAATTTCAATTATAAGTTATAATAGACCAAATGTCATTCATGTGGCCAATACCAAGCAAAAAAAAAAAAATATCCTCTTCACTAGTAGTTGTTGATGATTCTAAGATTGAGCCAAGTGCAAGCTCTACAAAGTTATAGAAGCATAAGATTGTCAATGTGTAATATGTAATGAGGCATCTATAGATTCACAGAATCTTTAAAGACAAGTTGAGCAGCAATATTATTCCATTTGAAGGAAATATGATGGAAAATTGATCTGAGTTCATTTGTGACTCAAAGGATCACTTCCCAAGTAAAGTTTGATTTAGCATTTCTTGATTTACATGCCATAAACATTATATTTCAGTGTTGAATGAACTAAAATATCTTCCATATGAAATAAAATTGGGACCACTTTTTAAAATGAATAGATTGACCTTTATATGAGAGATATATATCATATGAGTGCGTAACCATGCTAAGCACTAGTAAATAGACAATAAATTATTCATATGATATATGTAGCATTAGGAACTTGGAATATTGACTCGTGGTTCAATTTCAATTATGCATATAGATTGTAACATAGAAAAAGATAGGTATAGCTATTGTGTGTCCTCTTACAAGCCAAGTGTTACAACCATACTTAATATAGTTTCTCCATATATTTATTTTAACTAGTGATTCACATCCTATCCTTAATGTCGATCTCAGGTTCCTTAGAGATCAATTTCTAAAGGTTATTATGATGGTTTTTTGCCTTAAAGGTTTTGTGTATAAAGCAAAATCCAGGTTTTCATGGAAAGCATCACTATCGATTTCCATATATTCATATATGTGAAGAGATTTTATTCATCATGATACCTTAGTAATAGGCTCAATAACATAACCTGCGCATTTAGCAATCTGGAGGATTGGACATAGATCTATGTACATACACAAAATTATTCACTTATCATAATTGATTGTTCTAACTTGAACAAGTGTCTACAAGTTAAAACCATGCTACATATAGCACATGCACAACCAACATATGGGTTGAAATTGTAGGGTTCATTTGGGCCCATAGCAGCCATTTCATCAATGTTATAGTTGCTCTTTATCCCATATGAGCCGTAAAAATGGGAGGCCCACAACATGAAGCCACAAAGGGGTTGTGTCCTTAACAAAACTGGGTGATTAACATTTGTAATGGAAATAAAAGCACACTCTAAATATCCATATGGTTGTATAAATATTTTCACACTAGAAACAAATTGAAATTCACTTAGGTTACAAAGTACTCATGAAATCATATGGATTGCATTATAAGCTTCGAGAACCTCTATGTTACAAATGTGTATGAGGGTTGTTAGTATGTGATACACCCTCTATGTATTTAACATAGTCATCACCATATGACTTACACCATCAGTAGTTATGTGGTATAGATTCATCTCCATAATTTACACTTCTAGTCCTTCAAGGAATGGTGTTACAAAATGAGTAGCACAAGTATAAAGAAAACTTACTCGAATTAGAAATATGGAAAGACCATAAAATATCCTCACCAATGTTGAACTTAGAGCAAAAACAACCACAAAAATAATAATAATAATAATAATAATAATAATAATAATAATAATAATAATAATAATAATTTAGGAGGGGGTGTTATAGGTACAGGAAAAGATATTCAATAATTGTTTTTATTGTTGTCTTTTGAAATCTTTGTGATGGAGCTATGATAATATTCAAAAACCATTTTTAAACAGTTGTATACTTTGCAATTATGATCTACCCTTTCATATGTGGCATGGTCTAATATTTAGCATGGTGACCTCTTAATGTAGGGTTTTCCTATTGCGTTGTTGGTGACCTGCATTTCCATGGACATCTTTTCTTGAATATCCTACAACTTCTCTAGGTTGATACTATTGTATCATGTAAGCTAGCTGAGATTGATGATAACTTGAATTAGTTACCAATTTATTGTATAAGTTTAGGACAATTTCTTTCCTTCAAAATTATGAATCACATGATTGTTTTCATCTTGATTCTTAACCTAGTAATGATAACCTGAAGCATGGTGATGAAGTCTTGTTGTGAGTCCATTGTGTAGAATGTTCACAATTTGTGATTAAGAAGATTATGCACTTTCAAATTACAATTTTAATTTGAACTAAAGCTTTCAGTAAATTTTAATTTAACAATGGTGCATGGACATTATAAGAAATATTCACAATAGAATATGAAGAACAATTGGGTACCTACTTCATATGCATTAAAAATTGCTTCTACTACTTAATGTGAATTACAAGTGTAATCTTCGTTGGATCTCCAATATATCTTAAACAAAATTTTCATTTTATTTTTTAGTATTATTATATGTTATTATATCCTATCTCATTTTATGGTTAGCATTGTAACCAAAATATGAATTGTGTTATGGAATTAATACTAACATGTAATATATATATATATATCTATATATATATATATATATATATATATATATATATATATATATATATATATATCTTTAATTTAATTTTTTTAATTAATTTTTTTATTTATTTTTATTTTTTTCTGTTTTCAAGAATGCTTTAAGTAATGATCTTGGAGATGATGATCTAGTCTATGTTGAACGTACATCAGATATAAGAGACCATGATGATGAGTATGGTGATAGCGTTGGTGATGATGATGGTGGTGATAGTGTTGGTGATGAAGATGTGGATGAAACAGACCGGGATGGTGAGGATGATGATCACGTTAATGATCATGAGGATGATCATGGTGGTGCTAGCTAGTGTTATCTTTATGATCTTGGAAATTCCTATTTTTAGATGGATGGTGTGAATTTACCTTAGAATAATGATATCCATGAAAAATTTTGGTTTGGTTATCATACATTGAATTTTAGTTGATCTGATTAAAGGCGATGATGATATTATCATTATTATCTTGTTACTTCATGTATATATTGAAAATTATCAACATTATTTTGATGGTGAATTATTATGTATGATGATATTACTATCTTTGGATGGCTGTTATGAATTTATCATATTGATATTCATGAAAGATTTTGAATCGGTAATCACACGTTTGAATTTTAGATGTTTCAATTAAAGATGATGATGATATTATTAGTATTATGTTTTTACTTTATATATGTGTTGAAAATTGTCAACGTTTTCTAATGGAGAATAATTGTGTCCGATGATATTAATATTTTTGGATGGATGTTATGAATTTACCTTGGAATAATGATATCTGCAATAGGTATTGATTTGATAATAATCTATGTATATTAAAAATTGTTAATGATTTTTTGATGGAGAATTATTGTATATGATAATACTATTATTTTTTTGATGGATGTTGTCAATTTCCTTTAAATTTCTTTACAAACACAAGGTTATCAATTTCGATTATTATATTTTCTTTAATGATATTTAGAAACTGTAATACATTTCTTTTTTGATAAGTAACAGATGAACCTTCTATTAATCAGAATAAATTACATAATTTACATAGAGCCGCAGACAGTATGGGTGACACAGCCAATAAACACGGCTAACAGCTGCCTGACAATTCAAGACCATAAACTGACCCTCCTGCAACAATAGTAGATCCTAAACAAAATAGGGACGAAGCCCTTAGATAACCGGCAAGAACCACATAGTGTCGATTAGTACAAGCCCCAAACTATTCGCCAATAAGCAATAAGATTGATCAATCCGAGCTGTTGAAATCAAAGTCCCGATCCGATGACCATCCTGGATATCATGCAAACAAGAAGCAAGGGGGTTAACAGCGCAATGAGAGTAGTTTTCCACCACCTCTCCTTGCCACGTATTGCCTTCTGTATGGAATCACGTGCAATTTCTCCAAAACCTGATACAACCCGTGTCTCGTGTGACAAACCACTTGTGGTTTTTGGGTTTTGTGGAACCCACCTTGGTGCCACTCAAAAACCCATTAGGCCTATACGATCTTTGAACCTGGTCTTGTGGGGTGTCGGGCCCCTAGATGGTCCCACCAAGGGCCATGTGGCTCCTGGTGGACCTGCCCATAGTCTTATCAAGATTGGGTCCACCTGAATAATTCTGGTCCAAACTTTTAAGTGAATAGCACGATCAATCTCAATTGTTGAAAGAAACTCCTCAATCCAACGCCCCACAGAGATATCGCATGGCCGAGATGCACGGAGGTTAACCGTGCAATGAGAGCAGTTTTCTCTCTCATCTGTACGCCACGCGTCCTCTCTTAAATGGAATCACGCAGTTCTTCCATTAATCTAGAAACCTGCCAATGCCCTCGTGATATACCACTTGTGGTTTTGCATCCGTGGTATCACTAAGTGGAGACTGTCCATCTGAGCCTACCAATATGTCCGCCTTCTTCCTTTCCAAGCTAGCCCTCTGGAGTTGCTAACAAAAACCCACTGAGCCAAGAGAGTCTCAGCCATCCAATCTGTGTTATCGCTCACCTTGAAACCTTCCTCTGTCATTCTAATGCCCAGGGAAAAGAGACGAGAGTTTATGAACAAAGACCGACGACAAATTGGGCACTATCCTACCCATCTCTGTTTCCAGTATCAGCACTGTTCAACCATGAATCCTAGTCTGCATTTGCTAGAGTGGAATAGTCCTCCCGTAGCTACCTAGTAGGAAGAATCTCCCATGGTTGCCGAGAATCCCTGTCCTTGTTGACCACCCCTTCATTGGCCAGCCTGTCTGCAAGCATGTTTGCCTTTCTTCTAACATGCACAAATCTTATTGTTTTAAGGATTTGTAAGTGTAATTGGACATGGTGAAACACTTACAGCAGCCTCTAGTGCTTCGACACTTTATCTGGCGAGGTTCCATTTTGAATTTTCTTGGCAGCTTCGAAAACCAATTCTGAGTCAGCTTCGTTTATGACATTTTTTGATTTTGCCTACACTAGGATCTCCATACATTGATCTAATGCCAGAAGTTCTGCCATGTTGTTGGTGCCCTTTTCCAGGTGTCCATGGAAGATGTATTTTATATGTCCCTCAGGATCCCTAATGGCTCCACCAAAGCCAGCTTCCCTGGGGTTGCCCTTGGAGGCTCCATCAATATTGACTTTGAAAAAGCCCTGAGGAGGGGGCTGCCAACCCCTCTCCCTTGTGTTTAAGGTTCTCAGATCCTTCTTCACACCCTGAGGGTTGATGGCTTGAAGATCCAGATTAATAAGAATTTGTATCTCCTGAGGCAGAGGAGGATTCGTCGGTTTCATTCTCAAAATGCTTCTCACTATTTCCTTGAGCTGTTTCAAAATCTGATTGATGATAAGTTGGGGTTCTCTAGCTTTGTTTTTGAAGATTCTTCTATTTCTTTCTTTCCAAATATTCCAGATGACAAAGCCTGGAGTTAGCATCCAGGATTTGTTGATGATTTCATTTTCTGAGAAGTTTTTCCTC
The DNA here is from genome assembly GCA_031772625.1 of Pinus tabuliformis. Taxonomy (NCBI): domain Eukaryota; kingdom Viridiplantae; phylum Streptophyta; class Pinopsida; order Pinales; family Pinaceae; genus Pinus; species Pinus tabuliformis. The sequence continues at coordinate 1,066,946,823 of CM062811.1, forward strand.
CATTTTGATAATGTGTTGGATATGGTGAGCCTGCCCTTGTCGGTTTGTCTAAATCTTGAGGCCACCTAGTCCTAAATTTTGGCAGAAAAGGAACACAGATTAAGCAGGTGTTCAATCGTTTCCTCCTGCAAGCCATAAAGCTGACATTTAGAGGGGCCAATGAAACCTTTTCTCATAAGGTTTTCCCAAGTTAGGATTTTCCTTTGATGAACAAGCTAGATAAATAATTTTATTTTCATCCATTGAGAGGTCTACCATAGCTCCTACCAGACTTTCTCATCTTTTACCAAGTTAAATCCAGTGATTTCCTGTTTAGACTCTTTGAGATTATAGTTACCTTCATTGTTCTTGCCCCATCTTAATTGGTCAGGAAAAGAGGAGACCAGAATCCTTCGTTTCTCTACATCCTTAGCAAGAGCCTCTACCATGCCCTTCAAAGGGCTTTCTTAGTTGTAACTTAGATTCTTCCATTTCCTCCATTTATCCTTGTACCTCCCTTGATCCCAGAAGTCTTTTACTAATAAGAGACCTTTGTTGTCTGTGTCCCCTCTGAGGTCTGCCAGTTCATTCCTATTCAGGATGGGTTCCTGTTGCTAACTGTCCTCCCAGAACCGAGCCCGGTCCCCGGCTCTAATTTCCTAAAAATAGTGTTTCTGGACAATGCTTTTGTTCTCCCATGCAAGGTTCCAGATGTGTGAGCCCCTAACTTGTCCTGTCATTCTAATGTGATCCTGTTCCTGCCAGTGCTTGGTGTACTTTTGAGTGCAAAGCTTGGCCCATGGTGCTCTCAACTCCTTGATCCATCGCCACCATAGCTTGGCTCCTGAACCCTAACTCAGAGTCTCCGGATCTTCCAGACCCAAACCACCATGGCTTTTGGGTTTGCAGAGCTTGTCCCAGGCAACTAGAGCCCACTTATTTTTCTTTTCCCCTCTGCCCCACAGAAAATTCCTTTGAATGTTTCTTAATTGTTGCTTTATGCACTAAGGAGCCAGGATAGCTACAAACATAAAAATGGGAATGGTTTGTAATACCACCTTGGTGAGCACCAGACACCCTACAAAGTTTAAAGCTTTGTATGTCCAATTGCTGATTTTATCCTGAAGCTTGTTTAAAATTGGTTCCCATATATGCTTACACAGGGGTTTATCAACAAGAGGAATGCCTAGATATTTGGAAGGTAACTGTTCCCTTTCAAAACCCAGAATTCTGGTGATATTTCTCTGTATTGTAATATTAGTGTTAAATAAAGAAACCTTGGACTTGCTTTGGCTTACCTTTGGGCCTACTGCCATAGTGAAGTCATTTAAGATATCTTTGATTGCTTTTGCCTCCCTATCTGTGGGTACACAGTGCAACATTGTGTCATCCACAAATTGTTGATGAGTGTTAGCCTCTCCATCTGGGGTGAGCTTGATTCCCAGAATTCTACCTTCAACATTTGTGATTTTGAGTGCTCTACCAAGCCCTTCCATCATGAGTACAGTGAGGAAGGGAGAGAGCAGATCACCTTGTCTGAGACCCCTAGAAGGTGTAAAAGTATTGGAGGGAGCTCCATTAAGAAGAATGGAGAAACTGGTCAAGGTGACTAAAGCCATAAACCACCTTATCCAGTCTTGGTTAAAGCCATAGGCTTTAAGAAAGGCTCTGATGTAAGACTAGCTAAGTTTTTCATAGGCCTTCACAAGGTCTAATTGGATGATCATACTTGCTTGCTTGCTGTGTTTGAGAGAGTGTACCACCTCATGGGCGTAGATAATGTTGTTAAGAATCTGCCTTCCCTCCACATAGCTTGTTTGCTCCTCAGAATGAGCAAAGGTAACAGTGGCTTGAGTCTGTTGGCTATCACTTTTGAGATGATTTTGTAAGCTACATTACATAAGGTTATGGGTCTAAACCCATCCAGGGTGACAACGTTTTCCTTTGTGGGGATTAAAGCTATAAACGTTGTGTTTAGTGCTTTTAGAACCTTTTTGTGTTGCCTTGAGTCTTCAACTACCTCGAGTATGTCCTGTTTGACTGTATCCCAGCAAGCTTTGAAGAAATCAACATTGATGCCATCTGGTCCTGGTGCTTTCCAATTTTGCATTTCCTTGATCATCTAATAAACCTATGTTGAGATTTTGGTTGTCCTCATGGGTGATCAACCTAGGAATGTACTGAGTGATCTTCGTAATGAACCTAGATCTTTCTTCCATTGGCTCCTTTGCAATGTTTGAGAAGTGTTGTACTAGAGTCGACTCCATGTCCTTGTGAGTGACAAGTTCAGAACCTTGAGAGTCCTTTAGCTTGTTGATTCTGTTATGTGCCCTGTGAGCCATAGTAGATTTGTGAAAGAACTTAGTGTTCCTTTCTCCCTCTTTGATCCACTGGATCCGGGATTTCTGTCTCCAAAAAGTTTCTTCTTGTAGACAGCGTTTCTCCCATTCTTCCTACAGAGAATCAGTCAGTTTCTGTCTTTCCTCATTGAAGCCCTCTGTGATATTGATCATATTGACCTCCTGGAGCTTCTGTTCCGTACTCATTCTGGTCTTGATGATATCACCAAATTCTTTTTTGTTCCAATCCTTGAATTTGGATTTAACTCACTATGAAACTCGATAGGCAGGTCAGATATCTACTCGCAACTTTCTGCGGTGTATAGTATCGTGGCGGCCATTCTGCCCACGGGCATAACCTCGAACAAGGGGGGGTCCTTCCACTCCACCACACGGAGTCGGGAATCAAACTCTTCTGATCGCAAGGTTACCGGTACCTCGGGTAGAGCTGGTACCAAGATGACCGGCGTCTTGATCTCATTTCAGAATGTGTGTTCCCCTCGCGCCCCCCATTCATACAACCCAAGCTTCCCATCCAAGAACCGGATCAAGTTGGTCTGACACGAGCTCTCCTCTTCTGCCTGGTCTGAATATGTGAAGTTACTTATGCCTGAAATAATGGTGACTTCTCTTATATTATCGACCCCTTCCTAGTTGTTTAGGCAAAGAGGAACGAAGCAAACCTTTAGTGCCATTTCGAGGAGCCGTATGAATCCCGAGATTTCACCTTTTACCCGGCCTAATAAGAGGAGTTGTTCATCCCCAAAGGTGCGGGTAAGGTTGTATCCGAGCCACTTGAGCACCTCGAACCTTTCCGGCCTGATCTCTACTGCGGAATAGGGAGAAGGTGCTCCCAATGCCTTAACATAGTCGCGGAGCCGACTAAGCCGACTACTAATTGGGTTCGGTTCGGATAACGGGTCATTTCCTAGATAAATGGTCTGGTCTTCCTCTTCCAGTGTAGTTGGTGCTTGAACTACAGAAGCTTCCAGGAATCCTGCAGAACGTGGGGGTTCTTCAATAGCCGCTGCTGAGGGCAAAGGGGTTTCTTTTCGCCTCAATGCCCAGCTTATTATCATCTTGGCCAGGTGAAATCCCACCTTTTTGCTTGTTGCATACTGTTGAGCTTCGTACTCCTCGGGTGACATCCCTCATATGAAAATATCTGTCTCGATGTATACATCGGGGTTGGGAAACATAGAGCATACCTTCCCCCAACCCTTGAATTTCATAAAGTGCAGTTTCCCCCCCACAACCAAAGGCCTGAACTCCTTTAGGAGTAGTATCTTTAGATCCTGAAAGGTGTATACTGGATTTTTGAGACCAATGATGTATGTCAATAGGGCCGAGCAATCTGGGATGCTCAACTTCAGATCCTTTGATTTTGACACTAAGATGCTTTCCACGCCCCAGTAGAAACTCTGAATCTTATCTATCATCCCTTGTGGGGATATGTATGTGCGCATTGGCGCTATAACAAATAACTACAACGGTTTCTAGTTACAGATCGAGGTGTTGCACTGGAGGGTTACGCGGTTAGCAGACATATGACTCAGAAATATACAATTAAAGCAACTGAACGGAATAAATGCTTGCGAATAGACCACATGGAAATGCCCTGTCATTGGAGGGGAAGAGAATTAAGATTAGGGTTGAACTTACCAGCAGTTGCTCGCATTTCTACAACCCATCCCTAGTCTGGAGGTGGGCGAATCCGTCAATCGGAACCTCAATATCTTTCCCATCTCACTCTTATGGTTGCCCATCTCACTCTGATGACTGAGATTCCAATTATATACGTCATTTTCGACAATGAAATGAACCCTCTTGCTTGACGTTAGGAGGGCAAGGTCTCGGAGGGGCTTGCGCTTCCTAGTGCAAGGAAAGAGAAAGATTTCGAAGCACATCTCTATCTCTATGCATGTCTGAAAGGCCATTTGCATGCGTTTTACAGCTACTTGACATGCCCAAGCCTTTTCCCCTGTGTAGATTGAATATAACCCTAAGAATTTGGCCATTTGGGGAGGCGGATGGTTGAGCAGAAGAAACTATTCATTTTGGATTATATCGATTAAGTGGCTCCATGAAAATAGCGTATATAAAGAAACAACATCTCCATGAGCATGAAGGGAAGAATAGCCCTTCTTGGACTAGTGGGAGCTCCTACCTTATCTGTCGCTACTAACTTCCGTGCTTGACTATAGGGAGCACTTAGATAGCCTTATCTTCATCTTCCCTTAGATATAGCACTAGCCTGATCTTCCCTTTCCCTTCCCTTAGAGGGTGCTCTCACCTTATCTTCCCCTTCCCTTATCTTAGAGCTCTACCTTACTATGCCCTTCCCTTGATCGCTACTGACTTATCCTTATTCCCTTCTCTGCTTCCCCTGATAGCTCTTCCCCTTCAGGGGGTGGGGATGGGGATGGATTTACTTACTTCCCCCGAAGGGCTTATAGGGACTGAATTGTAGGTAAGGTAGGCGAGTATAGATGAGTTTGATAAATGAGTGAGGGTTAGGTGCTTAAAAGGATATTTATCACTACACGCACTTCACTATCTCTCGCAGGCAATAATCAAGGATGATATGCACTTGACTTGCACTTCGTTCCTCATACATCAACATGTATTCCAGTATGTGGGTGGGATGTGAGATATGGTAGGTTCAAGCTCAACACTATCTATCCTGTTGGGGCAGAAGCGGAGAGGTGGAAGGTCTTCGTCTAGGAATGAATCAATTGTATTGACTGATGATGCTGCTGGTACTGTATAAGCTTCTACTTGTGGTGGTTCTAGGTCAACAGGTGCTTCAACAAAGTAAACTAGCTTTGATGCTGCTGCTGGCTGAGTCTTGGCCTATGATCTAGCTAAAACCTCCTATGCCCATGCTCTAGCTGCTCTTGCCTTTGCTTATGCTCCATCAACGACTGGATCACCATATGCTTAAACATGTGCTTAAACTCCATCAACAGCTTAACCTACTTCTAGATAATAAACAGAACCCACTGGATCAACGCGGCTGGTGAAAGGTTATAAGTCCTGGTCCAGCCCTATTTTCTTATTACTGCACACCCCCCCACTTCAAGCCACTTAGGTATGAACCACACCTACCTTCAAGGATCGGTAGGTTAGAAAGAGAAGCGTAGCAGGATACCAGGCTGTTCCTTTTCATCGCACCCAGGATGAGAGAGAATAAGGTTGGAAGAAGATTGTTCCAATTTCTTTTTTTCTCTACCGCCCCATATTTCTTAACCAATCTGCTTTCTACAACATTGAAGTATTCCGCGATGACCATATGACTAATCAAAAAAGACTCAAAGTTAAGTGAAAGCAAACAAAAAGTGCATTTTAGCCCGTTTCGAGAGGTGCAACGATGCAGCAGGCAGGTGAGACGATGAAATATAGATATTCCAACAGTGTTTCATTTCATTCCTACGAGACCAGCCCTTTCTTTTACTCTATCTATGTTTCTACCTACCTACCTGTTGTGAGGAAAAGTATCCGATGCAGATGACCCTATCCCTACTCTAAAGGTGACAGTCTTTAGCAACAACTGAAAGTAAAGCTTTGATGTTTTCCTTTATGAAAGTACAGAGAGGGGAAAGAAATGATCAACCAACCTGGTATCCTTCGCTTTGTCGATCTTGATCCTCTCTCTTTGTCTCTTGTTCCCAGTTCCTTGCTCTCTTTGCCGGTCCAGCTACACACAAGCCCTGCACAAAACGAGAGAGGAAACTACAAGATACAAGTACTCATAACTGATGCATGGATTAGAGTGAATCAAATATACATGTAAATACAATACATCAATGCAATACAAGTATATAGGAGAACATGCAAAACTTTATTGATAGAAGTAACAGGGTTCTGAGAAAGTTACAACCAATGATGGCTCCAATCCAGCAGCACCTCCCCAGCAGCAAGAACTCTCCTCTTCACCTCTAGTAAAACAATCACCCAATAGCTCTAACTGTAATCCAACAGCACCTCCTTGCTTTACACAAAATTCCAGCCTCCCTAGACCTCATAGAAGAGCTCTATATATAGGAGAGAAGAAGAGAGGATGAGTCAGCTTGAGGCTGGCATAGAGCTGACTAGTGTCCTCTCCCTCTTCAGTTAATCTTCAGTTCTTGAGTCCACTTGGAGATCCTTGCTTACACATGGTGATCAAGTACCTCTTACTCATCACAGGGCGAATCTCATGAACCAAGTGTCAGTTTGGAAGCTTCCTGGGCAGTTGACACCTTGCAGGATGACTGTGCCACTTGGCCAATCTCGCCCAGCGCAGGTAGCCTTCATTACTTTTGACTTCCAGCGCAGGTACAGAGTGGGACAGTTGCATTACAGCGCAGAAGCTCAGTTAAGCAGCTGACATGATCCAAAATAAGCCTGTTTTGAAGTGTTTTCAGGTGGGGAACTGATTGGAAGTGCTGTTGTTTGATGACCTTGTTCTTTTAGGGGTAAGAACAACATGTTTAGGGACTGAGGATCCCTGTAATTATTGACATTCCATGCTCCATGATGCGAGGCACAAAAATGTCTATAACAGTTGCCCCCTAAAGTATGAGGCCGTTTATCGGGTGAAATGCTTTATCTAGAGGATCCGAAGTTCGTTCCAGTGCTGAGGAGAGTGCCCTGTAATACAATACAATACAATACATTATTTTTCATTCATCATTATTCTCATGATCTAGCTGAGGCGGGCATTCCCATGCTCTGCTTTTTATAAATACATTTTGGTACATATGACAGACAATCGTCTGAAGATAGACTGATAATTTTCTGCTGAAATTATCATCCTTTGAGTAGGATGATCATCTGCTGCAATGATGTACATGGCAAATGCTTTTATATTTCCTGAATATATATCGCAGCCCAGATGGATGAAACTAGATCCGGGGTCTTCAAACTCGTTCGATCTTCACTCTAAGTACAAGTCGATCCATGTGAGGATTGCGCTGAAGTCGAACATGGAAAGACATCGCTTGATTACCGGTCAATAATGTAAACCGTTAACAAGCGCGAGAGGAATCACCAATAATGACGATGACCCTCAAGGTACTGCAGTACAATTCACGTGGCGTGAATAAAGGACTTGGCGTCGAACGCCACGCAAAATCTTCTGGTCGAAGGTCATTGATGTATACCTGTCGCCGGAAGTGAGAAACTTGCCATTGAGGCATGCAAGCTTCAAAGTACTGATGGGGGTGTTCCTAGATCAACTTCTTGGATAATGAGCTGAAGTCGACAAGAAGCGATCCGTCAAAGGAGGGCCTTAATGAATCCCACATCAATGACACGGAACGGAGCTAATGACTTTAGTGGAGGTGAAAACAAATTGTGACATATGATTCAGGGTGGCGATCATGAATGGATGAAGGATAATGTATGGCAGTGGATGGGACACGGTTGACACTTTCAGAATGACCCCTCTTGAACATATAACGACACTGATGCGATGGATCGGTAGCATTACCCCAAACATGGATGGTGTGGCGAGGACCATGGTGATAAGACCGGTGAATGAAACAACACAACCCGATGCGATACGGAGGAAAAGTGTCATGTTCAAGAGTGACTTGCTACCATTAAACTTTGAATGTTCTCCCAATTTTTCCCCAGTCATTTCTGACCAGTACCTCTTTATTTTTGTCAAGCTTGAGGAGGATAACATATGCTTGTTCTATAACCTGCCCTTCGGGCAAGCCCATCGCTATGATTTAACGAGCCTAGCGATAGGGAAACTCGTTCTCGTCTAAAGACAAGTTTGTCGCTATTTAATCATTTTAACGAGTCTAACGACAAAGAAAACTCGGTCCTTTTCATTTTTAGAGAGTCTGAAAGGTACAGAAAGTCAACTCCATGATTCCTTTTTCGTCAGCAAATCCCTTAAGTCCGAAAAAGTATAAAACAATACAGAAGGGATGGCTGTTCGGTACTTTTAATGAGCCGAACAAGACAAGCGCTCGATCCTTTTGTGCAATAATCCCTCAGGTCCAAAAAGATTAAAATTTAGAGGAGGGATAGCGTTCCGGTCATTTAACGAGCTGGAAGGCCAAAACTCGGCAAACTTTTCATATTTTACGAGTCAGTGAAAAGAGCTGAAAGAAGACTCGTCTTTTGAGGAACGAGTGATAAACAGGGATAGCTACAGATTCCAGGTACAGGTTGGAATTTTCCAATCACGGCAGTGTCGCAAGGATGGCTAGGTGAAATCACTCTTCGCAGCTGTTTCTCAAAAGAGGCAAACACACAAATGGAAGTGAATGATCGGCCAAATGAACAGTGGAGGTGATGGATGAAAACACGATCAAGGTTCTTATGGCTGATGAATTTATGATCTCAAAAGGTTATTTACCGGTTCATTTTTTCCATGAGCTTGAACTCTGAGGGAAACTTTTGCTCACACTTTTCTATTTTTTAACGAGCATAAATTCAGTCCTAAAACTGCTCGGGTTTGCGTTTATTTTTTAACGAGCATGAACTATATGCTAAAACTGCTCGATATACCAGTCATATGAAGAACGCCTCTCGTAAGGACCAATTTTTATAGAGCTTATGCCTTACCACAGCTGTGCTCACTTTTGGCAAATTTTACTTTTGCCCCACAGGCTTTCTTTCATGCAAGTTTGGACACGGCTAATCTTAAAACCAGATAAATAACCGCCCCTAGCTTGCACCCCAGAAAGTTTGCATGCCCCCAAGTATAGGATAGAATTTCGAGGCTGCCCCTCCTCTCCCCTACTTCAGCTTTTCTTTGGGTGTTCACTTTTATTTGTCATCTTGCTAATCTAATGCTAACGATACTTGTCTTCCCGTTATTTTAAGGGGTCTTACGCAGTACTCAGGCTTCCCGTCGGCCCACTTTTAACAAATAGCTATTTATGACAATAGAAGAACACTACTCAAAGATAAAAAATTGGTATTATTGAGGGAGGCTTGCCTCTTTCTTATTATTCCAAAGACGGTTCGATTTGCTGCCGCAGATCAATCTCTTTCTTCGGCGGTGCCTATCACTGGGTTGTCCTAAGATGGTTACCCTCTGTCACAACAATACGGTCTCCTTCTTAGTAGACTGCCCCTGCTTATCCTTCAAAACATATGTTTCGATGGGCGAGGCTTGAATTTAAAGATGGTGACTACTTGTTGTAATAAGGGAATTCCTACTTGGGCATTGCCCACTTTTTTAGACAAAGGTGAATGATTCCCAAACACATAACTTTAACAAAAGATCATTATTCCAGAACAACCCCACTTCCTACGGACGGGGTACGGACTAGTCATGTTCTTCTGCGGAAATTCTGTCTTATACCCGGAGTTTCTTCTGCCCGAAGCAGACCAGGGTGCATGCCCCCTGGGTCCTAGTCTTTCTTTCCGAATCACTCGCGCTCATCGGGAAGGAGGACTGGGGGCGGAGGCGAATCTTGAGTGAACAGACCATTTAGGATTGGTATTTGACTATTTGCGATGCGAGATCCCAGAAATGAAAGTTGGTCTACGAGCTTGACCACCCTTCCTTCATGTGGAAAACACATTACTCTAAAGAGTGAGGAGACTATCGCTCCCATGCAATAAATATAGTCGTGTCCAAGGAGTAGGTTATAATCCAAGGGTCCTTGAACTACCAACACGTTCATCCTGACGGTCTTCCCCTTCAATGTAACAGGTACATCGGGGAGGATCCCTAATGGTCGACTGGTTCCTTTATCAAAACCTGAGAGATTTCTCAACTCAGGTAAAAGCGCCGGGGAACCCAGTGCTTTCCAAGCAACAGAGGAAAGGATACTCACAGACGCCCCTTTATCAATGATAGTACCCGCCATAATCATTCTATAGATCTGGACAATGATTCTGAATGGTACACTGGCTGGTAACCAGGGTCTGCCTAGTTGATTCCAATCAAAGGATACAACCAGGTTGCTTGGCGGTGGGACCGAATATACGGTCGGATATGACTCTGATGATGTTCCTTCCTGCGATAAAGGAATGGGCGCATTGCCCTGATGCTCATCAGAGTCGGTGCTGATGAAAAGAACCTGGATGGTGTCATCCTTGTTCTCATCAGTGAGGGTGTCGCATGAAGACGACTCTTCGGCGACGGTGTCATTTGAAGACGGGTCTTCAATGACGGGGTCATTGGACGATAGAACCTCTGAAGGGAGAACCGGGCCAACTGCCGTATCGACCTTTAGACTTTCGTCTAGTCTAGATTCAGTAGGTTCATTCTCAATGACCGACACTTCAGCTGACCACTTGAGTGGTTCAACCGGATTTTCAACTATCGAGGGATTAGGCGCGAGTTTTTGATATCCAAGTGGAAGTCGCACCGGTGACACCGGGCGATATTCCAAAACTCTCTTGGCCTCATCTAAGAATGGACATTTGTGAATGGCATGATGACCTTCACACAATAGACAGGGTGATCTTGGTCCCTATCTTCGTCCTTCACTCTCGCTAGTTGACGGAATGCAATCAACTTGACAACCAGAGGTTGATGCTACCGGATTGTGCAACCTTGGGGACCAGTCCCTTAGTATCCGGGGAATACAAGGACAATCACGATGGAAATGGATCCCTTTGCAAATGACACATGGCGATTTAGGCCCGGTCGGTGCGGGGTGTGGGTTTTTGTCAGCTTTCTTCTGCTTGCCCCCAGTCGCCTTCGTCAGAGGCTCCTTCTGCTTCTTTTCCTTCTTCTCCTTGGGAGGCTGACTTTTGCCGGCTCTACCTTGCGAAGATGAAGGATCAGAGGAAGTATCATAAGAAGTGGAAGGCTGGTGGGTAGTTCTAGATTGTTCTGACTGTTGATTCGAATGCTCAGCATTAGTGGCGATCTGGACTACATTAGTTGAAAAGAGCCATACAGGAAGGCCGATTGTCAATCCTGGAAGCGACAATGTAGCCATATGAGGCGCACCAACATCTCCCCAAGAGGAGAAGGGATTTGGACTTCCGCCAAGGTTACTTCCTTGGTTGGTGGGCTCCATACTTTTCAACTGAAAGATCAACGTGGGAATAATAGGTGATTATGTTCCGCTTAAAATAAATTTTATTAACGACGCTTTTAGACACAAACTTGCTTTTTCATGTTTTAAGAGTCGAGAAAAAGCTAAAGATGACTCTAGTCGCCTTCGATGTATTAACGAGCCCGAAGTGACAAATGCTCAGTTGGACTTTTTCAGTTATAGAGTTTGAAAAAGGCCAAAAGAAACTGCTCTGGAGATCTAGGCAGAGGGTGTGCCAAACCTTTCGCAAAACCACAGAATACGTTTTACGGTACGGGTGGTCGATCTTCGTGAATGCTGTGTTCACTGCATCGCGATCAATAGGGCGGCCGACACGGTTTCCTAAGGATAAAGGATGAAAGCCTATAGGGGTCTCCCAATATACGCGACGGTACGCGGGAGCTCAAGTCCGTGTTAGTGCCACCGACTCTCAGGAGGAATCACCCACCTTCGTAGAGATCGACAGTCACTATGTTTAACGACGCCGGAACACGTCTCTACCTAGACCTCTAGATGTTTGCGTTAAATTCCAAAGCGTTGTTATGTAAATTGAGTTTATTTTAATGTTGATCTTTCTTAACAGTTTGCCTTTCAGGTTCGCCATGAGATGTATATATACAACTTCCTATATGCAATCTAAGAATGAGAAGCAAATCTTTTCAATCTTTCAACTTTGAAAACCTTAATCTACTTGAGGGAAAAGAAGGACACAACTTTTTCCACAGATCAAAGAACACACACTAAAATGCACATCTTCCTAAATCGTCAAGCATACAGTCAAATGCAAAATGCACAATGCATGTATTTCTTTTCGTTATCCTTAATGTTGATGCTAGACAAAAAAGGTAATTGTTGTATGATTTTGAATCTAATTTCAAGTAGAAATAAACAAGCTTGTCCACAATCAAAAAGACACCTTATGATAGACTTGTTTAAAAACACAGGAAATGTATAGATTCAAACCATGAAATGCAAATTGAACAAACTCAAACAGCTATGAACAGTAATAAAACTAGCTCATAAGATCACAAAGACACTTTTACAGTTCAGGATCTAAGAGGCCACAGCTATACTGGTTCGCTTTTCACAATGGGAAACTGTAACTGAAATAAGAAATATTGAAAGAACATTCACAGTTTCATCACACAACTGAGGCGGAATAATGTCAAGGAGAAGTGGCTTACAGCAAGTACAATAACCAGCAAGCAATCAGCCAAAAACAAGTGTAAACAGGGCCAAGACACAAAGGGAAAGCTAAGCAAGACAATGGCTAACTGGACCAGCGCAGGTTCTAGTCTGCCAATTTCACTCTCAGCGCAGTTCCCGAAGGGAGTACCTGCACTGTAATGCAGACTGCCTGTGTACAGCCTGCACTGACTCACGAGAGTTTCGTCTACAAAGAATTCCGGGTCATAAAAAGCTCAAAAATGCACTGTTTTTGATGAAATAAAAAGCTATAGGTCAAGTACAGGCTAAGGGATGATCAAGAGGATGAAGATCTATCACAAAGAGTAAAGATTCTTTTGTAGATAAGCCCTTCAAATCTTGAATCTACTCAGCAAATGAGCAAGAGTAGCAGTCCCTCTACTTCGCTTTTGATATAGTCAAAAGCTTTTCGATTTGGTACTCTTTTCTTCAAGAAATGAATAGCAAAATACTACAAACACCAACAAGATACTAGGCTCCCCAGCGGAGTCGCCAGTTTGTTGTGAGGAAAAGTATCCAATGCGGATGACCCTATCCCTACTCTAAAGGTGACAGTCTTTAGCAACAACTGAAAGTAAAGCTTTGATGTTTTCCTTTATGAAAGTACAGAGAGGGGGAAGAAATGATCAACCAACCTGGTATCCTTCGCTTTGTCGATCTTGATCCTCTCTCTTTGTCTCTTGTTCCCAGTTCCTTGCTCTCCTTGCCGGTCCAGCTACACACAAGCCCTGCACAAAACGAGAGAGGAAACTACAAGATACAAGTACTCATAACTAATGCATGGATTAGAGTGAATCAAATATACATGTAAATACAATACATCAATGCAATACAAGTATATAGGAGAACATGCAAAACTTTATTGATAGAAGTAACAGGGTTCTGAGAAAGTTACAACCAATGATGGCTCCAATCCAGCAGCACCTCCCCAGCAGCAAGAACTCTCCTCTTCACCTCTAGTAAAACAATCACCCAATAGCTCTAACTGTAATCCAACAGCACCTCCTTGCTTTACACAAAATTCCAGCCTCCCTAGACCTCATAGAAGAGCTCTATATATAGGAGAGAAGAAGAGAGGATGAGTCAGCTTGAGGCTGGCATAGAGCTGACTAGTGTCCTCTCCCTCTTCAGTTAATCTTCAGTTCTTGAGTCCACTTGGAGATCCTTGCTTACACATGGTGATCAAGTACCTCTTACTCATCACAGGGCGAATCTCATGAACCAAGTGTCAGTTTGGAAGCTTCCTGGGCAGTTGACACCTTGCAGGATGACTGTGCCACTTGGCCAATCTCGCCCAGCGCAGGTAGCCTTCATTACTTTTGACTTCCAGCGCAGGTACAGAGTGGGACAGTTGCATTACAGCGCAGAAGCTCAGTTAAGCAGCTGACATGATCCAAAATAAGCCTGTTTTGAAGTGTTTTCAGGTGGGGAACTGATTGGAAGTGCTGTTGTTTGATGACCTTGTTCTTTTAGGGGTAAGAACAACATGTTTAGGGACTGAGGATCCCTGTAATTATTGACATTCCATGCTCCATGATGCGAGGCACAAAAATGTCTATAACACTACCTAGTTACATCTATTATTCCATCCTTGCTCTTTTTATGACTTACCGGCCGACTCTCCCTTTCCTTTCTTTCACCTTTCTCCTTCTCCCTTTCCTGCTTCGCTCGACTAATTCGACCCACCTTCCTACCTCTTATTCCTATAAACCCTTATTAGCCTTTAGACCCACCTTTACCTACCTACCTATGCATGCTGACCACCCCCACCTGACTTACCCTCCTTCCTAGCTTAATCTCTACTTTCCGGCAACTCTAGCATCATCAAGATAGAGATCCATATCTATAGTGAGATTCTCACAACCCTCCAGCATTGATTCAAGAAATGGGTACCCCACCCCGATTGGAAGCTCAGGGATGGGGGAGCTCAACTGCTGTTTAAAGGCCCGGATATCGTTGGAAGGCCCAGAAGGATAGCATAAATATCTTCCGGAACCTAATTTTCACCCGGTAAGTAAGTTGAGTAACTAGATGTACGAGGTACGTTAAGTGACTCGCCTGACCTAATAAGGGCGAGGAGTCATTCGTGAAACACTTCGTTTCATGTCATAGGGTGAGGCATAATGACATATGCCCATAGCAAGAAGAATGACTGCTATAATGAATGAAGTAATGAAATATGCCCATATATGCATTGTCTGCTAAACCGTAATGACATATATAGTCGTTTTCGGGTGGTAATGAGTTATGTCGTCATGACATATATAATACCAACAAGCAGATGACCTTCTCAGAGAGGGGGGACGGGACGGGAAGAAAGAGAGAAATGGCAGAATCAGTGATCGAATATGATCAATTGATTCGTGCATACGGAACGGAAAACTACTGCATCATAGTTTCATATGATGAAGACATTTCTCTACTGGAATGTGAGCCATTTCTTCATGCATAATGAAATATATAATATATGCATTGTCAAAGGATTGACCTTATCAACTTGTAGTAGTCCTTGCACTTGGAAGCGCAATACCCTCCGGACCTTCCTTATTTCCTTGCCGAAGTACTTATCGATTCCTTATGGGGATTTGGTCGAGCAAGCGGCTTCGTACCTTGTCCGATGCGGACAAGTGACTACGTTCGGGGATTGGGGTGGGTGGGTAAATAGTTCGCTGTTTTTATTGAGCTAAACCTCTTTTTTATGGGGTTGGAGGAATCATCATTGCTCGCTCATTCGAGCATAGAAAGTGATTTTTTCGTGACTGAACTAAAGATTGGCATTTCACCACGTTGCACTATGACAGGCAGGACGGCAACAATTGCTTTCAGGTTGAGCAGGACCCTCGCCGCTTGCTAGATTGATTATTGCGGACAGGCTTCTTGAGCTTGCTTTCTATATGTTTGGTTGGGGGACGTTCTCCAACAGACGGAAGGAGGTCGGTCCACTAAAGGAAGAAGCGCATACACAGATAGGGCCACCTACAGCGCACAGCGAACCGAAAGAACACAAGTGAAATGAAAGCCCATTAGTGGAGTTGCTTGATGCTTTTGAAATAGATCTTGCTTACTTACGCTAACAAGAAAACCTAGGGGTGTGAACTGATAGCGCCCATGGACTGACTGAATGGGACAATGGGACTCCACTGGCTTAACTGAGCTTTATGCTATGGAACCATGCTATTTTACTACCTCAACGAGATGCAATGAGAAAGCTTACATACGTCGAGATTCACTATTTGAGGAACATATGCAACAGACAGTGGCTGCTACACAAATCTTTCAACAAAAGCCTAGAAATACACCTCAGGGAGAGCAGAGGCCAGATAGATGAGACATTCAGAGAGAGAGGGGCTAGGTTGAGCCATTCACACTGGTCAGGTAGTGCCTTTCAGGAAGGGGAGGGGCAATAGTTCAATCGGCATTACACACCCTAAGGAATCCAACCCCAGCACTAGAACGGGGGACCCTTACCCCCTTGACCTAGGGAAAACCCAAGAAGGCCACTATCCAAGTGAATCAACTATGTGTAGTGAACGACTATGTGCAGTGTTTTACTATGTGCATGCAGTGAACAACGACTATGTCAACCCCGACATGGTACGGTACAGTATGGCACTATGAGTGACACTGTTAGTGAATCACAGCTAGCGATACCATCACACCAAGAGTGATTCCAAACAGCTCATTATATACTATTCACCATTGGAGGATCATACGCAATACATAGCCATACTAGCAGCCTCACCTAAACACCATAAGCCATACAGCCCATAGCTATACATAGCCATATATCGCCATATAGCATATCGAGCATACGTAGAAAATAGAGTATATAAAGAACAAGCACGCCGCAAGTTAGAAGTTCCACTGTAGTCATGCCGCTTTGCCTCATAGACTCTTTAGACTTCCTCTTGCGGAGCTAGGAAATCTTGTACGCACAGGAACCTAGGACACCCCACTAAGCGGCAGACAGTCATTCGTGTGCCCTCCATCTTCTTCTTTCTTCTTCTATAGGAGAAGCAAAGATGGCAGCATCTATTACAGGTGCATATCTAGTTCCATCTCTAAGGCCATAGCCCATTTCAGAAATAAAAAGCATATCAATATCCAGCAAAATATCCCGAGACAAGTGAAACCCAAACCTTAGATTATCTTTCGTCCCTCTATGTCCGGCCGGTTTCATTATCTTTCCTCTCTTTATGGGAGGGAAACTCTTTTCATTCTTTTACCAAAATGGATGATTGAAGCATCCGACGAATAGATAGAGGGGGATTCATTTTATATATGTGTAATATGACATATATAAGGAATGATGAGCCAGCCACCAGCGTGAAGCATGTGTAGTAGACCGAGAAGTTGAACGGCCAGCCAACTCAGAAGACATTAAGTATCGATCAATCAATCACTATCTGGCATTGGCTATGTTCCTTCCTTGTGGGCACTATCGGAGACTAGCACTCTGTTGTGTGTGTCTGGCGCATGATCCTCCTCGACAGGTGCCTTGTAAGTAAGCATTGTCGAATCATCCCTTCAATCCAAGTTGATGTAGTAACCTTGTGATTCGTACCGGTAAGTGAGGAGGTAGGGTCGAGGGTAGATACCAACATGGGGGGCTTAGATTATACCTTGCATTGGGACGCTATATTAGCCTATGTATTGGGACGTGATAGAAATTGAAGTATAAAGAAAGCTCTAAGCATCAAGTGCATCAACAACCTGTATCGACTATTGTCTATCGGCACTGATCTACAGCTATGCTCTCTCCCGTGTTCGGCTAGCGGCAACTCGCACACTGTTTTGGGGTCTCAACTATCGGCAGACTGGCAATGACGGGTGAGGATGGGCTATTGGTTCATAGACAGATAAGTAATCCATCAGTTCGCAAATAGACAATAAGAATCAATCGATCGGTTCACCGAATCATTGGGGTAGGAAAGTGGATTTTCTTCTTGATAAACTATTACCCTTTACAACGTTTCTATATTATAGCTGAGCATAGACAATAGCTGTTCTAGATAGGCTTAGATGCCGCTACTCAATGACAGGTGCTGATTCGATGACAGGATTTCAGTACTAGACACTTGGATATCGACTGCATCAACACTTGGGATCAACTTTTGGGATCAGAACTCCTAGGATTTCCTACCGGCATTGACACTTCCCTGTGTTAACCAACTGGGGAGAATATCAAACTGTGACTGATGGTGTCTCGGCTCTCGACACTACTCTTAAGGCACTTCTTCCTGGGCACATACTGATTGTCAAAAATGGCCTATTGGGCTTATGGGGCACATATAACTGGGCACGAAGAACACTAACTTAAAGGTCACATGGGGCTATTGGTGAACAGTGCATTCATTCATTGCTAGGAAAATGGGTGTAACATAATCTCTCTCGTCTGTTGGACCACCTCCCCCACACATCCGATCCATCCAATCCATCTGATCCATCTATCCCACCATCTTCGGCCCTAGCTAACCAGCTCCCCAGCAAGCTCCCCACCCAGCAAGCTCGACCAACAAGCCAGACTATGTAATAAATCCAAGCGGGGCCACCTCACTATCTTGGGTGGGCCCGTACCCCAAAATAGCACCCCAGCCCATTAGGTTTCATATTGTTTAGTCTTGTATGTATAATTGAATCAGTCGATGAACTACTAAGAGCAAAGATGGAGGCAGGCACAGGTGACCAAGTGGCAAAGGTGAGGTACACAGCTTACTTGGGTTTTCGTGGCGATCAAATGCATTATTTAGGCCATTTCAGCGATTCAAGTAATAAGCCCTCCACCCCGAATCTAGCCCTTTAGCCCACACCCAGATGAACGAATAGGTAGGTAAGGTGAGTGATGCTCCTTCAATCGAGAAGGCTTTGGGATAAGGTCATCAACAAACGAATGCGGTTATGGATAGGTAGTCAAGAGATAAAGGAAAGATGGGTACAATGAAAATCAGATTGGCTGGCTAAGGTTGCAGAACAAATACATATTGGTTGGAAGAAGTGGCTAGTCGGGCCTTTCTCTTCATCTTTAGAGACCAGGCTAATACTTTTTTCAGCCTTGTCAGAATATATCACTAATGTCACAAAGCGGTTTCGTATTCAATAGTTACTATGCACTGCGAGCTAGTAGGTCACCTCCTCTCGGGCGGGCATGATCGATCCTAATCTACTATTTTGTTCATCGAGCCTACGATTCCACTCCATTTCCACTGCACGCCCTCCACTTCCCGTTCCAAGCAGTATTTACAACAGTGTTGTTCGTACAATTCTACATAACACCGGTCATAATTTGTGTAGGCTTGAGCGAGCATAGCAAAGGGTTCTCCTTTTCCCGTAATGAGAAGGTTATACCTTCTTGAAAGGTTTCGCACCAGGGATCAAGGAATGAATTGATTGAGCGAAGGATCCTCCCACGTAGTTACCTGGCACGCTAACTCTACTTTACTATAACGTTCGCTAACTAATGGAATAGAGTGTGTTGGTAAAAAGAAGGTGGGTGGGTTGGTTGGGTGATCGTACTTAAGTAATGCAAGTAAGCAAGGCACGCTAGCAATGTTTCAAAGTGCCCATCCAAGAAGCCCTTCTTTCAAGGATAAGGGGTCTTACTTTATGAAACCATGTGGCACTTTTTCAGGGTATTTGTCTGTTAAGAAACAAAAGATGACAATCACAAAGAGAATCTAATCCTAAGGGTAGAGTATAAATCCTATCTATTTAGAAGAAGGTGTGCAACAATAAGATTCCTATAAGAGGGTACCAGGGGGAAGACACCCAGGGGTGGTTCTGGTCAATCCAATAAGCATTCATTCATTAAGTGCTATAGGGAGAAGGCAAGTCTAGGTCTTAATGTGGTTAACTATGCAGGTGGAGGCATGAGAAGAAAGGTAGGTCTATTCCTGTCCTTCACCCATATGAATGAATGAGCCCTCCTTACTCTCCTTGGCTTTAGCCCCTCCCCCCCCATTCAGGCACTATCCTGCCTAAATGGCTCGCCCATATGAGCCATCCTTCCTCTCCCTGGCTCCTCTGCCCCTCCCGCCCCCCATTCAGGCACTATCCTGCCCTGCTTGAATGGCTCAACCTAGCCCCTCTCCCTTAGGTTTCTAGGCCTTTTTTGGTTCATACAACCATTGTCAGTTGCATATGATCCTCAACAGGTTCATCGTATCTCAGGAGCTGTAGTAACTTGCTCTTGGTGTGAGAAGGTCTCACTTAGCCCTTTCCCACGCACATAGCCATGGTCCCATGCACATAGCCGTCATTCACTACGTATTCATGCCCCTTGCTTGCTCCACCCACGAGCTAGGCAACTCACTGTAGGAACACGTCCAGCCATTCTATTTCCTTTCTGATTCGACAATGCATAATGACATATATAATATATTGGGATTGGGAAGCCACTGCTGCTCGAGCAAGTCAGTCCTATTAGCTTTCCGAGTCGATCTACAAACTAGCCTTAGTGCAAGCAGTGAGTCTTAGCCCTACTTTTCTGCAAGTGTCAGTTCCAATTAGCTTGATTTCACCTTGCCTTTGATCTCTTTCACTCACCTATTGGTTTCAATCTCCTGTTCGTTCCCTCTCACTTCATTCTCACTAACTCTAACCCAACTAGTTCTAATGAGCTTGCCCGCTCTATCCTCTAGCGAGACTAGACTTTCTCTTTCTTTCAACTTACCTTGCCGTCCCAGTCCGTAAGTTCAATCTACTGGAGCATGTACATCTTAGTACCTTGGATGTTCAAATCCTTCTTCCACCAACTGGCAATGTTTCTAGTGAAGTTGAGGTTAGATAACCAGGCATTTTCGAATCTAAAAGGACTATTCCTCAGTGTTCCCATAAAGGAAGATTCTAGCTATACAGGCCAAGGATCCGAGCCACCAAAGGGTAGAATAGACACTGATATGGCTACTCCTGTGACGATGAGATCCTCAGAGACAATAAACCTATCTAGTTTTGATGCCACTTGGGAAACTCCACCTCTTTCTTTATTCCAAGTGAATGTCCCATTTGT
This sequence comes from Pinus tabuliformis, assembly GCA_031772625.1. NCBI lineage: Eukaryota > Viridiplantae > Streptophyta > Pinopsida > Pinales > Pinaceae > Pinus > Pinus tabuliformis. Next base: position 1,066,967,354 of record CM062811.1, read on the forward strand.
AGTTTCAGTGTCCACTAGTCCCATGTTCATGAGGAAATCTTGGAAGGCTTCAGAGTCTCTGCCCAACTATCTAGTGCCTCCTTTTTTCTCCGAGAGAGATCTTATCATGTTGAAATCACATGCTAGAATCTAGGGCATGGATAATGTGCTCTAAGACCTTCCAAGGAGTTAAGAAGTTTAAGTTTCTTTGCATGCTATTGAGTGCCATACACATTAGTTATCATGTAGGTCTCCTTGTCCCTTATAGGCTGACATATCAGAGAAAGACAGTTCTTGGACGTTTCAGCATCCAGAATTCCCAGCTTCTGTGGATCCCATAGTGTGAGAATCCCTCTTGCAGAGTTAATGGCTTTCACTTCTAAATAATCATACTTAATTAACCATTTGTTATGGATTTCTCTTATTCTTTCCATTGAGAATTTTGTTTCTTGAATAAATACCATGTCTAGTTTTTCCTCTTTTAATCTATTGCTGAGATTTCTCTATTTTCTTCTACTCCCTAACCCTCTAATATTCCAGGTTGTGAACTTCATTAAGAAAGGTTAGTAAAAGAGTAGCTGGTAAGATCTTTCATCTTACCTGAGTTAATCATCAGTTTCCCACACTTCGTTAACAGCTCATTCTGTCTTTTCCTTCCTTTTTTCCTTCCTGAGATTTTTGGAGATGATGTCTATGGGTTCTCCATCACTTTGACCCCACTCTATTATTGATTTTCGTCGTTTCTTTTGACTCCAGTTCCCCTCGATTGCACCCTCCATATATAGAGTTGTTGGACTCGATCATAAGCTTCTTTGGGCAGTGAGTCCACCCCTTTGTTCTTCCCCTATTCCAAAAATTGCTCTAGATCTAGATTTTCCCTGTCTAGTATCTCCTGCAATTCATGATCATCCGTGTCTTCCTCACTTGGGGTAATTTCCTGGTCCTTGTTGATCTCCATGCAGCTTTGTAGTCTCTCTATTTGCCAATCATTTATTGGGGTATCCTCCATTTTAGCTTCCATATCCTGCTCCTTAGGGATGTTATCCTTGACTGGGTCTATTTCCACGTTCTTCTCCACTTCCTCGAGGATTTTGAAGCTATTGTGTCTTTTCTATTTGTCTTCACTTTTCTTCTTATTTGATCTTTCCCTCTTTCCCTTTGCCTCCAACCTTGGTAAAAACCTCATGATCTTTGTCCGTAGGGGTCTTTCCACTATTTTCCATATAGGTTGTGGGGCAATCTCTGAATAGATGGCCATGCTCATGACGTTTCCGACATCTGAAAGGTATGTACTCATAGTCTACCATTTGCATCCATTCCTCATCATATACCTCTAAGATTATTGCATCTGGGAGGGCTCCAGATAGATCCATTTCCACACATATTCTAGCGAAAGAGGTATATTTACCTTTGAGAGTTGCTTCTGATATTTTCAAAAAATGCCCTAGCTTGTTGCCTATGATTTTCAGTGACTTTGGTTGCCAGTAGTCTAGAGGTAGTGAGTATAATCTGATCCAAATCGGTACAGATGTGAATGTTTATTGTTCCGAGACAAAGTTCATTGTCCATGGCCGCATGTAAAGTCCTGCTGCAACGTAGAAGTGCGGTCCCCCTTCAAACACTCTATCCTTGTCCTCTAGGCTTGCAAACACAACCGTGAAGAAGGCCTTTGAACCCAAATGCAAATGTATCTCTCCTTTGGGCTTCTAGTGGCTCCTGATCCAGATGTGTAAAGCTCTCTCCGTTGGCCATATTTCCATAAACTTGTAGATGATTGCATGTTCTCTCATATGGTCCCTATGTGATTGAATCGTTGGATCACTTAATATGACCCTGGGGATGACGCTCAAATTGGGCTTGCATGCTCCCGTAGTTTTCATTTGAGGCCTTTTCTTGCTACTGCCACCCTTCTTTTCTAGACTTCAGTCTTGTTGTTCTTCTTCCTAATTTGGAATCTCATTGCATCCCACTGTTTCCTTTCCTCTTGTTTTTGTAGTCTTTTCCATTGATATTTTGAATTGTTTCCCTCCTGCCTCCATGCTTCCCTGCCTCCCTCTGTGGTGGCTTGACTGTAGGAGGGAGCAGCGCTCCCTCCTGCGCAACCCACCATGAAACCCTAAAACCAAAACTGGCACCAACTTCAAGATTTCCTCAAGTTTCAGAGTGTTCGATCACCCCGGTTGTTAGTTCCTGATTCGAAATTGTAATACATTTCACTATGTAGTTGAAATTAGTAAAATGAGCCCATAAGGGGATTCATAAATGGAAGGAAAAGTACACTCTAAACAAGAAGCCAAATGTTGTATAACCATGGATGTAAAATTGGGAGTAGAATTGGATGTTAGACTAGGCATCCAAACCAAACGAACATAAGGAAAAAATAATGGTTTTAAACTAGAAGTAAAAAAGGGTGTAACCCTATACACAAAGAAGGTAACAAAACATGGCACAAGCAATGATGACAAATGGACGCCACACTAGGTGTAAAAAAGGAAAAACATTTAGGCATAAAATTGGATGCAATATAGGATGCCAAGTTGGGTGCTAAAAATAAGTGGAAAAGGATGCAAATTTAGATGTCAAACGAGTATGCAAAGAATGGTGTAAAATTGGGATGAAAAATTAGGCACAAAAAAGGATGTAAGAAAAGACACAAAACAAGATGCAAATGGCGATAAGAAAACGGTGAAACCAAGGATGCCATATTAGATGCAAAAAAATAATGCATAAATAGATGAAAATTTAGACACAATCCTAGGTGAAAAATGAGACGCTAATGTGGACTCAAAATGAGGTAGAAAAAAGGATGCAAATTTCGATTGTAAGATGATTCAAAATTAGACACCAAAAATGATGCAAAAATGGATGCAAAAAATTGTGCAAAATTGGACACATAAGTAGACATAGAAAATGATTCATAAATGGGTATAAAAATGGCTCAATATTGGACACAAATTGACATTAAATGTTGGATGCAAAATGAGGTGAAAAAAGAAATGCAAAACTTAGTGCAAAAACAAATGAAAAATTAGACATAAAAAACAACTCAAATTTGAAAGTAATATTAGAGACAAAATAGGATGCAAAGGTGAACGCGACACATGGTTCAACATACAATGCAAATCTAGAGGAAAACATGATTTCTCAAAAGGATGTTAAATTGGATGTGAGAAATGGTGTTAGAAATGATGCAAAATTGGATGCAAAAAAGGGAGAAAAATAAAATGCAAAAGTGTTTTTAAAACATGGTGCAAAACAAAATGCAAAAATGGACATGAAAATGGATGCAAAATTTGGTGCTCAATCATATTTACTATATGGTGAAAAATTGGATGCAAAAAATAGTGAAAAAAATGGTACAAAAGCTGGCACAAAACCAGATGAAAAAAAAGGTACAAAATTAGAAGAAAAAATTGTGTAAGACTAGATGCAAAAACTGACACAAACTTGATGCAAAAATGGTGCTAAACCGAATGCAAAAGATGGCTTAAAACCAAATACAAATGATGGTGCAAAAATAGAAGCAAAGAGTGACACACAACTGGAAGAACAAAACTACACAAAAACATATGAAAAAATTAGCGCAAAACTAAAAGCAAAACCTGACCTAAAACTAGATGTAAATCCTAGTGCAAAATTGGAGGGAAAACCTATCATAAAACTAGATGCAAAACTAGATGCTGAAAGTGGTGCAAAATTAGACACAAAGGATGGCACAAAACTGGATGTAAAATATGATGCTAAAAATGATGCAAAATTTCGCATAAAAAAGGATGCAAAATATGGCACAAAAAAAATGCTTCGAAAACTATACAATAGAGCGAGATTTAGCGGTAGGATACTCATCCCAATTGGAAAAAAAAGGCACTAAAATATGGAACTAAATCTAGCACAAAGTGCCTATTTTGTTGTAGTGTAAATACCTATTCAAGGGATCAAAAGGGGGAGAGACCTTGGCAATAGTTCTTAGCTTGAGGTTCAACTAAGGAGATTAGTTCTAGGTTGGGTGGCGAAGGTGCCAGATTCTTACGTCATGTTTCACACTGAATCTCGATAGATTGGTTATTATTTCATAATTTTTTATAGCACATAAATTTGTAGTTTGATAATGATCTCCATTGGTAAGTTGTCAACAACTTTTTATTTTAGTTATTATAATCTTGGTAGTTTGTTAAAGTCCTTCAAGAATTATGGATTTCTGTTTAAAATTATTAATTCTGGTAAAATTGGTTAATCCCATGATCATGAATGCAACTAAGTATAATTGAATGGTTTTCTCTACTTGCAATTCGTGAAAATTACATTTAATAATGTGAGGAAAAAATTCCTCAGTATAGAAGACTTACACCTATGGGAAACATGCACCTGTTCAAATACATTTCAATTATTACGTAATTACTTCCACCGAATTAGTGGAATATATAACTTGATTTACCAGCGAATAAGTCATAATTAGAAAAGGATTAGAGTCGATGAACTTTACTGTTAGGAAAAGGTTATATTAATACTTCAATTATTAGGAAACTATGCTCACTCAAACATACAGGATTATGGAAATGATGTAATATGAATAAAGAAGAACATATTTATATTTTTAATTTAGGGAAATTATGTTTGTAACTTGTACAAACTAGGAAATTTACATTATCTGAGGATGCAAGTGTGGGGAAAAATAAAATGTTATGTTGTGGATTGAAACTCAAACATGATTAGACACCCTCTAGATGGTTGTTTTGTAAACTAGGTACTTCATTTATTTAGTTAAGGTGAAGTAGATTATTTCCATGGTAGTACATGTGGTTAGGACTAGTAGGATCAACAAAAATATAGGATGAAGAAGTTAACCTTCATTTTTTTTAGGGATTACCTATGACAACAAAGAAAAGGTAAAATAATTCAGAACAAGTCTAGTTGAAAAGTAGCTAATTAGTAACTATTCAGGATGAAAGCAAGCACGATTGGGAGTATATGGAAAGCATTAATAACAAAGCAAATAGGGAAATACTGTAAGAACATTTGGTTAATATATCATTGTTACTGATTTTATTTTACGGTTGAACTCACTTACGCAAGGGTTCAAACTCAAAATACGTGCACTGAACCTTGTAAATTAATCACTATATTGATTTAAACGATGGCCATGTTTCGATCTCACCCTTCCCTAACGTGTTTAAAGGAAAAATTAGGGAAATTTCGAAGGAAGAAAAATCGTTATATTTGAAAACAAAAAGTAATAAACATTATCTACAGAAAGTAGAAGAGCTGTAAAATCCAAGAGTTGTAATGATAAAATATAACTAATTAAACTATCACCAATTACCATAGATTCCCAAGTCATCAATATAACTGATAGTGATATATATTACAGTAATAGAAGTTTAAAATACTAAAATCCTTAAACCCATAAAAACAAATACAATGTAATTTCTGAAGACAACATTTCATTTTAAATTATCTTGTAACATGCGTTAACAAAATATAGTTCATTTTTCTTAGCTCATATTACTAATAAGTGCTAAAGAGTGGATCAATTCTAATCCCGAAGATGTGAGAGGAAAATCCTGGAACCAGACTGGTTAACATGATAGGTGAAGTTACGCTAGCGTCATGATGTCACCCTCGAATTGAGCCTGCAAGATATTTGAGAGGACATGATAAATACCACAAGGTAATAAATAGTATGAAGAAGCTATAAACACCGTATAATGGTAAAGAACTAGTTTTATACCTGCTACACACGCTAGGCACTAACGGAGTATTGCCAAACACTATCAAATGTGCATGAAACGCTTTGAACCTTCATGAATATGGTGGCAAAATATGAAGGTTAAGGAGTATAATTAATTTGTATGTGGTATTCACTTAGTTGAACACAAAGGATACTATTATGAAGGGCTCTAGGCACCTGAAATAAAGACAAAGTATGGATGTCATCCCCATATTTAAACCCTCTATTTTTAGAATGATTGAAGATAGAAAATCAAAACAGAGGAAAATAAGGGCATATACCAAATATCTTACCCATTTAAGTTGGAATAGGTTGTAGGAGAAGGTGCATACTTTTGGGAGCACTTCTCATGGTTGCACTCTAGAAAGGTAACTAGTGTTGAGATGGGCACTAGGGTTAGCTAGGTTATTCCAATTGTGGATCAAGAAAGATAATATTAAATTGATTGATCGTTTCTAATTGTTGACAGAGATGCTATCACAATGAAATGCCAATAAATTGGAGGTAGAGAGCGTTAATACCCTTAACAACCTGAATGGAGAAATACTGACTTTGTGGGTCACTGAGAAAGGTTGGTGTTCTATCTAAAGAAAAAAAAAAACCTAAAAGTCTTTCAGCATTGTCAACTGTCTCAAGATCCCCAAGCTTGGTAGGGTTGGGGTGATGCAACTTGCAAGGTCCATGAACCAACACAACAATAGAGGAGACATTGGTTAACTGTGACTTATACCAGGAAATAATGTATTTAATATACTAAATTGAACCAAACTTCATTTAGTTGTGTCATATAAAATAACTCCAAAGGGAGGAAGGAGATATAGTGGCATCACACTCACTGGCAAGCTCAACGTAGTGGTGGCACATTGCAACCGGCATACTCCCTAGACCTAGGAGCAAATAACGCCAAGAAAAAATAAAACAAGGTTAGCAGAAATGTCTGCACTCTCTAAGAAAATGCTAACACATCATAGATTTCACTATAACCTCCACAAACCTGAAGGTAGACCTTGGTACGTGTAGTGCAAGGAGCCCCAAGCTAATTTTCCATCAGGGAATTATGTAGGTTACCCTATTAAGACAAACAAATAAAACGTAGGTTAAATTCACTATGCATAAAAATGAAAATGGAATGGGAGAAAAATAGTAAAGAACTGGGACTTGTAAAAATTACCTCTAAATCACCTGGTTGCACCCTTACTAGCCTTCCTACTCAACACTTTCGTGGTGAAATAAGGAATAAAAAAGCAATGGGAATTTCTGCAAGTGAGAACAAGTTGTTAGGGTTGGATAAACCACTAGAAGCCATTTGATTTGGAGAACAGATCCTAACCATTCCTTTCGGGTGGGGATGACAAGCCATGGGGGTGTCACATGATAACAATCATCATGGAAAAGAACCATTGCCTCACATTTTTCAAAGGATGACAAAGACCATTACACTTATGCCTTGAAAGTTGCAAATCGATAGTACAAGAGGGCTAAGTAAATAATTCCATTAGTAATTTGTTTAGTGTCATTAGGTATCTTGGCAAGACAAATGAAGTCATATTTATCCAAACTCCATGATAATTCTACATGTTATCAAAATATTGAGATAGTATATGTTCTAAGATATCAAAACACTTAGGTAAGTATATGATGACAGTATAACCATTTAGGAAAGACGTTCATACAAGGTAGATTCAAGGTTATGCATTGCATCATATAATGTTTATGGTTATAATGAGAACAAGAAACAAGGGAACCCAACATTAAATGAATTTGCAATAAACTCTCAAACATAAGGCAAGGCCTCTTTCTAAGCATGTTGAAAAATAAGGGTTTTAAACCAGATACCTATGTGATAAGGAATTATCTCAATTGATAGATATTGACAAAGTTGGTAACTAAGAACACCTAAAGGAAAGGGAGTATTAGAAAAACAAATTGTGTACATTCAAGGCATGTGATAGATAGATACTTTGAAAGTATTGCAGACATCATGCTATCTCTTCCCTTTCTTTGTTTGAATCACAAAAATAAATTAGTGTCAGCAATAAATCAGAGAAGTTTGTTGTCCTACAAAAACAATGAAATCATCCTCATAAAGAGACAAGTGTCTTGTCATCATTGGATGATTAAATACCTTCCTCTCATATTTTTGAAGATCATGTTGCAACTTGGTTGGAGTCTACCCTCGTAAAATCACAGCTCCAGTCGTATACTAAGTTGAAGTTACAACTATCTGTTCCAACTATCAATCCTATAGTAAGTTGAAGTTCTAGCTATAAAGGTAAGTAACATCATAGATAAAAGCATAGCATACAAATTTTATTGTTTTGGCAGTTTTTTCAATCGATGAAGAAAATGTGAATTCCCTTGATTAAGGGAGTGTAAGTGTTAATTTCCTTTCTACCTAACTTTCTATTTTGTGCCACAGATGTTAAAAGCATACACATGGATGCTCTGCAATTGTGTCGCTGGTCTTAGCTAATCGTGTCACATGTGTTAAAAGCATACACAAGGGTTCTATAAAATCGATGTGAATAATTTATTGCATTTTCAGATATGAACATGTGAATAGTTGTAGCAAGGAATTCGAAATGATTTTGTTTGCACTTGTTGTTATGCTAGATAGCATTTCATCATTCAAATCTTTGTTAAAATATTTCTTCAGGCCATAGAGCATGGTAGCAATAAATGTTTATAAACTAATGTTAGCATTAGTTTCAATTTAGAAAATATGAATCAAATAAATGCATTTAACAAAGATATCTGTCAGGCTAGGCAATAACTCCATAAGGCAAAAATGATTCGACTGTCTTATTCCATCAGGTAGGTCTTCATTATATACATGAGGGAGAGATTGTTCAGTGCATCTCCCGATGATTGTTCATATTTCCTATTTATTTATTTACATAAATTTACCCAATCAGAAGGATTAGGTGTCAACATTCCCCCCGTTAATCTGAAGGGATGTTGGTGAGTCCAAGCATCATTCTGAATCGTTCAAGCTTTTCTCTTCCAAGTGCTTTGGGGAAGATGTCTGAAATTTGCTCATTTGTGGAACAATGATGGAGATGGATTGTTTTGGCGTCAACATGGTGTCGAATCAGAGGATATTTAGTTTATGTGCTTCGTTCGATCATGGAAATTTGGGTTCTTGGCCAACTTTATTGCAGAGGTATTGTCAATCATGAGTGGAGTTGATTGTACTTTTTTTGCCTACAAATCTTCAAGAATTTTCCTGAGCCACAAAATTTCTTTTGTTGCTTCAGCTGCTGCCACGTATTCTGCTTATGTTGTGGAATCTGTTGGGACTGATTGTTTGTGTGATCTTCGGGAGACAACTTCTGATACAAGACTCATAGCATATCCTGAAGTTGATACCCTAGTTTCTTTGTCTCCATCGAAGTCTGAATCAGAGTATCCAATCAAACTAAAGTCATCCACCTGTGTATACTTGATTCCAAAGTCTTGAGTTCCCTTCAAGTACCTTAGAACTCTTTTTGTAGTAGACCAATGTCCCTCACAAGGCTTTTGCATAAACTTGGAGAGGTTTCCAACAACAAACGAAATGTCTGGTCAGGTAGTAGTTAGGTAGTTGAGACTTCCTACAAGTTGTCTATACCTTGTTGCATCCTCAAATTCTTTTCCTTCAATAGATGTGAGCTCTAAGTTTTGTTCCATTGGAGTAGTAAGAGGATTGCACTCTGTCATGCCAAACCTATTCAACAGATCTCCAATGTATTTCTTTTGAGAAAGAAATATGGACTTTGGATGTTGGGTTACTTCAATGCCAAGATAGTAATAAACATAGCCCAAATCAGTCATTTCAAAACTTTTCCCGAATTCCTTCTTTATGGATGCAATGTAGCTTTCATTGTTCCCTGTCATCAAAAGATCATCTACATATACCACAAGATATACAACTGTTTTGCCAACTTTCTTGACAAATAAAGTTGCATCATCAAGATCAAAATGTTTGAAATTGAGTTTTAGAAGATGCTCAGTTAGTTTTTCATACCAGGCTCGCGGTGCTTGTTTGAGGCCATACAAGGACTTCACAAGTTTGCATAATTTATGTTAATGTCCTTTCACAACAAATCCTTTAGGCTTGGACATAAAAACATTCTCTTTTAGATCTCCATTCAAGAAAGCAGTTTTTACATCCATTTGATGGACTTTCCAACCATTCTGAGCTGCTAGTGCAAAGAGTGTCTGGATGGTAGCCCATTCTGTTGTGGGGGAAAAAGTCTCCTCATAATAAACCCCTTCCTTCTGTGCAAAACCTTTTGCCACAAGCCTAGCTTTGTGCTTGTAAAGTGAGCCATGAGCTTTATACTTGTTCTTGTAGACCCACTTGCAGCCTATTGGTTTGGTTCCTAATGGAGGATCAACTAGCTTCCAAGTGTTGTTCTTTATGAGGGCATCATACTCCTTTTGCATTGCTTCTTGCCATTTATCATGAGAAGCAGCTTCTTTGAAGGAAGTTGGTTCAAAACCTATAGACAAGTTCAATTCACAATCATAAGAAGCATCCATATCAACAAGTGAATTAGAGTCATCTACATCACCTCCATTTTGCCAGTTTGAATTTCTGGTTCCTGTCTTTCCAACTTCATCAGGATGAACACTTTCAAGTGTCTTTGTCACCCACTTTGGGGGACATTTTTTTGATGGTCTAGGCTGCTCTGTTGATTGAGTTGGGACTGAATCAAGATTGAGTCTTCCAATTCTATCAATTACATCACTTAAAGCATCATTCGTTGTTGGAGTTTCATGTGGGGGAGAGTGTTCTTCAGAAGAAGACTACACATGTTGATCTAGTATAGAAATCCACCCTTTAAGATGTGGAATCTGATTATCAAATTCTTGAAATGATTTTGCTTTTATGAATCTATCCAAGCGATCAAGTTGCCACTCAACAACATTGTCAGTTTTAGATGATTTAAGAAAAAATACATCTCTAGATACAACATACTTCTTATTTACTTCATCATAGAGGCATTATTCTTTGGAGGTGTTTGAATATCCCAGAAAGATACACTTACGACTTCTAGAACCAAGTTTGTTTCTGTGTACCTTTGGTATCAAGGCATAACAGGTGGAACCAAAGACCCTGAGATGCTTTACCGAAGGAACATGTCCATACCACATTTCATAAGGAGCCTTGTTTCTAATAGCATTAGATGGACATCTATTCCTTATATATGTAGCACATAGAACAACATCAGCCCAAAATATTATCTTTACATTCTTGAAGAAGAGCATAGATCGTACCATATTTAAGATTGTCCTTTTCATTCTTTTAGCTACACCATTCTGTTGGGGATTATAAGGCACGATTGTTTGATGTTTGATCCCATGTTGGCAAAGATAGTTTTCAAATTCATTTGATGTGTATTCTTTTCCATTATCAGTGTGAATAGACCCAATATGAGATTGTGCATCATTTTCAATCCATTTATGAAAATTCTTGAATGTTTGAAAAGCATCAGATTTGTTCTTCAATAAATAAACCCAACACATTTTGGTGTAGTCATCAATAAATTTCATGATATATTTATTTCCATTTGTGGAAGGAACATGAATGAGTTAAAGTTTTCTATGTGCTCTTGAATGTGAATCATGAAAAGACTGTTTGCTATGCTTTCCTAGAATGCAAGCATCACATTGCTTAAGTTTCCTAGGAATTGTAGGCAAACTAGCAACACCATTTTTCTTCAACTTGCGGAGACTGTCATAGTTCAAATGTCCAAATCTAGCATGCCATAATAAACTTGATGGAAGTGTACCTTCTTCATGATGAGAATTGTATGAGAAATGTTGTGCATGAGCATAGCTTCCTTGCAACTTGATAAGCCTTTCTTCTTCTATTCCCCTCATGGCAAGTGAGTGGTCATATGCTTTTCTTACCTCAAGCTTGCCATCAAACATATGAATGGAGTGACCTTGCTAGTGGATGTGGACCAAGGACAACAAGTTTATTTTGAGCTATGGGAGATATAGAACATGATGTAGAAGAAAGTCTGGAAGACCACGCAGTTTAAGCCTGATTGTGCCAAGCCCTGATGGCTTCATTTTTCATTGATCTGCAAAGTATACTGCTCCATCAACATTGTTAGTGAAATCTTCAAAAAAATATTTTCTATGAGTCATGTGGCAGGTTTCTCATGAATCAAGCAACCAATCATTTTTCCAAGAAGCAAGTGAAGCATTAAATAAATCTTCATTTACTCCAATGTTACATTGTGCCACAACATAGTGAGTGGATTCAAGTGCTTTACCTTTGTCTGTATCATCAGTTTTACCTTTCTGTTGGTTTCTTTTCTGCTCAATTTTGTCCCATGGTAGCTTGCATGTACAGGCATCATGTGATCCATTTCTTTTGTAGTGAATATAGTGAAAATCTACCTTTTCTCCTTGAGAATGTCTGCCCCCCTGCCTCTGAAATATCTTCCTCTCCCTCTTCTTCCACCTCTTCCTCTTGCAGAATCTTGAGCTAGATGCTTTTCTTTATGAGCAAGGCACACAGTCTCTTCAGAAGATTCAGGGGTTGTCTTCTTTCCAAAAGCTTTCTCTCTTTCAGCAAACTTTTTCACAAGAGAGTCAAAGGTTATATCATTGATATTTCCATTTGCTTGCAATGACTCAAGATAATTGGAGTAAGTAGGATAAATAGCCTTGAGAAAAGCGATAAGAGGAATATCCAATTCAACCTTAGTGGATTTGATATCATGAATTATAGACTTTACTTCAAATGCAAGAGCAAGAGGATGATTATTTTGCAGTTCAAGAGTGAAGAGTTTAATCGTGAGTTGAACAACTTCAAGTGCAGAATGTGAGTCATAGAGTTCTTTCAGCTTTTGTAAGGCTTCAAAGGTAGTTGAATATGACGAAATATGGTGACTCACCTCTTCATTTACAGATGCTATGATTAATGCATAAGCTTTGTTGTTCTTGTTTTCCCAAATGATGAGCTCTTTGTCTGAGGTAGGCTATATTGGTTCATTGTCTCCATCTCCGACACACACTCCTTTCCACAACTCATTCAAAATGAGGGTGTGTTTTATCATCCGAGACCATTCAAGATAGTTCTCCTTTCCAGTGAGAACTATTCCCACCATGGATATGATTGAATGCATACTGTAGCAAAAAAAACTTCTGCTGCAAAAATTTTACTCTTAATGGAAAAAAAATATACTTCTGATGTGACTAGACAGCAAACTCAAATGTCAATTCATATTCATCTGCACAGCGTTAAGTCCAACAAAAAAATATCCTCAACAGCATAAAGCACTGCGTCCACTAAAAAATAGGCCAAAGAACATAGAACAGTCATATTTGCACTCTCAATTCCATTCATAATACTGTTCTCTTTCATATAAAACCAACGATGCCAATTTGCAATTATCAGATATTGTGTCACAACTCAATCATTCAAAATGTATCAGCGCATCTGCCATTGAGATGAAACTACCAGTAAGATGAAGACTTAATGTAAAGCATGATTATAATCTTTACGCAAACGACTCCTAACAACAGATACTCCAGCCAAACAAACACCCCAAGAGGCGCAAACGAGCCCAAGAAATAAGCAATTGATGCCACGAAATTGTAAGCATTATCACCTGAAATTTCACGCCCCAAAAAGATAAAGTAAGTTAGGTAAAGAGTATGGTCGGAGATTGGACCTTTCTGTTATTATCATCATAGCTAGTCTTTACACATTTATGGAACAAATTCCCGGTGGTTCTCACGTTTCCTGCCATATTCATATGTTCATCTCTTTTCTAACATTATATATGTGATCCAAGCAACTATTACAAAGCGTCGAACCAAGTCTAAGTTGACCGAGCCACAAGTTATAAATCAGGCCAGTTATGCCCGCACAGGTTCAAACCCTGGTGTACTCGCAGGAGCGATTTAGATGGTTAACACACGATCATAACAATAAAGTTCTCTCAGAGAATATTATCCATTAAGAAATCAATGCACATGGGCATATACTCTTGGGTGAGCTACAAGTTTACAACCACATTAAACGTGATTGGTGTATGCTGGTAGGCTGCAGGAAGCTGGAACAATAAAAACCTACGCAGTGGAAATGGGATACAAAAGTCTGGGAATGAAAGGCAAAAAAACCAGAAGACAAATGTGTGTATACTCCATGCCAACACTAGAGAGCAGCGTAACAATGCATTCAATACAGGATCTGTCCAAATGTTGCACCAGACACTACAAAGGATATGGCTGGGAAAATTTCAGCATAGAGTACTCGGAGCAGCGATTCATCATGCATTGTTCAGGTGAATGTCAGGTGCAGGCTACCAACGTTTATAAACAAGCAGCGTATGGTCCAAAAGGATTTTGGCAGCAGCGTACAACATACAACATGGAACTGTGAGGGGACATAGAGCAGTTGGCAGTGGACAGAGAGCACTAGGCAGTGGGAGCTACAACTATTTTGGGAGTTGGCTTTGATACCATGTCAGGCCAAGCATTCACTCCATAAGGTAAAAATGATTCGATTGTCTTATTCCATTAGGTAGGTCTTCATTATATACATGAGGGAGAGACTATTTAGTTCATCTCCCGATGACTGTTCATATTCCCTATTTATTTATTTACATAAATTTACCCAATCACAAGGATTAGGTGTCAACAATATTGTATGAAGAATATCAACCATGTCATCCGAAAGAGGCCAAATAAGGCCATCAATTATCTTATTAGTCATCAAAATTATTGCATCCATTTGATTGGCTCACAACAATAGCCTTGTTCACAAAAGGGTGAAAAGTTTATATTAATATCAACAAGGACTAATGTTAACTAATAGATTCAATTACTATAGTCCCATGTTGTCTGACGACAAGGACTAAAAAGGGAAAATGCATTGGGAAATTTGATGAGGATTGTTATTAGATTGTAAAATTTGATCATATGTATTAGTCATTTCCAATACAATCCTTATAATGATTTCCTTGAAAATGATCCTTCGTTTGCATTGGGATTTTTGAAAAATATATGAAGTTTGATTTAATAGATTTTTGGTTTGCATCATGTATTTGATAATATTTCGTGGCTTGTTTTATAAAGGAGGATATGAATGATGTTTTTTTGTTTTCAATTTTTAGTATGAGAAACCAATTAAAAATACTAAATTATATTATAAATTTTATGATGTGAATATTATTAGATCATATAACATAATATGTAATATAGTTTCATATATACCTAGTGCAACAATATAAATTAAATCACTGCTAAAAGTCAATACATGATAAACAACAAAACACTTATACCATGATACCTATATCCTCTCACATTGCGCACATAATTTAAAAAATCAAAAAATCAAAAAAGAAATAAAAATTAACTAAAAATAAATTTCGAATATTCACTATTAGAATATTCACTCCCACTTTACCATGGAAATTATTAAGGTGTAAATAGTTTTTGTTACAATACCATAGGCCAATAGTATGGCTTATCAATATGACATGGCCTATATGACATTTTATTTAACTAATTAATTTGATAAAATTTAATTAAATGATCATAAATAACTTGGAGATAAATATTTAACACAACTATGAATATTTTGGCATATTCTATTGATGTTAAATCTCTGCCATTATTCACCTAATAGTTATTCATAATTAAATTAATTTCTAAAATATCTATTTTGAAATAGATACGTCAAAAGAATTACACTCCTAAAACACTACAAGTGTAAGTATAATAATATGATATATCATTAAATATAAGTAATTGTAATTAAAATTTATATTAAATTTCAAAAATGACTATTTTGAAATAGATACATTAACATAGTCACACTCATAAAACACTACAAGTATAAATATAATAATATGCTCTATCATTAAATATAAATAATTGTAATTAAAATTTAAGTAAATTTTAGGTATACTTATTCAAGTGAAATTTTATGTTATATTACCGAGAATGTGTTCATATTAAACTTGAGTATGAAAGACAAATTTCAATAGACATAATTTAAGAGGATCTTTAATTTGTTAAAGAATAACATTTAACTCAACCTATATATATTGCAAAGTCAAGTGGGATTAAACTTGAATGTATTCATTTGTTAACGCATTGACAGTGGTCAACAATAGCTAAATATGATATTTGATGCTCAACCATAATTGATTACGGTTGACCATAGTCAACTATATTAAACATGTTCAACCGTAATTGACCACATGTTGGCTATATTGACTTAAATGTTAGTGATAAGTTGACTAAATTCTACTAATGTTAACCATAGTAAGCTATTATCACTCTTGGTGAACCAAATTCAACCATGTCAATTGTAGACAGCCATGATCATTCATGTTCAACTATAGCCAACCACAATAAGACATGATCTACCATACTCAAGCATGATAAACCATAATGAGCTATAGTCAAATATGTTAAACCTTGGTCAACAATAGTCAAATTTGGTAAACCATTGTCAACAATACTCAAATTTGGTTAACCATGGTTGACCATATTCACCCATAATCATTCATCACTACAAGAAAAAAAGTCATTGGTGAGGGTCATGCTTGTGACGGACCTTTAAGGTCCGTCACCAATGTTGCATATCGTGACAATCTTTAAAAAAGCGTTGTTGTAAGTGTATATAGTGATGGCCCTTTAAGGTTTGTCACCAAATCCATTTTCAATGACACTTTTGGTGATGGTCATTAAAGGCTCGTCACTAATTCTCTCTTTGGTGACACTTTCGGTGAGGGTCGTTAAAGGCCCATCACTAATTCTCTCTTTGGTGACATTCCTAGTGGCGATCTTTTATTGACTGTCACCAATGATATTTTTGGTTACTTTTGGTGACGGTCAATAAATGTTCATCATCATTGATTATTCCAAGGAGTTTTTGATGAGGCTTCATCCCTGTGACGGACCTTTAAAGTTCATCAACAATGTTGCATATAGTGACAGTATTTAAAAAATCATTGTTGTAAGTTTATATATTGACGGTCTTTTAAGGTTTGTCACCAAAGCAATTTTTAATGACACTTTTGGTGAGGGTCGTTAAAGTCTTGTCACTAATTCTCTCTTTGGTGACACTTTTGTTGAGGGTCATTAAAGGCCCATCACTAATTCTTTCTTTGGTGACACTTCTAGTGATGATCTTTTATTGACCCTCACCAATGCTCTTTTTGGTTACTTTTGGTGATAGTCAAAAAATGTTCATCATCATTGATCACTCCAACGAGTTTTTGATGACGTTATGTACCTATTACTATATTTTTTTGTCAAGAGTTGACAATTTAAGATGATTGTTGTTGAGTCTTTTTCATTATGTGTCAAAGATCATAGTGGTTATAATAGTTACTCAATTTGTTAAGAAGTAATTAGTGTGTATCACTTCCCTTAAGTCATAAGAATATAGTTTTCCAATGAGTCAACACATGATTCATCTCTATTAGGTTTATTATCTAGAAAATTTCCTTTAAATAAAGTTCCACTAGTGTGTGTAGGAACTATATTATTTAATACATAATAAATCTCTATCAATTATATTAATGAGACAGACCTAGCACTCCTCAACACTCACAGCACACCTTAACATGCTTTGGAACAATACAATAACAATCCTTCGCACCTCACAATACTTGGAACATCTTTGTACATGGAACATCTGTGTACTTGGAACATCTTTGTACCTAGAACATCTTGCCATGAGTAGGATTCCCAAGCACATTTTGGCATGCCCTAGCATAGCATAGCACTCTCCTATCATGTGTTGGCATGCCCTGTAGTCCCTAGCATGCCTTGGAACACCTTGGCATAATATTGCATTGACAAACATTAGCACTTGGCACACATTGGCACCTGGCATGTATTGGAACATATTATTAGTGTGCCTATCATGCCCATTTTGAAAATGATAAAGTCCCAACTTATTAACCCTCTTATGTGTTCATTTTCTTGCATTTTAGCTTGGCTATTCCTTTTGTTGCCTTGAAACTCCTTAATGCATATTGGCATACTCTACCACCATGCACATCCTAGCATGTATTAGCACCTAGCATTCCTTGGCACTATCTGGGAAATGTTAGCACACCCCGGAACTACCTAGCACAATCTGGCACTTATTGACATTCCCTGATATTCCCTGGCATGCATTACCCATGCTTAGCATACCTTGTCAGACCCTCCTTAGCATGACAGATAACACTCAGTGACACTCCCCGATATGCCCTCACATTCATTCACTTCCATTCATTGTGACCTATTGTTCCCTTGTGTTGTACTAGTACTCCCTAACACTCCTCAACATGCATTGGCACTCTCTAGCACACCCTAGCACTCTTTGATATGCTCTTCCACTTCATAGCATGCATCACACTCCCTATTGGCACTTGGAACATGTTGGCACTTGGCAAGGCTTAGCATGTTTGGCATGTGTTGAGATGACTTGGTATGCTTTGGAATGGTTTAATATTAAATTTATTTGAGATCAATTATTGGAAACTAGATGAGAAGAAACGATACAAGATTTGGCACTTAGAATGCATTGACACTTGCCACTTGGCACCTATTGGAACCTAGTGTTGGTTTCCTTAGCATGCCCATCATGGAAAACGTAAATTGATGACTTATTAACCCTATTATGTGCTAATTTCCTTGTAGTGTAACTTGTTCCTCCCTTTTTTTCCTTGATAATCCCTGGCATGCATTTTCACACCCTTGTACATCTTGACATGCCTTATTACTTGGCACATCTTAGCTTGTTTGACATGTTTTTTTATCATTTTCCAGATGTTAGCATGCACTAGAATTCCCTAACACACCTTGGCAGTGTCACACGGAATGAGTCGATCTTATGGACAAGATAGACCTTCCTAGAATCTAACGATATCTAGTGACAAGCAAGCCAATAAAAAATTATGTTTCTCTAAATACGCATTTATAAACAAAGGCAAACAATTGTTTTAGGCCTACCTTGGGTCCAATGCAAGTTTGTGGAAGCCTCGCTCTTTTGATCCAAATGAGCTCCCTTGTTGCGAATCTGCAAACACAAACAAGAAAACAAATTAAATAGCACTTGAAAATCCAATATCATAAAGCATACTTAACATGATGATCAAGGAATTCATGAAACAAATGACATAAGACAATTTGTTGAGAAAAATGAATCTAATTGTATTAATTAAAATCAAAGAAGAAATTTACAGCCTGTCCCTTGATGCTGTACAAGCTCCTCCCAGGGTCCAACAAGAAGTCTCCTCTACTTTGACAAGTTTCACTCTCTTCCCAATGAAGCCAAAAAGGTATGTGATCTCTCCTCTCAAGCTTAACTAGGAAGTCTCAATTCCACCAGCATTTACCCTCAAAATGTTCAGCTTTTAACCTCCCTAGCAACCAGCCCAATGCCTTAATTTATAGTGCAATGGAGGGAAGTTACTAGGTCCTCCTTCAAAGGGATAAAGCCCTCCTTCAAAGGGATAGCTCCTCTCATCAAGGGATTAGCTCCTTCTCTTTTGGGATGCATGAACCACCTAAGAGCGACCAATCCACGTCAAAATTCCTTCTAGAATCATCTAGAATTAACCCAAAGTAGGTTTTTTAAAATAAACTTGCACCTTCTTGACTTTCACAGGGGTCCACACCCACTCCTTTAGGGACAGAGCGCGCAGATCCGCAGTTTTTGTGAACAGGGGATGCAGGACCACAGGCAACAGTGAGAGAAAGTGCGGAACCAGAGCTTTGTTGATTTTCAATGTCTTTCTCTCATTTTCAAAGCTTGAGTTGAAGAGCTGAGGTCTGAGACTTGCTTAGGAGGATAGTACAAGTGATGATAGGCCCATACTAACTGCAAATAGTAATGGTGACAATATTTTTGTATAACAGATTTCCACCTAAAGTGCGAAGTCTGTAGTAGATGACGATTTCATTTATCATTTAGGAAGAGTGAAGTACTTTATCATTTCGAGGATCATCTTGTGGAGAGCCCGACCGGAACTTGTAAAAAACATTCAATGCAAAATATATATATGAGATCATATCATCGCTGAGGTAGGCATTCCCATTCTCAGATCAAACCTGACTAGAAACTAACTACTACTCTGATATAGGAATGATCTTGTAATACATCACAAGTATAGACACATGTAGACACAGTATGGACGCAGCCATCTGTTTATGAATAATCCACAATATAATGAATACAAAATTCCTTGCAGCCTGGATTGTGGAAACTAGGTCCAGGGTCTTCATTTCTACTTCCTGAAATGGTACGATTCTATCCATGCGAATGAATGTGTTGAAGTTGAACATGGTAGAAACCACTTGATTACCAGTCAATGATGAAAACTGTTAACAAGTGTGAGAGAAACCACCAGTGATGTCAATAGCTCTCAAAATACCCAGTACAATCCATGAGATGTGAATAGATGTGTTGATGTCAAACATGTCACGGAATCCTTTGACCAAATATCAATGATGAAAACTGTCGTCAAAGGCAAGAAACCTGCCATTGAGGCATGCAGATTCCAAGGTACTGATGATTTCTAGATCATCTTTCTAGATAATGAGCTGAAGTCGATAGAAAGCGATCCGTCGTAGGCAATCCCACAACACGAAATCATAGATCAAATTGAAGAAATTTAGTTGCAAGGACTAATTCAGGGATGGTCAAGATGGATGACAGATATTTTGCATATGAATGGCTTATTGGCAGTGACCTCTTGAACACATAACGACATAGCAGATGGTTTGGTGACAATTGACCCAAAGTTAATACCCAGAAACCAGCTGAAGACTTTCAATGTGGTTTGATCAAATGTTAGGCAACGGATTTCCCAACCCAGGTGAATAAAAGTGTCGTGTTCAAGAGTGGTTATAAAGTATGACAAGTAGGCTCATTTTCTCTCTTTTCCCCCACCATTTCTGGCAAGTACCTCTTTATTTTTGACAAGCTTGAGGAGGATAACATTTGCTTGATTATAAGCGCATCCTTCGGATGAGTCCAACTTAGTTTAAATTCGAACCCTAAGAAGGAGTGGTTCATTCATGTTTGTAATTCAACAGGTCCTTTACTGTTAAATTTTAACGAGTCCAGTATAGAAGAAACTCGGTGTTTTTCAATTTTAGAGAGTCTGAAAAAACTTAAGAAGACTCCAGGGCTGACCTTTTTCGTAAATTTGTATCTCCCAAGCCCAAAAAAGTATAAAATAATACTTGAGAGAACTGCTTGATCTTTACGACCAAGGAGTACTTTTCGTAATTAGTGCCCCTAATCTGAAAAAGTAGAAAAGCGATCAATGACACGTTGTTTTATAACCAATATCGAATTTGAAACGACAAAAATCCGGAAATCTTTTCATGTTTTTACGGTCAGAAAAAGAGTTGTAAGTGGACCGTCTTTTTAGTTCCGTTTTAACGAGTTTAAAAAGAAAAACTCGGCGATCTTTTCATGTTTTAGGAGTCAGAAAAGAGCTTAAAGGTGACTCTAAATGTTTTTTTCGTCGAAAATGACCAATTTCGCCTGAAAAATCCGTTATCCTAAACAAAAATGCAAACATTACTCATACCTGTTTGAGATGGATAAAAATGCTGCAAAAGTTACCTTTCTAAAGTGAAACATAAACAAATTTAAAATTCATTTATTCAAAAAACTTATAAAAAGGGATTTCGTCAATTCATTTTTACCGTTTGAGATTTGGGTGAGAAAATAGTGCTCTTGGTCAGAAACTTCCAGTGAAGATTGCGGAAAAACCATCTGTCGGAATCGAACATCGTCTCCTCCAGGTAATCCACATCATCCTACTCTTCAATTTCAACCGTTTCAATTTGTTTTTTAGGGTTATATTTCATTTTTTAGAGGGTTTTTAGGCTAGAAACCCACGCGCGAGGGCCCGCAGGCATAACACTGGCAGCCCGCGAACCCCGACTTTTTCTCAACGGGGAAAAAGTCAGAGGTTCGCACCTTCCATTAAGGCAAGGTGCGGACCCACGCACTGTCTCTAATAAAGAGGGTGCGGTCCCCGCAACAAGGGTTTTTAACCCAAAAATTCTCAAAATTGACCCAAACAATTTAATTTCTTGCATTCTAATTCACCTTTTTGTTGGATGTAGAGTATGCATCATGCTTGATTGGCAAGAACGGGAGCACGAGGACGTAGATCTTACTGCGTTGAATCACCAACCTTCAATCGATGCATTGAAGGCATGCAGCTTGTACAAATTCTGGGCCATACCTGGCATGAGGGCCCAAGTGGACTTCTTGTAGTGGCTGGTAGACAGGTGGAGCATACAGGACCAGTGCTTCTTCATTGGTGGCCACCAGCTCGAAATTGAGCTGGAAGACATATACTTTTTGATTGGTTTGCTTAAGTGAGGCGAAGACTTGACTCTATTCGGGACTAGGCCAGGTGGCCAGTCTGTCGATAGCCTCCGGCTAGAGTTCTGCAACAACCAGGCTAGAGACAAAGGGATAGACATTAAAACCATATCCCGTAATGAACTCATGGTGATTGCATTTACTGTTACTTTGCGGGAGCGTCGCACTACATATTGCCACTAGATCCCAGATGTAGATGGCAGTTGACTGCTTTTGAGGCACCATCTTCAACTGGTGTGATGCTGTGTTGGCCAATGTAAAAGGCCAACTGACCAGAGTCAAGAATGGACAACTGAATACCTTTGGTTATGGCACTTTATTTGTGAGTTTTGGCTTGGAGAGGGTCCCGATGTTGGTCCCACAGCACCTTACTGTTGGAGGTGGGCTTCCTCGAGAGCCCAAACTGATGCGATGGGTTGCAGTTATGGCTCGTCATCCTGACGAGGGGACAGAGGTTGTTCGATTCAAACCTGAGTATTTCCATTGGTTGGAAAACCATGTTTTTGCTATTCAGGACTTCCCTTACGTTAGGGTAGATTTTCGCGGTGACCCAAACATGGCTCTTCCACCGGGAGAGCAATGGGATGACTCAGGTAAAATATTTTTCAACATTTTCCTATTTTAAAAAAATAAAAAAAATTATGTCGTCCCAAAACTGATATTAAAAGTTTCAAATGCAGATGTGGGTCCATAGCGACCAGCCGCTCTCTGGCCTTATGAGAGGAAACAACCAGCTACAGCGGTGCCAGCCCCACAGGACGAATCAATAGAGACCTTGGTCGAGTTGGAGAGTCATCTAGAGCGCTTGATAGGGGACATTCCAAAGACTAGCATAGATGACATTCCTCGTCGACTACAACGCTATGTGATTGGGGTCCTAGGACCTTTTAGGAGGTTCCTTTGTAAGGTGGTCCGTACAGTGGTTCCTTATCGAGATCATCACCAGTGATAGGATGATCGCCTGTTGTAGACACATATGACATTTTTGCTTTTTGTACTTATCATTTTTGCCGATCATAAGGTGTTTCTCAACCTATGATCAAGGACGATGTATGTTTTGACACGCTCCTATATATATCACTATTACCAGCTTATCTTGTAAAACATGTTATGGAATGCTTTTAAATTTACATGTATGATTATTGTAAATGTCTACTTAACATTCGAGAAGCAATTGCATCTGCTAATATATTTAAAGATCTTGGAATATGCTAATATTCAATATAATCAAATTCACGTTCCAAGAGGCGCACTCTCAAAAATAATCTCAATAACACTGGATTTCTAATGGCATACACTCTATTAAGCTGTAATACAACGAGTTCAGAATCTAACCTCACTATCAAACTCTGAATCCCAAATGAAATAGATTCAGATAATAACTCAATCACTACACTGTACTCTGCAATGTTGTTCCTTGTTTGACCGAGGCTTACCCCATGCATAGATACCAACTCGTCAGAGGGCGAATAGATAACCCAAGCCGCAGAAGAAATATTTCGTGTATTACAACAAGCACCATCAGTGAAACCAATGTATGTTTGGAGAGGCATCAACATCTGCAATATCAAGAGTAAAACCAAGATAAGCAGGAATAATGACGAAAAACACTCTCTAAGCTAAGCACACTTTTTAAACTAAAACACACTAGCTAGAAAGAAAACTATCCTAACTAAAAATCTCCATACCCATTCTTTTAAGCATAATACCTCTTCAGGTAAAGACCATTTATGGGTTTACCTAAAGAGTCCCCGTCAAAGTCTACCAATTCATAGGCCCCTTTTGCTAGCTTTCGCTTGACAACATAGGCACCATGCGACATAGGAACGAATTTTCCAGCGCCTAATTTATCATTAGCTTGATCGTGCAATAAGACTAGGTCTCCTTCCGAAAAATTTTGAGGGGTCACATTTCAATCATATTGAGCTTTAATACGTTTTGCATGAGTTTTGATTGCCAATGTAGCATCACGTCGATTATCATCTAATTGAGCCAAGTATAACAAACATTTTTCCTCTTCGGAAGTGGCTGGAAGTAACTCGATGGCCATTTACAATGACGTGATTTTGCATTCAATGGGTAACACAACTTCCAGACCATAAACTAGTTGGTAAGGAGTGAACCCTGTTGACGTTTTTACTGAGGTTCGATACGCCCAAAGCATTGAAAATAGCATGTTATGCCAATTCGACCAATGAATCCCAATGATTCGTCAGATCATGATAACTAAAACTTTGTTGATGGATTCAACCAGACCATTATCTTGTGGATAATAAGGAGTTGAATTATCGTGACACAAGCCAAGCTGGCCTGTAAGTTCGGTCATCATAATGTTTTGAAAATGACACCCATGATCCGTGATAATCACTTTTGGGACACCAAACCTAGCAATTATATGATTGAACACGAAAATCGCAGCTGTTTTGCCATCTGCCTCAAATGTAGGCATTGCCTCGGCCCACTTGGTAAAATAATCTACCGCAAGGATGATATATGCATGCCCCCCAGTCGAGTGAGGGTTACATGTAATAAAATCAATACCCCATTTGGCAAAAGGACCAACGGAAATTATAGGGTGGAGAGGAGCAGGTGGAGCACGCATCTTTTGCTAAAAAATTTGGCAGTTGTGGCATTTTCGGACCGCGTTAATACAATATTTAAACAGGGACAGCTAGAAGTAGCCAGCACGCAATATCTTTTGGGCTGTGGCATACCCAGACATATGACTGCCACACGCTCCAGAGTGACAGTCATTTAGAACCCTTTCAGCTTCCTCGTGAGTTAAACAACGTCGAAAATAGAGTCCACCCCACAGCGATAAAGAGTATCTCCGATAATTCTAAAATGTTGGGACTGGAATCATATTTTTCGACGTTCTGACCTTGAAATTCTTGGTCGAAAGGATTGGGTCTGGAGATAAAAAATGATATCCCCATACCACAGATCTAAAGTGCTTATTAGAAACAAGGATTCATCTACAATGGGCTCCTCCGCCATAGTTTCTGTGTCAACACGCGGGAAGTCACACATTAACTCCCCAAAAACTAAAGATTTCTTAGACTTAGATTTTTCAAATTCCAAGTCGAAATCCTGCAGGATCACAATCCATTTGGAGTACTTTCCCCCTAGCAATTGCTTGGTCAAAATGTAGATCATAGGGTTGCAATCAGAAATTGCTGTAGTTTTACGTAGTAAAATGTAGTGACGAAAACATTGGACAGCTTGAACGGCTACAAATGCCAATTTCTCCACATGTGAGTATTTTAGCTCAGTTGGATTTAAAGTTCGACTAAGGTAATATATCACATGTTCAGTACCGAATTCATCTTCCTGAACTAAGACCATTCCAATGGTGGAATGAGAGGCGGCGAGTTACAAGAAGTAGTCCTGGTTGTAGTTGGGAGGATGCAATAACGGTGCATGGGTCAACGCGTGTTTTAGTGCATCAAAAGATTTCTGAGCTATCTCATCCCAATAGAATGGAGTATTCTATTTCAACAATCGGGTAAAACCCTTTGTAACCTTGGCGTAGTTAGGAATGAATCGTCGTAAAAAGTTTACTTTCCCTTGCAAACTTTGGAGTTGGCAAAGACTCGAAGGGGGAGGCAATTTGACAATAGCTTCAACCTTCGAGGGATCGACACGAATGCCGGCTTTCGAAACAAAACCCCAGCAACCGACCCGTTTCTATACAGAAAACACATTTGTGTGGATTCAACCTAATCTGATAATGCCTACATCTCATAAAGATTGCTCATAAATGGATGAGATGATCAGCTCGATGTAACGAATGAACAGGAAAATCATCAAGATAGGGTTGCACAATGTGCTTGATGTCATGAAACTCATAAGACATGGCCCTTTGAAAAGTTTCCCCGGCATTCTTGAGCCCAAAAGGTAATTTGCAATAAGCAAATGTACCCCATGGGCAAATGAACGTCGTTTTTGGTTGATCGGCAGGTAGAATATTGATTTGATTGTATTCGGAAAAACCATCCATAAAGGAGAATATTTCGCTGTCAGCACAATCATCAATGATTTGATCGATATAGGGTTTTGGGTAATTGTCCTTTGGACAGGCTCGATTAATGTCCCTATAATCGATACATATTCTTATTGTCCCTTGTTTTTTGTTAACAGGAACAATATTCGATACCCAATCTATTAACGGAATCGGATAAATGAAACCTGCTTTGAGTAATTTTTCAACTTTTGCTTTAATAGCAGCAGCTTTTCTCGGGTGAATCTGACGCAAATGTTGCCGGAAGGGTTTAGCATCTCGGTAAGTTTTGATTTCATGAACAAAAATTGTGTGGTCAATTCCTGGCATTTCCTCATATGACCAGGCAAACACGTCGCGAAATTCTTGAAATAGGGCCTTATATATTTGAATTTCATCTTCTGTACACGAGGCACCTAATTGAATGTTTTCAACAATTCCAGGCTTAACCAAAATGTCAATAGGAATAGTTCGAGAAATGTTTCCCAAATTTAACTCGGAATCAGGATTTTTCATTGGATTGTAAGGTTCCTTGACATATTCAATCGTAAAAATTGATGAAAATCATTTTCAAAATGATCATTCTCGGGTAAGAACAAAGATCTGTGATGGAGATCTTCCCATGGTAAATCATCAACACATAGGATTTCACGAATTTGCTCATCAGAGTGAACAAATTCAGAAAATGTTGTTGAATCCGAGTTTGATGTGAAAATTGATTCCTCATGGACCACATTCATTAAATCAATTTTGGTTGAAGATGGGTCGGTAAACGATTGCACGGCCTCATACGCAATTTCATATGGACTCAAAGGCATGACATCACCAAATGAGTCTATCTCAGATTTAGAAGGAACGATCCAAGGATCATCATAAACAATGGTGTCTGACGAAATCATATGAATGGTTGCAAAAGAAGATGATGCATTGATCGGTGGAAAAGGAAAAGTTCCCAGTAAACCGACATCTTTAACTAGTCCTACGCCAACATCCTTATACGGGATAGTCATTTTACCGACATGCTGAATGCTTTCAGAAGAGGCTGGGTCGAATGAAAAGTAAGCCAGCTGGTCTATTGTTACGATCTTTCCATTATGAGGAAACTTTATAATCTGAAAGACTGATGAAATGACAACTGTCATAGTGTAAGACCAACTATGACCGAAGAGAAGGTTGTAATCTAGAGGGGCATCAACCACCTCCACATCTAGATTAACATTTTTTCCTTCTACCCCTATAGGTAAATCCTGTATAATGCCAAAAGGAAGAAACCCACGACCATCAAAGGCCTTTAGAATCATCGGGGATTGATTTAGTGAAGGAGAACCAAGCGATCTCCAACATTGTATCGACATAATACACATTGAGGCTCCCTCATCAATCACAGTCCTATGAATAGGTCTGTTTTTTACTATCACTGGGATCTGGAAAGCCATTTAATGAGGTAAGCATGGTGTACTATTTTCTATATCGAAAATTATTAGGTTCGAGTCCTGAACGTCAACAGCTCCTATAGTCGACAAAAGTAATTTACGTTGTGTTGGACATGATTGTAGCACTTCCAAAGCCAACATTGCTGAAGGTGAAACAGCTAAATCCTCAACAATGTTATAGTTCTGAGCTGCTATCGCATGTGGATTGAAAGCTGACTTTCGAAGCATACCCTTGGCGGGCAGTTTGATTACTAAGTCTGGATTAGTTTTCTCGATCTGTAGCGGATCGGAACCGGGAGCTGAGGTTGATGGGTTAGAATGAGAAGATTCTGCTTCTTTACCATCAACAGGACTTTTACTACCATAATCATGCGATCGAGTCGCAATCCTAAGATGGGACATCATCAGTATGGGTTCTTCATTGGCATTTGAGGAAGAACCTATCATCTTACTGTCTTGACTTGGAAAAGGATCCTTCAAAACAGCAGGCGTTTGGGAACCTTTGACAATCTTCGCAACCTCTTCACGATGAGGGTAGTCTCTTGCAAAATGATCTTCATCACAAATGAGACAAGGATAACGAGGTTTGCGTTTCTCATCATTTGATTCCGCCTTTTCTGGTTTCTCTTTTGAATTTTTATCTGTTTTATTTTTCTTCTTCCCTTTCTTCTTACCACCGAATTTTGATTTGGCTGTAGATGACTCTACAACATGAATATCGGCGGAAATTTCGGTGGAAGAATCTCCTGTCGGGGAATTTGGCAAGGTTATGATAGGAGAAGAATTCTTGGAAGACTTCTTCTTACTTTTGGTATTAACCATACCAATCATACCGTCAGTGGCATGAGACCTTGAAGGAGCTGCAGCGATTTGATTTTGCTTAGGAAGATCGGGGATTTTCTCGTGTAACGTACCTTACTGAGTATAAACTAAGTCAAGGTACTGCGCTTGAGCAATTACTTGCTCCTCAGTCACGACTCTGGCCTTAGATACATCCTCAGTGATCTTTTGCAATAAAGATTTTACAAACCATTCAGCTAAGATCTGATCCGGAATAAAAACCTTCACTAAACGCTGTCGACGTCTCCATTCATGAATATGATCGGAAATGTAAGTGGACGTCGACTGCTTTAATGAAGTTAGTAATTCCGTGCCATTGTCATATCTAACTGGCAACTGAAAATGAGTTAAAAATGAGGTAGCTAACTGACTAAAGTTATAAAAAGTGGCTCGCAGTAACTCAATGTACCACTTGGCCGCAAGACCAATTAGAGTGTGCTGGAAAATCCTTAAATGGATTGAATCATCTGAAATGGAATTAGACGCACACCAGAGGTGATAAGTCATCACATGGTTTGACGGGTCCTCTCCCGATTTGCCTTCAAACTTAGGAATATCACTAGGCAACTTGTTCGGCATTGGCGGCCAGAAAGGAAGATAGTTAATGGGATCATTCGTTAGGCGTGACAAGTCAGGCAAGTCCAAAGTTGTGATAAACGGTAACTGACGATTAGGGTCCCTAAAACTCTGGGTCATGAGACCAGCCCCAGGAGGAGGATATCCAGGATAACTAGGAATTGGAATTGCGTTTGGGATATTGTATCCTCCCGGAAAACCATGATTAACCGGACCGTACTGGGGTTGTTCAGGTTGTTGATATGTATACCCAAGGTACGGTTGATACTGATAGACTGGCTGCTACACAACAGGACTAAATTTGTACTATCCCTAGTACAGTTGATAAGTAAATTGTGGTTGACTTCTAACAACCGTACTTGAACCAGGTTATCCTACAGGCATCTGAACCAAAGTTTGAATTGTGGATCCAGACTGGGGTAAAGATGTCTGAGGAGTTGATACAGGAATAGTAGAAACCAGAGCTGTCAATACTCCAGAAGTAGGTGGGGTAGATTGAACAGATGTTGCAGTAGTTGCAACAGCCATTTGAGGTGGAGTACGAGGCGTACTAGGCCCAGGCTGAGAAACTACCGAAGGTACAAAAGTTTGAATAGTAGACTGGACAGGTTGCTGGGGTGAACCAGAAACTAAGGGTTGTCTAGTTTGAGATGACAACTGTACATTCGGTTGCAAGACCTGTTGAGTTTGCGATGGATCCCACACTAAGTTCATTCTGGGGTACAGACCCATAACAGGTTGAGAATATTGAGGACCATAACCGGGTTGAGGGTAGGGTTGATAATTCAAAGGTACATTTCTCGTTCCTTGAACATATGATTGACTGGAGGGTGGTTGGAAACCTTGGTTCGAGTACTGACCTTGGGGTTGATACCCTTGAGGCACGTATTGATACTGGGGTTGACCTTGAGGTACATATTGATACTGGGGTTGACCTTGAGGTACATATTGAGTCTGGGGTTGACCTTGAGGAACGTATTGTCCCATAGGTATATACTGTCCTTGAGGTTGCCCCCCAGGCGCAAATTGGGTACCTTTAGGTTGCCCCCTAGGTGATAATTGAGGATTTTGAGGCTGCCCCCCAGACGATAACTGGCCACCTTGAGGTTGAGGATTAGGAATAGTACCTGACATCATGAGAATATCTTCTACACTCAACGGCATAGTACCATTATTTCCAGTTAATAACCCTTGTTCAATGGGTTGAGGAGATGCCTTTTCAAAAGTACCAGAAAGTGACTGATACTCAGAGGGAACCAAAGGACTGCCGTACAAAAAGGTTTATGGCAATTGAGAAAACATGGACGACTGTCTTGACATATTTAACGGAGGATAGTAACCTCTAGGTGTTGGGTGATAAGGAATACAAGGTGGTGCAAAACTTAGTCCCGAGTTTTCCAAAAAATTAGTCAATGAAAGATACCAAGTACTGTTCCTAGGTGGACTGTAAAAAATTGATTCATGCTTCCTAAGTTTAATAACAGGTTGATTTTCAGGGATAGGGATGCCTACTTCTTCTTCCGGAGTAGCAAGTTCTTCAATAGCTATAAGTCCAGAAGGAAGATTTTGAGTAATTATTCTTTCTACCCTAGGTGAACCAGGACCACTAGAAGTTGGAGAGGTAAACCCCGATGTTGGAGTAGCAACAAATTCACTTTCAGGTTCGTATATTTTAGGTTCCTCACCTATATCACTAGTAGATGAAAAGCTACCAGTAATTTCGGAAACAGACACCGATTGTGGATTATAATCTGCTAGTAGAGCTTGAAAATCAGGATGTACCACCAAAGAAGACTCTCCTTCTTCAGGGGACCCAACTCTACTGTCTCTAGGAGTTACGAGGGCTCTTAACCCTTCAGGCTAGCTCGGTGAAACTCAGGAGGTTGGCCCCGAAGTCTACGGGACTTCCTCGGTAATTCAGCCACGATTAAAAAATTTTAACTACTTCACACGAAAATAAAGTAAAAGCTCAATTAAAACCACCTAAATCATCTAAAGAACCTAACAAATTTGAATTACACACCTAAAGAATCTAGGAGATCAAATCACATGCAAATAGTAACTTTCCGTACTGAAAACACTAGTTGGTGATGAAGCCCAACATTGCAGAGTTCAATACAGAAATGGTGGTTGGAACAGTTACCCCGACAACCTGCTTAATGAATAGACTGGCACAAGTTCCTCCACTAAACCGTCTCGAGTGAAGAGAACCCCCCAAAAAATCCAAGTGAGTCTAGCTGACGTCTGCTCCAGGTACAGTGGGATCTTCCCACCACTGTCACCTTAGGAAGAATCCTATAGAATATGGTCACTAAGGTTACCAATGGAAACAAATATACCTGGGGGAATAGTCTACGATCCGATACGCACGCAAGGGCAGAGTAACAAGCTCAATCCCCTTGAAGGCTCCTTGACATAATCCAAGGTTTACCAACAAGTGACCGCAGGCTCCTCGACAATGGTTAATCCGAGGTTTACCATTCTTAATACGTGAATATCTGGCGTCGTTCCCAATGAGGAAGGATTGATTCCCACACTGGTTTGGACATGATCTCGTGCTTCTCCTTTAAGAGGAGCTTTCCCAGAGCATAAATGCAACAATTGGATTTCTCTGCTACCGCAAGATACAGCTACTTGTTTGTTTTACTGTCTTGGAGAGTTAATTACTCCCTACTCCAAGACACTAGCCTAAGCTATGTTGGTGTATCAGAGCCCTAGAAATAAAAATATTACTAGATAGATTTTACTTTAAGCATTATTTTTATTGGTTTTTGTTTAAGTCAAGAGGTGCGGAGATGAAACTCGTGATGTGAAGACTCGACTCGAAATCACTAAAAATGCACTTAAGATGATTAAGCAATCTTTTCCCTTCAATGAACTTCTAGCTAGGAAAGAGTTTGAGAATGCAAATACTTGTAAACACAAATCTTTCTTAACAAACAAATTAAAAGAAGAGCTTTTCTTCTTTTCCAAAGCACTCAAAACGAGACAACTAGTTATTTTCACAAAAATTTCCCTTTTTCTTTCAAACACTCAAATACTACAAAAACAAACTTTTTCCAAAAGATATTTTTTTATTTTTTATAAAACACTCAAAACTATGGAACTAACTAATCTTGAGATCTACAAACTATAAAAAACTATTTGAAGTCAAAGCTTACAAGATGTCTTTTTCAAGGATGTTTTACTTAGCTATAAGAAAACTAAGGATTGATTTGTCCAGAATCACAAATCAGTCAAAAAACAACCAATTTTTGTTTTCTTTTCTAAAAATGAAATCCAAAATTTTAACACAAGCCTTTTCGAAGTTTCGTAAAGAGAAAACACAAGGTGGATTCCTCAACAAAGGTAGATTTTGCAAATGGTCAGACTCATAAGAAGGCTAGTAAAAACCAAGGTGATCTGAGGCTTCTACAGCTTCTAAGTTCAGAGCTACTACAAGACCAAAATGGAAACCAAGCTCAACAATCAAAACTTCTAGGAATTTCACCTAAAACCATAATACCAATGGAATTAACCTAAGAAAAGCTTCTGACAAGTTATATGTAGGTCTGGGCAGGGGATAATAACATCTAAACAAAAACTAAGCTAACTAACAGAGAAAATCTTAGGTTTTCCAAAATTTTGATAGGGTCTGCAGGCCCACAGTTAACACAAGTGTGGTACCGCTCTGTGCTAAAAGAAAAAGTGCGGATAGGTCTGCACTGTGTCCCAAGCCGAGGGTGCGGTCCTCTCCCAAAGTTATGAAAAATAAAAAATAATCCTAGATCTACTAAATCTACCCAATTCCACACACAACAAGCCAAAAACAGAAACAAAAACACAGTTTCTCAAGTCAAAGTAAAAACAAGAAAAAAATCAAGTCCCCAGTATGGTCTCCATTTTGTCACACGGAATGAGTCGATCTTGCGGACAAGATAGACCTTCCTAGAATCTAATGATATCTAGTGACAAGCAAGCCAATCAAAAACTATCTTTCTCTAAATACGCATTTATAAACAAAGGCAAACAAGTGTTTTAGGCCTACCTTGGGTCCAATGCAAGTTTGTGGAAGTCTCGCTCTTTTGATCCAAATGAGCTCCCTTGTTGCGAATCTGCACACACAAGCAAGAAAACAAATTAAATAGCACTTGAAAAGCCAATATCATAAAGCATACTTAACATGATGATCAAGGAATTCATGAAACAAATGACATAAGACAATTTGTTGAGAAAAATGAATCTAATTATATTAATTCAAATCAAAGAAGAACTTTACAACCTATGCCTTGATGTTGTACAAGCTCCTCCTAGGGTCCAACAAGAAGTCTCCTCTACTTTGACAAGTTTCACTCTCTTCCCAATGAAGCCAAAAAGGTATGTGATCTCTCCTCTCAAGCTTAACTAGGAAGTCTCAATTCCACCAGCATTTACCCTCAAAAATGTTCAGCTTTTAACCTCCCTAGCAACCAGCCCAATGCCTTAATTTATAGTGCAATGGAGGGAAGTTACTAGGTCCTCCTTCAAAGGGATAAAGCCCTCCTTCAAAGGGATAGCTCCTCTCATCAAGGGATTAGCTCCTTATCTTTTGGGATGCATGAACCACCTAAGAGTGACCAATCCACGTCAAAATTCCTTCTAGAATCATCTAGAATTAACAGAAAGTGAGTTTTTTAGAATAAACTTGTGCCTTTTTGACTTTCACAGGGGTCCGCACCCACTCCTTTAGGGACAGAGTGGGCAGATCCACAGTTTTTGTGAACAGGGGGTACGGGACCGCAGGCAACAGTGAGAGAAAGTGAGGAACTAGAGCTTTGTTGATTTTCAATGTCTTTCTCTCATTTTCAAAGCTTGAGTTGAAGAGCTGAGGTCTGAGACTTGCTTAGGAGGATAGTACAAGTGATGATAGGCCCATACTGACTGCAAATAGTCATGGTGACGATATTTTTGTATAACAGGCAGTCATGACCTCACAACTAGCATTACATTCTTCCATGACTTGGGAACCTTACATTCACTAGAACACCCTGGCACTCCCTAGTTTTCATGCCCTTTGTTATCCTCCACAATGTCTCAGGCTGTTGATGAGATCAACAAAGGTAACCACAGACCAAGATTTTAGTTTGGTGGCTAGCCCTACAAAAATTGAGAGGGCTCTCTCTATGAAATCACAACCAAGAGATGACTGGAATATAAAGTATTTTAGGCTAGATAGCTAGGCCCAAGTGGGTTTTTGGAAAATTTAGGGTTTTGTTGCTGGATATGGAAGAAAAACCAGGTAGCTAGGTCAGAGGATCAAAGAGTTACATCAACAAAGATATAAAGGAGAAATGTAGCAATAATTTTGTGATGGATATTAGGGTTTTTTCAGTGTAGTGTAGTTTTGAGAAGAAGCGAAAGGTCTTAATAAGCATGAAACATGAATTCATTAAGCAAGAAAGAAAGTAACACATAATGATTTTTCCATCAAAACAGAGCTTTATGCAAACATTTTTTTTTATAAACTATAAGGAAAACCATTGAAGAATTGATGAATGGAAAGAGAAGATGAATATCTTTCATTTAAAGCTATAATAGAGAGAAAATAACATCACAAACTTACTGCACATGAATTCCTAGATAATAGTTGCAAATTGTGTCCTTTTATTTGTAGAAACTATCTAAGTACAAGCTACAATAGTTCTGTGCTCTAAAATAGAACCCATTCTACCATTGAGAAACTGATACATAAATATCGAAACAACATATCCCCACTCTTAGGGGTCGAATCCATGACTCTAGGAACTATTCCATGAGGTGTTCTAACCAAACCCTAATGTCTAGGGAAGTTAAAAACAACTTCTACAATAAACTTTGACTCCAAACTCTCTTATAAATGAGGTCAATTTTACATCAAAATAGCTTACAAAGACTAACCACCCATTATTTACATTTAATTTTATCCCTCAAATTCATTTTCTTCACCCTTTTGACTTTTATCAAAGTCAAACTAGGAATTATAAAAGATTACACAATGAACATTTTACAAAAATCTCATAAATTTCTAGGTGTGCAGCGAGTTGTTGGAGGCCATTTTTGAGTGCCTTTCTGAAGTCCAAATCCATATTTGAAGCCTTTTCTGGAAATATGGGAGAGTTTAGATGTCTTTAGAGTATTTTTTCACTCAAAAGGACCCATTTTTGGCTAAGATATGGCCATTCTCCCAAGGTGTCTCCAGGTGCGCAACAAAATGGGAAAAGAGGGGTAGAAAGGTGACTTTTGCCCTCTTTTTTGAAAATTTCTCAGAAACTAAGCTGCAGACTAGGAAAGTGGGAAAATGGGTTTTGATAGGGGGTCATAATATTTCCAAAAATGTTGTGTTTCCATCATTTGGAGCCCTGAGGAAGAATCACAGCGTGAGCTCGCTGCGCTCCTAGACAGAAAATTGCCAAAAAATTGCAAGTCTGCACCAAAACACAAAAATTTCTCCAAATCCTCCCAAAATTTGTCCAGAGATGCCTGATGAGGTATGTTATGAAATCATGGATGCATCAACAAGCAAATATAACTTACCCTTCTCCTCTTGGCTGATTAGGATTTCCTTGAGTTTTCCCTTTAGCGCCTTGATTTTGACCTTCGCAACCCAATTCCTTGTGTAATAATGGATGCCCATTTTCTTTTCCAACTTGTTATCCCTTTTGGACTTGTCAAGGAGCTTCTCAAGGTGTCGAATTACTTTTTCAAGCCAAAACTCTTTGTCTTCATTTATTTCCATGGCAATCCTCTCTTTAAAGGTAAATTCTTCCATTAGTGGCTTTTGTTTTCTTTCCCTCTGAAGTGCCTTCCTATGACCCATTGTCCTTGGCCTCTTCCTTGCCACATTTCCTTCATGATACTAAATGTCCTCATGGTCCACCACTGCCTCACCTTTCATCCCTTGTTTCTTGGCTTTGAATTTCTCTTTCTCCATGATTAGCTATGTTGCCTTAAGTTGACTGTTTTCTTGCCCAAGGAATGAAACGGTGAATTTGGCCCTTTCCAAATTGTCCTTTAGCTCCATCATATGATAATCCTTCTCTTTGATGACTTCTTGTAGCGTTTGATGCTCATCATGTGACTCCAAGTCAACTAGGTCAAAATCATGCTTAATGGGCTCCTCATCATGCAAAGAAGCCTCATGATGTGATGGTGATCCCTATTCTGTTGATGTAGTAGGCTTGGCCCCTTCCTCAATTTGTGGGGAAAACAAAAGGCTTCTACTTCTCTGATATGTCTTGGTCACCTCAGGCGTAGGTGCCTTAGAAACCTCAACATGTTTTCTTGATGACCCCACCTCCATGGGTCGTACTGACATGGTTTAGTGGTGGCTTGGTGAAGTGGTTATATGCATTTTCAAGGCCACCTCAATGAAGGTGTCCCATGTCATGTTCTTATATTGCAACTAATGGAGTACTATAACCTTTATCAGGATATGGTGAAAGAGGTTGGGATAGTGAACTTTGCCTTTCAATTTCATCTTTTCAGACATTTTGATTAGGCTCCTATACAAGTAGCTAGACAAATTTAGAGACTTGGCAGCTGTAAAGTGTATAAGCAATCTTATGTGGTATTGATATAGCCTAGAAAATTTACCCTCACATGTGAAGAAATTCATGACAACCTTCATCAATGGTGCATATCTCTCCAACAAGTATCTGAATGGGAAAACATGTGAGTCAGCTCCTTTGTTTTGTGATTTCAAGTAGGGTTTGTACTCTTCTAGGTATAGTTTCATGCCTTTGAACCAATTTTCACCATGGTTTGGTATGCCTGTAGCTTGAGAGATGGCATCCACTAAAAACATGAAATCAGTCCCTGCAATGGTGATCTTGTCTTCCTTCAAGGTGAGGAAAAATATATCTGTGAGATGCTCATGGTAACCTACTTCCTGCACTCTTTGAGAAAACCCTAAAGAATTGACATCTTCAAATCATTTCATGACAAATTGGGAGGAGGTGATTTCATTGGAATTAGAGGGATCAAACCTCAATATCTTCCCCCCTTCTTGTATTTCCTCTTCTCTGATGGTGATGAGTGAGGCTCCATACTTCAAACCCTAGGTGAAAGGCAAGAAACAATAATGAAATTTGTTGTTGTGAAGGAATGAGGTGGTATGATGGACTTAGCAGTTGGCTAAATTTGTAAGGAAATTTAGAAGGGTAGCGGATGATGTCAGTAAGTAGGGGGAAAATGAATTTTGGGAAATGAGTGAGGGGAGGGGGTGGAAAAGGCCAAAACACGGGCCTATCCTAGAAAGATATAAGGTAGATTAGGCTTTAGAGGAAAATGATAGAAAATGAGAGCATAAGGCTTTGTGATGGATGGAAATGGCATATTAGCTGCAAACAGAGGTGTAGGGACAAGGAATCTAGGCTTTAGGGCAACAAATAATCATTTGAGGATCAAAACCATGAAAATCATGTAAACCCTAGAAGAGGAAGTATTTGATCATTTTCTTGAAATATGAGGCAAAGGAGGGCATGAAAATGATTAAACTTACTTGTTATAGAGCCTAAAGGATGAAATGGTTGAAGAGAAGCTTTCAAAAAAAAATGGTGGTCAAACAACAATTTTGGACAACTCTGCCCCGTGCGCAGCGTAATGTCTAGGTGCGTAGTGAAGGCTTTTTGTGCACAACGATAGTCAATTTTTTCCAGTGAGGGCTATGGAATAATAATTTTTTGCAAAGGAGAGGGAGGAGCTTGATGATAGGATGGTAGGAAAGTGAAAATGAGTGCGAATGAGCTCCTCCATGTGCTTTTATAATTTTCTTTTGGTGTCAAAGTGATTAATGAGGTAGGATGGCCCACCTCACCAATTCACTTTCTCTTTTAGTTTTGTAGCCTTAGGACCTCTTCTTGTAACTTTAGAACCTTAGGAACATCATTACATATGAAAACATAAATTACATTTAAAATCAAGTGTTATTGAACAAATTTACCTATTGCTACTCCTTATTTGCTGGATTTATACATGAAATGACTTATCTTGTGACCTTAGCCCTAATGACCTAATGATGACATTGAGCTGAATGGAGACCATGATTTTGTGACTAAAGTTATATTAATTATGTTTTCATGCCGGTAGACTCAACTGAGTGATGAAAGTTACCGGCATATGAAATTCTTGAGAGAGTGGAAATAGCCCTAGACACACTAGCCATTGACCAAATTTTTATTTGAAGACTCACTAAAATAACAAAAAATTGACTTGACACCATAAAAATACCTTGTAAGAGCATATTTTAACACTAGTGATAGACTGAACTGACTGACACTAACACCCTCACAAATAACCTTACTTTTATTGCGACTTGGGAACCCAACCAATTCATTAGAAAAATAATATTATGCCCAAACGAAAGTCTCCCTTTCTCTGAAATTTCTTTGTACACGCCTTATCACAACCATAGGATTGCCTCCTGCAAGTCCTATTCTGAACTTCTCCTAAATCACTTCATCCTTGGGATACCTGGAATTCACTAACACTCCTTGTCACACACTCTTATTTGTTCATTTCCAAACATTTTGACCTAATTCTCCCTTGGGTTCCCCTAACTCTCCCTAACGCTCCTGACCATCCATTGACACTGTTTCCCATGTGTTATCACACCTTTTCATTCCTTAGCATGCCCTGGCACTCCTTAGCTATCATGCCCTCACAACTACCCTTACTTTTTTTAGACTTGGCTGGAACCCAACCAAGTCCTACCCCGACTACAACAACTTAACCAAGTTATAGTTACTATAACTAGACTATGCCTTATTCACCTAAGAACTACCTATAACACATCTTAGGCTACTCATGTCCAATCTCAACTCATCCCACTTAACAATTTATCAATTTAGGTCTCGCGTCCAACCATGACCATAAAACAACAAAGAAACACAATTTACATCTTGACATGCCATAGCACATGGCACGTCTAACAATCCCTTACCCCTATGTGGCATGTGTTAGCTTCCCCTACATTTCTTGGCATGTTTTGCAGTCCCTAGAACACCCTAGCACTCTCTAACATGCCCTGGCACTCTAGCATTCCTTGGCACTACCTAGCATATAACCTTGTCACTCCCTCCTTAGAACACTTGGAAATCATTGACACTCCCTATCACACACTCTTATCTCTTCATTTCCATACATTTCGAACTAGTTCTCCCTTATGTTTTTGTGGCACTCCCTAACATCCATTGGCATGCATTAACACACCCTAGCACATGGCACATCTTGGTATGTTGCCTTGGCACTCTAGCATTCCTTGGCATTACCTAACATATCTTGTTGCTCCCTCCTTAACACACCTAGAACTCACTAACACTCCCTGTCACACACTCTTATTCATTCATTTCCATGTATTTGAAACTCTTGATCCTTTTTGTTTCCTTGGCATACCATAACACTCCCTGGCATGCATTGGCACACCCTAGCACTTGCCACATATTGGCATGTTTCCCTGGCCTCTAGAATGCCTTAGCACTGCCTACCATATCATGTTACTCCCTCATCACACCTATATCTCATTGACAGTTCTTGTCACAAACTCTTATTTGTTCATTTGCATGCACTAATTTGACCTAGTTCTCCCTTGTGTTTCCCTAACACTCCCTAACACGTCCTAACACATGTTGACACACCCTAGCACCTGGCACATCTTGGTTGCATGTTTCCCTAACAATCTAGCATGACTTAGTGCAACCTAGAATACCATGTCACTCTTTCCTTAGCACACTTGGAACTCTCTCACAATCCCTGCCATACACTCTTATTCATTCATTTCCATGCATTTTGACCTAGTTCTCCCTTATGTTTCTCTGGCACTCCCTAACACTCCTTAGCACGCATTGGTACATCTTTGCACTTGGCACATCTTGGTATGCTTCCCTAGCACTCTAGCACACCTTGGAATCAATGCATAGCATACCTTGTCATGCCCTACTTAGCACGCCTGGAACTCGATGATTGTAATGTTCTAAACTAGGAAAAATAGTGTTATGAAAAGCGGAGAACAAAAATAACACCATAAAATTAAATCAAACCATCAGACCAAAAATTTGTTTGGCATGTACTGTTAGCATGCCTTTTCATTCCTTAGCATGCCCTGGCACTCCTTAGCTATCACGCCCTCACAACTACCCTTACATTTTTTGCAACATGGGAACCCAAAAAAATCCTACCTCAACTATAAAAACAACTTAACTATAACAATAGCTTGACTAAGTTACAATTACTACAACTAGACTATGCCTTGTTCACCTAAGAACTTCCTATAACTCATCTTAGGCTACTCATGTATAATTTCAACTTATCCAACTTAACAAGTTACGAATAAAAGGCTCACATCCAACTGTGGTTGTAAAATTAAACATTAACTAAGCAACAAATTTTACATCTTGACATGCCATAACATCTGGCATGCCTAATAATCCCTTGGCACTATGTAGCACGTGTTAGCATCCCATGCATTTCTTGGCATGCTTTGGCACTCCCTAGCACTCCTTGACACTTAGCACACCTCGTACTCGCTAGATAACACTCTCTGTCACACTCTTATTCATTAATTTCCATGCATTTGAAACTACTGCTCCCTTGTGTTTCCCTGGAACTTGGCCCTAACACTCCCTAGCATGTGTTGGCGCCACACCCTGGCACCTGGAACTTCTTGGAATGCCTTAGCACTTGGAATGTCTTGGCATGCCTAAAATGCCTTAAAATTTTCTAGCATGTGTTAATACTTCCTAGAATTCCCAAGAACACCTTGGCACTCCCTAGCTGTCATGCCCTCATAGATAACCTTACTTTTTTGGCGACTTGGGAACCCAACCAAGTCATTGACAAAACAATGATTTGCCCAACCCAAATTCTCCCTCTGTCTGAAACTGCTTTGTACACGCCTTATCACAACCATAGGCTTGCCTCCTACAAGTACTATTCTGAACTTATCCTAACAGACTTTTTCCTTGGGGCACCTAGAATTTGTTGTCACTCCTTGTCACACTGCACTCTTCTTTGTTCATTTCGAAGAATTTTGACGTAGTTCTCCCTTGTGATGCCTTGGCACTGGCTAGTATAACTTTTCACTCCCTCCTTAGCACACTTGGAAGTCACTGAAAATTCATTTCCATGCATTTGAAATGAGTTATCCCTTGTGTTTCCCTGGCACTTGGCTCTCAGACTCCCTAGCATGCATGGATAAAATATTTACAAAATTTGGCCATATCCTAGTATCTAGGGTTTGGTTTTTGACTAATTAAAAA
This sequence comes from Pinus tabuliformis, assembly GCA_031772625.1. Taxonomy (NCBI): domain Eukaryota; kingdom Viridiplantae; phylum Streptophyta; class Pinopsida; order Pinales; family Pinaceae; genus Pinus; species Pinus tabuliformis. Next base: position 1,067,008,527 of record CM062811.1, read on the forward strand.
TGTGATAAATAAAGAGCTAATCATGGGATATGATATAAAAATCCTCAAACTTAATTATCCAAATATATTTTAGGTCAACCATGCCAAGTTGGAGGTCCACCAAGTCGAATTTCAAAAAGTTCTAGAACCCTGTCAGCAATTCTGGCCTAGCGAAATTGTGAACAATGGGTCTCAAAGTGCCACCTATAACTCCAAGAAAGTAACTGCTGTGTAAAAAATGAGAGAGTATTTTGTTTTTGGGTATGTTATGAACAAAAACCTCCTCCCGGTTTCACAAATACTTTCCCATTTGTTCAGCATCCAAGCTTGAAGTTGGTCACACAAAAACACAACAAATCCTGGCAGAAGCACAACAAATAGTTGACTTGAAATTTTTATGACTTTAATGAGGTTTTGAGTGTTTCTGAAGACTTGTGAAGAAACTTGGAGATTTCCACTACACCCTAGAGCCTTTAAACCATGCAAAGACATCATTTTATCCTCTTCAAACTTGATTCCAAAACTGACTGTCCAGAAGCGCAACGAAAAGAGCAGGAAGGAAGACAAACTCATATATCTTTAACCATAAAACTTGTGAAAAAATGGAAGGAGGTTATTGTTCTTTATTCTATGGTTAAAAACAACCTCCTTTGGTTTTCCAAAATTCATTTCCATTTGTTCATAACTATCTTTTGAAAATGATGATAGAAACATAGTCAAAAGTGCGACAACTCTCGTATAGCAATTTTATTTTGAGCTTATCTCCCAAACGGTAAATCCAAATGGTATGAAATGTTTACAGAAAGTTAATATCATCCTAATTCATCTCCACAAAAAATTTCATCCCAATTAGAGTCACAAATCGCGAGAAAATCCCAAACTGGCTATGGATGATGATGTCTCATTTCTCGAAACCGTGCATCATTTTGCACTGAAATTGAGTGGGTGTTCTCATTTCATCCCCATTCATCTGCTGTAACAATTGTATGGAAAACGGGTGCAAGGTTTGAAAGATATGATGAGAACATGGTGACTAGGTGTTACAGAAAATATTGTCACTATGACTTTCTACAGTCAGTGTGAGTCTATCACCACTCATACTATCCTCCTTTGCAAGTCTCAAACCTCAGCTCTTCATGTCAAGCTTTAAAAATGAGAGAAAGTCCTTGAAAATCAATAAAAATCTGGTTCCGCACTTTCTCTTACCATTACCTGTGGTCCTGCACCCCTTGGTCATGTTACCTGCGGACCTGCCCGCTCTGTCTCTAAAGGAGTGGGTGCAGACCCCTGTAAAAGTAAAAAAGGTGCAAGTTTATTCTTAAAAACTCACTTTGGGTTAATTCTGGATGTTTCTAGAAGGAATCTTGACATGGTTGGTTCGCTCCTAGGTGGTTCATGCATCCCATAACTAAAGGAGCTAACCCCTTGATGAGAGGAGCTTATCCCTTTGAAGGAGGGCTTTATCCCTTTGAAGGTGGACCTAGTAACTTCCCTCCTCTGCACTATAAATTGAGGCATTGGGTTGGTTGCTGGAGAGGTTAGAAGCTGAACATTTTTGAGGGTAAATGCCAGTGGAATTGAGACTTCCTAGTTAAGCTTGAGAGGAGAGATCAGATACCTTTTGGCTTCATTGGGAAGAGAGTGAAACTTGTCAAAGTAGAGGAGACTTCTTGATGGACCTTGGGAGGAGCTTGTACAGCACCAAGGCACAGGTTGTAAAGTTCTTTGATTTGAATTAATACAATCATATTCATTTTTCTCAACAAATTGTCTTATGTGATTTGTTTCATGAATTCCTTGATCATCATGATAATTATGATTTATTATATTGGCTTTTTAGGTGCTATTTAATTTGTGTTCTTGTTTGTGTTTGCAGATTCGCTACAAGGGAGCTCATTTGGATCAAAGGAGCCAGGCTTCCACAAACTTGCATTGGACCCAAGGTAGGCCTAAAACACTTGTTTTCCTTTATTTATAAATTGCATATTTAGAGAAATATAGAATTTGATTGGTTTGTTTGTCGCTAGATATCATTAGATACTAGGGAGGTTGGTCTTGTTCGCAATTACGACTCATTCCGTGTGACACTAGGTAAAGGTGCAGCGCAAAAGAGCAGCAACTTAGGGAAAGGGAATGAGAGAGAAGGGAGGTAGGAAACATTATGGGAAAAATATGGGGGATAGGTATGGGCGTTAGGAAAGTAATAGAAGTGGAATTTCTCAAAAATAGTGAGAAAAAGGTGGAAAGGGTCAAAACATAGACCTAGGGTAAAAGTGGAGTAAATTTCTAGGTTTTTTGGTAAAATAAGGAAATGAAAGGATTTTGATGAGGGGAATGATGGAGAATGGTCAGTGAAGGATGAAGAAGGAGGTATAAGCTCAAAACGAATGCCTTTGACTCCTGAATGAAGCTATGAACCCTAGAAAAGGGAAAGTGCAACAAAAACCCTAGTAGCAAAGTTTTCGTTGAATCTCTGAGGAAAGAAGGTGCAAATATGATTGATAGGGTTTGACTGAACATGATTAATCAAAAGACTCATGAAATATGGAGATGACCTACCATGATGAAATGATATCTTCATTTTTCGAGTGGGAGTAGAAATGACACCTATACAGTGACTCATACTCTTTGCTTTATAACATGCCAAATTTTGTTAGTATAGACCAAAATTTGGCTTTTGACCTTGATTGACTTGAAAGATTAACAAATCCGGATTACTATGGAACATAGGAGCCTAACAGAGACCATATCGGATGTTGATCAATATCACCAAGTTTTGTGCACAACTGTCATGCTTCTATACATCGAGTACCCATATGGAAGAGTCGACCTTATTTCATCTAGTATTTAACCAAGACATACCATGCACATGATTTCAAATATATTTTTGCATCTAACTCTTCCTACCATATTTCTGAATACATGAATTCTACTTTCTAAAGAAGAGCTCTTATCTAAATATGTGCATACCTCTTTCCTTCATTTTGTCATCTAGTCAACTTCTTTCACGAACTACCTCTTTCTTTGAAGAAAATGTCTATGATGAGGCTCCTTTCTCAAGATGATAAAATACTTCAATTATGCCTTCATGCTACAACTAAACGAGTAAACTTCTTTGATGCTTGCTTCCATAATATGCCAAACTACATCCACAAACTTCTAGTGGAATATACTCTTTCCAATATTCTTCCATATATTGAAGAACCTTCTCATCAAGGATCCTTGTGATCCTTTCCTGCTAGAAGACTATTTCTATAACATGCCATGACTGCAAGAGGACATCTCTGAGGTAAAAATCTTTGTCAATGTATCATTAGTGAGCAATCCGGCCTGTTGCAAACAAGGCAATGTCCTTGTCACTACTATAGTGATATGAAAAATAAATAAGGATCCTTTAAAAGGGAAAAATGGTGGTTCTTACAATCTCCCATGGATATGCACGAATTTTCTTTTCAAGTAACTTGGGTCATTACTTTATAACTTGGCATCAATGGGACTATTTACTCCTTGTTCCTTAAGCTTCAAAAAGAAGAAACATGCCTAGTCCGGACTTAGGAGTCAAGGTCTCAGAATCTTTACCATTCATCACATGTTCTGGGCATATCTCTTTTCTAGTTGCTAGTGTAAAAGGCAGTAGCATGGCAGCACCATACCAACATGTCTTCAGTGAACATGTTTGCAGTATTTTCCAGACTATTCACAACCCAAGTATGAATTAATTTGCAACAAGCCTTTAGGCTGAAATACAGGTTGCTAAAGCAGCTAAAAAACCTCTTTCCAAATCTATAATTTTATTACCATTCTAAAAATTCCTTTACTCTAAAGCAAGGGAACAAGTCCTTGCAGCTTTCCTTATCATAATACTAACAACCTTCAATCACATTGGAATGACTTAGAGGTAAATGATCCATGTGTGGGGTGCCTTCTAAGACTAATATGGTCCCTTTTCCATTATCAAAACTTTCATTAATTATTTTAAACACCATATTAGCTACTTATGCATCCACAATTATTTTTCTTTTATTTACGTTAGTAAGGGTTGTAACATACATCTAGAATATATCTACTTCTTCTATAAAGCATTTTCTTGATTTCAGTTTTGGATATAATATGTTAATTTTGTTATAGGATGAATCCCATGATTCAAATTCTGATAAACATGCAACACTGGCTGCCTTAGAATACATAAAGTTAAGCCATTGTACTAGTCTATAATCAGCTATAAGAGAATATAAGATAATAGTTATTGAGAGATTATCCAAAATGTGAAACATGCCTATTGTAGATAATTCTATAAGAAGGTTTGTTTACTAGCTTCATTAAGATTTTTTCTTCCTACACCTTGTATTGGCATAGAGAATATTAATTTCATTTTCCATGTAAAAGCTACAAGGTATAATGAACAATTCTGGAGGTCAAGCTATTGTTTGGCTATTGTTTGTATATCCAACATACAAACAATAGCCGAACAGTAGCTTGACATCTATAATTTTTCATTGTTCATATATCATTGCATTCCTATGTCACCAAGGGCTTCCTCCAACAATATTTTGAAAGGATCTCTTGCTCCCTCATATTTCTTTTCTTCTGTCATGGGAGCTCATCGGGGTTTGCGAGGTTGGTCCCGCAAAGGTTCAATCCATTCGAGCCCTAACTCCTTATACCCTAACCTCATTGACGACATGCAAAAAGAAAAAATAGAGAAAGAGAAAACTTCTCTCATACCACTAATCCGGACTTATGCAGGAATGCGACAAAATACAGATAAAAACATAAACAAAAATATGCAGTAGAAATAAAGCTTCACTTCATTAATATCAAGGAATTGAAATATGCTTACAGATAGAATAGAAACAAAATAGCTCGGGTGATGGTATCTTATATCTGAGAAGAGATGTGGCAAATACATTCCTCTGAATTATGTTACAATGAGGCTCAAGGGCCTTTTTATTATTTAACAACAAGAGAAAGCCCTAAACGACCAAAATGCTAACCCTAGGAGATGGAACACCAAGGGTTTGTGGGCCCCATTGGGGTTAGATGGGCAGCCAACTTCCTAGGGTCATTATAATTTGGTCATATTATCTCTGCTTGGTGCGTACAATACCTCGTCAGAAATATCTCTTCGAGTATTGAAGGATTTATGTCCTATGAAGACGAGCTCACTGTAGACCTCAAAAAAGATTCATTTAGGGGGTCAAAATTGCTCAGGAAGTTCAAGACCCAAAAAACTGCTAAAAATAGTAAATTATGCTAGAAATAATGAAACTAGTGAAACTAACTGGAGGTCTAAGTGGAATAGGCAGGTGACCACCAATATCCACCTAGATCAGGCCACCATTAGCAAGTAGGTCAAGTGTTGTCTTGTTCAGGATAGACTGGTTGTCAAAGGACTAACACTAAGCCCTAGTTGTATTCCTTGTATCAATGTGATTGTGAAGGGTCATGATCCCTGGTATGGGAGCTCTAGCCTATTGTATTATAGTTTGTAATATAATGAAGAAGGGTTTGAAAAAGTTAAAAACTGTCATGCGCATTAGTTGATTCCCTTATGTGTGTATATATCATCTGCATTAAAGTATATGTGTTGTGTCACTCTAGTGTGTTTGCATGAAAGATTCTAAGACCAAACCCAAAATATAATTTTTCATGGAAATTCAACACATGCCTTGTTCACCTAAGACCTACATGTAACTCATCTAAGGCTACTCATGTCCAATATCAACTCATCCCACTTAACAAGTTACCTAGACAAGGCTCACATCCAACCATGGTAGTAAAACAACTAAGCAACAAAGTTTACATCTTGACATGCCATATCACCTGACATGCCTTAGAATGTATTGGAAATATGTGGCATGTGCTAGAATCCCCTACATTCCTTGGCATGATTTAGCACTCCCTAGCGCACATTACCACTCCTTGACATGCCCTCACACTCTAGCATGCCTTGGCACTACCTATCATATAACCTTGTCACTCCCACCTTAGCACAATTGAAACTCACTGACACTCCCTATCACACACTCCTTTTCATTCATTTCCATGGATTTTGAGCTAGTTCTCCCTTGTGTTTCCATGACACTCCCTAACACTCATTGGCACACATTGACACACCCTAGCATATGGCACATCTTGGCATGTCGGCCTTGGACTCTAGCATTCCTTGTAACTCCCTCATTAGCACACCTTGAACTCGATGAAACTCCCTGTTACACACTCTTACTCATTCATTTCCATGCATTTGAAACTAGTGCTCCCTCATGTTTCCCTGGCACTCCCAAACACTCCCTAGTCTTCTTTGTCACACCTTGGCACTTGGCACATCTTGGCATGTTGCCCTAGCCTCTAGCAAGTCTTAGCACTGCCTAGCATACCTTGTCACTCCCTCCTTAGCACACCTGGAATTCAGTCACATTTCTTGTCACAAATTGTTATTCATTCATTTCCATGCATTAATTTGACCTAGTTCTCCCTTTTCTTTCCCTGACACTCCCTAACACTTCCTATCATGCGTTGGCCCACCCTGGCACCTAACTATTGGATGTATGTCTTACACTAACATGGCAACTCAATTTTGTGTCTTACCCCTTAAATTAGACTCCAATAGTAACCAAAGGATCATGTCTTAGGAGTCTTCAATGCCTAAAAAATGCTCGACATAATACTCAAGAATTTGTTGTTATTCACTAAAGAAGGAGGCTAGTTGTGTTTGTGTCTCTTCCTTTAATAAATATGTCCACTAACCATGTGACACGACCTATTATCACCACATTAAGAACTGTTTGACTAGGTGGCAAAAGGGCCAAGGGGCTCCTTACTCATGTTGCAAGGGGCAACACCCTATAATTCTAGTAGTTGCTAAAAAGACACCCCTTTTATCTAAATCCTTTTTACTTGCATTATATTCTACAAGTGTAGTTTCAGACGAATTAGTGTGCTATCATACCACGAGAAAATTTATGAAGGCTCTTTATCGTAAAATAAGATTTCATTGCATTTGTTTCACAAAAAGAAAAACACTTCAACATGAACAAGAATCCAAGAAGAATGAAAATTTGTGGCCTCAGGAAAATGTTTTCCTAGCAAGATTGCATTCCATATAATATTAGCAATGGTCACTAGCAACCCAAAGACTTTGCCAAGGCCCATGTATATTTGGCCAAGGGATAAAACTAGAACAAGTGTTTTAGGGTTTTAATTCATCTACAATGGGAGCACCATGAGTTATAAACTCTCAAGTATATTAATATTTTATTTACAAGTATGCCCCCCATCATTAGTGATTATACAAAAAAGACTCTCTATGGCCTTACCATCGATTTTCATAGTTTTCACCACAAGGAGACCTAGGTTTTTCTTTTGAAAAAATAGTTTGTTCAAATAACGATCGGGGATAAGATTAAAATAAATCCATATGAAATAGATATTAGGTTCATGTTTCATGAACATTAAAGAACAACCCCATTTTCAATCTCACCACCAATATTTAGGTGATTGAATTATTAACATAAAAATGAGACCAATTGAATCAATTTATAAACTTGTTCCAAAATAATATTATTAGGGTTTAGCTAACATGTATGTAAGCTTGAACCACCACTATGGAAACTAAACCCTTAGATGCTAGTTTAGGTACATAATAACATTTATTTGAAATGAACAATGGTCAATAATTGGTTTCTAGAAAATTTTAGTAGAAATAAAATAATATTGATTTAAATTAAGTTGAAGTCATAGTAGCAATTGATTTCTCCAAAATTCTAGGGATCAAAGTTCCAATAAAATTTTGAAGTAAATCCAAAGTATCTCATACTTTGACCATGATGCAATTTTTCAATTTTTATGGGATAATATTTTTTTTAGACTATTATTTTAACCCATTTATATAAGTAGGATAAAAAGCTATTGAAATGCCTCTTTCTCGATAAATTTTAATCAAATTTTAATCCAGTTTTACATTATTGGAGCGATGAATTTTGTTTGTGCATTATAGTAACAGATTCATTATTCGTGCAACATCATTTTGGGCTAACTAAAGGCTGGGTAACTAATACCTTAGGGTCACACCAAAAACCCAAGTGATGGAGGGAAAACAAAAGATTAAAACTTCATCCTCAATTTGGTCATTAATTTCATCTCTAAGAAAAATGTAGTCGCTGTAGAAATGTCGACAGAGGTTCCTGTTGATCACCAAAGCTTGGCATCATCAAGTAGAGACTTATCATAGCCATGGATCCCTTGTTTCTCATCCTGAAGCTTTCTTATAGTTCTCTTAGAGTACATTGCATGTGCCTGAAGGTGCCCTCCTTTTCGCCACCCTCAACGATGACTGTCTTCTCCTTCATCTTGGCCGCCTATTTCTTGGTGGTATTTAGCATCATGGGCTCTCGTCGGGGTTTATGTTCTTGCTACGTGGGGTAGGGATAATTTTGCTGGACTTTTCCCTGGACAAACACACAACGAGGAGCATCAAGGTCTCTTTTAGGGTGGCTAGGGTTTCTTCTTTGGCGATCGCTCATATCATGAGTAAGTTATTCGTTCGCATCATATATTCCATCTTATTTCTGTTAATCAGGGTTCTGAATAGCGAATCTAGATGTTGAGGTCCATTGCTAGTTTAGTAGAACATCTATATTGTTTTTTTATTTTATGTTTAGTGTAATAGTTTGCACGAACATTTTTGTTTCTGATACACCTCCCATGAAATTAAGTGGAACTAGCAAGCTGATCTCTATAGGATTGTAGAATCAAGCATTGATAAACAGATGAATGAGATAATGTTTCCTCAGCAGCTCGTAATCTGAATGACAAATGAAAAAGAAATAGATATTTACTTTTACAACAAACCACTATTCCATTATGTCTCCTCTTACTTCAGACTTTATCTCATAGTGATCTGATTTGGAAGGCCAAGTCAGAGATGGATAGATGAAAGAATTCTAAGCAAGACAGGTACAAATACATTAAACTCAACAGATTAGCAGTTGCCTGGAAAGTACAGAGAAACTTTTTTTTTTTATTCTGCATGGACAAGCAGTGATTTCAACCATATTTAACCGTACAATAATTGTTATTTTAAATTCAATAGAACCGAATTGAAATAAATGAGAGCACGATACGTATTTATGTAAAATAGAGAAACCAAACAGCTAATTAGGATAGAAGCTTGGGGTTTTGTTGTATGGTGTCTGAGTTAACTATGTATTACATGCCCAAGAAATGATGAATGGAAAGCAACAATTTAAAATAGGGCCGATTGAGACAATGTTTGGTCAAGCATGCACTCTCTCCAGTTGCTTTCCTTCATCTTTTAACTGCTCATCCTTGATGTAGATGCACGAAACCTATGAATTTGTTTTCCCCATCAAGGCCAACCTATGATTAATTTTAAATATATTCCTCTTCTATGGGCTTAATCTCAAACAACAAGAGCAAATGACAGCGGAATTGGCCAAATCGATATACCAAGCTAGAACAGGGCTTTTTAATTCTACAAACTGATGTGGTCAGATTAATGACAGAAGAAGGAAGTAGACATACAAGAATAGAATAGAAAGTGTGCATTTCCATTCACAAAAGAAGGAAGTATTCCACTTGCAAATATAACCTTAACCAGCATGCAAGTAGGATCACCAAACTTATCAGAGTCATGAGACATTGCAGTCAGCCATTTCAAGAAATAGTCATCTTACAACTTATATTTCTTGGGTACATAGCATGTTATAGTATTTTTAGTGATGTATCCTCTTATATCCTTCTCCCAAAACAACACATAATTACTAGTGTTGAAGGTTATTATCTAGATGAGCATTTTCATCAACCACTTGAAATATTTCATAGAATAATTTTCTGATTTCTTTATATATCTTGACAAAATAATCATACATAAATCAACAACCAGAATAAAGGCCCAACACTCAAAGAAACTTGTAGTTAGGATAGAAGGGCACACTTTGTCACACAAAATAGAGGTAAACGTTTTTGTGTGAGGGTGAAAGGCCCTAGCACTTCAGATGTACAACAATGTCAAGGTGCATGCTGTGCTGAAGAACAAATGATTTTATTTTGAAGATTTGGCAACTGAGACAGGTTCCAAATATGTTTTCCAGGAAAAATTGAGTCAAAGAGTGAAATTTTTGGTTGAATAAGTGACCATTGCTATGTACCAATGAGAAAATGGGGTTTAGGGTGCCCAATGAGGGAAATTGCCCTGCTGAAAAGGGACAATCACACTAGTTGAGGAGTTCTAATGTAGCACAATCCTACCTTTGATAGTTAAGTGAACACAAAAATCTCCTTCACATTCCCTTGCCATAATGGATAAGAAAACTGATCACAGAAGCTATGAGCTATGAGAAAACATTTCAAAATAAAATTTCACCATGCATACAGAGAAAAGACAAAAAATAAATAGTTTGTAATGATTGTTTTTAGAAATAATAGAACAGATTTACTAGAAGAAAGAATCTCCATAACCAATATCGCAGAGCTTTCACATTAGAAAATGGAAAAATTGTAGCAACATGTTAGCCTCCACAACACCCTTCAAAGACCAACGACACAACTTTATCAGCTCTGGTTTTTAGATTCTTCAACAACAATTACTTGAATAAGGAGGCTGCCTAAATAGCCCAATGGAGCCCCAATGGCTAGGTCTCTATGGGAGAGGGTGGCGGAGCCAAGATTGTTCTAGAAGCTAGACCCACCTAATGAATAATCACAGAAATTACATGAAAAAAAAAATTCACCCTCTCTAGCTTGCTTACAAAGACTCAAAATTATTATTCTGATAAGGCCCAAATGAGATGTACACCCTTTCTTAGCTTAGCTGGAATACATTACACTAAAAACATTTCATGTGGGGTCCATAAAAAAGTGCCCAACCTCTTGCTTCTAATGTTGAAGCTTATTAGATTTGCATGAAAATGGTGGGGTCCCCAAAAATACACCTCTCAACCTTAAGATAAAATGCATCACATTGCATAATTTTTGTGGGTCCCAGGATTTGTGCACCCTCTCCTTGGCTAGTATGGTTGAAATATATTTTACAGTATGCATCATGTAAGGTCTATGAGGGGTGCCCCCTTCTTTGACTTAGTGAACTAATCACATATCTGAAGAAATTCCCTTGTGAACCCAATCCCAAGTGTGTGGAGACAGAGTCAAGTCTCATTTCATTGGAGCATTAAGGTTTTATAGTTTCATTTGATGCTTTGAGTTTGGTTGATGAGTGTGAGATGATATATGACTGGTGGGTGATTTTTCATGGTTAGCCTAGCCTAACACTCATATATCACATAGTCTCCTTTTTATTGTGATGGGGTTTACTAGGAGACACCACTTTTATTTTCACGGTACAAAATTGTTATGTGGTATACTCCTCATTGGCACACATGTGGAGGCAAGTTATTATTATTTTTAAAAGTTTTGGTGGGGCCATCACCTCATATAAGTATGGATCTTGAAATACCATATGCATGTATTAATGTTTATATGCAACCATCTTCATGAGATGAACTCAATGAGGGTTTATTAGCCTAATGAGGGCCCATTGATAAATGAATTCATTAATTAGTTTATGAAGTTGTCCCCTTCATACATATCATTTCCAGCTACTTTCCTATGTGCTTGGGAAAGGCACATATGTTGAGGAAAGAGAAGTATATTTTATTGTGGTCGACCCGATTCACATGAAGCCTCTTTGTATTATGGTCTTCTTCTTCACATGCATGATGGGCTATGATGAAGCCAACCATGTGCAAAGCATTGTTTGACAAAGTCATGGGTCCTCAAAACCAATGTTATTAGAACCAATTGAACCAACCAATCTGACTTTTTTCAAGCCCTCACTGGTCCAACTAGTGACACAGAACCAGAAAATGCCGATTTAGTATCAAACCAACCTTTTTCACTTAACCAACTGATTCTATACGAAATCATCTGGTCCCATACAATGCAACTAAGGACCCTCAAAACACAAATTTTTATTTTTAAAAATAAATAATTTATGAGTGGGGCAATCTAATATTCAACCCTAGATCCCTACTAATGCTATCTAATTAATGGTTGTTCGTCAATTCAATTGTAATAGAATTTCGCTACATTAAATTATCAATCCAGAATTGTAAACTTGTAAAGTGTAATGCAAAATATATGTTGGGATTTGGCTTCTAATCTAATCTAATAAAAATTGATATTGAAAATGGATGGTCTCTATTAAAATCAATTGACAACTAGCTATCTCAATATAATCATGGTTCTAAAGCATTTATAGATCTCCATAACATGTAGAGGATTTTGATAATTTTAACAACAAACTTGTTCAAAATTTTGGATTATGATTGTTTGTGGCTTCAAAGGATAATTTCTATTCACTCAGAAGATCTATGTGATTATCCTTCATTATGTTGACACACATAGATAATTTTGATAATTTTAAACTTGTTCAAAACTCTGGATTATGATTGTTTGTGGCTTCAAAGAATAATTTCTATTCACTCAGAAGATCTGTGTGATTAGCCTTGACTATTTTGACACACATAGGCAAATAAAATTCACACTGCTAAGTCAATTCAAAACACACTGCAAGCAATAAATTGTAAACCTAAGAAAAGAGTATTATCTCTATGAACATAGTATTATTTAAAAATATTCTCTAGTTGTAAAAGCTATTGAAACTACTTGTAAAACAAAGTATTATCTCTATGAACATAGCAGATTGGAAACTAAAAAAAATAAGCTCATTTAAATAAGAGGTGGCGTGCATCACGAGATAGGGGGCCCTCCTAGTTGGGTCGCAAGCACTAGAGAAACTTCAAAACCTGTGACTATTAATTTAAACCGCGCCATAAACACACATTTATGCAGAGAGAAGATCTAACTCCAATGGATCAAGACTATAAAAATGGCATAAAATACATTCAACAAAAACTTAACTTGCTCCTACTCAAAGGAACTGCAATATTTATAGAGTTTAATAATAGCAACAGACTCAGAGTTTCATTGTTGTGATTCAAAACAGAGTAACTATGACTCAGAAATTCATGGATCTTGGAGATTGAAAATTGATCACCACGAGCATGAATTTGTCATCTTATGAATTTTTTTCCATAATACTTTTCCCTCAATCATTTTCTATGATTCCACAATGCTCTGCAACAATGCCATGCAAACCTATTACGTGATTTGTCACTGTAGGTTTTAACCTTGTACAGAAATTACCTGCATACAAATTCTAAAACACAGAAAATAAACAATGCGAGAGCATTACACATAAAACACATATACATAGAGATTTCCCTTGGATCCCAAAACTGGAACTACCAGCTTAATTTTTCATTATTTTCATTTCAATGTTACAATACATATTTATACATGCCGAAGCATCCAATACCATGGACCGAAAACCTTCGCGTTCAAAAACATGTGCGAAAATCATGCACAAAACCATAGGTGGGTCTACCCAACCTAACATAGGTTCCAAAAACAAAATTTTCCGAGGCGCTGCCCTGGACCCCATAGAGTGGGGTTACTTGCACCCCTCAAATCCCCTATGACCCCCTCGCTATGCAATTGGCACAACAAACAAGGGGCTCCATCCCCTCTCTAACCCCTCGGTTAACTATGTGGGCTAGTCATGAAAATAATATAACACAACCCAACATTCTCCCACTTGTTGTTTTCTTTCCATAGGTGGCCACAAGAGAGCTTAGTTATATATCCAGCCCTACAATGCCCATTGTTTCTCTACACTAATAGAACTTCTCAGGGCTCACAGATTTTGTCAATGCATCTGTAGTATTCTTCAAAGTGTCCACCTTTACCAGTAACACCTTTTTGTCTTCTATCATATCCCTCACAAAGTGATACTGAACATCAATGTGCTTTGTCTTTGAATGATATGTAGGGTTCTTTGCCAAGAAAATTGCACTTTGTCTGTCATAGTCTATCCTTATAGCTCCCTATACTAACCCCATACTTGAACACAATCTCTGCAACCAAACTGCTTCCTTGCTTGCATGAGTGGTTGCCATGTATTCTACCTCTATAATTGATAGTGCCACTACAGATTGTTTCTTACTCATCTAGCTGACTACACCTCCAAATAGGTTAAACACATACCCACTTGTATATCTTCTCTGATCTAGATCTCAAGCCCAATCTACATAAAAAAAACCATGAATATCCAAAACTCTGTCCAATCCTGGTCTTCCTTGGTAGCACAAACCCTAATCACTAGCGCCACGCAAATACCTGAAAACCTGCTTCACTGTTGTCCAATGCTCCTTTCCTGGTTTTGACATAAACCTGCTCAATACTCCCACTATATGTGCAATGTCTGGTCTAGTACAGACCATTGCATACATCAAGCTACCGACTGCACTTGCATATGGAACATGGGACATCACCTCTTCCTCTTCTTACGTCTTGGGACACTATTCAACAGATTACTTTACACCTAAAGGAACAGGAACCTTCACCGGTTTATTATCCTGCATATTAAACCTTTGCAATATTGTCTCAACATACTTCCTCTGGTTTAACCAGAGCTTCCTTTTTTTCCGATCTCTCTTAGTTTCCATGCCCAAAATATAGTTTATAGCACCAAGATCTTTCATGTCTAATTTGGAGGACAAATGGGTCTTCAAATCCTAGATAATTTCTTTGTCATTTCCAACCAGCAACATATCATCCACATACAAGACCAGATAAATAACACGGGCACCAATTAATTTAAAATACACGCAGTGATCTGCTTTGCTTCTGGTGAAGCCAAGTCCCCGTATAAATGTATCAAATTTCTGATACCACATCCTTGGTGACTATTTTAACCCATATAGAGACTTCTTTAACTTGCATACCAGTTATTTCTTACCCTTCACTACAAAGCCTTTAGGTTGCTTCATGTAAATCTCCTCTTCCAGATCCCAGTGAAGAAATGATGTCTTCACATCCATATATTCTACCTCAAAATCAAAAGAAACAACAATAGATAAAAGTAATCTAATAGAAGCTACCTTGGCAATAAGAGTAAAAGTATCACGAAAATCAATTCCCAACACGTGGGAATAACCTTTTGCTACCAATCGAGCTTTGTATTTCTCCACCTTTCCTTCTGCATTTTTCTTCTTCTTGAACACCCATTTGCTGCCAATGGGTTTCCTTCCAGCCGACAACTCCACCAGATCCCAACCCTCATTTTTGTGCAAAGATGGTATTTCATCAACCATGGCCTTTGTCCATAGTTTTCCATCCTCTGAATCTACTACTTCCTTCACAATTCTGGGATCATCATTAGTAATACATAAAGAAAAATTTGAACAAAAAGCAATTGGACTATACTTTTCTGGCTGCCTTCTTTCTTGAACTGATCTTCTCACACCCGGAGTTTGTGGCTCTTCATCTTCTGATTCCTCCTCTGCTGTAGAGTCTAATTCTTCCTCCTTTAGCTCAAACTCTATCTTCTCAGGCTCCTTTGGTTGGACTTCATGTTTAATAACATCTTTCACCTCTCTGAACACCACATCTTGACTGTATTCAACCTTCCTTGTTACTAGGTTCCAAACCTTATAACCCTTTAAACCATCCTTATACCCAATAAAGATGCACTTTTCAGATTTACTATCCAACTTGGTTCATTTCTCCTTTGGAACATGTACATATGCATCACATCCAAATACCCTTAGATGTGAAAGAGAAGGTTTCTTACCAGTCCATACCTCTAATGGAGTTTTATCCTCCAACGCTGATGAAGGTGATCTATTAACCAGGTAACACGCTGTCTCCATTGCCTCTGCCCAGAATTCCTATCCTAACCCGGCACCGCTGAGCATGCTCCTTGCCCTTTCCTTCAACGTCTTGTTCAATCTTTCTACAACTCCATTTTGCTGAGGTGTATATGGAGTAGTCTTCTATCGTGCTATACCACACTTCTTACAGAATTCTTGAAATTCCTTACTGTAAAACTCTCCACAGTTATTTGTTCTCAGCACCTTTATCTTCTTCTCTGTCTGGCTTTCCACTAGAGCCTTGAATTCTTTAAACCTGTCAAAAACTTTAGATTTCTTCTTAAGGAAATATATCCATGTTTTCCTTGAGAAGTCATCTATAAATGATATATAGTGCACAGACTTACCCAGTGATGGAACCTTCACAAGTCCAAACACATCACTATGCACAAGCTCTAATATATGTTTCACCCTCTTACGACCAGAGGGGAAACTCACCTGATTATGCTTCCCATATACACAACTTTCACAAAAATCAAAATCCATAGAGCTATTACTCATACCTTCTACCATACCTTTACCATGAAGTATTCGAAGGCCCTTCTCTGCAATATGTCCAAGCCCTTGATGCCACAACATGGTCTTCTCTCCAGAGACCACTAGATTTTCTGCTCCACTTTCAGGAACCACAGAATTGTTCCACCCATCAACAACCATGCTACCTTGCAGCTTGTACAGAGTTCCAATCCAAACTCCTCGCATCAATACTAATGCTCCCTGAACCATCTTGCAGGTATCCTTCTCGAACACTGTTTTTACACCTGTATCATCCAACTTGCTTACAGAAATCAAATTTCTAGCCAATGCAGGAATATGCAGAACACCCTGAAGTGTTCTAACCCTTCCACCTTGCAACTTCAACTTTACTTTTCTGTGAAAAACATTTATAGCCTTCCTATCATCCCCTAAGAAGACATCACCACCATCGTATTTCTCATACTTGCAGAACCACTCTTTATGGGGAGTGAAGTGAAAGGATGCACCTGAGTCAATCAACCATGCCTCATGATTTACATGTGTACTTGAAGAAGCCAAGTAAACATCCCCACCTTCATCTGAGGTGGTTTTCACCTCTAGAGAAGGAGCATCATCAGATCCCTTTCCTCTATCGGGAGCTTTAGATTTAGTCCCTTTTGTAGTGCCCTTCCTTTCCACATTTCCAGCACACCACCTTTACAGGTTTTCCTAGAGATTTAGATGTCCCTCTAGATTTAGATCTCCCACTCAGTGACTTATTTTTGTTTTTGTTCTAGGACTGTCCTCGTATAGATAAGGCATCACCATTCTGTCTCTCCATATTTTCTTTCTCATCTCCTCCGTCAGCAAGGATGAGACTATTTCATCAAATTGCAAGGCAGTTGCATTGCTACCTATTGCAATAATGAGACTATCCCACGAATCTGGTAGAGAACACAACAAAATGTTGCACTTATATTGATCTGAAATTTTAATATCAACAGATGCTAACTGACTTACCACAGTATTAAATGCATTTAGATGCTCTGTCACCAAGTCTACATCTTTCATCCTCATGTTATACATCTTTTTCTATAGGAAGAGTTTATTCACTATGGACTTAGATTGGTTCAAAGTCCCTAACTTGTCCCACAAAGCCTTCGCCATAGCTTCCCTTGATACATTCAGCAATACTGAATCTAAGACACATAATCGTATTGTACTCTTTGCCTTCCGATCCAACTTCTTCCATTCTTCATCGGACACTCCCGTTGGTTTAGTACCTGGATCTACCATGATCCACTGATCTTTATCCAACAATAGATCCTCCATCTTGAGTTTCCACAACTCAAAACTCTGACCATTAAATTTCTCGACCTCTATCTTCCATTGTTGGCCATCTTCTTTCACCACTAGAATTGATCTCGCAGATCTCCCACTCAACAGGGTCTACCACAGGCCCAAGCGAAACCCCTCAGTAATAAAGGTGTCCCCTTGAAGCCAAAACAGCTCTAATACCAAATGAAGGTTTTAACCCCATACAGAAATTTCCTGCATATGAATTCTAAAACATAGAAAACAAGCAATGCGAGAGCATAACACATAAAACACACATACACAGAGATTTCCCCTGGATCCCAAAACCAAGACTACCAGCATGATTTTTTATTATATTCCTTTCAATGTTATAATACATATTTATACATGCTAAAGCATCCAATACCATGGACAGAAAACCATCGCGTCCAAAACCATGGACCGAAAACTATTGCGTCCAAAAACATGTGTGAAAATCATGCATAAAACCATAGGTGGGTCCGCCCATAGAGTGGGGTTACCTGCACCCCTCAAACCCCCTATGACCCACCCACTACACAATTGGCGAAACGAATGGGGGGCTCCGCCCCCTTCTAACCCCCTGGTTAACTACGTGGGCTAGTCATGGAAAGAATATAACACAACCCAACAGTCACCTCTTGCCTTGTTGATTGAGGTGCTGAATAAGTTGTGGTGATGACATGATTGCCTTCTGGCTGCACCTAATAGGTGGATAACCTTCTTAGGATATTTTTCCATGTCCTCCATCCTTTAATTTCATTGGATTGTTTCTCGATGTATGCCAACCTATGATTTTGTTACAGTACTGGAGAGAAGCTACGAAATATGTCCATTTATGCAACTTTACATTTTAACTTTCTTTTACGGAGAAACATACAAAATAATAGAAAAATGGACATATTACATTTATAAATCCTTTCTTGTAACCTTTGTAGCTCAAGTAGAATTTGCATGCATAGATGATATCATGAAAGTATGAAAAAGGATAGTTATGATGGCTTTCTAAAGATAAAATGGTCAAAACTAGGTCAGTAAAGTGACAAAAAGAGCTAATTCTTTGACCTCATCATTCACCCACATTGAAGATCTTGCATGTCATCATGCATTAGCAAAATTGAAAAATTTTGTACTTCTCCTTGTCACAACATTGTTTCAGAGGCCTGGATAAGGATATCCAGGTTTCTTTGAGTTCTCCTCTTCCTCATGGAAATTGACCACCTTGGCTTCTTCATGAGGATTTTAGCCTTCAAATCCTTGATCTTAGAATGTAGTTTCCTGATGGATTTCTTAAGTTTTGAATTATTGTTATACCAATAATATATTATTTTCAATGTCTTTTGATTTTTCACTTTGAGAACTTCATTCTCATTCTTTATGTGTCTTTTCAAGTCTTCTAGTTCTATGATCTCTTGTTTCAATGCTTCTATTACGTCTTTTTCCTCAAAGACATCAAATGGTGGATTATATATGGTGTTGATTGATGTAGCTCAGACAATTGTTCTAGCCTCAAATGGTGTCAGTGAGGCTAGGAACACAAGAGCAGAAAATATCTCCAAGCCAAAATAAATTACTTATCACTGCTTCTGTCCTGAATCTACAGACAGGTACTCAAAACTCCTCAGTGAATCCTCAAGCGTGCCCTTCATTGATGCATTTTGAATACCAAATATCTTTGACACAACAATGACAACATCATCACCAAACTTAGTAACCCTTTCATAGGAATCATTGTCTCCAGCAGCACATAATGAAGCCTGGTCGAAAGAAAATAATGATCGATGTTAAACATATTCTCTTGCTATAATTTGATGCGTTTAAATTCCCCAAGAGAGGCACGACCATTTCTGTTTTTCTGATACACCTCCCATGAAATTAAGTGGAACTAGCAAGGTGATCTCTATAGGATTGTAGACTCAAGCATTGAAAAACAGATCAATGAGATCATGTTTCCTCAGCAGCTCGTAATATGAATGACAAATGAAAAAGAAATAGATATTTCCCTTTACAACAAGCCACTATTCCATTCTGTCCCCTCTTACTTCATACTTTATCTCACAGTAATCTGATTTGGAAGGCCAACTCAGAGATGGACAGATGCAAGCATTCTGAGAAATACAAGTACAAATACATTAAACTTAATACATTGGCAGTTGCCTGGAAAGTACAAAGTACATTTTTTTGATTCTGCATGGATAGAAAATGATTTCAACCATATTTAACCATACAATAGTTGCTATTTTAAATTCAATAGAACCAAATTGAGATAAATGAGAGCTCAACACGTATTTATGCAAAATAGAGAAACAAAATAGCTAATCAGGATAGAAGCTTGGGGTTTTTGTTGTATGGTTCATTTTTATTTTGGTTATGGATTATTACTTATCTTTTTTTATGCCTATTCTAACATTACAATTCATAAATTTTGGAATTTTTTATTCTATAAGTCATCTTTTTCTCACGAGTTTTTGGGCTTGTTGATGTGCATACATGTGTGCATGATTTTACTCGAATAGCTAAGTTAAAATATAGTGCTAAATTGCCAAATAACTTAGAAGTGGTCTCGATAATCTTTTCCTCTATTTGATCCTTTCCTAAGTATCATTTCTATCGTAGTTCAAACCTCTACTTTTACAACAGCAATTTTTCAAACACGAGACCAAACATTAATGTTTGTTTTGAATACATTTTCCCACAAACTTGAAGTATAATATTATAATGCACTAGTCTCAGAAATTGAAATGTTGTGGCTGAAATTCATTCTTAGACCAAAATACTCCCCTTTTAGATCTTAGGAAAAATGACCACGTAAGAAATAAAATATCATAAAGGAGAAATGAAATAAAATATATTTCAACCCTTAAGCTTCAAATGCCAATATTTATCCCCAAAAGGGTGAGAATGTAATGTGAAAGCCAATAACGCAAGATGTATGTCAAAGCAAGTGTCCTAAATAGCTCAAAACATTAACTTAATGGTTAATGTTAGATAGCCATTTTCTATGGAAAGAAGAAGAATTAAGTAGTTTGGTGATTTGCTGCTGTTGAAGATAGGAACAAGAAATGCTAAAAATAAAAAACACTAAAAATAGCACTGCTATAAATAGAAGTTCAGCCAGTGTTGAACTTAGCAACAATGAATGAAAGGTGAAAGTGCTAAAAATAGCTTTTCTATAAACAGCATTTCGGGATACCTTCCTATTTTAGTTAGTCCCTAAACTATAATAGGAAGTAAAATTCGAATTTCAGCTTAACAATTGTTTAAAAATAAATTAATTAATTCACCATGAGTCAATTAGTAGTGAAAAATCAAACATGAAGTCTGTGTGAGGACATGCAAAAGTTTCTCCATTCATTGAGGAATTTATCCATCAGTTAAAAAGATAAGGATGAGTTCTAATTTGAGTAGTAATTAGTTGGCTCAGTTAACTTAATCAAGTCAAGTTAGATTGATTTAAACAGTTTGTTTAAATTAAAGTAAGTTTAGTTAGTTAATGCATTCTTTCATATAACTGTTGCTCTTCAAATAACTGAATATTCTCTCATACATAACTCATGCGTGTCAATTCAGACAGAGACCCAGTTGAGATCAGATGGAGGGACAGTGTACTATTAGTTGCTAGGATATTCCTTGGTGAATATTCCTTGGATGCAGAAGGATTTCTTTCCAATAGAATTGTGTTGTTACTTCTTCTTGTTCAGTGAGTGTGATCAGGCCAATTCACACATGTGGCTTCACTAGACCCCAAGAAAAATTGTGCAAAGAAATAGGGACTTGGACGACTTGAGGAGGATATATACTTGTATATTCTATCTATGACGTTCATTGTTCTTGATTGCAAAGAGAGCAGGATAACTTTTGAGATGATTATTTTTGTAACTTGGAAGATTTCCACTTGTATGATAGTACATAGTTTGGGTTTTAGGCTGGTACTTTCCCCTGGGTATTTATTCTGTGTTATGTGTGATTGATTTCTTCTTATCAGTTATATGCATTCAATTGATCTTACTCATATTCGATTAAGCTTCCGCATAATTGTTTGTAGAAGTAGATCAAGTATTTTGCTTTAGTATATTGCATTATCAAGTGAACTACCGGTGGGAATTTCTACATGGTATCAAATCAAAGGTGATCAAGGAAGAACAGTATAAAAGAAGGGAGAAGTTCAATGTTTGTGATTCTTGAATATAGAAATCAAGTTCTTATCACATCTTTATTTCACCTATGGCATTCAGTGGTTTAAGACTTAGGTATGCCCTTGATGGTAGCTTCAATTATATAGCCTAGAAGGATCACATGGAAGCAGTATTAGAAGACAATAGTCTAAAGGACTTCATTGATCAAGAAGTCCCCAGGCCGACTGATGCTACTCAATTGGCAGAATGGAAAAAGTGTGTGGCTAGAGTAAGGAGAATCCTTTTGGACGGAGTTCGAGACCACATAGTCTCTAGTCTCCATGGGAAGGAGACACTGTTTTCAATGTGGAAAATATTGAAAGATCTATATCAGAATAGCAGCGATTAGAGGAAGCTGGTGCTGAAAGAGAAGCTTCATAAGATCAAGTGTGAATAGGGCGACATGATCTCTACGTATCTGAACAAGCTCACCACCTGTAGGGATGAGCTTGGAAGTGTAGGGATCACAACAGCAGATGATGACATGGTGAGTCTTACACTCCTCAGTCTTCCTAAGAGCTAGCATAGCTACCAAGACTCAGATAATGCAAGAGAGAAATTAGCAGATTGGGAACAACTTTGGTTAGATCTGATGCAGGAGGAGATAAGAAGAAGCACTAGAGATGGATCCTCATCAAAGAAAGATGATGAGGAAAATCTAGCCTTAGCGAGTAAGGCGAGGAAGGGCAAAGGGAAGGCATCCTAATCGAAATCCAGTTCTTCCCATGGTGGGAAGAAGTTTGACAAATCGAAGGTGCAATGCTTTCATTGTCATGAAGTTGGCCATTATGCTACTAATTGTCCACAGAAGAAATCCAAGAAGGGTTCCTCAAAGGGATCTGATGGTGGGGCACTGGCCTCATAGTTTGAGCTAGATTTCTCTCTTATCACATGCATGGTTTCATCCATGGTGGGATGTGTTTGGTACCTGGACAGTGGAGCCTCTTTCCACATGTTAGGTGACAATAAGATTTTCAGTACCCTGGAGGAGAAGGATCTCCAGATGCAGATCGAGATGGGAAATAATGAAAAGTATTGTGTCTTAGGTGAAGGCACGATTGTGTTTCAAAGGGATCATGGAGCTCCCCTCACCCTGACTGATGTAAAGTATCTACCAGGTCTAAAGAAGAATCTTGTGTCCATTGTTGTGCTAGAAGATAAAGGCTATGATGTATTCTTTAGCAAAGGAAAGGTATTCTTGAGGCATATCGACACTGGACAAACAAAGCTAATAGGGATTCGATTTAAGAATCTCTACAAGCTAGAGGTAGATGACTTTGTTGCTTTGAGTTTGAAAGCAGAGATGGTGCAGAGCCAAGATGTTGGTGAGCTATGGCATAGAATATTGGACCACTTGCACCATGGAGCGCTAAAGATCATGCAGCAGATTTCTACCAGATTACCCAAGGGAAAACTTGAGCAGACGAGTACATGCAAAGGTTGTACCTCGGGTAAGTATGCGAAATCTTCCTTTCTGAATCGATTCAATAGAGCTGGAGCAATCCTAGAGCAAATTCACTTAGATGTTTGTGGACCTTTCTCTATAGCCTCCACCACTAAACAAAGGCACTATGTTATTTTTATTGATGATTTTTCTCGTAGATGGTAGATCTACTTTATGCAAAATAAGGATCAGACTTCTTGAGGTTTTGTGAGTCTGAAGCCTTGGCAGAGAAAGAATCAAGAAAGCAAATAAAAGCCTTGCGTAGCGACAATGGTGGAGAGTATGTCTCCAAGAAATTTAAGGACTTCTGCACTACAGAAGGAATTAAACAGGAATTGATGACACCCCATAACCCACAGGAGAATGGAGTGGATGAAAGGAAGAATAGATCAATTCTGGGAGTATCTCAAGCGATGTCGCATGACCAAAGCCTACCACTGCATTTGTGGGTTGAGGCATGCAATACAGCAGTGTACTTTTAGAACAGAAGCCCACACCATCTATTGGGGATGAAGACACCTATGGAGGCCTATTCTGGGAAGCGACCTGATGTAAGTCACTTTCAAATATTTGGATCATTAGTTTACTGTCATCTGACCAAAGATGCCAGGAAGAAGCTAGACCCAATAGCTGAGTTGGGAATACTTGTGGGGTACACGGATACACCTCAGAACTATTGGGTGTACCTGCCTTCCACTCAGATGACTGTGGTACGCAAGGATCTGAAGTTCAATGAGTAGAAAGCCATGCAAGTGTCACTTGAGAGGGAGCTCAAGTCGCATGCAGATGAGGAACGTTCTGTTCCTAAGGAGGATGAGCCATAGATTGATGCGGAGCAGCCGCATGCAGAGGATTCGAGAGTGGAGACATCCACTCATGCTGAGACTTCTAGAGACGGGTGGAAACTCTCAAGGGAAGCTGACAAGTTGATGTTGGATGTGTGGGAGAATGTGCGACAACCATCTTCTCAGCACAGACAGAGGAGGTCGCTAGAGTAGTACAGTGGTTACATGGCCCTGGTTGGGGAGTGTGTAGATTATGAGCCCTCTTCATTCGAGGAGGCAGTGCAACAACCAGTGTGGGTTGATGTAATGGTGGAGAAGTATGACCCCATCATGCGGAACTGTGTTTGGGATGTTGCCCCAAGACCTTGGGACAAGTCAGTGGTGAGTTCCAGATAGCATTACAAGGTAAAGCAGGTAGCTGACAGAAGTGTTGAGAAACACAAGGCAAGGTTTGTTGCCCGAGGTTTCTCACAGGTCGAGGGAATCGACTACGATGAGACTTTTCCTCCTGTAGCAAGGTACTCATAAATTGGATCGATATTGGCACTATCAGCTCAGATCTGGTGGAATATCCACCAGATGGATGTGAAGGCAACATTCCTCAATTGGACGATTGAGGAGGAAGTGTACATTGAGTAGCCAAAAGGTTTCAAAACATTTAATAGTGAGTTGCATGTGTGCAGACTCAAGAGGGTTCTGTATAGGCTGAAGCAAGCACCCTGTGCTTGGTACACCAGGATTGACAACTATTTCACTGGGTTGGGCTTCACCAAGAGTGAAGCAAATGTGAACCTTTACCACATCATGGTAGAAGATAAGCCATTGATCATTGTACTTTATTTCGATCATCTGATTTTGATAAGTGACGATCAACTGACACGGTCTTGAAAGGAGGACCTTGCAAGAGAGTTCGAGATGAAAGACATGGGTCTTATGCACTACTTTCTAGGCATGGAGGTGTGGCAGAGAGATGGAGAATTTTTTATATCTCAAGGCAAGTATGCCAATGAGATCCTCAGGTGGTTCCATATGGAGAAGTGCAAACCTATGTAGACTCCTTAAGGTGGGAACTAGAGGAAGGAGTATGCTACTTTAGGTGAGGTAGTAGCTGCTACTATTTATCGGCAAATGGTGGGTTCACTTATGTATTTGGTGAACACACGACCCGACGTATGCTTTGCAGTGAACTAGCTGAGTCAAGCTATGGTTCAGCCTACCAAGCTATTTTGGAAGGCAGCGAAGCATGTGCTGAGATACCTCAGAGGCACATCTTAGTTTGGATTGTGGTACAAATGGACAAAGGGAGTGAAGCTTCAGGGCTTCACAGATGTGGATTGGGCAGGGAGTCCATCAGATAGGAAGAGCACTTCTGGAGGAATCTTCAACCTTTGTTCAACTACAGTTTCTTGGTACAACAAGAAATAGAGATCAGTTGCACTTAGCTCAGCAGAGGCTGAATACATGGTTGCTAGTCAGGCTGCATGTGAGGCCATTTGGATGCGGAAGATTCTAGTGGGATTGTTTGGTCAGAGGATGGATCCTATAGTGATCTACTATGATAATCAGAGTTGCATCAAAATCTCTGAGAATCCAGTTTTTCATGACAGGTCCAAGCACATTGATATCTTGTATCACCATCCTCGAGAGTGTGTGGTCAAGAGGATCATGTTGTTGTTGTATGTTTCAACTAAGGGACAGGATGCAGATATTTTGATAAAGGAATTGTCAAAATTCAAGTTCGACTTCCACAGAGACAGGATTGGGGTTACTGATAATCCCTTTCTTGTTGAGATGGAGTGTTGAATATAACAACAAGAAATGCTAAAAATAGAAAATGCTAAAAACGGCACTGCTATAAATAGTAGTTCAGCCAATGTTGAACTTAGCAACAATGGATGAAAAGTGAAAGTGCTAGAAATATATTTTCTATAAATAGCATTTTGGGATACCTTCCTATTTTAATCAGTCCCTAAACTATAATAGGCAGTAAAATTCGAGTTTGAACTTAACAGTTATTTGAAAATAAATTAATTAATTCACCATGAGTTAATTAGTTCTGAAAAATCAAACATGAAGTCTATGTGAGGACATGCAACAGTTTCTCGATTAATTGAGGAATTTATCCATCAGTTAAAGAGATAAGGATGAGTTCTAATTTGAGTAGTAATTAGTTGGCTTAGCTAACTGAGTCAAGTCCAGTTAGATTGATTTAAACAATTTGTTTAAATTAATGTAAGTTCACTTAGTTAATGCATGCTTGCATATAACTATTGCTCTTCAGATAACTAAATATTTTGTCATACATAACTCATGCATGTCAGTTCAGACAGAGACCCAATTGAGATCAGATGGAGGGATAGTGTACTATCAGTTGCTAGGATATTCCTTTGTGAATATTCCTTGCATGCAGAAGGATTTCTTTCCAAGAGAATTGTGTTGTTACTTCTTCTTGTTTAGTCAGTGTGATAAGGCCAATTCACATATGTGGCTTCACTAGACTGCAAGAAAATTTGTGCAAAGAAATAGGGGCTTGGAGGACTTGAGGAGGATATATACTTGTTTATTCAGTCTATGAGCTTCATTGTTTTTTATTGCAGAGAGAGCAGGATAACTTTTGAGCTGATTCTTTTTGTAACTTGGACAAGATTTCCACTTGTATGATAATACAGAGTTGGGGTTTTAGGCTAGTGCTTTCCCCTGGTTATTTCTTATGTGTTATGTGTGATTGATTTCTTCTTATCAGTTATATGTGTTCAATTGATCTTGCTCATATTCGATTAAGCTTCTGCATAATCGTTTGTAGAAGTATATCAAGTATTTTGCTTTAGTATATTTCATTATCAGGTGATCTATAGGTGGGAATTTCTACAGTTGTAGACACTTATTCTTTAAGATTTCTTTACCCACTTATGATGCTTTGTTTTATTTGGCTTTTTGGCTAGTCCACTTTGTATTATATAATTAGTTGAACCTTGTAATCCAGAAAGGCATCTTGAAGTTTCCAGCCCAAGAATCACCACCTTTAGAAACTTTTAGTGGCATGACATGTATGGATTGATCCCTTCATCTATGGACTAGGAAACCGTATTAATACATCCTCGTGAAATTAAACTGAATGTTTTCAATGGGTATACTTTCCTATGTGTGCCTATGAGATGATGAATGATATATTCGAATTTTTATTTCAGAGATGTACTTTTCAATGTTATCAATCTATACAAACTTTGCATTATGTTGAGTATGCATCTTTTCAGACCATTCTCCTTCAGTTTCATTTACAACAAGAAGGGACATTGTGAATGCTAAACCATTCATAGTCATGAAAGCACACAACTCCATTTGTTTTCCCCTATTTGCACTTTTTTATTTATGAGTAACCAAATTATGTCATATTTAAGTATAAAGATGCACACAATGCACTATACCACTCAAATCATTATCAATATTTGATATTTTGAGATATGTGATATTCAGTAGTAAGCGAAGGGATTTTGAGAATATAAATTTTCGATGCCCAACACATACTATGTTTTTTTTTTTTGACTGAAATTGGAGGATTTTGATATTAGTAAAATCTATGTTGAGATGGCACAGTAGAGATACAAAGAGTATGAACTAAATTATAAAAATCTAGTCCAAAAATTTTGGTTCATAGAGAGTGCTAATCTTGTCTAATGCAGGAGGATAAAAGTTATCAAAAAACGATTTACAGTATAATCCTTGTAATATATGCGTAGATTAAAAATTACAATGCACTTCATTTAGGACTTGAGATTGGAGAAAATTGTTGAGCTATATTGTCATCCTGGAATTCCATTTTAGTAGGAGTGTTTTCGGTCAAGGAGGAACAAAGTTGCAGAGGTTGAAGAAGTTGTTTTAGAGTGAGCTAGAGGAGAATGTTTTTGAATTTCTACTAGTCACACAACCTAGAGGCCTTCGAGTTGAGAGTAGAGAGCCTCAAATTTTTCATGAACGTGGTGGATAAGATGCAAGTGTTGAATGGGAATGTCTAAAAATGTCTCGATTTGGGACTCCAAGCTTCAAATCCAGATTTGAAGAAGGCAATGGAAGGACTTGAGGTCTTTCAAGTCACCAGCCTAATGTTGTTGGGCCGACTAAGACTATCTTAGCTTGGTGAGCCATGAGACCTGAGGTGGTAGAGATGAGGCCTTTAGAAAATGTAGGGAGATCAATGACAAGGGAGAAACTTTAATTTCCTTGAGGGGGCAAGAGCCAAAATAGAGGATGTTGTGGGGAAGCAACAAGATACTGACTTTTGAAGGGTTCCATAATTGTCTTTCCCATTAGGTTAGAAGCTGTCATTCTAAAAATGATGGAACATCTAAACTAGGGGGCCCCCATTCTAAAATGATGGCACTTTGAAACTATGGGATCCTCCATTATTGATAAAATCAAATGAAGAGCAAAGGGAATGCATGAGAAAGGTACAGGGGGGAGACTATGATGAGACAAGGTAATCACACCTAATAGGAGATAACCGAACCACATGGAGCAAGGGTGAAGAAGGCTATCCACATGTAAGCTACGGGAAGAGAAAAATAATGAGGAGAGAGCCGTAAAGGATCAAGAAGGTGGAGAAAAATACATTGACAATTAAATACCCTTATTTTTCTCGTAGAACCAAATTGGCTTGGAAATCAACTTTATTATTGTTTATCTAAAGGACATGAAAAAATGAGAATCGAGGAAATGATGGAAGAGATGCATGAATTTGCTAGAATACTGAATTTAAATTGGCATTTGAGGGAGAAGAGTGCACCTAGACGTGCTGAATTGTGTTGTTGGAGTCTCCAACAATGGTGAGGTTTTGCATGGTTTAGGCTACGTAGTCTTTAGGGCACGCAGAGAGTCAAATTTTTTCCTTTCACTCCCCTCCTTTTTAGTAATTTTGTGGAATTATTTTGGGCATTGCTAAACATGGTCCATTAGACTAGACTCATAGATAATCCTAAAAATTAACTATAACACTTAATAATTCACAGAAAACCATAACATCAAATTGCACCCAATAACCAAAATAAAAATGAAAAGGAGATAAAGGATTGAGTTCCATTTTGAAAAGAAAAACACCTTGTATGAAGTTAGGTTCTACTATAATTTCTAAAACTTATGTGGAAAAACTCATCAAAGTTCAAAGAACAATAATCCTGTAATTAAATTTAAAAATGAAGAAACCTCTTCATATTTTGGTTACAAATATGGCAGCCTGCAACCTTGGCTCTCATCCATCATTACTGAAGAGTTTGGCTCTGATGTTTTCTACACCCCCTTGACTCTCTTAGATAGTTGAACTGCCAATACCTTGGTTAAGATTGAAATGGTTCAATCTATCATTAATATTCAGGTTGTCATCTGTTATGTTGTCCTCGGGGTCTGTGATTTTTCCATCTATGAATTTTGAATCATTATCCTTTATGAGCTTCAGTAGAATTTTCCATTAATGCTCAATGTTCTCAGAAACCTTAGCTTCATTATGCCAATCCTCTTTTTTCAACTCCATTCATTGTCCATCTCCTACATTCTATGGTTGTTTTCTCCACCTTTTCTAACCTTAGGCCACCTCACATGATACAGTCTCTTCGTGGTGACTGTATCATGGATGTGATGCCACCATGGCTTGGTGATCTAAATTTTTTGAAGGAATTGTATATTTAACGTGACTAGAGGCGCCAGTATTCCCATACATCCACATGTGTCACACATTCCCTTATTTTCTTTCAATATGGAGAGGTATGAATTCTCACTTAAATTTGCTTGATCTTAGTACTTACATATCTGGTTCCTCATTTTATTGTACCATCTTGTTACATAGGAAAACCTTATTAAGATAATCTTTGCAACAAGACACCTAATTTCCTTTGAAATATTTTGAATACTCCAATATCTGATACCCCATTTATCTAAAACCCAACTACTGGAGGGTAAAGTCTCCTTCAATATCGAGTTTATCATTTCCTTATTCAGTACTTAAGTTAGTCCTTGAATTGGAGCCTCAAATTAAGTTTTTGTTTGATATGCCAATGGAGAAAGAAAAAATGATACTATCATTGTGTTGCATTATTACCTCATTATTCCCAGATCTTCCTGCTTGGACCCTAACTGCCCCATCAAGATTTAGTATGAACCAACTCTCAGGAGGTACCTCTCTAGGGAAGGGGTTTAGTTTGGTGGAAAATTGTATCAAGTTGTGGATGCATGTCTACATGTGCTCCTATTTTGACCATTTTTAATTTTCTTTTCTTTCTTGAAAAACTTTGTGGTTTTTTGTGTACTTTGTTTTTAGTTTATTTCTACTATGTATGATTTTCACAAAATTGGGAAGATCTATGACACTACAAAATATGATTGAATGGTAAGATAATCTACTTCACATATGGATTATTAATTATCTTTTTGTATGCCTATTATAACATTTGGTGAGAATTTTTTGCTTGTCCCTTTGAAGAGGAAAAGTTCTGATCTGCATATGCTAAGTCTTTAAACATATGGAATTGATAATCTATGTAATTTAAGAGGAAAATAAAAAGTCTAGAAAGTGAATAAAAATTGTAGCCATTATGTGTGTACTTATATCATTCTTTCATAGTTCCATGCATTATGCAAAATCTACAAATAGATGGTTGCTCTTCAGACAAGCAATCTTGTGATTTTTCCTTCTTGAGTAGCCCATCATGAAAAAATTTGTAAAATAATGCTACATTGCATGAAAGTTTTCATTTGATGTTTAACTCTTAGTTTCATTATGACTAGACATTGTTGAGTCCCTGCCAAATTTTTCCAGCCACTGTCTTTGAGAGTATCTTCTAAAAATGTATAAAAATTGTTTAGAGACTACATCAAAATCTAGAGCATATTAGATTGGTTGCCTATAGAATATTCATAATTTTGCTTCTATTTGTATCAAACAGAGTGCTATGTTTTTCATTCATTTCAGATATTCGACAGATAGTTGAAGCATAGTAAAATTTATTAACACTGAATGGTTTTTGGAGCAAATTTCATTTGGATATATTTTTGTGCATCAACAATTTGCATGCAAATTTATTGATAAAATTGTGATTATTGAAGCACTGAATTTTCAAGATACATAGATCCCTTGTAATTCTAGCACCTATTTCAAGATATAGTTGTTGCATGAGTTTGATAACTTTTCAACTATATTCACTTGGACTGGATTGTGTCCTACATGAGTTACACTGTTGTTTTATTACTATTTTTTCTCTTAAATAAATGAATATCCTTCTATATAAGTTTGGTGATTACAAGGTCCGCTCTGGTCTATTGTTGAGAAAATAGATTTTATTTTCATTTTGGCATGGTTGATGATTGTTTGTAATCACGACAACTGGAAGCTGAGATCATTTTGTGGATCTGTCTCATCTTCTAGTGGAAATTAGACAAGGAGTGTTTGGATTGGACTAAAGGAGATTAACATGAAGTAAGGAGTTACGAGGAAAGCTAATATGAAAACACATAAATTTTATTTTTATATTTTAAGGATTTCTTCCAGCAATGATTCTAAAAAATTGGGAACGACTCAAAATCCATCTTTAAAATGCTAAGGTTTGAAGTGTTACCCATTGCAAAGGTATTTGTGATGTGTTTCCTTTGGTTCATCATGGCTACAAAGTATGTCAACATTTTAACTCCTAGCAATTGTAAGCTTCTCAATGGCTCCTTACCCTTTTCTACGCATTTCATATTATAGCATGATCATTTTTATGAGGGAAAAGAATTGTTTTTATCACAATTACACATAATTACATTGGTGCCCAGTGAAGGGTTCTACCAAGACCTTTATTTTGTATTATCACTAGTTTACCTATCAAAGACCACTACCTAAAAGATTCTAACCATTTGAACACAAACCATTAGTTCCTTGAGGGTGTAGATGGATTGGCAAAGTCTAGTTAGACACATGAGCTATGCTACGAGG
Organism: Pinus tabuliformis; assembly: GCA_031772625.1. Classification (NCBI taxonomy): domain Eukaryota; kingdom Viridiplantae; phylum Streptophyta; class Pinopsida; order Pinales; family Pinaceae; genus Pinus; species Pinus tabuliformis. The sequence goes on from CM062811.1 coordinate 1,067,040,449, forward strand.
TCAAAACCCAAGGGAGTAGGGTGGGTGCATCCCCATAAGGCAGCTCTGAGTTGCTGGAAAGGGCCATGATACAAAAAATTGTATTTATCCTTTACTAGCCATGCCAAGATCTAATCCTTAGGTGCCTTTGCTTCAAGAATTCCTAGATGAAATGTATAGATTCCTTTCAAATGGCCCTTTCTTCAACTACCATCACCTTAACCAATGTGTTAGCACCAAATTTCTATTCAAAGCTTCATCTTGTTTAATTTCTTGGGGTATCATTGATGGACATGTAGAACTACAAGCCCCTTTGTGTCTAGCAAGAGTCTCAAAAACTCCTGAAAGTGGTTTCCTCTACGCACTATGTTTCAAACTAGATCAATGACTGCACTATACATATTTTAGATGTCTTTCACTGTTCATTTCAAAATAGGCTAGGAAAATAGAGGTGGGCAGCAATGTTTTTCCTCCACCCAAAACAATGATAATTGTGCTTCCTATGCAATTTATTATGGCTAGTGGAGGATAGTAGGCCTCTTACCTTAAATAAGAGAGCCCTAATTTAACATGACTAGAGGTGTCAGTATTCCCATACATCCACATGTGTCACACATTCTCTTATTTTCTTCCAACATGGAGTGGTATGAATCCTCACTTAAATTTTTTTTAGTCTGAAATGATCTCCTTAGCTACTCTATCTAGTTCCTCATCTTATTGAACCATATTTTTACGTAGGAAAACCTTATTACATTAATATTTGCAACAAAACACCTAATTCTCTTGAAAAAACAAAACAAAACAAAACAAACCAAAATTAGTACTTGAAAGGTAGAACTTGAGAATGGAAAGCTATATGATCTGGATCTAGAGACATAAGAACCATGGAAAACATGATGGTATTGATGAGTCTTCCTAGAAAATAAGCTCTAACTATTAGACCACTACCCAAATTTCAATTATCTATAATGGCAATAGTGACTCTAGCTTTATTTGTATGAATAGTGACTTTGGCCATTTTCCTATTTGTTTCCTATGAATGATTTTGATTTTCAAACTCCAACTAGTTTGTTGTTAAATTAATTAAATCCTTGATGACAAACTTATATTTTTCAAAGATCTTTTCTAAATCTATTTTCTTGAGAAAATTTGTCCTTTTACTTTAGGTGCTTTATATTGCTACTGTGTGACATATGCTATGATATAATTGCCTAGATAAATAGACAGAAGTGTTGTACAACATAGTATTTTTTAAATCTAAAGAAACAATATTTCTAAATACAAAGTTTATTAATTAAGAACATCTTTTAGACTTCTTTGCTAAGTTATGATTATATTTAGGTAGGGGATTTTGTGTATGCTAATATTGTGTTGTCTCTTTGGTTTCTGTTAGGTAACAATGGTTAATAAAGAATGTGTTCTTGAGCAGCAAGCACACATCTTATTCTACTATTGACAGGAAAGTCCATGATCTTCAAGCAAGGCAACAAAAATGTAGATGTCAATGGGATATCCAAAGTCCGTGTTAGACAAATTTAATACTAGCGATGATTTTGATTCCTTGTCAGATAAAGAATGTCATGAGTCAAATTCAAATAAACAGAAGCAGCTGAACAATGAAGGTGAAGCTATTGCTTTATGTCCAAGTCAATTTCCTTTTTTTGCTTGTTGCTGTCATGTTTTGAGTGCAGACTTATGAAATTCCAAATTGCATGTTGGTTTATGTAAAGGGGAAATATATATATATATATATATATATATATATATATATATATATATATATATATATATATATATATATATATATATATATATATATATATATATATAGATATAGTTTTTATCATATGTCGTTCATGGTTTCTGGAGATACGTGCTACATTTGCACATAAGTTTATATATCATTTAGATATCTAAACACCAAGCAACAACAATATTGGGATTTTTCTTTCACTCAACCTATAACATATTGCATCTATCTTCATCAATGTTCTTCATCCATATGCTATCCACTTATGACATTTCCATTGCAATATTTGGTGCATTTGCTAGTTATAGGCCATTTATAGATTGTAAATGTCTTTAAAGTTTCACTTCTAATTGAGTATTCAACTGAACATGTTGATTCTCTTATACATAGCTATTTTTCCCTCCACCCACTTTTCATAACTTTCATAACCATTAGGTAGGGACCTGCAACTTCAATGTTGCTTTGCTTGTTTAGTAAAATATTGCTAAGACTTTAATTTATTAAAAGTTGTAGAATTTACAATTTATGAACTTTCAAGGTATAATTTTTAAAAGTCTAATTCTTTAAAGGCTACTAGCTCAATGGAAGATCACCTGCTTTAGAAGTAGGAGGTTGGTGGTTTGATTCCATTGTGCCCTGACATCCATATGGAATGACGATGATAAATTTTTGGTGACGGAGGCTCTTTTGACCATCACCAATGAGATTTGGTGACCTTTTTTGACCCTCACCAAAATATGAAATGGTGACAGTCAATGAACACCACCATATATACACATCAATAGTGACGACCTACAAAGGTCCATAAACATAAATCATTTTTGTTGATATCAAATGGTGATGGTCATTATCTGTAATTATACTCATTATTTGTGACGGACCTTGATTGTCACCACAACACCTATACTTTTGGCAATGCGGTTTTTTGTGAAGGTCAACGAACGTCACCATATATATGCAACAATAGTAACCGTCATGAAAGATCCATCATAATAAATCGTTGTTGTTCATATGAAATGGTAATGATCACTATCTGTCATTATAATAAATATTCGTGACAGACCTTGAATGTCACCATAATACCTATACTTTTGGCGACGTTTAGGTTTTTGTGACAAAGGCTATGGTCCGTCACCATTGCTCATCTGAAATGGTGATGGTCATTATTCGTCATTATAAATCATTATTAGTGACGGACTTTGAATATGACTACAACACCTATATTTTTGGCAACACCACCTTTGTTGACATTCACTTTTTGGTGATGGAGGCTATAGTCTGTCACCATTGCTCATATGAAATAGTGACGGTCACTATCCATCATTATAAATAATTATTGGTGACGAGCTTTGAATGTCACTAAAACACCTATACTTCTGGCGATGCCACCTTTGGTAACGTTCAGTTTTTGGTGACGAAGGCTATTTTGACCGTCACCAATGAGCTTATGGTGACATTTTTCACCCCTGACCAATGTCCTTTTTTCTTGTAGTGCATATTCAAACATGATCAATTATTCTCATACATGATCAACTATAGTAGCCCATTGTTTACATGGTCAACCAAACTAAAGCACTTTAGTTGCATATGCATCAATAGTGAATGAAAAAAATCAATGAAGGTAAAAAACTTTCAATTATGTGATGAGAAACAATCAATTATGGGAATCAACCAAAGTCAAGCAATATCATTATGTGGTCAATTGTAGTTAACAATGAGAAACTAGTGTTTGACATGGTCATCCATAAGAATTTCATTGCTAGTTGTTTTGATATATAAATCACAAATCTATTAATTCTCACCATACACATTAGCCATCATTTTCCACAAACACATACACAAATTGGATGGTCTATGTTGACTAGCACAATTAGTTTTGAATGGTGGGATATGGAACTGACTATCATATACTAGCTACTTCTAATTATTTGGTTGTTCTAGTATGATGAATAAGGAGACACACATTCCTTAACATTAGAATTATTTTACCAAACCCTAGGAAAGATAAAAGATTATAATTTAGTTGGTAGTTATTTAACATATTATTTATGTTCTTTACAAGTAATCAGTGGAGTATTCAAAGATCATCATATTTTTTATGGCTTCACTATTTTATTTATGGCCCACATCAAAATAATTATATCCCCCTTACATTTATATGTATAAATAACTTATTCACAAAGAGAATCTTTAGCACCATGTTGGAAAATGTTTATAAATGTTTTGTAATGTTTGACCATGTTTAGCTACTATAGACCATTCTTCAACATGGTTTGCTAATGGTAGACCATGCTTGTATATGGTTGAGAACGATTGAATTGGTTGACCATTGTTGACTATGGAAAACTATGGTTTTCAATGTTTGAATGGTTATCGACAATGTTTGAGATGAATCACTATGGCTTACCATGTTCGACTATGGTTGAAACCCATCACATTGCATTGTTCGACGATGAAATTGTTAGATTATGATGTTTTGTTTTTTCTTTCACGTCGTGACATTGTTTTACATTTGTTAAGGCATTATGGTTGAATTTATTACTTTATGATGTTCATCAATGGTTATCTTGCATTGTAATGTTTGGTTGTGTCCATCACATTACAACTCCAAAACATGATCCCCACATTTTAGTATTAACCGAATAGAAGAAATCACATATATTGACAAGATAACACATGATCCCCACATTTTAATTTTAATTTTTCTTTGACACATTACATTTTATGGTTATGCTCATCATATTTTGACGCTATGTGTTCATTAACCTATATGTCTAAATAGAAGAAATCACATATATTGACAAGATAACACATCTAAGGTTAATAGTGGCACATTGCAACATAAATAGGTTGAATTCATTGTTATTATTTGACAAGATAAATATTCTATTTTCTTACATTAAAATTTCACTTCCATAGTCATATATACAGATGTTCATTTTGAATGCAATCCCTATAAGGGTCTCCTTTCAAAGGATCCATTATTTGCATTAGGATGTCTGAAAATTTTGTTAATATTGATTTAAGAGGATCTTTTGTTTTCATAATGTATTTTCTAACATTTTGTAGCAGGGTTTTCAGGAGGAAATGAATGATGTTTTTTCTTTTCTTGTGATCACTTAGTGTGGGATTTAAATGATAGAATCAATGTAGGAAGTAAATATTCATTTATTAAGAAAATGACAAGCTGGATATGTTCAACTATTATAAATATGCTGATATAATTTTAGCTTATTAACTATATGGTACTCTCTATTTCTCATATAGGGATAGATTTCTAATATGGTAGTAGTATTTCTAAAGATTGGGAGGATTCTTGTTTATATACATTTTTTAATTTAAAAATATTGACTAAAGAGAGTGAATTGGTTTCCTATATTAATGTAATAAATGAATGTTCTTAACATAAATATCATTATCCTGAGAGGGATCACTTTGAGTGTCTTAAATGGCAAGTCTGTTTGTATGATATTCTCTCTTTCCTATTAAATAAAATAAAACTCTCATCTCCAACTACTATTATTAAGGGGGAAATGCCTTTGTCCCACTAAAAATTACATTTGTTATAAATTTAGAAAGTTTTATTGCATACTAGTGCCTATTGGAATCTATTTTACATGGATATACACACATGCATGCTTGCGCGCACACACACATGTGTGTGTGTTAGTTTAGAATTTATTTATTTTTTGACCACTTTGATTTTATGTGTATTGATAAGTATTAGATGATACTAATTTTCTATGTGCATAATTTCATATTCTAACATGTAATATTTTATAATGTTAATAGTTCTTGCAAAATGATCATAATTGATAATGCTACAATAAAAAATATTAAACTATATTATAAAGCTCATGAATAGAATAAAATTAGATAATATAATATAATATGTATTATAGTTTCATAGCTATCTTGTGTAGCAATTTAAATTAAATGTTTGGTAAAATCCCACATCAATACATGATCAACATAAAAACACTTAACCCATGACACATCCCACATTTCCCATAATTAAAAAGAAGAAAAACAAAAATAAAAAATCATAAAATTCACTAAATATAACTTTTGAAAATTATTATGGTTATCAATTCTAAAAGGAACATATATATATATATATATATATATATAGAGAGAGAGAGAGAGAGAGAGAGAGATCATATATATATATATATATATATATATATATATATATATATATATATATATATATATATATATATATATATATATATATATATATATATGTATGTATGTATATGTATATGTATATGTATATGTATATGTATATGTATATGTATATGTATATGTATATGTATATGTATATGTATATAGATGTATATATACATATACATATACATATACATATACATATACATATACATATACATATACATATACATATACATATACATATACATATACATATACATATATATATATATATATATATATATATATATATATATATATATATATATATATATATATGTTGTAACAATATTTATAACATCGGATATTCAGCCCCACTTTATCATAGAAATTCTTAATTTGTAGATAGTTTTTGTTACAATATCATGGGTAATACCATGGATTTTCAATACCACATGCCCTATATGACACATGATGCTATGAATTTTTATGTAATTAATTAAATTGAGATAAATTAACAAAAAGAACATAAATAACTTAGAGATAAATCAGTAAATCTTGATCTTGAATACAACTATGAATATTTTGGTATATTTCATGGAGTTTAAATCTCTACCACCCACCTAATAATCATTCATATTTAAATTTCTAAGAATATTTGAAATAGGCACATCGACGTGATTAAACTCATAGAGAACTCCAAGTATAATAGTACAATCTATCATTAAATATAAGTAATTGTACATAAAATATTATAAGTAAATGTTGGGTATGCTTACTTAAAGTGAAATTTTATGTTATATTACCAAGAATGTGCTCATATAAAATTTGAGTATGACAGATAAATTTCAATAAACATAATTTAATAAGATCTTTAATTTGTTAAAGAATAGCATTTAACTAGACTTTTATATATTTCAACGTGAACAAAGATTAAATTGAAATGTATTATTTTGTTAAAATGGGTAATTGTTTATATCCAAACACATATGATAGTTCACAAACAATGTCAGAATGTGATTAACATGACCCTACATTGCAATATGTTGAACATGAATTTTTTGTTTAAATGTGAGGAACATGTGTCGAATTTCCATTGTAACTAACACAACTCAATGTTTCAATCTAACATATCATTTTATAAATATTGAAGTGCAAGGAATTCAACCATAATCGAACATGGTCAAGTATAGTAAAATATGACCCCTAATGCTCAACTATAATTGAACACATGTCGAATATACTCCCATAAATGTAAGTCATAAGTTGACTATAGTCTACTAATTTTAATTGTACTCAACTATTATTAACCTTGGTCAACCAAATTCAACCATGTCAATTATAGACAACCATGATCATTCATGTTTAACAATAGCTAGCCATAATAATACATTATTTTCCATACTCAAGCATGGTAAACCAATATGAAATATAGTTAAATATGGTCAACCATGGTCAACAATAATATAATTTGGTGAATCATTGTAACCATACCCACCAATAATCATACATATTCAAGCATTATCAACATACATGGTAAACCATGTTAACCCAATGTTAACATGGTCAACCAAATTCAACAACTTTTAGTGTAATACCCCCTCCTCCTAGGTCCACCTGACCAACCGGCCAGCTAAGGTAAACATGGGACAAGAGAGGCTAATATAAGGGATTCAACTTCCTTGGTTACCTTATGGAAATGGAACCGATGGAACACCTTAAACAATCCCATCCACATCATCCACAACACCCTCAAGAGACATATCAGCCACTCATACATCTTGTCCTTGACTCGCAATCGTGATTTAATCCTTGTAACCCCTAGTCTCTCTCATGCTATAGCTAGGACAATGACCAGAAGCTGAATTTTCTCTCACAGGCCTATGTTCTAGCCTCCCTTGACATTTTTCATCAAACCTTTATGAACGTCCCCTAGATTTGAGCCATTTTTCTAGCTTAGAATCTCGAACTCTACCAAAACTTTTTATAACCTCCAGAATCCATCAAATACATGACGACAAGATAAACAGTGAAAAATCAACCTCAGGACTAAGCCTGAGTATCCCCAACTGTGGCACACATTCTGTCAAACACTTCGCATCAATGCAACCTACAGGTCTAGGATACAGGACAAAGCATAAAAGACTGAAAGAACATATGAAACATAACCAAAAGGATCACCAGCTTCTCCACTGAATTGTTATAACATTAATTAGGTCTTTGATACATCCATTTAACAATCACAATTAATACATGAAAAACCATAACATGTGCCATTCATATAACCATGCTTATAGCGAGAATAAAACCATATAAATATCAGATATATGATTGCCATTAAATCCACGTATAAACAAGTGAAAAAGTAAGAGAACTTAGATTTTAGTAATCATAGGAAAATTAGAACAAGTTTAGGACTTCCACATACCACCTGACAATAGACATGGCTGAACCAAATCTCTCTTTTAACAAGTCATCCCCATGGCATATTCCAATCATGAATGTGGGATCTCATAGAACGACCAATCCATGAACAACCAAGGGAATACAGAGGTTAAACCACCTCCACTCTCACCAAACTGTGATCACACCAAAATTATTTCTCTGATCAGAATCGAACCGAACTTGGAATTTCATTTGGAATCCATCATTATCCTTGAGGAATTTTTTGTTTCCTTGTCTCTCAGGCTTTACTGCAATCCAATATCGGATCATTAGGCCCTAAACAGAGACCAGTCTCTCAGGATTTATCACAATCCAAACCCATATCACTAGGAGCTAAATCGAGACTCCTTCCTTAGACTTTACTGTGTATCCCACCAAAATTGGTCAAGGGATTCCTAAGCATTTGGGAATGAAATTTGAGAACACCTCCAACCCCAATTTAAAAATCCAATTGAAAAAACAAAGCTAAAATCCAAGATAAGCATACAACATACCATGGCATCTGGAAAAAGGAAAGGCTAGGTTGAAAACTAATGTCGTAAACTAGAAAAACCATGCTGCTAACAACAGGAGATCCATACACCAACATGTAAAACCACACATGTCCAAACTGGCTAGGAAATCACACATGAAAAAGGTTGTGTGGAAGTACTCCTGCTAAAGTTACTTGATCCTGCTTTCCTTTCCTTGATCTTTGCATTCCTTCCTTCCCTTTTCTTTCTTTATCCTTCCTTGCTCCAAAGCTAGAGTTCTCCATGAAAACTCTAAGTGAAGAAGAGTGAGAGAGAGAAAATAATGAGATAGCTCCAAAATGGAACTGACAAAACGTTACCAACTGATCCATAGAAGCCTTTTTATCAATGAAGCCTCTATTTTCTTCATTTTCCATTATTTTCCTTCAAATTCCTCCTCACATGCAACGTGTGACCTTTCACCTTACTTTTCTCCCAATTTCCTTTATTTTCATAAATAAATGTGCCAAAAATGCCTTTTCTCCTCTTAATTCCTTTACCTTAGACTTTCCTAATTTTCCTTAGCCAACGCACACATCCTGTGATGCCCACTTGAATATTTTTTCCCAACATTCAGCTTGGAATAAATGTCCCTTAACCATGGTCTTATGTTACCTTTATTAACTTTTATTACATGGAATTTTCACCAGGGATGCTACAAAATCCTCCCCCTTGGGCAACACTATCCTCAGTGTTAAATGACACCATGACCTCAGAAAAACCACTGAAAAGAAAACATACTTCCCTCGAAGCCTTATAAATTAGCTCATTGAAGTATTTACAATGAAAGACCTACTCAAAATGAAAACATCATGAAAACATGACAAGATAAAACCCATAATAACATGACACCCATACCTCTTATTGGAGATTTATAAATTAACTCATGGCGGTATTTGCATTCATATACATATACATACATATACGAAAACATTAGCAAAACATATGCCAAACATATACCAACATCAAACCAAAATTGTTCTGTCTCAACCAGACAATAATGAAGAATGCATGGCATGCATCTCATCCGTAATCTCCCATGTGGCTTCTTCAGGACCAAAGTGTTTCCATTGAACTTTAAAATTCTCTAAGGTTCTAGTCTTGAGCATGCAATGTTTCTGCCACAATATGCACTGAGTTTCTAGCTAGAACTCTCCTTGTTGCTCCACCTACAATATAGACCAATCAATAACTTGATCAAAATCCTTTATATACTTCTTAGGCAATGAAATAAGGAAAACATCATGGACTTTCATAGTTGGAAGTAGTGCAAGTCGATAGGGCATTGGTCCAATCCTCTCAAGGATATTGAAAGGCCTGTAATACCATTGTGCCAACTTGGCACATGCTTCCCAATTTGAAACTTCTTGAATACCATGTGCTGATCTGCATAACCCTTATGTCTATCTTGTGCTACCTTTAGATTCTTCCTTATAACCTACATTTCCTTCTCAATGTCCACTAACATATCCAGTCCAATAATTACCCTGTTCACTACATGACTCTAGTTGATGGGAGTGTTACAAAACCACCCATACAATGCCTCAAAAGGAATAATCCTCAATCAATCATGAAAACAATTATTGTATGTGAACTCTCCTAATGGATATTGGCATATCACGTAATCCTCAACATATCCTCCAAGATCGTGTTGACCCACTCTGCTTGTCCATCAATCTACAGATGATAAGTTGTACAGAAGGCCTACTCTATACACAAACCTACAAATAAATCCTTCCAAAACTTTGAAGTGAACTTTGCATCCCTATATGACACAACCTTCTTTCGAACACCATGCAATATCACTCTCTCTGATGAGCACATGTGCTACCTCATTGGATGAATATGTTGTCTTTACTTGAATGAGGTGAGCTACCTTGCTCAACCTATCAACCACAACAATAATAGAGTCATGTTTCCTCGATGTCCTTGGAAGACCTATAATGAAATCCTTGGAAATGACCTCCCATTTCCATTATGAAATTGCTATAGGTTGTACTAGAGCACCTGGATGCTTACATTCTACCTTGACCTACTGACAATCTAAACATCTAGCCACAAAGTTTGCCACTTCCTTCTTCAAATTTGACCAATAGTAGAACTTATTCACCAATGTCAATGTCTTTAGATATCCTCGATGAACCAATTATGGCTTGGTGTGAACCTCCCTCAAGATAAGATTCTTAAGATCACTGCAATTTGATAGATAAATTTTGTCTCTAAACCTCATCAAACCATCTATCGTGAGACGATAGTCTGCATCCCAATCACTTGTACCTTTACATGCACTTGTAACTATAACTATAATCTGTTGTAACTATATAGAATATCCATGTATTTTTCTTCCCATTATCCTACATGCAAGATCCTATCCTATAACTCTCTCCCTAAGATCTCATATCTTCTAGATGATCTACATGTACCTTCCTGCTAAGAGCATCCACAAATTGGTTCTCCTTCCCTTTGATGTATCTGATCTCAAAGTCGAACTCACTAAGGGTAGTGAACCATCTATATTTCCTGGCACTCAGATTGAACTGGTCAAAAAAATACCTCAACCCATTGTGATCTCTCATCAATGTAAACCTCTTGCCCAGAAGATAGTGTCTCCACATCTTCAATGAGTGTACAATCTCTACTAGCTCAAGATCATGCGTTGGATAGTTCAGCTCATGCTCATTCAGTTTTCGTGACTCATAGCACACTACATTTCCTTCTTGCATGATATCTCCTCCAAGTCCTCTCTTTCAAGCATTTGTACACACTATGAACTCCTTGTCTAGATCTACAATCTTTAGCACTGGTGCATGTCTCAACAACTGCTTAAGCTACTCAAAACTAGCCTCACATTCTTCTGCCCATTCAATCTTGTTACCTTTCTGTTGCAATGAAGTGATAGGATATGCAATGCATGAGAATTTCCTGATGAACCTCTTGTAGTAGCCTACCAATCCCATAAATGATCTCACCTCATCCACATTCTTAGGAAATTCCCACTCCATGAGAACCCTTATCTTTTCTGGATCTACTATTATGTCATCCATGGAGACAACATGCCCCAAGTAATGTAGCTCAATCTGAAAGAAGATGCACTTGCTAATTTTAGCATACAAATGATGTTATCTTAGCAATCTAAATAATGTTGCTAAATGTTCAACATGTTCTTTCTCATTCTTAGAATATACTAGTATGTCATCAATGAATACAATAACAAACTTGTTGAGATAAGGACGCAACACATTATTCATCAAACAAATAAATGTTGCTGGAGCAATAGTCAAACTGAATGGAACTACAATAAACTCATAATGCCCATACCTCATCCTAAACGTAGTCTTGATGATAACCTCTTCCTTGATGTGTACCTGATGGTATCTCCATCTCAAGTCAATCTTTGATAACACTACTACTCCCTTTAGTTGATCGAGAAAGTCATCAATCCTTGACAATGGGTACCTATTCTTGATGGTTTCTTTTTTCAACTACCTTTAGTCAATGCACAATCTAATAGTACCATATTTCTTCTTTATGAACAACTCTAGTGTGCCGCAAGGCAATACACTCAGTCTAATGTACCCCTTGTGCAACATTTCCTTCAGCTGCAACTTTCACTCAACCAACTCAGGTGTGCTCATCTGATAAGGTGCTTTTATTACCGGAGCTACCCCTGGCACCAACTCAATAGAAAATTCTACATCCCTGTGAGGTGGCAACTCTATAATGTCCTGAGGAAATACATCCTGAAACTACTGCACAACTAGGTATATTCTCAACATAATTGCATCCTCAATCTCCTTACCTTTTCACTAGAAATGTGTACTACAAACATCACACAGCATTTTCTACATCTACACATAACCTACATAGTGGTAACCATGCTCACTAATGTAGGATTATTCTTTCCATGAAAATTCCTCTTTCCATACTATCATCCACACACTCAATGGCCTTGTCGAAGTAATTCACTTTGGTTCCCAAAGGCATACTGTATGATTCCAATGGAAATACATTCAAATGTTCAAATGCTCAAGCTCTTACCCAATGATCAACTCACTTCTTTGTACCTATAACCAACTGTACCAACCAAGATTTTGCATGCACTTCTTTTCCTAAACAGCAATTATCCACCAAGTCAAGATTAATATAACTATAGCTAGATCTAGGATCAATCAAAATAGAAATAACTTGATCACACAGCTTATTGTCCATCTCAATGATCGATTCCTGATGATGGATCTGCTTATTGTCCACAACTACATAGACTCGAGGAATGTTATGACCAACATTACCAACTATATGCACCTCTTGAGCACTGTAGATATTGTGTCTACCACCACTATGATACTGTGGACAATCCCTCTTAAAATGATCCTTACCACTTATCCAAGACTACAATGGTTCCCTGCCATCGCCTCTAGCTTGCTTCTCTCCACATCCCTTCTCCATTGTATTGAATCTCTTGTAAGGGACTACATTTTATTTCCTCTATGGTTAATATATTGTAACTTAGTAACCGGAGAACCCACAACAAAAACCATTTTTCGTCAACGTTTCAAATCCCAACAGGGATCCAACATTCAAAATAGTCTTGATGATGGATCGTTGTTGGGATTTGAAACATTGACGAAAAAAGGTTTTTACTGTGGGTTCTTCGATTACTAAGTTACATTTTATTTCTTACTTGCATCTTGAGGTCCTCCTCTCTTTGGTGGCCATTTTCCTTTAGCTTTTTCATGTCTTTTCAAGTCACGCTTTCACTCAAATTTGTGCCCCGACTACTCATAATTAGATTTCAACTTTCAGATAGCCTCCTCCAATGATCTAGGCTCATCGAACACAATCTAGTCTTTGTATGTTATTGGAAGTCCACTGATGAATCTCTAAACCTTGGCCTTCTCCTCCTTCAGCTAAGGCACATATCTTAACAACTCCAAAAATATTCTAGTATACTCATCATCTGTCATAGAAGCCAGCCGTAACTCATAAAACTCCTTATCTTTGTCATCATAGTACCTGTTCGATAAGTACTTCATTTTGAAGATCCTTTCAAACATATGCCAAGTCAAATACTCCTCATGTATACCTTTGAAATTCTTCATGTCTTCCCACCAAATCTCTGTTTTTCCTCAAGGAAACTTTTAGGGGCTAATATTCCCAGGTTGGCTAATTTCCCATGCTTTTTCCAAAAAAAAGATTCGCCAATTTCTCTTTTTTTCAAAACTGATTTGCCCAAAATTTATATTGCACCAATATTTTACCTTAAAAATGCTAAAATATTATATCAACTTATATAAAATCATCTGAAATATAAATATTTCTACAAAATATCACCAAAAATGTTACAATTTTCATATTAGAGACTAGCAAGATTCACTGAGGTTTCTAAACTTTAAGATAAACTTCCATGCTTAAAATTCTCCCTGCTTTTCCTTTAAGATTGAAAGTGGCATTTTATTTCTCACTTGCTTTCATGTTTTTTGATTAATCATGCAATCATAATAATTTCTTCATACAAAATATCCATGCCTCTGCATCCTTTCATTTCTTCAATTCTCCATCATAGGTAGGCATCGTTACATTCTTAAACTCATCTGGAAGGTATTCCCTATCACTCCTCCTACAAGGATGATAACAATGATGATCATGATGCCCATGAGAACCAAAACTAGAATAGTACCTATGTTTATCACCTCTCCTATCCAAAGTGTCCAACAACCTTCCATCTATGACCGTGTCACATCTATTCAGCCTATGTCTACTAGGAGACCTACTACCATATGCCCCATCAGTTCTATCCTCGTCTCCTTGGCTAATCCAAGGTGGTCCCTGTTGCTGCAAATATGACAAACTCCGAATTAGTATCACATTCACCTCTACTTGTTTCTCTTGTCATGCCTACATGGTTTTGTCATTTTCTGCTTTGCAGCTCCTTATTTATTCCTTCAGGCTTCTCAATGTGTTTTCCAAATCGGAAGAGTGTAGCACACCATGCTGCCCATCTGATGCATAAGGATATTCTATGTAGTCTACCACCTTGCTAGCAATTTGGTAGCTTTCCTACAAGGCATATTATGTCAACTAAACCAAATCACAATAAACCAATGTACCTTAGTATACTTCAGGGAGGATACCTTGTCTACAAGATCAACAAATCATCATGATACATGTATAACATAATCATAACAACATATAGACATATATTGAATAAATGTAGCAACAAATAAACATCATTCTAGTTAGGGTCCCATCATGAATGCAAGTTCATATCAACAATGCATGCTATGACCTCATGCATGACAACAACCATTACTCCAATATGCACATTGCCACATGCGAATATCAGCATGCATAAGAAATGCATAATCAACTACACATACGTATGAATGAATGTAGTTGAGCATGAGATATCAATTCTTATAACCAACCTACAAGAGTGATACATGTAATCAAAACATTCAAGAATGCACTTGATATACAAGGATGTAGTCAAGTGACATATAATCAACATGGAAGTGACATATAACCATATGCAACCAGTCATATACTTCTAATGATGCATCTCACAAAATCACATAAGGTTCCTCATGAAAACCTTGCTACAATTATGATCAACATTATGCAATGCAACAAGCACATGGAGTGAAAGTGTAAGAGACACACATGCTACTGACATGTATGCATCACCAAAAAGTTCACCTAAGGAGAGTGGAACCATGCTCTGGTACCAATCTATAACACCCCCTCCTCCCAGGTCCACTGGAGCGACTGTCTAGCCAATCTAGACATGCGGCGATAGAGGCTACTATAAGGGATTCAACTTCCTTGGTGAGCTTAAGGAAATGAAATCGATGGAACACCTTAAACAAACCCATCCACATCAGCCACAACATGCTCGGGAAACATGCCAGACACTTAGACATCTTGTCCCAGAGTCTCACTAATGATTTAAGCCTTTTAACCCCTCGTGACTCTCATTCTATAGGCAAGACAACAACCATAAGTGAAAGTTGCTCTTGCAGGCAGATGTGCCATCATCCCTAGACTTTTTTTAGCAAACATGTGTGAGTATCAATGGGATTTGAGCCACTTTTCTAGCCCATAGTCCTTGCCTCTGCCCAGAACTTGTTACAACCTCCAACATCCATCAGATACATGATGACAACATAAACAAATAAAAAATCAACCTCAGGACTAAATTTGAGCATCCCCAACCAGGACTGACATTCTATCAAACACTTGGCATCAATGTAACCTACAGATCTAGGATACAAGACAAAGCATAAATCACTGAAATAACTTATGAAACATAACCTTAAGGATCACCAAATTCTCCATTGAACTGTTATAACATCAATTAGTTCTTGCATCCATCCATTGAACAATCACAGGTAATACATGAAATAACAAGACATGAACCAGTCATATAACCATGCTTATAACCAACGTAAAAACATATAAATATTGAAGAAGTGACAACCATTAAATCCACATATAAATAAGTACAAAATTAAGATAACTTAGATTTTATTAATCATAGGAAAATTCGATCAAATTTAGGTATTTCCACGTACCACTTGATGATACACATGGTTGAACGAGCTCTCTCTTTCAGCTAGTCACCCCCATGCCATATTCCAAGCATTAATGTGGGATTTCATAGAACAACCAAGGGAATCTAGAGTTTAAACCACCTCCACCCTCACCAAACAATGATCACACCAAAATTGGTGCTTCGATCACAACCAAACCGAACTTAGAATGCCATCTGGAATCCATCACTATCCTTGATGATTTTTTCATCTCCTTGTCTCTCAGGCTTTATCACAATCCAATCCTAGATCACTATGCCCTAAACTGAGACCAGTGTCTTAGGATTTATCGTAATTCAAACTTGGATCACTAGGCCCTACACCAATACTCCTCCCTCGAGCTTTACCATGTATCCTGCCAAAACTGATTAAGGAATCATAAGCCTTTGGGAATGAAACTTGAGACAACATCTTCCCTAGATTCTAGAATCCATCCAGCAAACCAAAGCTCAAAATTAAGATAAAAATCCCAACATCCCATGGCATCTAGAAAAAGGAAGGCCACGATGAAAACAATTGTTATAACCTGGGAAAACTATGCCACTGATAACAAAAGAACCATATAGCAACCTGTAATTCCACTCATGTCCAAACCATGTAGGAAATCACACATGAAAAATGTTACCTTCAATTATTCCTGTTGAAGCTGCTTGATCCTTCTCTCCTTTCCTTGATCCTTTCTTTCCTACCTTTCCCTTTGCTTGCTTTCTCCTTCCCTTCTCCAAGGCTAGAGTGCTCCAAGAAAACTCTAAATGACCAAGGGTGATAGAGAGAGTTGCAAACTTGAATTGACAAAATGTTTCCAACTAATCATCAGAAGCCTTTTTATGAATGAGGCCTCTATTTTCTTCATTTTCCATTATTTTCCTTTAATTTACTCCTCAGAAGCAACCTGTGACCTTTCATCTTACTTTTCTCTAATTTCCTTTATTTTCATAAATTAATGTACAAAAAATGCCTTTTTTCCTTTTAATTACTTTGCCTTAGCCTTTGCTAATTTTCCTTAGCCAAAACGCACATCCATTGATGCCCACTATGATATATTTGCCCAACATTAAGCTTGCATTAAGTGTCCCTTAACCATGGTCTTATTTGGTCTTTATTAACTTTTATTACATGGAATTTTCACCAGGGCTGTTACATTTAGTTGTGTGGCCAATGATAGTCAACGATGGGAATCAAACAAGGTCAAACAATTTCAATTATGTGGTGAAAAATATGCAATTATGGGAATCAACCAAATTCAACCACTTTCATTATGTGGTCAACAATAGTCAACGATGGTAAACAAGTGTCTAACATGGTTAGCCATACTAACTTCATTGTTAGTTGTGTTATATTTAAATAAAAAATCTTTTAATTCTCACCATACACATAAATTGTCATCTAACACAATCACATACACAAATTGGTTCGTCTATGTTGATTAGAACCATTAATTTTGAAAGATGGGGTATCTAAATAACTATACTATACAAACCACTTCTAATTATGCAGTTGTGCTACTATGATGTATATGGTGAAAGGCATTCCCTAAGATTACAACTAGTTTATCAATACTTAGGAGAGGTAAAAAAAAAGTAGTTTGGATTTATTGAAAATTTTATTTATGTTCTTTACAATCAATTAGTGGATCATTCAAAGACCACCATAACTTTTATGGCTTAAAATATTTTATCTATGACAAACATGAACAAAATATTGTATTATTAATGTTTCTAACAAGTGTGATCTCATTAAAGTAATTATACACCACCTTTATATTTATATGTAGGTGACACTTATTGGAAAATATAATCTTCTTCCACATTTTTTAATTTCTTTATGAATGTTTCATAATGCTTGATCACGTTTAGCTGTAATAGACCATACTTGACAATGGTTTGTTAATGGTAGACCATGCTTGTCTATGGTTGAGGGAAATTCAATTTGGTTGATCATTGTTGACTATGATGTACTCTGGTTGTGAATAGTTGAATGATTATTGGCTTTTTTTAAACATGTCTCTCTATGGTTAAACATGTTTGACTATGGATGAAACTCATCACACTATGATGCTTAATGATGAAATTGTTGGATTCTGATGTTGGGTTTTTTCTTTCAAATTGTGACATTGGCCTATGGTTTTCAATGGATTATGGTTGAAAACATCACATTGTGATGTTAATTAGTTGTTATATCACATTGAAAATTTGAGTTTAGTTGATCACATTCCAACTGTGAGACATGATCCCCACATTTTAGGGTTATTGTTTCATTGATACATTCCATTATATGATTTTTCTCATCATATTGTGATGTCATGTATTTATTAACCTATCTGTTTGAATATAATAAATCACATGGTTTGACAAAATAACACATTTAAGGTTAATATTAGTTGACATTGCAAAATAAATAGTTTGAATTCATTGTTATTCTTAAAAAAATAAAAATAAAATCCTATTTGCTTGTATTACAATTTCACTTCTATAGTTATATTTTCATATGAAAAGTATTTTCATTAATATGGTCAGAATATTCACCTTTACTATGACCAAATGACGATGATGTTAAGCCCATAAAAATAATATTATATATTAGTAGATCCCTATCATATTATCATATTATAAGGAATTACAAGTATAATTACAATTAAATTATTAACCTCATTTATAATATTTTAAAAATTAATGGCTTTTAATTTCATATACCTAAGATTACTTTAAGGTATTATAAGTAGGGTTTCTCATACTTCTTGATATAGTTGAAAGATCATTATAGCTGAAGAGATCTATGAAGTTAATTATATATCCAAGTGTGTTACATATAGTATTCCATTATTAGCTCTATCAAAACAACTTCAATAGTGGAAATAAAAAACTCTAATATATTTTCGCACAATACATTAATATCTTATCTATATAATTATATTATTTATATATTTATATAAGGTTGAATTAAATAAACAATATTATATATATATATAGAGATAACCTAAATAAAATTAAATATGTTTGACGATAGTTGTGCTTCTATTTCCATGATTAATAATGTTCAACATATGATCGAATGTGTGAGCATGGTATGCTAAAATTGATAGCATTTATTTATAGATGACTTTGTTCAAGCATCGTTGACCATGATGCTCATGTGTATCATGGTTGCCCATCTTTACCATGTTTACCATGGTTAGCCATTATTAACCATTGAAAACCATGTATAGATAGTTGTTGAAAATGGATCGGCATAAGTTGACCTTGATATCCCATATTAATCATTTTGACCATGGTGTTATGGTTGGCTATTTTTGATCATGGTTGATCATTTGACTAGGATCAACCAAGTGTCAATCATGATTAACCTAGTTAAATACAGTTGAACATGGTAGAAAATATTTTTGTTTTTTCACATTATGACATCAATGTTTTAGGGAATTGTGATGACATATTTTTTTCCTACGAGTGTGATAATGTCTGTTGTTTTCCATATCATGACATTACTTTTCATTCGTCACATTACAACAATGTTTATCATTCATGACATTCTTATCTCATTTATTTTTTGTCACATTCTAATAGTGTTTGTTCTTCATCACTTTGCGATGAAATTTGTTGTTCAACTTATTGCTACATTTTATTTTGTTCATCACATTACAACATTGTTTGTTGAAATCACATTATCGCATCACTTGTTTTCCATCACTTGTAACATCATTTGTTATTTGTCACATTGTGGCATTGCATTATGCCATCATTTGTTATTTGTCACATTGTGGCATTGTAGTGCGACATCATCGGTTGTTCATCACTATATGTCGAAGAGTTTTCTCATCACACTACAACATCGATTTTCTTTCTAAATGTTTACCTATATATGACTAACCATGTTAACCAAAGTTCAACATGATTCCCATTCTAAACATGGTTTATTATATTTGACCGTGTGATTATGTGAAATTATTTCCTTATTCAACATAGTGCAAATTATTCATGTGTTCAACATACTAGCAGATACATAGTTGTTGTTCATCACATTGCAACATCACTCGTTGTTCATTAAACTGCAATGATGATTTTTCTCATTGATTTCAAACAACAATTTTTTGTTTATAAGTGAATGTGTTAATTCCTACTAATGATTGTTAATTTCTATCAAGTTGCCATACAGATGTTTAATAATTTATAAATATAAATGTCCATTAATGCCAATAAACTAACTAATGTCTATAAGGTAATAAATGTCTATTACTCTATAGTTAATGCCCATATATATTATGTTAATGTATAGTTATAAATGTATAGTCACATTCTGTAATGTATTAGTGTATACATTTTTGTATTACCAATTTGTTCATATTTTATTGATGCGCAAATTAATATATTGATGTATATTTATTAATTTTATAATGTTTGTTGATAACCACAATGTGATGTTAATTTTGTTCCACACCATAGTGTTAATTAAGATTATTCGTGTTTACTCATAGATTATTATGTTCAACCATGGTAGACCATTATTCCCTTGATGAATATGGTTGGTTGTGACACTGATGTTGACTACAATTGACTATGATACCCATAATAAAAAAAGTTGAACATGATAGCATCATTGATAGATAAAATATTTAATTTTTAAATTGATAAAAATTTGGATTTTATTAATATAACCTTATTAATTAGGCCGATAGGCCTTCCTATGCATCAACAATTGTCAACACTTTTACCCTGCTCCGTTGGATCAGGTGAGACACTTTCAACCGTTGATTTGAAGTATCATCGCTTTTTCCAAATATCGGTTGAGTTTCTTTCTTTTCACCTCCCAGTGCAAGATATTTTCACTGCTTTTTCCCTGTTTTTTCCCATTGTCACTCTTGAAGATATTTTCACTGTTTTTTCCCATTCTTTTATCTCACTCTTGGCCTCAGAGTTAATAGTCTGCCAGTGGTTGTTGCTGTTATTCTTCCCTGGCTTTTGGCAAGCACTGTTCTTCTTCCCTGATCTTTGAGCTGTAAAGATGAACGTTGATGCTGTTAAAGAATGGCAGACGGTAAACGATGTTATGCTGGCAATGACTTCAGCCGGGATCCTGCAGTATATGGAACGCGAATACAGTCTGTAGAAGCAGATCTTTAATCTTTTAAAGGGAATGGGGGGGTTTCCAGCACACCCAGTGCATATTTGGTATTAAAAGGCTCTGGGACAGCATAATCGTTATAATTATAAAAGGTCAGTTGCCCTCTTTTTAGTCTTTTAAATAAAATCATTCCTGATGGGAATATTATTCTGAATCTTGTAATTAATTTGAAGAAGCCAAGGCCGAAGGAATCTCAAAATCAGAAGACAGGGAATTTGATGGTAAGAAACATCTTCCATCAAATCTGCCCGTGCGGTCAGCAATTTCAGTGAATACAAGACCTGTTCCAGGACTTCATGTACTGCATTTATCTCCCCCTTTTAATTTCTGCAATTACAAATTCTTGCTTTGTAGGAATGATCAATTCTTGCAGCTTCCCTATGACTTTTTCACAAGTTATTTAAAATCTATGAATTGTGGACGACAGTTGGCATGAAAACTTCTTATTGCAATTCGCTATAATTACAGGATGTGGCCGACATGATGAAATTTGGCAGGAGTGGAGGAGAAAGGTGGGGGAATAACTTAGGGTATATGATCCTTCGTCTTCCCATGATGAAACAGCAGAATCCCTTGGATTATGTTCTCGCTGCAGCTACCTTGACAAGGAGAAAAAAGTTATCTCTGGAGGCACCAAGGTGGGGGAATAAGTTAGGGTATATGATCCTTCGTCTTCCCATGGTGAAACAGCAGAATCCCTTGGATTATGTTCTCGCTGCAACTACCTTGACAAGGAGAAAAAAGTTATCTCTGGAGGCACCTTTTACTTATGCCAGTGGGAAACTACTGATGAAGCTTGCAGGTGTCAAAATCTATACATGTCTGCATGAAAATTACTGTATTATTATTATTATTTAAATTTGGGGTTAATAATGATAATGGATGACAGGCGGCTACCGTTGTGACATACAGAATGATCTCACACACAAGTATTTCTTTCTCCAACATAGTTGGGCCAGTAGAGGAGGTGCAACTTTTTGGTAACCCAATCGTTCATCTGATTCCAACGGTGTCTGGACACCCTCATGTTGACATATGGACGAAGAAGTATTTCTCTGTATTGATATGGTTTAATAATAAGTGGAAAATTTTGATTGAACTGATGATTTTGTTGTGCTGTCCTGGGTTTTGCAGTCAGTAACTATACACTTTCAGAGCTACATGGAAAAAGTGGTACTGGTAGTGAATGCGGCTTCGGAAGTGATTAGGGATCCGAAACAGTTGTGTATCGATTGCGTGGAAGCTTTCCACCGCATGAAGCAGGCAGCCATTACAAACACTCAACATACCATGTAATTTGTTATAGAAAATGTTTGCACTGTAGCATTTCTTCATCAGAGATTACAGCTTTAAATCTAAAAGGATAGGGTATTTCGATTTTAATAAAAAGGATACTCCTGACTGTTCAAAAGTTGGAAAATAATCGATAAAAATATAAATGGCAAAGGTTTTTGGATTGTTCAATCGACTGGTGCTCAGTAATTGCGAATAATTTGACTCAGCTCTTTCTTGAACAGAATCTATACCGCCCTTACAACCAAAATTTATGAATGCAGAGAAGGATGAATTTCTATTTTGACCTGAGAAAATGATAGATCTTTAAGTAATTAAGCATGATAGAGATGAGTTCAAGCTAACCAACCACCCAAATTTTATTGGGAAGAAGTATTAACATCCCATGGCACCTCGGGAATCATACATGGCAGAAAGTCACTCATTCTTTAACAGTTAATTTTATACCAAAGAAAGAGAAGACTAATAGTGACATCTTCTTTGCCATAGCAATTTTATCCTAACAACATAGTTATAGTATTGTTTGGCCAAAGTCGGAAACCATGGTGTATATTGGTCGATAAAAATAACGATGAATTACTTCAAAATCTTTTGAGTCTATTTGTGCTTGCTCTTTGTCATTGTCACATCTATAGTTTATCATACTTTATCCTAACGACATAGTTATGGTATTGTTTGGCCAAAGTTGGAAAACGTGGTGTATATTGCTCTCTAGTGAAAGTTGTACTCACATATTGTTATATCAATCTATAGAGTGGTGAAAATCTCTCAATCAAGGTGTGTTGCACTCTACAAATATAAGAGATGAATGGTGGCCAAAGTTGGAAAACATGGTGTATATTGCTCTCGAGTGAAAGCTGTACTCACATATTGTTATATGAATCTATAGAGTGGTGAAAATCTCTTATTCAAGGTGTGTTGCGCTCTAAAAATATAAGAAATGAATGGAATAATATAAATGATTATTAATATTTTATTATTAAATTATTTTTTAATCATAAAAAAAAATTGTTTATAGATTTAAATAAGCATCTTATTTTTTATATGGTAAAGATTAAAAAAAATTATAAAAATTAAATAAATTGTAATTTTATTTTAAGTTATTATTATTGTTGCCCTAATGTGATGTTATTGCCATACTAATGAAGGAAGGATATGATATGGCAAACTCTCTTGCCACCCAGTCTCCTTACATATTACATTGTCAAGGTTCATTTATTAGACCTCATCTCTTAAGGAGGGTGGTAGAGGCTCCTCTGTCTTATTGTTTGACTCTCGAGTACGGTTTGCATGCCCAACCCTACCCAAGTTATAAATCCCCACCGCATCGAATATTCCCACCAGACTACATGCTAGCTTCACGCCACTCACAACTTCCCGGCTCACTCATGCTCCCTGGTTTTCCATTGGATTTGAATCGAGAATCTGGACGAGCAGGTCCTATTATTGAAAAAATTTCAGGTTTATGGCTTTGTTTGTTAAGATCTAGTAGCATTTTTTTCGGGCAGAATCCATTGCAATCTTGCATACACACTGTAAGGTACCCTTCAAATTGAAGTGAGTGATGGTTGTTAAATTTGTTTCCTTATGTGGGTTGTTGTTTGACTTTTAATTTGGAAAAATGTGGATTTGGTCTATCGTTTCCCCTGATGCTTTCCAAATACTTGTTCATTGTCATTGGAGTCATCAAAAGTACAAATGCCATACACAGAACTACCCACTGGGAAATTGGGATTCCATAATCTGGATAGTCTGGCCTAATATGCACAAATTCATACTTTTCTATAGGTTACGCAGAATAAAAATTACTGTTCAGTTGTCAAATTCATGTGATGACATATTCAACAAGATGATTCAGAGTGGAACATCTCCTGAAGATTTCTACAATGTTGTTTGTGAGCAAGTTTTAATCTCAACTTAACTTTAACTAAATTTGTTGCATTTCCTTCTAAATTGTCTGCTAATTCTGGTAGCTTGTATGTCTCAGGAGATTGAAATTGTTTTGACTAAACATCCAACACAAATGAATAGACGGACTAAGCCTTTCAACCTTTTCAGCTTATTTGCTTATATCAAACATTTGTGCAGGTTTTCAACCAATTAACATTTCATTGAGTATGTATTTACAAATCAATGATTTTGGGATCAAATCTCACAAAGCAATTCTATACCTGCTCTTCAAATTCCTTCAAGCTTTTGAAAGTAAAACCAATGAATTATCAATATAATTTTACCATAATAAAAAACAATTAGAAAGCTTTCAGCCAACTCAAATTGCTCATCCGTTAGGCTTGAACCAACATCTCTTCTAGAAAAAATCAACAATTCTAATTTAATAATCCTATCGGCCTCTCTTTGTACCTTTTGGGACAATTGCTAGTTATATTAACTATTTAAAATATGCTCATAGATTAATGGTGATATATATAATCCCGTCATTGTGTAACTAGTATTGGAAATAATATAATACATGCAAATGTCTTTTATTCGTTATTTCTCATTATTTATTACTCGAAGACATCATTGATATGTGAAATACTTAACTTTTTTCGGATATATCCTCTTCATTAATATTAATAGATATTTTTCCACTATGACCATCAATAATGTTGCAATTAAAGAATTTAAACAATATTATAAAGCTCATGATGAGAAAGCTATGGGATAATATAATATAATGTGTGATATATTTTAATATATAATTATACTCATAAAGAATGACAAGTCTAATAGAACAATGTATCATTAAATTATAAGTAATTGTACATAAAATCTTATAAGTAAATTTTAAGTATAATTAAAGTAAAGTTTTATGTTATATTATTGAGAATTTGCCCATATTGGATTTGAGTATGAAAAACCAATTTCAATACAAAAGATATAATAACATTTGTTAAAGAATAACATTTAACCAACCTTCATATATTTCAATGTGATGTATGATTAAGCCTTCATATATTGCAATGTGATCTATGATTAATCTTGAAGGTATTCTTTTGTCAATCTGAGTGAATTTTTATATCCAAGGGAAGATGTTGGTGAATACACCATATGATAATGTGATTAATGATGCTGGCAAGGGTAGGAAAACTAATACCAGATCACATATTTTTGTAAATACTAAAATCACTTTATATCTTATCCCTAAACCACTCCATAAATCAGATTTTTCTAAATCCCAAAATCATTCAATATTTCCCTCGAATATTTAATGCTTTATAAGGGAGATTTTCTTTTAACTTAAAATATTACTTATCCAAACAATTTCAAGACTTACCTATCCTCCAAAGGCTTGATGATTTAGAAGGTCTAATGCTCCTCTATTAGGCTCCAATATTAGAAAAAAAATTGACCTCTTGGTGATAATCTTTTGGTGTAACATTCCTCATGTATCCCACACCTTATATTATAGTTGACATAAGATTCTCTACATTGTGATCTTGCTCCTTCTATAGTTGCCCTCGGTCCTGTTATGAACTAGCTCACAAAAAGATAGAAAATATATATCAATGACTTCAAAATCATCCTCTTCGAGGGGGTAACCTCCTTTACATTACACAAATGAACAATCCTTGAATGATACAAATGACTAAACCTCCTTTCTATATATAGGAGTCTAAGGGGTCACAATATAATCAAAGCCGACATAATAATAATAATATAATGGCACAACAATAACAATAGTGGGCTTCTATGGAGCACACTAATAACAATATCGGTACAATAGGGGCACAATAATAAAAATAAGGGATGCAGTGACAATAGTAATGGGGGAATCACTAGTATTATAGGGACCTAAGATTCCCCTCTCCTTCAAAAAAGTGTTGTCCTGAACACTTGAGTAGTTATGGATGATTCTGTAGACAAATCTCATCCTCCCATGTGGAATCCTCAGTGGGTAAGTTCTTCCACTTAATGAGATACTTTAAAATTAATCGATTTCGTAGCTATCGAGTTCTTGTCTCTTTGACTTCTTCAAGTTCCAATATGATTTTTCCTTCCTCGTCAAGTTCTGGTAATATTGTTTGAACTCGGAGCTTGTCACCTATAGCCTTCTTTAAACATGAAACATGGAAAGCTGAGTTCACTCGAGAAGCTACAGGAAGCTCCAATTTGTATGCCATAGTACCAATATTTTGCAACACCTTGTATGGACCATAATACTTTGCTGATAATTTATTATCCTTATTAGCTTGCTTGAGGGATATTGGTTTATATGGTTGTAGCCATAGGAATACCCATTCACCTACACCAAAACTTATTTCATTACAATGTTGATCTATCGTTGTTACATTCTGTTCGCGCCAAAGTGAGGTTATCCTTTAAGAGTTGGAGAACTTGTCGTTGATGCTCGCTTTGATCTTCCACTCCTCCAACCTTAGAATTTTCTCTTAGATATGATGTGATGGATGGTGGATGATATCCATAAAGTGCCATAAATGGGATCATTTTTGTTGCAGTATGGAAGGAAGTGCTCTACCACCATTCAGCCAGAGGAAACCATTAGACCCATTGTGTTTGTTTATTAAAGACAAAGAAACGAAGATATCCTTCGAAACATTTGTTTACTATCTCAGTTTTCCATCAGATTGAGGATAATAAGATGAGTTATGAGCTAAATAAGTATTGAGACAAGAAAATAATTGTTTCCAAACATTTCCAGTGAGAATGGGATCTATGTTGCTTAAAATAATATTTGGGTTTCCATGTAGCTTTTGAATTGTTTCCATAAATGTAGTAGAAATTGTATTGGCTTTAAATGGATGAGATAATGCACAAAAGTGTGCATACTTGGTGAGTCTCTCAACTACCACCATGATGACACTCTTTCCTTCGGACTTGGGTAAATCTATGATAAAATATATTGAAACCTCCTCCCAACGTTGGCCTGGAATGGCTAAATGTTGTAATAGACCTGGGGTCTTAATTGTTTCAACTTTATTTTGTTGGCAGATGAAACATTCTGCCACAAACTTTTCAATATCTGATTTATGGCCATCCCAAAAATAATCCTTCTTAATCGTGTGGTAAGTTTTTAAAAATCCTGAGTGCCCTCCTAAGGGAGAAGTGTGCAATTCCATAATAATCTTTTGATTCTGTTGGGAATTCTTACATAGATATAAGCCATCATTGTACCATAATGAATCATTCTTTCAGCTAAATGTATCAGATGTACTAGGATCTTGTTGTAAATTTTGAATCAGTGCCTAGACTTCTACATCATTCTTCCACTCATCCCTTACTTCGTTTATCCAATACGGTTGGATAGTAGAAATGGTGCAAAGAAATTCCTCCACATCCTCATCATTTCTTGAGAGTGCATCTGCCACAACATTTCACTTCCCTTTTCATAGATGATTTGAAAGTCATAACCCAACGTATTTGTGACCCATTTTTTCTACTATTCTGAAGATAATCTTTGTTCTAAAAATTATTTAAGACTATCATGATCCTTCTTTACCTTGAAGTGTCTTCCCATTAGGTAGGTTCACCATTTCTTAAGTGCATGTAGTATTGCCAACATTTCCTTCTCATAAAAATATTATTGTAAAAACTTTCCTTTGATTAGATGACTTTTGAAGGTAATGGGTCTTTCTTCTTGCATTAAAACACCACCAATTCCATTATCTTAGGCATCACATTTCATAATAAAGGTTTTTGTGAAGTACAGCATAGATAAGATCGATGCTTGACACATTGCCTCTTTAAGATGTTCAAAGGTCCTTGTTGCTTCTAGAGTCCATGAAAATGCATCCTTCTTCAATAATGTTGTTAGAGGTGTTGCTATTGTCCCATAATTCTTAACAAACTTGTGATAATACCTTGTCAACTCGAGAAATCCTCGTAATGCTTTATGGATGTGGGGATTTTTCATTCCTTAATGGCTTTAATTTTGCTAGGGCCTACCTTAACACCTTCATGAGATACAATATGACCCAAATATTCCAACTCTTGTACTCCAAAGAAACATTTGGAGCTTTTTTCATATAATTCTTTCTCCTCCAATAGTTTGAGCACCCTATCAACATGTTGAACATGATCCTTCCAAGACTTGTTGTAGATTAGTATATCATCAAAAAATAATAACACAAATTTTCTAAGGAAGGGTTTGAAAATGGAATTCATCAAACCTTGAAATTTAGAAGGTGCATTGGCAAGGCCAAAAGGCATCACCAAAAATTCATAATGACCCTCATGAGATCTAAATGTTGTTTTCAGAATGTCTTCAGTCTTCATTTTGATTTGATGATATCCTAAACAAAGATTCAACCTGTTGAACTAAATTTATCTATGCAATTCATCCAATAATTCATCAATGAAAGGAATGGGCAATTTATCTTTAATAGTGAGCTTATTGATCTCCCTATAATCATGACACATGCAGCATGATCCATCCTTCTTGTGCACCAATACTATTAGAGCAGAGAAATAACTTTGACTAGGTTGAATTATACCAGCCTCTAACATTTACGCAACCATAAGTTAAATTTCACTCTTTTGGGCATAGGGATATCTGTAAGGCCTGATGTTTGGACGAACACTTCCTGGAATCAAATGAATAGCATGATCATGATCATGAATATGTGGGAGGCATTTGAGAGTATCAATGTTAGGTCGCTATAATACTAGTGATTCCCCCATTACTATTGTCATTGTATCCCTTATTGTTATTATTGTGCCCCTATTGTCCCCATATTGTTATTAGTATGCCCCATAGAAACCCACTATTGTTATTTTTTTGCCCTTATGGTATTATTGTTATGTCGGCTTGATTATATTGTGATCCCTTAGAGTCCTATATATAGAAGGAAGGTTTAGTCATTTGTATCATCCAAGATTTTTTCATTTGTGTAATGTAAAGGAGGTTTCCTTGAAGAGGCTGAATTCTAAATCATTGATCTATCTTTTCTATCTTTCTGTGAGCTGGTTTCCTAACATTTGGTATGAGAGCTTTGGATTCTAGGGTTTCGCTACTCCAAACAGGTCATTGTGGCATTTTCGTTATAACTTATTTTATTTTTTAGAAGCTACAAAAAAAATCCATTTGGTTTGAAATCGTTCTAAACTTCGGGTCTGAATTTCAGAGCTTGTCTCTCTATATTTGCAGAGATATGATCTGAGGAAGTCAGGGTTTTTGTAGACTCTCTAATTACATTCCAAATAGGTGACCTAGGGAAAATAATCATAACTTTTGTTTTGAGAATCAGATTGACTTTTCGTAAGAAGTTTCAGAAAGAAGATAGCCTGTAGCTTTTTTTGTATCAGTTTTAGGTACTAAGGTCGAAATAATGACACGTGGGACTTCGTACAAGTTCTCTTCACTGAACTAGTTTATAATCAGGTCACCGTGGGAGATTTGGCATAAATCTTCCTTCGAGAATCCAATATTGATCAAACTTGCGTGGTTAGAAAGAGGACTCAAAGGGATACCTCAGGACGATATTGTATATATTTGAGAGCTGCAGTTGTAGAGATACAACAGATTCAATATCGAGCTCTTACAAAGTGAAAAAAAGGTGTGTAATTTTTTTTAATTTTGCATAAGATTGGTTTGAAAAATTAGTTTGAAGGAATTCAATGGGAATAGTGAAGAATTATTAGCATTAATTAATGCCTCGAAGAAAGAAAATGGAAACACCTAGTAAGCAACCTGAAAGCTCTAGCATGACTTGTGAAGAAGAGGAAGAAATGCAGCATGATATATCAAAATTACAAGACCAAGTACAACAAATTTCACTCTCACTAAAGGTCAATGAAGCCAAGATGAATGGCGTGGAAGATAATAGGAATATGATGCAAGTTCATATGAATGGCATGGAAGCTAAGATGAATGGCATGGACGAAAAGATGGAAGAATTGAAGATAAATTTGAATAAGTTGCTACAAGAAAGGGTCACTAATGGTGAAAGGGTAGTAAAGGAAACTCATGATGAGAACAAAAGAAATTTTAATCATGATTTCATAGACTCTAATGTTGTATTGAAGACCACCCCTGATCGGGGTGAATAAGGTGGCGAAGCGGGAGATTAATGTGATGATAAGGGGGGGCTATGATAAGCCACCTTGCACAAGGAGAGCATTGCAGGTGGACATGCTGGTTGACAGATTGGGCATAATTGTAAAGAGCAGCGGAGAGAGAACTATGAAGGCCAGAGGTGGTGGAAGTGACGGGGCTCTAGAGATGGGACAAGGGTCAGCTCTCACAAAGGAAAGCCGAGGAGGAGTGGGTGATTATGGCAAATGCAGGCGACAGAGGGAGGCGGTGCAGTAGAACAAGGAAGGGTGGCAAGAGAGAGGAAGTGGCTATAGGTGGAGGAATAAGGGTAGGTATGCAGTTAATGCCCTCGGTGAGAGAGGGGACAAGGGTAAGAAGGTGGAAACTAGAGTAAGAGATAAAGCAGAGAGGGGACAGTAGCGGAGTCGACCTCTCGTCCCTAGAAAAACTAAGTGTAAGATAACAGAGAGAAGAATGAGGATGGCTGTGATGGTTGAGAGCAGGGGAGGAAGTCCTACGGGGACCGAAGGCAATGCAGTAGACTCATGGGAAGAAAAGGAACAAAACCAGGTGGGCATGGAGGAGGCGCACAACCCATAACATGACAGTCAAATGCAAAAAGGGAGGAGCGGAAGGGGGAAAGGGAGACCTTCGAAGGACATGCAACCAAAAGAGGAAAGCATTAGAGAAAAGAAAGCTAGAGGGAGAGGAGAGGAAGGTTGCCTGGGAAGCCCCTCAGGCATAACTGGTCAAGGTAGTAAGGTAAAGGAGGGCAACAAAGTTAGCGCAGGACGTGGAAGGGGTTGTAGAGGAAAAGGGAGAAGACATCAGGCTGGAAACCAGGAGCAAAGCTTCCCTCCACTAGCAGGAAAAAGACGAGGCAGGAAGACAATGAAGTGATGGGTTCAGTATGTGGAGAGGGCGTCTAGTGAAGAAACGAATGCAGATATTAGGAAGATAATCCAGAAGTTGGAGGAGGAGGCGACTTAGGAACAGTCGGAAACTGAAATGGAAGACTGGGAGTATCTTCTACTAGACCCAGGAAATACTAGAGCACGCATGTCCCTATACAAGCAGGCCCTCCATGTGTATTGGGTAATGAAGAGGCTGCTAGCAAAAGCTATGGAACATGTGGCTATGGAGATGGTAGAATTGGCCCAAGGCATCCCAAACCTGAAGAAAGAGATGAACAAACTCTAGATAACCCTTCTGATGCAGGATAGTAAGCTTGAGGAGATACAACAACAGTTAAAGAAGCTTAATCCCGAAGCAAAGGAGGAAGACTATCAGTCGGGCACCATGGAAGATTGATTTTTCAAGTCATGCAAATTGTCTCCTTAGTTAGGAAGCTGAGAGCTTGCTCTCCCTTTTGATATATTTTACAGTGCAGATAGGAAACAGTGATAGTCTCTTTGAATGTGTAGTATATTTAGCATGGACAAGTAGACTCAGTATTTGTTTCTGGATGACAATTAAAAACTTAAGGTGGCCAACAGACCCGGTTTCCCTTTGGGGCAGGTTGAGGCCACTGTATGTCTATACATGCTTTAACTTGATTTAATATGAATGCTACCATGTTAGCTTACAAAAAAAAAATGTTGGATTGAAGACCCACCATGTTCCAAAAATCGATATGAGGAAGTTTAATGGCAAGGATCCCAGAATATGGATACTACAGATGGAGCAATTTTTCGATCTCCATAATGTGAAAAACAAAAAAAAGGTACGTATTGCAAATTTATATTTGGAACCAAATTAGTTTGTATGGTATCAATGGCTTTGCTCTCATAAACTAATTGTCACATGGGAAATTTTTACGGAAGAAATGATAGCACATTATGAGGATACAAAAAGCAACACCTTTTTTAGCCAATTGATAAATCTAAAACAAAAGGGTTCAATGATGGAGCACATTGAGGACTTCCAAAAATTGAACATAAGGGTAAAATAGATTCCAAAGGAGCATAGGATTGATGTATTCATAGGGACTTTAAAGGATAATATCCAACATGAGGTTCACCTTTGGGAACCCGATTCATAAGACAAGGCATTCAGGTTAGCAAGAAAAATGGAAAGCAAAATTATGGCAACCACGTAGCGTACCACTCACAACTATAAAATTGGAAGTGTTGTTGCCTCTAGCCTTCCACAACATACAAGGTTGAAACCACTGTTAGCCTCCTGTTGCAACCGGTGTTCATATTTCATGATTGACAATTTTACATGCCAAATATGTCATCTTTCATGCTGCAAGGTTCCATATTTCCAAAAGAGGCCAAAGAAAAGGCCATGAAAGTGTGCCAGTCCAAGTGCCACTGTTGTATTCCAATTTTGATGAATTAACCATTTTTGAAGAATGTTCTATAAAAGGGAGGGCCAAACAGTTTAATCTTGGCCCCCCTAGGTTTCAATTTCTTGTTTTAGAATATAGAGAATTGATATCTGACCAAACAGCTTAATCTTGGTAGATTTGTAGATAGGTAGAGAATCAAAGGAGCCCAACTGCTTAATCTGGGCCCTTGGCAGAAATAAGGGTAGACTTAGATAGGAGGGCAGTCAAAAGAAAAATTGTAAAGCAGGGTCTGCAAGTCTAAGTGCACCCACCCAAAAAGAAGAAAAATGTTAGGAAGGTAGGTTGCGTAGGTAGCTGTGTGCTTGCAGAATCATGGCTTGTGATCCATTTCATGTTGTCAAATGTCATATTTATTCAGATCACAAGTTGAAGGTAGTTTTCATCTGGAGGAGCTCAAGATGGATATCTCTAACTTCCCCATTCTCCCTTATCCCCAAATCACTCACTAACTTCCCTGAAGAGGTCAAGATCTTCTTGATTCCTCTTAGTTTCATCATTTTCCATTATATTTGCCTGAGTAAAGGTCCTCTTTGCTTAGGAGTCCTGTGGTTTCACTCTATGAGTCACTTTTCACCCAAAATAGCCTAAGGTCACATACTTAGCGCTTTCTGGTCACCTCCATATTAACTACTAATTCTATTATATAGCTCCCTATCTATCCCCCCTTCCCCCACTAAAACTATGTATAAAATTCCCCTATGTACATATTCCCTATCCCCAGCACTATAGCCCTATTGTATAAGTTCTGGGAAATAACAGTCCATCTGGGGCTGTTAATTAGCCCATCCATGTGCTGGAGTTACTTTGACATCTCGTCAGAATAACAACCAGTTCCCCTAAATCCTAACCCTGAAAAAAAAAAAAATCCGCCTTTATTCTAAAGTTTTGCCTCTAAATATCTACCCCGGCGTGCAAAACCCGCAAAAACCCACTTTCCTAAAGTTTTAAACCCCCCCGCCATACAAAAAATTAAATATAGCGGGCGGGTCCCCGCCCTAACCTTCCGTCACGTTACCTGTCCCGTCGACCATTAGATCTGGCCCGCCCAAGATCTACGGTGGGCGGGTGTTTTCTTGCACCAACAGCTCGAGGGTTAGCGTCCGGGAGTTCGGCGGTTTTACCGTCGTACTCCCGCCACGCGTCACCCTCCCAGGTGTGGCGAATCCCCCTCCTCCCAAACCGCTTCAGTGCAAAGGCGGTGCACCCGAAACCACCAAACCGCCCTCCCCTAGG
Source organism: Pinus tabuliformis (assembly GCA_031772625.1). Classification (NCBI taxonomy): domain Eukaryota; kingdom Viridiplantae; phylum Streptophyta; class Pinopsida; order Pinales; family Pinaceae; genus Pinus; species Pinus tabuliformis. Next base: position 1,067,074,866 of record CM062811.1, read on the forward strand.
TGACGTCAGTGCCACGTCCTCCGCCCAGTGACGTCATCCTACCACGTCATCTGCCTGCATCAGCCTCCTACCACCATACTGTCAACTCACCATTGCCACGTCACTGCCACCGTGTACCGCCATGTCACCCACCGTACATGCTGACGTCACCCTGCCACGTCACTGTCATACTGGATCCCACCTGTTGATGTCACACTGATGTCATGCTGACATCATTAGCAAAAAAGGCGCAAAGGCGAAAATCGTGCTTAGGAAGCCCGAATTAAAATTCTGAGGCAGTTTTTCATGCGCGATTAGCGCCTAGCGCTAGTTGCGCATGGCTACGGGAAATGGGCCAAAGTGGAAAGACCCTCATCGCGTAGCCCCCAGCAAGCCTGAAAGGCGCAGAATGACCCTTTTTTCTTCGCGAAGCATTTAGAAAGGGGCAAACGCAGTTTTTAAAGCAAAAGAGGGCCGAACAACGACCATTAACTATTGATTTGAGAATCTCATACACAACGAAAGAAAGAAACGACTCGATTCAACTGCGAAAGAGTATCAGAGGAGAGATGGAGCGGAAAAGAGTATCAGTTGAATATTTTAATCGAAATCTTCATTGCCCAAGGCAGCTTAACATTGAAATGGCCTCCAACAAAGTCAAATAAAGCGGTGTAAGCCCATTAAAGCTCTCAAATCACAGTTAAAGCATTTAATGCCGCCGAACAGTAATGGATCGAAGCCCAAAGCAAAGTTATTGCAGAAACACTGCACCAAGCCACCAAGGACAACACATTAACTCAGTTTTGATACGGCTGCCCTCAGCGCATCTCAAAGATATTTTCTTGCATTTATTTCTGGATAGGATTAGGTTAAAGTAATCATTTTCTTTCAGACCTGTTTAGGTCAAACTGTAATAGACAATTTTGGACATGTTTCCCTATATATACCGCCCTCTGTATTGTTTTAAGGGTTGGTTGGTTCATAATCTAGAGGAGAGACTCGCACGGGATATCTGAGATGTTTTACTTAATCAAAGATTGCTGAAAAGCATTGGAGAAATGACTATCTACTCTGTGTCTAAAGGTCTGAAGAATTGAATGTGGCATTCATGTGCTGCAGTATGAATCAATAAGTGCTTCTTACCTCTATTATTTCAATTTCATATAAGCTCAAGTTGCAGAATGAAGGATTGGTTTAGAATTTTCTTAGCTGCACTCTATGCTCAGTTTCTGTGGCATTTTAATGTTTTCTTCTCGATTTAGGCATAAACATGAATTCCTTTGTGGCTCATGTTTGATCTTTTTCACATATGAATGACTGTTATCTAGGAATTCTTAACTGCTCCTAGATAGGGCTCATTTGTTTTCTTTCTGCTAATATGAATGAGAGATTCTTAATTTCCCCTCATTCCTTAGCCTTTAATCCATCTCTTTTACCTTAAATAATTGTTTCATATACAGCTAGCTTGCTCCATTTTCCTTCTGGCGACCAAGAAAACGCACCAGCAGTCCTACTCCTCGACTCCACACCCAATGGTTCTGAAACTTTCATGCTATCCCTGCCTCTTTACCCAAAAGTATCATCCTTCCCACCAAAACTTAAACAAAACCCCCTTGAACTCAATAGCTAGCCTAAAATCATCTTCAACAAAGCTAAATCAGAAAGAGAGAGCCCTCTCTGATTGCAGGTGGGCTAGAACCTGCAGTCCAAAGATTGGTCTGTGGTTACCTCGGACGTATCCTTTTGCGTTGATCAAAAGGACAACCTGAGTGATAACATAATGGCAACTCCACTGGGGAACAAATTGACTTTCTAATTGTTGTATATTCCTTAAAACTACAGATGAAGACTGAATAGCAGCCAGGAAGCCTTTGAAACTGTTTTTTCTTTGCATTAACAGAAGTAAATAAAAGCATTTTCAGTCAATCTTCATGCTAGTTTTAAACTATACACAACTATTCCAAAATCGGATCAGTTCCTTGCTAATTCTAAAAACATTCACACAAAATACCAAAACAAATTCAGAATCTGGCTCCCAAAAGGAATTCTCATTATACTTGGTCAAATCCAAACCCAAATCCCCCAGCTGCTTTTGAAAATCCGGACTTAATCCCAAAGATCCTTAGGAAGCAATAGAGACAAGAAGATTTTGCTAATAATAGCCCTGAAGCAATTCACCCTAGTTGTGTTCCAACTCCTGTCAAGGTTTTATTTCATTCAACCCCTATTTCCCCTTTTTCATCATCCACATCTCAAAGCACTCCTTCCACACCTTCATTCACTACACATACTCCTATTACTACTACTGTTGTCACAGCTGTTCCAATTGTCCCTATTGTTCCTCTTGTTCCACTTATCCCTGTGAATATGGCCAATAGATATGCACCCCTACAACTACCTGCTAATCTTGGGGCTTTGCCACAAGATTACCAAACTAAAATCACATATTTTGATAGTACCAGTCCTTACACAACCCTACAGCATACCAAGAAGATGCAAGACTATTTTGAGAACTACGAGATAGATGATGACAGCGTAAGAATGAAAATTTTTGTTCAAAGTTTAACAGGTGATGTAAGAACCTAGTTCAGATCACTTGTTGCAAATTCTATAACCACTCTCGATGAGCTTTACCAATCCTTTACCAACAGATGGGAGAAAAAGAAAGACCCCTTGCACATACTAGCTGAATATGATACAATTAAAAGAGGTCCCCAAGAGACTGTTTTGGAGTACCTTGCAAGGTTCAATAATGTCTATAATGCAATACCACAGAACTTAAGACCACCCCCTGACCTTGCCTTGTATAAATTCCCTGATGGATTCGACCCGGATATGGCATATCAATTAAAGGAAAGAGCCCCTCAAACCCTTGCAGACATGCAAAATGTTTATGTTAGCGTAGAGGCCAACCTAATTGCCAAAAGAAATAGAGCTAGAATGGAAAGAAGAACCAGCTTTAAGGAAGAACCCTCAGCCTTAGAGCAAAAGCTTGATGCTATTATCAGTGGCATGCAAAGGCTGGGAGAGAGAGTAGAGAGTGTTGAGAGGAAATCATCATGGGAAGGACAACAGTCCAATACCATAAGGAACCCAAACTTTAGGAAAACGCAGAACACAAATGCTGGTAGGTCAAGCCCAAACCATGACATAAGACCCCCTTTCCAAGAAAACTATGCTAAGGCATCCACTTCTAGTGAACCCATAGAAGACACTCACATGAATCTGATGGATCTAAAGGGTAAGCATCAAACTTTCCTGAGCCAAGAAGACCAAGATGAGCATGACTATAGTCAATTTCAGACTAAGTCTGGTGAGCCTTTTGATTTTAAACAAGGTTATGATATTGCTGTGTATGAAGTACACAAACAATATAAGCTAAGAACTAGGACCATTGATATTTCTGAACCTAGCAAACCAAAGGATGGAAAACAGCCCAACAAGATTAAAGGCAAGGTTGTCATAACAGAACCAGCTGATATACCTGTCCCAAACCCGCATCAAGTGACTGTAGAAGACATAACAGAAATGCAGCCTTCTATTCATCAACCTCTTCCACCTTCTTTCTCTAAGCAAAATTCGACCAGTGTTCCAAAAAGCTCTCCTAAAGCAAAGAAACCGCAAGCAATCAATTCCCATAATGTTGATAAACAAGAGAAAATCGCTGATAATTCAAATGAAGAAGAAAAAACTCCCATTATCAACACCAAGACTCCATTGGAAAAGCCATTTAATTTAGAGGCGGAGATTGGAAAACTTAAGATATCCATCGCCCTCTCAGAACTTGCCAAACATGATGTGTATAAGCAACAAATTCAAAGATCACTTCAAATCCCAGAGAACAACGATGATGTAAATGTTTTAGATGATACCCCTGAACTGCTGTTTGGTCCAGAAGTTAATGGAAAGTCAACATATGGACCTATTTCACCCTTTTATGTCAGTTTGCATATACATGACAAAGTTTTGCACAACGCTATGTTTGACTCAAGAGCATCGCACAATCTTATGCCCAAAGCAGTTATGGAAAAGCTGAACCTTGATATCACAAGGCCCTACAAAGATTTATTCTCATTTGACTCAAGTCAAGTCAAATGTTTAGGCCTCATCAAAGACTTGTGTGTCTCCTTAGTCCAATATCCCAACAAGACCATCCTCATGGATGTGGTGGTGGCTGACATCCCACCAAAGTACAGTATGCTCCTATCAAGATCATGGGGAGCAAAGCTCCAAGGATCCCTTCAATTATACCTCTCCTATGCCACTATTTCAGTCTTTGGGCAACCAAAGAGACTATACAGAGAAACACTCATGAAATATGTGGTAAGCAGTGAGAGCAAGCCTGAAAATTTTCCCATTTACTCAATCCATTCCGATATGGATTCTTTTATTTTGTTTAATGATGAAACAGGTCCTCCCACTAATGATGAGCCGTTGGCTCTAGAACAAGACATACACATCAATGAAGAATCGGTGGCCCATACTGATAAAACTGTCAAAACAATCAAGGCAACCAATTTACAAGAAGAACCTCCCCAAATAGAAATTTCAAGTCTGCCCAATCCTGAAATGGCTAAAACTCTTAGTACTAACCACAAGCAAGAAATCACATGGTATTTAGAGTTTGACGGCTCTGTTAACAAATTAGGAGCAGGGGCAGGTGTATGGATTCACAACACACATAACAGTCATGCAGAAGGCCATGCCTACAGACTAAATTTCAAATGCACAAACAACATGGCAGAGTATGAGGCTCTGCTTCTAGGCCTTAAACTGCTCAAAGCTCTAGGAGCTGCAAAAGTGTCTATTCTAGGTGACTCTGATTTAATCATACAATAGATGAAAGGTAACTTTGTTACTAATGAAAATAGAATGAGGGCCTATAGGACTGCTGCCACTAATATACTCAATGCATTCACTGAATCCAAGCTTGCCAAAATCTCAAGAGATCATAACATTCATGCACACAGCCTAGCCACTTTTGCTAGTACATGCAAGCTTCCCTTTGAGCCAAACCACTACTTTACTGCTGAGATAAAACATAGGCCTGCTATCCCAAATAATGTTAAAGATTGGCAAGTATTCGAGAATGATGCCCAGATTAACAATTTCCTTACTCTTGAGCATGAGTTTTCAAATATTAACATTGACATGGATGCTATGATGGATGAACAACAGAAAACAAATGAAAATCAGCAGGCTGTAACAGCTGTAACAGCCAAACAAATCCTAAACCCAACTGTTTTTGACAATACAAACATAGAAGAGCTAAAATAGATGCATTTGGAGGAAATTGCCAAAACAGAGGCATAGATCATTGACTTAAAGGATAACTTTTTGCCTGCTGGCCTAACTCTGTTAGAAGACATGTTTGATGCAAATGATGTTCCTAAAAAACCAAAAATGCAACCATTGAATTCTGATATAGAGGAACACAACATTGGGACAGCAGAGAAGCCAAAAATGATCATATTGTCCAAAATTTGCCACCTAATCAAAAGCCCAAGTATATTGATTTATTTAAAGAATTCCAAGATGTATTTGCTTGGAGTTATGAGGACTTAAAGTCCTATGACACCTCAGTAATCCAACACACCATTCCCTTAAAACCAAACCAGAAATCCTTCAAACAGAAACTGAGGAGAATCAACCTATGCTTCTTCCCCTGATTGAGAAGGAAGTAAAGAGAATGTTTGAAGCAGGTATAATAGCACCCATCAGATTTTCTGAATGGGTGTCCAATCTTGTTGCCACAAGAAAAAAGACAGGTGAGATTAGACTTTGTGTAGATTTGAGAAATTTAAATCAAGTCTCCCTAAAAGACCACTATCCCTTGCCCAAGATGGACCACATCCTACAAAGAGTAGTGGGGTCATCTAGAATCTCTTTGCTAGATGGTTTTTCAGGTTGCAATCAAATACTTGTTCACCCGAATGACCAAGACAAGACAACCTTTACCACACCGTGGGGAACATTTAAGTATGTAAAGATGCCATTCGGACTTAAAAACGCTGGTGCTACCTTTCAAAGAGCAATGGATATTGCATTTGCCAAGGAAATACATGATTTCCTAGTGGTATACCTTGATGACTTGACTCCATTTTCTAAATCTGATCAGGAGCACCTAAAACATTTGAGGAAAATATTCATGACATGTAGGAAATATGGCATTTCCTTGAATCCCAAGAAGTCTCTTTTTGGACTTGAAGAAGGCAAATTACTTGGCCACATCATATCAAAGGATGGGATTAGAATTGATCCTGAAAGAATTCAAGCCATCCTCCAAATCCCATATCCAAGAAACATCAAGAAGCTGCAACCTTTCCTTGGAAAGATCAATTTCCTAAGGAGATTTATCCCAAATCTAGCCGAGCTGATATGACTATTAAGCAACATGTTAAAAAAGGATGCCAAGGTAAAATGGTCTCTTGAGACCAAGCAAGCCTTTGAGAGCATCAAATCTACCTTAACCGAAACCCCTGTCCTCACTAGCCCGCAGTTTGACAAAGATTTTATCATATTTTCTTTTGCATCTGATCATACTATAGCTGTTGTCCTTTTACAAAAGGATGAACAGGAAGCTGAAAAGCCAATTGCATTTTTCAGCCGAGCCTTAAGATATGCCCCTTTGAAATACCCAATCATGGAAAAGCAGGCCTACGCCCTTGTCAAGGCCATCAAGGATTTCAGAGTGTACATTTTATATTCACATGTGATTGCCTATGTCCCAAGTGCTGTTGTAAAAGACATACTAACCCAAGAGGTATTAGAAGGCAAAAGAGGCAAGTGGATTGCAAACATCCTTGAGTATGACATAGAAATAAAACCAACCAAACTGATAAAGGGACAAGGTTTAGCCAAACTGATGTCCGAAACAAACTTTCAAGCCTTGGACATTAACCAACTGGACAATGAACAAGAACTGGCGACTCCACAGATCAGTGAAACCTTTTTGCAATCCCCATGGTATGCTGATATATGTTTTGTACTGTTAATCCTGTTTGCTCCCCCAGGATTGTGCAGAACCAAGAAAAGATTTTTGAAAATGAAGGCTTTAAAGTTTTGTGTCATAGATGGTGCATTATTTTGGAGAAATCATGAAGGTATATTGCTTAATTGTTTAACCATGAGTGAAACTGACAAAGTCATGAAAGAATTCTATGCAGGTGACTGTGGAGGACATCTATATTGGAAGTCCACTGCTGATAAAATTTTAAGGGCTAGTTTCTATTGGCCCTCTCTTTTTGCAGATGTAAAGAAGTTTGCCATGTCATGTCACAAATGCCAAATCTTTGAGGGAAAAAGAAAGCTGTTGCCCCTGCCCCTTAAACCCATCTCAACCAAAAAGCCTTTTCAACAATGGGGTCTTGACTTCATTGGAGAAATCCATCCCTCTTCCTCAAGCCAGCACAAGTGGATTTTAACAGCCACCGACTATTTCACTAAGTGGGTTGAAGCCATCCCGTGTAGGCAAGCCAATGACACCATCATTATCCAATTCCTTGAGTGCAACATCCTTTCTAGATTTCGCTACCATGAAAAGATCATTACTGATAATGTCGCTGCTTTTAAATCCAAGAAGATGATCAATTTTTGCCACCAATTTCATATTACCTTGGGCCACTCTACAGCTTATTACCCTCAAGGTAATGGCTTGGCCGAATCATCCAACAAAACCCTCATCAACATCATAAAGAAACTGCTAGAAGAAAACAAGAAGAACTGGCACAAAAAGTTGGTGAATGCCCTATGGGCAGACAGACTTTCAACAAAGAGATCTATTGGGATGAGCCCTTATGAGCTAGTATATGGCATGGAGGCCAGATTTCCTTCATCCTTGGGCATCCCTACTATCAGATTGTTACAGGAGATTCAGGCTGAACCAAATGACATCCAACGAAGAATCAATCAGACCATTCATCTTCAGCAAACCAGAGAACACGTCTATGACAGAGCTCAAACTTTGCAGGAGAAGCTCAAAAAGATGTTTGATAAGAGAGTTAAGGCTGAGGATTTCTACATTGGTGACAAAGTTCTAAGGTGGGATTCACGAAGAGAAGACAAGGGAAAACATGCCAAGTTTGATTTTTTATGGAAAGGTCCATTCGTTATTTCTGCTGTTCAGGGAAATAACACATATTTTCTCAAATCTATAGAGGGCAGCACTACTGAAGAAGGCCCTGTTAATGGCCATATGCTGAAACATTACCATGATCCCTTTTAAGGGATACAATGCAACTTTGTATATATCTTTTGTACAGTAATATTTGTATATATCAACACTTTGTTTTATTTTTCTGAATGTTAGAGGAGCAGCAGTAAATCTTGTGAAGACACAGCCAATGCAAGTATTCCAATTTTAAAAAGCTCTGTCTCTGCACTAATCTCAACAAAACAACAAGAGTAACACTGTCACATCACAACAATTCATGCAAAAAGAAGCTGTTTGTAGTCTTGTAGTCTTAAGTTTCACATCAACAACTACTTCTAGACCAAGCCTAAAGGAAATACATCAGTTTTGGTCTATGTTTTGCAAAGGCAATGCTCAGGCAACATTCTATATAATATCAAGCATGCAGAAGAAAGAAGGCGATGTTATACAGTTCATAAAAATTCAGTTGAGGGAAAGTGTTGTTCTTATTCCAAAGTTTCAAGTATCTGACAGTCAGCACAAAGAAGTGTTTCCAGTCTACAGCAACAATAGAAGATCAAGGTAGTCTGACCTGTTGTTCTTGGCTTCTCACAAAAAAAATCCATCCCCAAGTGGAGCCATTGTTAGCCTCCTGTTGCAACAGGTGTTCATATTTCATGATTGACATTTTTACATGCCAAATATGTCATCTTTCATGCTGCAAGGTTCCATATTTCCAAAAGAGGCCAAAGAAAAGGCCATGAAAGTGTTCCAATCCAAGTGCCACCGCTGTATTCCAATTTTGATGACTTAACCATTTTTGAAGAATGTTCTATAAAAGGGAGGGCCAAATAGTTTAATCTTGGTGCCCCTAGGTTTCAATTTCTTGTTTTAGAATATAGAGAATTGATATCTGACCAAACAGCTTAATCTTGGCAGATTTGTAGATAGGTAGAGAATCAAAGGAGACCAACTTCTTAATCTGGGCCCTTGGCAGAAATAAGGGTATACTTAGATAGGAGGGCAGTCAAAAGAAAAATTGTAAAGCAGGGTCTGCAAGTCTAAGTGCACCCACCCAAAAAGAAGAAAAATGTTAGGAAGGCAGGTTGGGTAGGTAGCTATGTGCTTGCAGAATCATGGCTTGTGATCCATTTCATGTTGTCAAATGTCATATTTATTCAGATCATGAGTTGAAGGCAGCTTTCATCTGGAGGAGCTCAAGATGGATATCTCTAACTTCCCCATTCTCCCTTATCCCCAAATCACTCACTAACTTCCCTGAAGAGGTCACGATCTGCTTGATTCCTCTTAGTTTCATCATTTTCCATTATATTTGCCTGAGTAAAGGTCCTCTTTGCTTAGGAGTCCTATGGTTTCACTCTATGAGTCACTTTTCCCCCAAAATAGCCTAAGGTCACATACTTAGCACTTTCTGGTCACCTCCATATTAACTACTAATTCTATTATATAGCTCCCTATGTATCCCCCCTTTCCCCACTAAAACTATGTATAAAATTCCCCTATGTACATATTCCCCATCCCCGGCACTATAGCCTTATTGTATAAGTTCTAGGAAATAACAGTCCATCTGGGGCTGTTAATTAGCCCATCCGTGTCCTGGAGATACCATGACATCTGGTCAGAATAACAACCAGTTCCCCTAAACCCTTACCCTGAAAAACCTATTTTTCCACCTTTATTCTAAAGTTTTGCCTCTAAATATCTACCCCGGCGCGCAAAACCCGCAAAACCCCACTTTCCTAAGGTTTTAAACCCCCGCCCTCCATACAAAAAATTAAATATAGCGAGCGGGTCCCCGCCCTAACCTTCCGTCACCTTACCTGTCCCGTCGACCGTTAAATCTGGCCCGCCCAAGATCTACGGTGGGCAGGTGTTTTCTTGCGCCAACAGCCCGAGGGTTAGCGTCTGGGAGTTCGGCGGTTTTACCGTCGTACTCCTGCCACGCGTCGCCCTCCCAGGTGTGGCAGAGCCCCCTCCTCCCAAACCGCTTCAGTGCAAAGGCGGTGCGCCCGAAACCGCCAAACCGCCCTCCCCTAGGTGACGTCAGCACCACGTCCTCCGCCCAGTGACGTCATCCTACCGCGTCATCTGCCTGCGTCGGCCTCCTACCACCATACTGCCAACTCACCATTGCCACGTCACTGCCACCGTGTACCGCCACGTCACCCACTGTACATGCTGACGTCACCCTACCACGTCACCGTCGTACTGGGTCCCACTCACTGATGTCATGCTGACGTCATCAGCAAAAAAGGTGCGAAGGTGAAAATCGTGCTTAGGAAGCCCGGATTCAAATTCTGAGGTAGTTTTTCATGCACGATTAGCGCCTAGCGCTAATCGCGCATGGCTACAGGAAATGGGCCAAAGTGGAAAGACCCTCATCGCGCAGCCCCCAGCAAGCCCGAAAGGTGCAGAATGACCCGTTTTTCTTTGCAAAGCATTTAAAAAGTGGCAAACGCAGTTTTTAAAGCAACAGAGGGCCGAATAGTGGCCATTAACTATTGATTTGACAATTTCATACACAGCGAAAGAGAGAAACGACCCGATTCAACTGCGAAAGAGTATCAGAGGAAAGATGGAGCGGAAAAGAGTATCAGTTGAATATTTTAATCGAAATCTTCATTGCCCAAGGTAGCTTAACTTTGAATGGCCTCCAACAAAGTCAAATAAAGCGGTGTAATCCCATTAAAGCTCTCAAATCAAAGTTAAAGCATTTAATGCCGCCAAACAGCAATGGATCGAAGCCCAAAGCACAGTTATTGCAGAAACACTGCACCAAGCCACCGAGGACAACACATTAACTCAGTTTTGATATGGCTGCCCTCAATGCAGCTCAAAGATATTTTCTTGCATTTATTTCTGGATAGGATTAGGTTAAAGTAATCATTTTCTTTCAAACCTGTTTAGGTCAAACTGTAACAGACAATTTTGGACATGTTTCCCTATATATACTGCCCTCTGTATTGTTTTAAGGGTTGGTTGGTTCATAATCTAGAGGAGAGACTCGCACGGGATATCTGAGATGTTTTACTTAATCAAAGATTGCTGAAAAGCTTTGGAGAAATGACTTTCTGCTCTGTGTCTAATGGTCTGAAGAATTGAATGTGGAATTCTTGTGCTACAGTATGAATCAATAAGTGCTTCTTACCTCTGTTCTTTCAATTTCATATAAGCTCAAGTTGCAGAACGAAGGATTGGTTTAGAATTTTCTTAGCTGCACTCTATGCTCAGTTTCTGTGGCTTTTTAATGTTTTCTTCTCGATTTAGGCATAAACATGAATTCCTTTGTGGCTCATGTTTGATCTTTTTCACATATGAATGACTGTTATCTAGGAATTCTTAACTACTCCTAGATAGGTCTCATTTGTTTTCTTTCTGCTAATCTGAATGAAAGATTCTTAATTGCCCCTCATTCCTTAGCCTTTAATCCATCTCTTTTACCTTAAATAATTGTTTCATATACAACTAGCTTGCTCCATTTTCCTTCTGGCGACCAAGAAAACACACCAGCAGTCCTACTCCTCGACTCCACGCCCAATGGTTCTGAAACTTTTATGCTATCCCTGCCTCTTTACCTGAAAGTATCATCCTTCCCACCAAAACTTAAACAAAACCCGCTTGAACTCAATAGCTAGCCTAAAATCATCTTCAACAAAGCTAAATCAGAAAGAGAGAGACCTCTCTGATTTCAGGTGGGCTAGAACCTACAGTCCAAAGATTGGTCTGTGGTTACCTCAGCCGTATCCTTTTGCGCTGATCAAAAGGACAACCTGAGTGATAACAACCATAATAATTGGAAGAAAAGAGAGAAAAAGGGCTTTGTTACGGTTGTGATAGAAAATACACTATAGGTCATAAGTGTGCTGAGAAGAAATTATTCTACATTGATTGTGAAGAGGAGGAAGAAAAGGAACAATAAATATAAAAAGAAGAGGATATACTCCAGGAACAAACCCTTGATAAAGAAGAAATGAATCCGACAATATCTTGTGATGCATTGGCTGGAATTACCACTCCTCAAATTATCAAGATAGAAGGACATATCAAGAAGAAAAAGGTAATAGTGTTGATTGATTCAGGAAGTACCCATAATTTTTTTCATTGTAAGATAGCAAAGGAATTGAATTCCTTCCTATATCCAACACCAGAGTGTGAAGTGATGGTTGCAAGGGGAGGAACCATAAATTGCTCGGGAAAGTGCCATAATATCAAGCTATCCATGGGATAATATGTATTGAATAGCCCAATGCTTTCCATTCCATTGGGTGGTGTTGATGTTGTACTAGGAGTCCAATGCCTACAATCCTTGAGTACAATAGATTTTAATTTTCAAGAAATTTTCATGAAATTTTGTGCAGAACGAAAGGAAGTTGAATTAAGGGGTATTATAGGGAAACCGTGAAAGATGATCATCTCTAACGATATGACAAAGCTTCTGAAGGCAGGAACAACGAGGTGTAATTACACAATTATGTTCGCTAGAGGTTCCCAAATCGAAATCATCTATTTCTCCATATCTCCAAAAAGTCTTGGACAATCATTACAAGGTATTTGAGACTCCCAAAGGTCTCCCACCTATTCTTCATCATGATCAGGTTATTCATTTGATTCCAAGAACTGTTCCTCCAAAGATCAGGCCGTACAGATATCCCTATGCCCAAAAGATTGAAATTGAACGTATGGTTGCAGAAATTCTAGAGGCTAGTATAATTTAACCTAGTCAAAGTTCTTTCTTTTCTCTAGTAGTACTGGTGCACAAGAAGGATGGATCATGGCGCATGTGTCTAGATTATAAGGAACTCAACAAGCTCACTATTAAAGAGAAATTTCCCATTCCTGTCATTGATGAATTATTGGATGAATTGCATGGATCAATTTACTTCACCAATTTGGATCTTCATTTAGGATATCATCATATTAGAATGAAGACTGAACACATTCCGAAAATAGCATTTAGAACTCATGAGGGTAATTATGAATTTTTGGTCATGCCTTTTGGCCTTACCAATGCACCTTCTACATTTCAAGGTTTGATGAGTTCTGTTTTCAAACCCTTCCTTAGAAAATTTATGTTAGTATTTTTTGATGATATACTAATCTACAGCAAGTCTTGGAAGGATCATGTTGAACATGTTGACAGGGTGCTCAAACTATTGGAGGAGAACAATTATATGCAAAAAGCTCCAAATGTTTCTTTGGAGTATAAGAGGTGGAAAATTTGGGTCATATTGTATCTCATGAAGGTGTTAAGGTAGACCCTGGTAAAATTAAAACCATTAAGGAATGGAAAATCCACACATCCATAAAGCATATGCGAGTATTTCTCAGGTTGACAGGGTATTATCGCAAGTTTTTTAAGAATTATGGGAGAATAGTAGCACCTTTAACAACATTATTGAAGAAATATTTATTTTCATGGACTCCAGAAGCAACAAAGGCCTTCGAACATCTTAAAGAGGAAATGTGCCAAGCACTGGTCTTAGCTACACCGGACTTCACAAAAACCTTTATTGTGGAATGTGATGCTTCAGGAAATGGAATTGGTGTTGTTTTAATGCAATATGAAAGACTCATTGCTTTTGAAAGTCATCCAATCAAGGGAAAGTATTTACACAAATCTATTTATGAGAAGGAAATGTTGGCAATACTACATGGACTTAAAAAATGGCGACTCTACCTAATGGAAGACACTTCAAGGTAAAAACAGATCATGATAGTCTTAAATAATTTTTAGAAAAAATATTATCCTCTGAAGAGAAAAAAAAATGGGTCACAAAGATGTTCGGTTATCACTTTGAAATCATCTACAAAAAAGAGAAGCAAAATGTTGTGGCAGATGCACTCTCAAGAAATGTTAAGGATGTGGAAGCATTGTTGTGCACCATTTCTATTATCCAACCAGATTGGATAAACCAATCAAGGGAGGAATGGAAGGATGAAGAGGAAGTGTGGGCACTCATTCGAAAGTTACAACAAGATCCCAGTACATCTGATACATTTAGCTGGAAAATGATTCATTATGGTACAAAGATCATTTATACCTATGTAAGAATTCCCAACTCAAACAAAATATTCTTATGGAATTGCACACTTGTCCCTTAGGAGGGCACTCGGGACTTTTAAAAACTTACCACAGGGTTAAGAAAAAAAAATTTGAGATGGCCTTAAATTGGATATTCAAAAGTTTATGGCAGAATGTTTGGTTTTCCAACAAAATAAAGTTGAAACAATTAATACCCCAGGTCTATTACAACCTTTATTCATTCCAAGCCAACGTTGGGAGGAGGTTTCAATGGATTTTATCACAAGTTTACCCAAGTCCGAAGGAAAGAGTGTCATCATGGTGGTAGTTGACAGACTTACCAAGTATGCACACTTTTGTGCATTATCAGATACATTCAAAGCCAGCACAGTTTCTACTGCATTTATGGAAAGAATTCAAACGCTGCATGGAAACCCAAAGATTATTGTAAGCGATAGAGATCCCATTTTCACTAGAAATTTTTTGACAGAATTATATTCTTGTCTTGGTACTCAGTTAGCTCGTAGCTCATCTCATCATCCTCAGTTTGATGGGAAAACTAAGATAGTAAACAAATGTTTGAAAGGATATCTTCACTACTTTTTATTTGATAAACGAACACAATGGGTCAAATGGTTGCCTCTAGTTGAATGGTGGTATAACACATCCTTCCATACTACAACAAAAATGACCCCATTTATGGCACTTTATGGATATCGTCCACCATCCATCACATCATATTTAACATAAAATTCTAAGGTTCAAGCAGTGGAACATCACATCGAGCATCAGCAACAAGTTCTCCAACTCTTAAAGGATAACATCACGTTGGCGCATAATAGAATGAAACAACAGGTAGATCAACATCACAGTGAAATAAGTTTTGATGTAGGTGAATGGGTATTCATACGGCTATAACCATATAAACCAATATCCCTCAAGCAAGCTAAGAAGGATAATAAATAATCACCAAAGTATTATGGTCCACACAAGGTGTTGCAAATGATTGGTACTATGGCATACAAATTGGAGCTTCCTGTAGCTTCCCAAGTGAACTCAATTTTCCATGTTTCATGTTTAAAGAAGATTTAGGTGACAAGCTCCTAGTTCAAATAATATTGCCAAAACTTGACGAGGAAGGAAAAATCATATTGGAATCGGAAGCAGTCACAGAAACAAGAACTCGACAGCTGCAAAATCGATCCATTGCGGAGTATCTCATCAAATGGAAGAACTTATCCATTGAAGAGGGGCATGTTAGGTCCCTATAATACTAGTGATTCCCCCATTACTATTGTCATTGTATCCCTTATTATTAATATTGTGCCCCTATTGTCCCCATATTTTTATTAGTGTACCCCATAGAAACCCACTATTTTTATGTTTGTTCCCTTATGTTATTACTATCATGTCGTCTTGATTATATTGTGATCCCTTAGACTCCTATATATAGAAGGTAGGTTTAGTCACTTGTATCATCCAAGAATTGTTCAATTGTGTAATGTAAAGGAGGTTGCCCCCTTGAAGAGGTGGAATTCTAAGGCGTCAATCTATCTTTTCTATCTTTTTGTCAGCTGGTTTCCTAACAATCAAATACCTTGGAATGGTCGTCCAAGACTTTTTGGAGATCTGGAGAAATAGATGATTTCAATGTGGGAACCTCCAGTGAAAATAATTGTGAAATTATGCATCGTTGTTATTTATTTAAAATCTTTTTCATTCTATTAGAGATGATTATTTTTCCCGGTTTCCCTACGATACCTCTCAATTAAACTTCCTTTCCTAAACAAAATTTCATGAAGAGTTCTTGAAAATTAAAAAATTGTTGTACCGAATCCTAGTACAACATCAACACCACCCATTGGAATGGAAATCATTGGACTAATTAATACATACTCTCTTATGGATAACTTGGTATTATGACACTTTCTAGAGCAATTTATGGTTCCTCCACTTGTAACCATCACTTGACACTCTAGTGTTGCATATAGGAAGCAACTCAATTCCTTGGCTCTCTTACAGTGAATAAAATTATCGGCACTTCCCGAATCAATCAACACTATTACCTTTTTCTCCTTGATATGTCCTTCTACCTTGATAGTTTGAGGAGTGGTAATTCCATCCAATGCATTACAAGTTATGGTCGGATTCATTTCTTCTTTATCTAGGGTTTGTTCCTGGAGTATATATTCTTCTTTTTACGTTTGTTGTTCCTTTTATTCCTCCTCTTCACAATCTATGTAAAATAATTTCTTCTCAACACACTTATGACCCTTAGTGTATTTGCTATCACAACTGTAACAAAGCCCTTTTTCTCTTTTTTCTTCCAATTGTTGTGGTGTCAACCTTGTAGGTTTTTGAAGGTTAGGGGAAACAACACTTCCATCATTATAGTTGTGAGTGGTAGGCTTCCTGGTTGCTATAATTTTGCTATCCATTTTTCTTGCCAACCTGAATGCCTTCTCCAATGAATCAGGTTCCCAAAGGCAAACCTCATGTTGGATGTTGTCCTTTAAAATCCCTATGAACACATCAATCCTATGTTCCTCTCGAATATCCTTTACCCTTATATTCAATATTTTGAAGTCCTCAATGTGCTCCATCATTGAACCCTTTTGTTTGAGATTTATCAATTGGCTAAAAAAGATGTTGCTTTTTGTATCCTCATAATGTGCTATCATTTCATCCATAAAAATAGCCCAAGTGACAATTTGTTTACGAGAGAAAAGTCATCGATACCATACAAACTGATTTGGTTGCAAATATAAAATTGCAATGCATACCTTTTGTGTGTTTTTCCCATTATGGAGATCGAAATATTGCTCCATCTATAGTATCTATGTTACGGGATCCTTGCCATCGAATTTTGTCATATCGATCTTTGGAAAATGGTGGTACTTTCATCCAATGTTAGAGTCTATGAAATCGCGATTAACATTTATTTTGTTCTCATCATGAGTTTCCTTTACTACCCTTTCACCATTAGTAAAGATTTCTTGTAGCAACTTTGTCAAATCTGTCTTCAAATCTTCCATTTTGCCTTCCATCTTAGCTTCCACGTCATTCATCTTAGCTTCTATGCCTTTATTTAAACCATCCATCTTAGCTTCCATGCCTTTCTTTAAACCATCCATCTTAGTTTCTGTTGCTTTTTGTGAGAGTGAATTTTTTCACTTGGTCTCGTAATTTGATTATATCATGTTGCATTTCTTCCTCTTCTTCATGATTCATGCTAGAGCTTTCGGGTTTCTTGCTAGGTGTTTCCATTTTATTTCTTTAGGGCATCAATTAATGATAATTATGCTTCATTATGCCCTTTGAATTCCTTCAAACTAATTTTTCAAACTAAACTTGTCCAAAATTAAAAAAAAAACTAAACACCTTTTTTTCATTTTGTGGGAGCTCGATATTGGATCTGATGTATCTCTGAAATTTTGGATCACCAAGATTTGAAATTGTGAACTATGGTAGCTCTTTAAGTCCTCTTTCCAGGGCCACCAGTCTCATCGAAATTGGATTGTCCAAGAAAGAGTTATGCCCAATATCCCAAGATGACTTGATTATACACTTTTTCAGTATAGCGAACTTATACGAAGTGCCACATGTCATTGTTTCAACCTCCAGACCTAAAAACGATGCACAAAAAACTAAATTCCATCTTCTTTCTATAACATCTTACGAAATTCCAATCTCATACTCAGAGAGAAAGTAATGGCAATTTTCCTAAGGTCACCTGTTCGGGATGTAATTTGGGAGGCTATTTGGAGCAGTGAAACCGTAGAATCCAAAGCTCAAATAACAAATGTTATGAACCAGATCACAAAAAGATAGAAAATATATATCAACGACTTCAAAATCAACCTCTTCGAGTAGGCAACCTCCTCATTACAGAAATGACCAATTCTTGGACGATAAAAATGGCTAAACCTCCTTTCTATATATAGGAGTCTAATGGGTCACATTATAATCAAATTCTACATAATAATAATAATATAAGGGCACAACAATAACAATAGTGGGATTCTATGGGGCACACTAATAACAACATGGGGACAATAGGGGAACAATAATAACAATAAGGGCTACAATGGCAATAGTAATGGGGGAATCACTAGTGTTATAGGGACCTAACAAATTCTCTTGTAGTCAAAATTATATGTTGGAGTCGTCCACTTGTCTTGTTGATGCACTCTACTTTCCTTCGGCTACAAAATTCCCTTTTCACATCAGTATCTCTTCTCTTAGGCATCTACCTCTTAGGTAGAGTGGGTAAAAGTGTTAATGAACACCACATCAAGAAAATGGTGACTTGTATGTGAATTGTTTGTGGTTTCTATATTTTTTATTTGTAAAATAATGGAAGGGTGTTAGGAATACTATTTATTTTAGAGATTGGATTGGACTTATTAGAGGTTGTTGGGACATTATCTCAACTGCTAACTCCAAAATTAGAGTTAGTTGGACATATTCCAACTATATGTATCATATTTGGGATCGAATAACAAGTGTGAAAATAAATATTTTTGATAGCATTCAACAACTAGATTGTCTCTCACTTTATCCAAGCTTGGATAAGGTATGTATTGCATGTCTCGAAAACTTGCTGAAGATTTTAATATTTAGTTGAAAAAATCAAATTAAGTTATACCTTTTAGGCTTTTGTTTTTGGTTGATTAGCACCATGTCTCCTTAAGCACATGCCAAAATGTTTTGAAAAAATAATTTAGAAACTTTAATGGGTCTATCCACTTCATTAATAGTGCACAACACTATGTCAATCATCACTCATTTCCATAGTGTGCAGCCTTTTAGTGTTTAATAGTATTGGACACTTTGATTTTCAAATTGATATCAATGGTTCAAACAAGAGGATATATATCTACACATATGAATATGTGATATGTATATTATGGGTAGTACATTAATTGTATGTGATTATTATTATTATTATTTTATTGTTAAATGATGTAAATAGAATATGCAAAGCTTGGTTTTCACATGGACCAAATTCTAATTTTATGATTTATTTTTAAATAAAAAAACTATTGTAATAGTAAAAATAATTACATTTTCATAATTTGTAACTCCAAAAGGAAAAAATAAGAAAAAATTAGTTAGCTAAAAGAACCCTATCCAAAAATTCCTTCAAAATCACCTTTGTTTCCATAAAATCTAATCATTTTGATATGAGTTTAATACCCATCAAAACACCCATCATGTTTCTAGAACAAGAAAAAGACTTTAATCGTCATTTTAAGCAAAATTATCAACTTAAGAAATGACCTATTAAATATAAGTAAACTTTTCAATTGAGATATTGA
Organism: Pinus tabuliformis; assembly: GCA_031772625.1. Classification (NCBI taxonomy): domain Eukaryota; kingdom Viridiplantae; phylum Streptophyta; class Pinopsida; order Pinales; family Pinaceae; genus Pinus; species Pinus tabuliformis. Next base: position 1,067,094,340 of record CM062811.1, read on the forward strand.
TTAAAATTAAAATTACAAATTATACCAATTAAAAAAAACTAGAAATAAATTGACATTAATATCTTCGTTCATGGTTTTTACATTTTTTTAGAATTCTTTTAATAACTAAAACAATTGAAATTTATGCCTTAGTATTAATACATGTAAGATTATAGATATAGGTATTGTTAAAAAAGCATAAACATTTTTCAAATCCGAGCATTTTCTTCTTAGCTCAGGAATTAGGATAAAAATATGTATATTGAAATTTACATGCGAGAGCAGCCACCTCCGATACATCTTAATCAATTGTAGTTTAATCCAAAAACAAGACTTCAATATGTCTCTTGTCTGAGCATCATCATGTTAAAAATCAAAATCAAAATCAACCGGAAATTTTACTATTAAAAACTGAAAATCCATCCCAATATCTTGAAAACCGAGAAATGAATGAGATTAAGCTTAAAACCCCATGAATTCCAGCGCCTAAATCGACATCATCGATGTGGAAGTTACGTCATGGAGAGAAGTTGACATGGTATGCAGGAGTTTGATCAGGGTTGAAGAGTCCAAAGTGACGCTCCGTCTCATACCCCACTTTGTTTTCTTCGTTGAAAAGAGCGAAGATATATGTTTCAATACCCACTCCCGGCCTCTTGGGGGTCCCTTCATTCGATAGTACATACTGAATGAGACTATTGTTGTAAGTCTGAGCATTCTCAACTGTGGCCGCCTCGTCACCAGCAGAAGGCCATCCGCTTTCAGTAACAATGAGTGGGATGTTGGGATATCCTAAGGCTTCCATTGCGGACAAAATAGAATCCACCATGCCTTCGAATAAGTTGCAGTAACAACGACCTGCGTCTTGCACCACAGGAGCCGTTGACTTAAACAGTGCATAATCAAGAGAAATGCTTCTGTCGTCGAAGTAGGTGAAGTATGGATACACATTTGCCATCAAAGGAGCCGCGGTATTTGACAGAAATTTGAGCATAGAGCTCATGGTATCCTTCAAGTCGTCTCTGAAAGCACCCTGAGAAGGCGGGAAGCTGTTACCTATAACAGACATGGCGTGAGCGGTGGATACCTTGATGTTATTTTGCAGATTGGCCTTCTGAATCGCAGTTTGAATGTTGGTCATGGCAGGAAGAAGATATGGTAAGTACTGCATGCTACTGCTACTCAAAACCTCATTGCCCACTGCAATATATTTTATATTGGTGGCCGGATAGAACGAAACAATGTTGTCCTTAACCCAAGCGTCTGCCGAGTCCTGGCTGGAAGATATGGCCTGCAATTCGCCATTACCCACACCCACGATCACATCGATCCCAGAATTCGCCAAAGCTTTCAATGCATCCTTGTTTGCTTCGAAAATCCTAGCCTTCCCCATGTTGTTCTTCTTCATCAAACTTACCACCTGCTCTGCTGCCGGTAAATTGTCTCCCAGCATGCCGTAATTTACTCCTATTTTATCACCATCTGCACATGCAATTGACAAATCATTAAGATTTGAGTAACATTTGTATTTTGCGAATGCAAGGAGAAAATGTATTTTATTGGGAGTTGTCTGTAAAGACATTTTTTTGGAAGTTTTTTGGGTGATTTTTTCTGATTAAAATCTGGCAATAATTTATTGAAATCACAAGTTTGATAGTTAATTTCTGCACAATCAAAGCGTCCCAGGGGTTTTCCAGGGTGCTCAATCCAAATATGCAGCTAAAAAACTATTTTAAATAATACAAATCAATATTTAACCGTCAATTTTTTCCATCAAATTCCATCACCAAAATCTCCAAAAAAAAATCACATTAAAAACAACTCTAAATATTTACCTATGAGGATTGAACAACACAAGATGGCGATAAACCCGATCAAGACTATTTTACAGGTTCCCATACTTCTCAGAGGATATTAGAGAGTCGAGAAGATATATCCTGAAGAACGTTCTGGGATTTCCACGAATCTATGACGAAACATTAGGATGCTCGTCAATTGTCTTTAAGCTTGGATTTATATATATATTTTAGTAGGTAGATATTTGAATCTTTTACTCATGGCCGACATTCGAATGCTTTTATTTATTATTAATATTTTTACATCGGTGAGTGTTTTTCCGTCCTTAATTACCGCGATATCCTACTACTCACGTTTGTGGTCGTCACGATTTAAGATGTGGTTACAATAAAAGATGCATAGAATATTTTTTTCCTACCTTATTGGATGGGAGCTTGTGACTACAAAATATTGGCATTCATTGAGTGTTACATTTTATTATTCACATTTAATCCTAAAATAATAAATTTAACTTATTTTTATTTATTAGCCTTTGCCGGGGATCGATCGCTGACTTTGGGTTGACCGGCGCAATATTTGGAAATATTTGGCATATTTCCTAAGTCGAATTAAGGTTTACGGGGCGGAAAGGGTTGGGGGTCTTATTACGCGCTTCGCATGGTTCGAGGCGAATGGCACGTGGCGCGCGTGAGGGGCACGTGGTTGCATGCGGTCTGGTGGTGTGATCGGCGGCCAGGTGTCCGTCCTCGAGATGCTGGAACGTTCGGCTTCTGTTTTACTGTCTTCGCGGCATTTGGGTTGGTATTGTTACTTGCTTGTGTAGCTCTGCAGTCTGTGCGATGTTTGGTCTGCGGTAGAGTTCCTGCCTGCCCGGGTATTGTTACTTGCAGTCTGTGCGATTTTTCGTCTGCGGTGGAGTTCCTGCCTGCTCGGTGTGGCTTTGGTGAGTTCGGCTACTGTGTGGCCTGCATGCAAGAGTCGATGGTTAGTTGAGCATTATAAGTTAATGGGATTCTGGTTGACTACTGAGGGTTTGTCTTCTGGTTAGATACTGAGGGTTTCTCTTACATGCATGCAAGAGTCCATGGTTAGTTGAACATTATAAGTTAATGGCATTCTGGTTGAATACTGAGGGTTTGTCTTAGCTGTGGTCGGCATGCGCTATGGTGGTCTCATCAGCGGCCAGCTGTTCCTGCTTGACATGCTGGAAAGTTCAGCTTGGGTTTTACTGTCTTCGCGGCCTTTGGGTTTTACTGTCTTCGCGGCCTTTGGGTTGGTATTGTTACTTGCTTGTTTAGCTCTGCAGTTTGTGCGATTTTTCGTCTGTGGTGGAGTTCCTGCCTGCTCGAGTATTGTTAGTTGCTTGTTTAGCTCTGCAGTCTATGCGATTTTTCGTCTGCGGTGGGGTTCCTGTCTGCTCTGTGTGACTTTGGTAAGTTCGGCTACTGTATGGTATTCTGGTTAAATACTGAGGGTTTCTGTTACCTGCATGCAAGAGTCCATTGCTATTTGGGTTTTACCATGTTCGCGGCCTTTGGGTTATTATGGTTACTTGGTTGTTTAGCTGTGCGGTCTGTGCGATTTTTCCTTTCTATTTGTTCTATTGTCTGCGGTGAAAACACAATGCGGTTCCTGCCTGTTGTGTTAGCTGCATGCAAGAGTCCATGGTTATTTGAGCATTATAAGTTAATGGCATTTTGGTTGAATACTGAGGGTTTGTCTTAGGTGCATGGGTTTTATGCAAATTTGTGTAAATGTCTGCGTGAAGCTATGATTCTTAGTTGTATTGTTTAGAGATTAAGTTTGGCTACTGTATTATAAGTTAATGGCATTTGGATTATTATTGTGAATACTGAGGGTTTGTCTTCTAGTTGAATACTGAGGTTTTGTCTTACGTGCATGCAAGTGTCCATGGTTATTTGAGCATTATAAGTTAATGGCATTCTGGTTGAATACTGAGGGTTTGTCCATGGGTTGACGGACGCGATTTTTGCAAATATTTGGCATATTTTCCTAAGTCGAACTAAGGTTTATGGGGCGGAAAGGGTTGAGGGTTTTATTACGCGCTTCGCATGGTTCGAGGCGAATGGCACGTGGCGCGCGTGAGGGGCACGTGGTTGCATGCGGTCTGGTGGTCTGATCGGCGGCCAGGTGTCCGTCCTCGAGATGCTGGTATGTTCGGCTTGTGTTTTACTGTCTTCGCGGCATTTGGGTTGGTATTGTTACTTGCTTGTTTAGCTCTGCAGTCTGTGCGATGTTTGGTCTGCGGTAGAGTTCCTGCGGTAAATGTCTGCGTGAAGCTATGATTCTTAGTTGTATTGTTTAGAGGTTAAGTTCGGCTACTGCATTATAAGTTAATGGCATTTGGATTATTATTGTGAATACTGAGGGTTTGTCTTCTGGTTGAATACTGAGGTTTTGTCTTACGTGCATGCAAGTGTCCATGGTTATTTGAGCATTATAAGTTAATGGCATTCTGGTTGAATACTGAGGGTTTGTCTTAGCTGTGGTCGGCATGCGCTGTGGTGCTCTCATCGGCGGCCAGCTGTTGCTCCTCGAGATGCTGGAAAGTTCGGCTTGGGTTTTAGTGTCTTCACGGCCTTTGGGTTTTATTGTCTTCGCGGCCTTTGGATTGGTATTGTTAGTTGCTTGTTTAGCTTTGCAGTCTGTGCGATTTTTCGTCTGCGGTGGAGTTCCTGTCTGCTCGGAGATTGTTCCTTGCTTGTTTAGCTCTGCAGTCTGTGCGATTTTTCATCTGCGCTGGGGTTCCTGCCTGCTGGGTGTGGCTTTCGTAAGTTCGGCTACTGTATGGCATTCTGGTTAAATACTGAGGATTTCTGTTACCTGCATGCAAGAGTTCATGCTTATTTGGCTTTTACCCTGTTCGCGGCCTTTGGGTTGTTATTGTTACTTGGTTCTTTAGCTCTGCGGTCTGTGCGATTTTTCTTTTCTATTTATTGTATTGTCTGCGCTGAAAACACAATGTTGTTCCTGCCTGCTGTGAGGATTGTTGTTACCTGCATGCAAGAGTCCATGGTTATTTGAGCATTATAAGTTAATGGCATTCTGGTTGAATACTGAGGGCTTGTCTTAGCTGCATGGGTTTTATGGAAATTTCGGTAAATGTCTGCGTAAAGCTGTGATTCTTAGTTGAATTGTTTACAGGTTAAGTTCGGCTACTGCATTATAAGTTAATGGCATTTGGATTATTATTGTTGCTTGGTTGTTTAGCTCTGCGGTCTCTGCGATTTTTCCTTTGTATTTGTTGTATTGTCTGCGGTGAAAACACAATGTGGTTCCTGGCTGCTCGGTTAACTCTATCGCAAACGTTTGGTTGCGGTTTTGTTGTTCCAGGTGCAGCTTGTATCGCTCGACTGTGTGTTGTCGCTTTGATAAGTTCAGCTACTGCATTATAAGTTAATGGCATTCTGGTTAAATACTGAGGGTTTCTGTTACTTGGATGCAAGAGTCCATGGTTATTTCAGCATTATAAGTTAATGGCATTCTGGTTGAATACTGAGGGTTTGTCTTAGTTGCATGGGTTTTATGGAAATTTGGGTAAATGTCTGCGTGAAACTGTGATTCTTGGTTGTATTGTTTAGAGGTTAAGTTCGGCTACTGCATTATAAGTTAATGGCATTCTGGTTAAATAGTGAGGGTTTCTGTTACCTGCATGCAACAGTCCATGGTTATTTGAGCATTATAAGTTAATGGCATTCTGGTTGAATACTGAGGGTTTTGTGTGCAGACTTCATTAACCAATTTCGTCATTTGCACATTTTCTCATGGTACTGGCATAGGCTGCGTTGTGCATGCATATGGTCTAGACGAGAAGGAATTCGAACACTCGGCTTCGTTGCAGGTACGGTGTTATTCTACTAATTGCTTTTTGTCAATTTTTGTATTACTTGCTTTTTGTCAATTTGTTAGGGTTTTAATTTTTGCATTGTGTAGGTTTATGGTCCAGTTACTCTAGGTTTATAGTCCAGTTACTCCGTGATCCCTGCTGGGGACTATATGCAATTGATAGATCGCTGACTTTGGGTTGACCGATGCGGTTGCTGGCTGTCATGATACTCTGGGTTTCTGTTACCTGCATAGGTTTTATGGAAAATTCTGTAAATGTGGGTTTCAGCCACGATGTGACTTCGTTATCATTTGAGCCGAGTGGACCTGGGCGAAGCTATGGTTCTTGGTACAGATTGAGTCGCAGTCTTTTGTAGTTTGAACTATTTTTGCACATGAAGATCTAAATAAATTGGGGATTTTGAACTGTTTGAAATGTTAAAATATTGAAGATTGCAGTCTGTTTTGTAACTGCACAGTTTCCTATCTTAGGCGTGTATTCAACATTTTTCGCTCGTATAATTTATGTATATGTTTACTTTGGTCCATAATGTTTGTTCAAGTTTGTAATTCTGTTATGGATGTATGAATATTCGACTCTGATATTACTCCTAGAACGGAAGGTTGCTTTGTTAACAACTTTGTTAAGTTCATTTAGTTAGTGTTAAGTTCATTTGCTTTGTTAAGAAGTGTTGAATTGAAGGTTTGCTATATTGGTACTAGATGTTGTTCGTTTGCTATTGCTTATATATTGGATGAAATGTTTCGTTTGCGAAAATTATAAGCTTTTCTATGATACTGAAGGTTTCTCTTACCTGCATGGGTTTTATGGAAATTCCCGTAAATGTCAGTTTCGAGCACCATGTGACTTCCTTGTCATTTGGGCCGAGATGACCTAGGTGAAGCTATGGTTCTTGGTACAGGCTCTGTCGTGCATGAATATGGTCTAGACGAGAAGCAATTTGAATAGTCGGCTTTGTTCCAGATACGGTGTTATTCGACTAATTGCTTTTTGTCAATTTTTCTATTAATTGCTTTTTGTGAATTTGTTAGGCTTTTAATTTTTGCATTGTGTAGGTTTATGGTTCAGTTACTCTAGATTTATAGTCGAGTTACTCTGTGATTGTTTTAAAAAACATAGATATTTAAGCTGTATTTAGTCATTTATATCTTTTCTGTCATTCAATTATATTGGAATTCAAATCTGAAATTGTCATTGTTTATTCTGTGTTTACATTAATATTAATATTAATATTATCAATTGTTATAATCATAAAAACAATATTATTTGAGATGATACCAACAAGTAGAAGTTGAGTAATGCATGCAACTAGCTCCGTATAATGATGAATCAAGACATTTTGTCTATTTAAACCTTAGATTAAAATGTCATGTTAGCTAGTTATAACCAGATTGGTTCTCATATGATGTTCAACTACCTTATTCTGCTCAGAGAGAAAAAATTATTTTATTATGAAAACAAAATTACATTTATTATATATGTTCCTGCATTTCACAGATATCCTTAAGCATAGGAAGTGATAAAAGTATTGCTGGGAACATATCTTGTTTCATAAACAGTTTCCAAAAATGTCAATATGACAGCCCTATCATAGTCATTCTAACATATATCGGAGCTTTGAAGCGAGTTTTATCTCATAAGAAATTAGCTGCTAGATATGTCCATAAACAGTCCCATAAAAAAATATAGATATAGAGATATGCTTAAGCATAGGAAGTGATAAAAGTATGGCTGAGAAGATATGTTGCTTCATAACCAGTTTTCAAAAATGTCAATATGACAGCCCTGTCATGGTCATTCTGACATACATCAGAGATTTGAAACCAGTTTTGTCTCATGAAGAATCAGGTCCTAGATATGTTCATAAACAGTGGCATAAAAAATTATACATATAGATATTGACATTTAAAAGACATTCCATCAGCTCTCCTTCCACTCTCTGTTGAATGAGCCAAGCTCATGCTACCAAGTGTAATCTTGCTTTTGACAGTCCATCAGTTTCCATGTTCCTGTCTTTGTAAACATGTTCAAACATAATGTGTTAAATACTCTGTTTAAGCAAGTCGAATCTCCTGAAATATAGGTTGAAGTTTATAATTATCCAATCAATTTGTTCCATTCATCGAATTCACCACAATTTGTGAATCATCAAAGATCTGTAATTTTTGGGCATCTTCTTTCACATGCGACAATTGCCAACAGTCTTGGGACAATTTGCTTAGGCAAATTGTTGCTGTGTTTGCCAAACCTGCCCTTTGAATATATTACATGTTCATCATTTATATGGATCATACCTGCAGTGTCCCATAATGATGGATCTTCTTGAGAAGCGTTATGGAATTATGCTTATGTACTACTCGTATCTGGTTCTCAATGCCTTGTTTGGGTTCCTTGATTCTTGAATTTTGTTTAGATCCATATAGTATAACCATATCCAAATGCCATTAACTTATAATGCAGTAGCCGAGCTTAACCTCTAAACAATACAACTAAGAATCATAGCTTCACGCAGACATTTACCGCAGGAACTCTACCGCAGACCAAACATCGCACAGACTGCAGAGCTAAATAAGCAAGTAACAATACCAACCCAAATGCCGCGAAGACAGTAAAACACAAGCTGAACATTCCATCATCTCGAGGACGGACACCTGGCCGCCGATCAGACCACCAGACCGCATGCAACCACGTGCCCCTCACGCGCGCCACGTGCCATTCGCCTCGAACCATGCAAAGCGCGTAATAAGACCCCCAACCCTTTCCGCCCCGTAAACCTTAGTTCGACTTAAATGAATACTTCAAAAATTTCAATTGCATCTCAAGTTGCATTAAGCATGAAGTAATCATATTGATAAAGGAAAATATCATTATCCTTGAACATACCCATTTTGAACACTGCTTTGTAGAAGCATTGTTTGCAAAAATAAAAGTTGACACATTAGAAATTGCAATACTCAATATATATGCATTGCCACATGCAAACCTAAACAATATCCTCAACGTCATTGCAAAATCCTTATACCAGTTAGATCTAAACAATATCATAGTTATACTAGGGGACTTCAATATTGATATGGTGTATTGCAATCAAAAAACAAAGCAGCTAGAAACCTACATGCAAAACTACGATCTTCATTTCCTAGTTGACAAAACTAATAGCATGCACAAATCATTGATTGACCATGTTTGGGCAAATCTAGGCAATATAAAGTATAGAATTTTCGTATTGGATGCATATTGGTCTGACCATGATATAATATCTCTTGTCCTTGACCTATGATATACACATGAAACAGTTTACAAAATTTCAAATTTTGACATTTTTGCAATATCTCATTGCTTTTACCATATCTATTTTACTAAAGCATACTACAATATCTTTTTGTGGTAAACGAAGTGATAACAGCATACATACTATGCATTCTATTCTACATTTACATATATGGCGTTCTGTATTGATCCATGCAACTTATGCCAGAGACAGCCTTTTCAATTAATCAACAGAACTATCCTATCATAAATTTGCAGATATGACCTCATCTATTTATGCATGCACATTCTGCTAGTAAAACCCTTTTCAATTGAACACAACGACCAAGAAAAAAGAACAACAACATGCAACATAAACAAACACAGTATATTCTTTTTGCCTTTCCTTTTCTATGGATCTTGTCTTCTTGTTCAAGTTTTACTTTTATATGTTCTTTTGACTTGTACTAAATATGTCTTGCTATTCTATAACATAGCATAAAACTTGAGAAAGGAAATGAAACAATTGAAGAAATAGAATGCATAAGCCAATTAGAAAGCGCAAACGAACCACTTGTTTTGCAAAGGTATGTCTATGAGAACTACACAAAAATGGTAATTTGTATTTAGAATATTAATGTCTACTATATATGCATTCTATTTTTATTTTTACATATGTATGGTTCTATGGTTTTAATGTTCTTGTTCAGTTTTTACTTCTAGTTTGCACTAAATATATGTTACTATTCTATAACATAGCCTAAATCTTCAGAGACGAAACGAAACAATTGAAGAAATAGAATCCATAACGCAATTAGAAAGGGCAAGCCAACCACTTGTTTTGCAAAGGTATGTCTATGACAACTATACAAATATGCTAATTTGTATTTAGAATAATAATTTTCAGCAAGGTATGTCTATGACAACTATACAAATATGCCAATTTGTATTTAGAATGTTAATGTTTAGTATATATCCATTCTATCTTTACATATGTATGGTTCTATGGTTTTAATGTTCCTTGTTAACTGTTTACTTCTATATGCTCTTTGAAATTGAACTAAATATATGTTGCTATTCTATAACATAGCATAAATCCTGAAAAAGGAAAACAAACAACTGAAGAAATAGACCACATAACTCAATTAGGAACGGCAAACCAACCACTTGCTTTGAAAAGGTATGTATGGCAACTATACAAATATGCTATTTGCTATTTAAAATATTAATGTTTACTATATATATCTCCTCTTTTTACATATCTATATTTAAATGTATATATGTCAGATTAGGCCACCAAACCCCCCTGAAGCTTCTCAACACCAAAGTGTTTCCCAAACAACGATCTCCCTTTTTCAACGAAACTGCCAATGTTTGCATTGGCAGTTTTGTTGAAAAAGGGACATCGTTCTTTGGAAAACACTTTGGCGTTGAGAAGCTTCAGGGGGGTTTGGTGGCCTATCGATGACAGTGATGTTCAATTTTTGCTAACTTCATTAATATTTTTTGCAAAGTTGTACAAGACAATTGCAAAAGCCAACTCTGGTAAGCAATTGCAAATGATGGAAGAAATAATAGATGTTGACAATTACAAATTCAGATTGCAATGCATTTTGCCTGAGAACATTGCTATTGTATTAAAAAGAAATGGTCTTTTTAGACTAAATGCATTTTCATATACTGTAGGAGATTGTCTATTTGACTCGTTTGAAATGCTTCTACATTTTCGTTATACTTCAAATGAATTGCGAAATGGGTTAATAGACCACTTTCTTTTTTTCTTAAAGAACAATGACGTTGAAGCAATACAGTCATATCAATATGAACTAGCACCTGAGTTCCTATACGAGTTACATGGTGTTAATGATATTGGTACATATCTTCATAAAATGCGTTATTCTGCATCTACAAATATAAAGGAGTCTGAACAAGGTTTATGGGGTGATACCTTTTTCATACGTTGGTTAGCTAAATGGCTAGATATATCAATTGCATCAATGTTGGAAACCACTTTTATATCAGTTTGAATCTTCTGTTGCATTGTTGACGTTCTGTTTTACTTGGTGGTGCATCAGAAGAAAAACAACTTCAATCAGGGTAAAAGGAGGCTCAAGTTAGCGTGAATCTGAAGTTTGATCGCAGATACAATTCTGTAACCAGCAATAGCATTGCATACGATAAAACACCTTTCAGCAGCTTGATCTTATTTTGAAATTGTGTTGTTCCCTGCTCACATAAGGCAAGTGCAATCTGCAACTATTTGATGCTTCTTTCTGTTTGCAAGTATTTCAGGTTTTTTTGCAAATACCTTATCCAGACATCTTTGTTTTATTTATGGGTCAAGATATTATTAGATGCAAAATTGAGTTGAGATGTTTTAGGTTACACTTCCATGTTATTTCAGTCTTGCATAATTTGACTACTGTTTTGACTCAACTAGTTTATTTGCATGAGCAAGTGCAGTTGATGATATAAAGTGCAACTCGTCACAGAGCATCATGATGATGTTACATGTGTTTATTCTTTCCCAAATATTTCTGTTAGCTTACCTAAGTTGTCAAATTTTTCCATCGCATGGAGCACCGCATCAAATTCTGTTGGATTCAGATATAGATAGAAATGACTTTTTTGCAATTCTTTATCTTCTAAAACAGAACCGCTCAGAGTTCAACGTGAAACTACGTTTATTTTCTGCTTCACTTGGTTTTACATATATGTCTCTAAAACTTTGCTACGTGCTAGTCTGGATTCTGTGTGCATTCTGTTTTAGTTTAATTGCATTCATTTGACTCGAGAATAAAAAAAGAAAGATCATGACACATAGTTATTTAGAAATAATAAATAGAATGATGCAAGCTTTTAAAATAAGCATGATAAAGAATGTCCAAGCAGTAAGTTTACCTCAACCCATTTCATTTTTTATATCATTTGAAGTGCACTTCAGACACAGTGTTGTGTATGCAGAAGCTACCTTTGGAGTACTTCGGCAAGGGGACTTAAAACTTTTTATGAAACCCGTGCCTAAAATTTCTAGTCGGTTGTTTGCATTTAATTGCCTACATCCTCAGCATTGTGCAATATTTTCAGCCAATGTTTCTATTAGACCTCATTGAAAAGCACATGCTACAGGCCTTGTTCCAAAAGTTTATGGCTTTGTAGCCTCACACTTTTGATCTCTCCTTCTGCATTCTCATGTTTAGCTAGTTAGCGTGAATCTGAAGTTTGATCGCAGATACAGTTCTGTAACCAGTAATAGGATTGCATATGATAAAGTACGTTTCAGCAACTTGATCTTATTTTGAAATTGTGTTGTCTAATTGGCAGGGGTGTTGTACTGACTTCTGATATGAGGCACACAATAGCTGCCAATATTAGAATATTACAAAGAGAACAGCTTCCTCGGTGTGCTTTCGAAACTGATCAATTGGTTGAGGTATGTACAATACTCACTTTCTAGTAAATTGTTTTTGCAAATCAAAACAGATCTCGTCAACATTGCAAAGCTCCAACAAGCCATCTTAGGCATGTGTTTTAGTCTTATACAGCTTTGTCAGCAAAGCAACCTTCCGTTCTAGGAGTAATATCAAAGTCGAATATCCATAGATCCATAACAGAATTACAAACTTAAAAAAACATTATGCACCAAAGTAAACATACACATAAATTATACAACCGAAAAACCTTGAATACACTCCATAGCTTGACTCAGGTCGTCTCATTCCAAATGCCAGTCGAAACCGACATTTACAGAAATTTCCATAAAACCCATGTAGCTAAGACAAGTCCACAGCATCACGGCCGACAGAAACCGCATTGTGTTTTCACCGCAGACAATACAACAAATACAAACGAAAAATCGCAGAGATTGCAGAGCTAAACAACCAAGTAACAATAATAACCCGAAGGGCGCGAACATGGTCCGATTCATACCAACGTTACACAACGCCTTGGGAGTCACCGAACCACATGCCCTTCACCTCCAACGATGCTAGGCCCCCAATAACACCCCAAAACCTTTCCACCCCCAAAACCAACCTTTCCAACCTTTAAAACCTTGGTTCGACTTAGCTTATATCGCTCATAAAAGCCATGCAGGTAAGAGAAACCCTCAGTATTTAACCAGAATGCCATTAACTTATAATGCTCAAATAGCCATGGACTCTTGAGGGAAACGAAGAGACAATACTGCTGGACCTACGAAGCAGGCAAGACTGCACAGTTAAACAACCAAGTAACAATAATAACCCAAAGGGCGCGAACACGGTAAAACCCAAGTCGAGTAACTTTCTAGGATCTCGACGAGGGACAGTTGTCCGCCCACAAGACCACCACAGACGAAAAATTGCACAGACTGCAGAGCTAAACAAGCAAGTAACAATATCCGAGCAACCAGGAACTCCACCACAGACGAAAAATCACACAGACTGCAAAGCTAAACAAGCAAGTAACAATACCAACCCAAAGGCCGCGAAGACAGTAAAACCCAAAGGCCACGAAGACAGTAAAACCCAAGCCGAACTTTCCAGCATCTCGAGAAGGAACAGCTGGCCGCCAATCAGACCACCACAGCGCATGCCGACCACAGCTAAGACAAACCCTCAGTATTCAACCACAATGCCATTAACTTATAATGCTCAAATAACCATGGACTCTTGCATGCTCAAATAACAAGCTCAATTGTTGATGCCTTGCTATGAACACACTTTATTTACTGATCATGTTTTCTTTGTATGGTCAGATTTCTCATGCCAACGTTAATCTTCTTGAAGTTCGACCAGGAAAATCTGAATCACTGATTGAAATTTTAGGCAATCCACAACAAACAATTGCACCAATTTTGTATGCAGTTCTTGATCTCCCTCCGACATTTTCCAACATTTGCCAACAATTTGTCTACTGTCCCTCTGTTGCTACTTTTTGATTTTGATTTCTTAGAACAAAAGCAGATTCCTTGATTCAATGAAATTTTTATTTAACATAATTAACCATAAATCTGTCTGCAAACACGAACCCCTGCAGTACTAACTATATGCTTTGTTTCAAAATTCAGTCAAATCGCAATATAAACAGTATTGGCAATTTCTCTGAGTTTGAGGACCCAATTCTTTGTCAACAGACTTCTGCCAGATTTGAAAGGTACACAACATTTGCAAAATTTTGTCAATTGCTACTATCATAGTGCTTTTGCTAATCAGTATTTCTGTACTAATGTCCTTGGCATTGTATATCACCTTTGGCAGTGTGACAGCAGCTGGTCAGCTTATCACAAAAACTACAGTTGAAGTTGTAACATCTGAACGCACAGTTGCAGCCATTCTAGGAAAGTCTGGAAATGATCTTGTTAAAATTCAGCAGTTAAGCTAGTATAAAGAAGCATAAATATCTGCAAATTCCATGGGATCCCCTTCAACTGAAATTTTTGAAACATGCAGACTTGGAATGAAGTGCTGTCATTGCTGACAAAATGACATTGTATTGACAGAATGGCAAAATGTTACAGCACAAATCCTATGTTCTTAAATGATCATCTTGTATCTGAACATTCATCTAGTCGAATGTTGCATTAATTATTAGTTAATAAAAATTGGCATTGGCAGTTTTTATTTTGTCTGTATGGCTCTTGATTCATTATGCTAATGTTTAATGCATTATTTATTAGTTAATAAAAATTGCATTGGCAGTTTTTATTTTGTCTCTATGGCTCTTGATTCATTATGCTACTGTTTAATTAAATTTCAATATCTCTGGTCCAATATTTTTTCATTATGCTAATGTTTAATGCATTAATTATTAGTTAATAAAAATTGCATTGGCAGTTTTTATTTTGTCTCTATGGCTCTTGATTCATTATGCTAATGTTTAATTAAATTTCAATATCTCTAATCTAATATAAAAATATTATTATTATTTATTTTTATTTAATTGTAATATCACACTCTATCTTGCATTGTTTAAATAAATAATGCATTTTATGATTTAAATTACCCATATAATATTAAATACTTCTTATCCATTCATATTTAATTATAACTATTAAATTATTTATTGATCCAGGTGGATATTGGTGGCCACCTGCCAAGTCCACCTGGACCCCCACCATTGTCTTTCTCAGCATTTTCAGTTTCCTTAATTGTAGCACAACTTACTATTTTTAGCAGTTTTTCAGGTCCTGAACTTCCGGAGCCGTTTTGAGGCCCTAAACGACGTTTTTTGGGGAATCTGGGGGCAACACGAGTCCATGTAATGGACTGTGTTGCCCGTTCCAACAATGATAGTGCTCGGATAGATCTTTCTAATGAGCTATTGTATGCGTCAAACGGAGATCATATGCCAAAGTTACGACCCCGGGAAGTTGATGTACCAACTTACCCCCAAACGGGGCCCACAGTTTGGCGTTTCATCTCCTAGGGTTAGGTATTGGAATGTTAAGGGTTTTTTTTTCCATTGTTTCTCAACAATAAATAGGCCTTCGAGCCTCATTGTAACACAGTTCAGAGGCATGTAGCCATCACATCTCTTCTTAGAGATAAGCTACCATTGCCCTAGCTAGTTCATTTCCATTTCTGTTTGTAAGAATATTTCAGTATTTTCCATTAATGAAACGAAGTATTACTTCTGCTGCATCTTTGTGTATATGGGACCAAATGACGATGATGTTAAGCCCATAAAAATAATATTATATATTAGTAGATCTCTATCATATTATCATACTATAAGGAATTACAAGTATAATTACAATTAAATTATTAACCTCATTTATAATATTTTAAAAATTAATGGCTTTTAATTTCATATACCTAAGATTACTTTAAGGTATTATAAGTAGGGTTTCTCATACTTCTTGATATAGTTGAAAGATCGTTATAGTTGAAGAGATCTATGAAGTTAATTATATATCCAAGTTCGTTACATAGAGTATTCCATTATTAGCTCTATCAAAACAACTTCAATAGTGGAAATAAAAAACTCTCATATATTTTCGCACAATACATTAATATCTTATCTATATAATTATATTATTTATATATTTATATAAGGTTGAATTAAATAAACCATATATATATCCTAAATAAAATTAAATATATTTGACGATAGTTGTGCTTCTATTTCCATGATTAATAATGTTCAACATATGATCGAATGTGTGAGCATGGTATGCTAAAATTGATAGCATTTATTTATAGATGGCTCTGGTCAAGCATAGTTGACCATGATGCTCATGTGTATCATGGTTGGCCATCTTGACCATGTTTACCATGGTTAGCTTTTATTAACCATTGCAAACCATGTATAGATAGTTGTTGAAAATGGATCGGCATAAGTTGACCTTGATATCCCCTATTAATCATTTTGACCATGGTGTTATGGTTGGCTATTTTTTATCATGGTTGATCATTTGACTAGGATCAACCAAGTGTCAATCATGACTAACCTAGTTAAATACAGTTGAACATGGTAGAAAATGTTTTTGTTTTTTCACATTATGACATCAATGTTTTAGGGAATTGTGATGACATATTTTTTTCCTACGAGTATGATAATGTATGTTGTTTTCCATATCATGAAATTACTTTTCATTCGTCACATTACAACAATATTTATCATTCATGACATTGTTATCTCATTTATTTTTTGTCACATTCTAATAGTGTTTGTTCTTCATCACTTTGCGATGAAGTTTGTTGTTCAACTTATTGCTACATTCTATTTTGTTCATCACATTACAACATTGTTTGTTGAAATCACATTATTGCATCACTTTTTTTTCATCACATTGTCACATAGTTCATTTTTTAACATATTGTGACATAATTTTCTTTGTTGTAGCATTGTTTTCCATCACTTGTAACGTCATTTGTTATTTGTCACATTGTGGCATTGCGTTATGCCATCATTTTTTATTTGTCACATTGTGGCATTGTAGTGTGACATCATCGGTTGTTCATCACTATATGTCGAAGAGTTTTCTCATCACACTACAACATCGATTTTCTTTCTAAATGTTTACCTATAGATGACTAACCATGTTAACCAAAGTTCAACATGATTCCCATTCTAAACATGGTTTATTATATTTGACCATGTGATTATGTGAAATTATTTCCTTATTCAACATAGTGTGAATTATTCATGTGTTCAGCATACTAGCAGATACGTAGTTGTGGTTCATCACATTGCAACATCACTTGTTTTTCATTAAACCACAATGATGATTTTTCTCATTGATTTGAAACAACAATTTTTTGTTTATAAGTGAATGTGTTAATTCCTACTAATGGTTGTTAATTTCTATGAAATTGCCATACAGATGTTTAATAATTTATAAATATAAATGTCCATTAATGCTAATAAACTAACTAATGTCTATAAGGCAATAAATGTCTATATATTACTATATAGTTAATGCCACATATATTGTGTTAATGTATAGTTATAAATGTATAGTCACATTTTGTAATGTATTAGTGTATACATTTTTGTATTACCAATTTGTTTATATTTTATTGATGGGCAAATTAATATATTGATGTATATTTATTAATTTTATAATGTTTGTTGATAACCACAATGTGATGTTGATTTTGTTTTCCACACCACAATGTTAATTAAGATTATTCGTGTACTCATAGATTATTATGTTCAACCATGGTAGACCATTATGTCCTTGATGAATATGGTTGCTTGTGACACTGATGTTGACTACAATTGACTATGATACCCATAATAAAAAAAGGTTGAACATCATAGCATCATTGATAGATAAAATATTTAATTTTTAAATTGATAAAAATTTGGATTTTATTAATATAACCTTATTAATTATATTAACTATTTAAAATATGCTCATTGATTAATGGCGATATATACAATCCCGTCATTGTGTAACTACTATTGGAAATAATATAATACATGCAAATGTCTCTTATTCGTTATAAACTATCATTTCAATTTTTCCTAAATGTTTTATTATTGCTCATTATTTATAACTTGAAGACATCATTGATATGTGAAATACTTCACTTTTTTCGAATATATCCTCTTCATTAATATTAATAATATTTTGCCACTATGACCATCAATAATGTTGCAATTAAATAATTTAAACAATATTATAAAGCTCATGATGCGAAAGCTACGGGATAATATAATATAATGTGTGATATATTTTAATATATAATTATACTCATAAAGAATGACAAGTCTAATAGAACAATGTATCATCAAATTATAAGTAATTGTACATAAAATCTTATAAGTAAATTTTAAGTATAATTAAAGTAAAATTTTATGTTATATTATTGAGAATTTGCCCCTATTGGATTTGAGTATGAAAAACCAGTTTCAATACAAAAGATATAATAACATTGGTTAAAGAATAACATTTAACCAACCTTCATATATTGCAATGTGATCTATGATTTAGCTTGAAGGTATTCTTTTGTCAATTTGAGTGAATTTTTATATCCAAGTGAAGATGTTGGTGAACACACAATGTGATAATGTGATTAATGATGCTGACGAGGGTAGGAAAACTAATACCAGATCACATATTTTTGTAAATACTAAAATCACTTTATATCTTATCCCTAAACCACTTCACAAATCAGATTTTTCTAAATCCCAAAATCACTCAATATTTCCCTTGAATATTTAATGCTTTACAAGGGAGATTTTCTTTTAACTTAAAATATTACTTATCCAAACAACTTCTAGACTTACCTATCCTCCAAAGGCTTGATGATTTAGAAGGTCTAATGCTCCTCTATTAGGCTACAATATTAGAAAAAAAATTTACCTCTTGGTGATAAGCTTTTGATGTAACATTCCTCATGTATCCCACACCTTATATTATAGTTGACATATGTTTCTCTACATTGTGATCCTGCTCCTTCTATAGTTTTCCTCAATCCTGTTATGAACTATCTCACAAAAAGATAGAAAATATATATCAACGACTTCAAAATCATCCTCATCGAGGGGGTAACCTCCTTTACATTACACAAATGAACAATCCTTGAATGATACAAATGACTAAACATCCTTTCTATATATATGAGTCTAAGGGGTCACAATATAATCAAAGCCGACATAACAATAATAATATAATGGCACAACAATAACAATAGTGGGCTTCTATGGAGCACAGTAATAACAATAACGGGACAATAGGGGCACAATAATAACAATAAGGGATGAAGTGACAATAGTAATGGGGGGATCACTAGTATTATAGGGACCTAACATTGCCCTCTCCTTCAAAAAAGTGGTGTCCTAAACACTTGAGTAGTTATGGATGCTTCTGTAAAAAAATATCATCCTC
Source organism: Pinus tabuliformis (assembly GCA_031772625.1). Lineage (NCBI taxonomy): Eukaryota > Viridiplantae > Streptophyta > Pinopsida > Pinales > Pinaceae > Pinus > Pinus tabuliformis. The sequence continues at coordinate 1,067,113,554 of CM062811.1, forward strand.
CCATGTGGAATCCTCAGTGGGTAAGTTCTTCCACTTGATGAGATACTCTGAAATTAACCGATTTCGTAGATATTGAGTTCTTGTCTCTTTGACTTCTTCAAGTTCCAATATGATTTTTCCTTCCTCGTCAATTTCTGGTAATATTGTTTGAACTGGGAGCTTGTCACCTATAACCTTCTTTAAACATGAAACATGGAAAACTAAGTTCACTCGGGAAGCTATAGGAAGCTCCAATTTGTATGCCATAGTACCAATATTTTGCAACACCTTGTGTGGACCATAATACTTTGGTGATAATTTATTATCCTTATTAGCTTGCTTGAAGGATATTGGTTTATATGGGAGAAAGAGAAAGATCCGCTCCGCTCTGCTAGTTCAAGAAAGTTGCTCCTTTTCCAGGAGGGAAATTACTTCAATCTCTTATATATGCTGCGGTGGTTTCAAATTTGCATGAAAAATTGTTGTGGCCGTAGGAATACCCATTCACCTACATGAAAACTTATTTCTTTACAATGTTGATCTGTCGTTGTTTCATTCTATTCTGCGCCAAAGTGAGGTTATCCTTTAAGAGTTGGAGAACTTGTTGTTGATGCTCACTCTGATCTTCCACTCCTCGAACCTTACAATTTTCTCTTAAATATGATGTGATGGATGGTGGATGATATCCATAAAGTGCCATAAATGGGGTCATTTTTGTTGCAGTATGGAAGGAAGTGCTCTACCACCATTCAGCTAGAGGAAACCATTAGACCCATTGTGTTTGTTTATTAAAGACAAAGCAACGAAGATATCCTTCCAAACATTTGTTTACTATCTCAGTTTTCCCATCAGATTGACGATGATAAGATGAGTTATGAGCTAACTAAGTACCGAGACAAGAAAATAATTTTGTCCAAACATTTCCAGTGACAATGGGATCTATGTCGCTTAAAATAATCTTTGGTTTTCCATGTAGCTTTTGAATTGTTTCCATAAATGTAGTAGAAACTGTATTGGCTTTAAATGGATGAGATAATGCACAAAAGTGTGCATACTTGGTGAGTCTCTCAACTACCACCATGATGACACTGTTTCCTTCGGACTTGGGTAAATTTGTGATAAAATATATTGGAACCTCCTCCCAACGTTGGCTTGGAATGGATAAAGGTTTTAATAGACCTGGGGTCTTAATTGTTTCAACTTTATTTTGTTGGAAGATGAAACATTCCACCAAAAACTTTTCAATATCTGATTTAAGGCCATCCCAAAAATAATCCCTCTTAATTGCGTGGTAAGTTTTTAAAAATCCTGAGTGCCCTCCTAAGGGAGAAGTGTGCAATTCCATTAGAATCTTTTGTTTGAGTTGGGAATTCTTACATAGATATAAGCCATCATTGTACCATAATGAATCATTTTTTCAGCTAAATGTATCGGATGTACTAGGATCTTGTTGTAAATTTTGAATCAGTGCCTAGACTTCTACGTCATTCTTCCACTCATCCCTTACTTAATTTATCCAATATGGTTGGATAGTAGAAATGGTGCAAAGAAATGCCTCCACATCCTCGTCATTTCTTGAGAGTGCATCTGCCACAACATTTCGCTTTCCCTTTTCATAGATGATTTAAAGTCATAACCCAACGTATTTGTGACCCATTTTCGCTGCTCTTCTGAAGATAATCTTTGTCCTAAAAAGTATTTAAGACTATCATGATCCTTCTTTACCTGAAGTGTCTTCCCATTAGGTAGGTTCACCATTTTTTAAGTGCATGTAGTATTGCCAACATTTCCTTCTCATAAATAGCTTTGTGTAAAAACTTTCCTTTGATTGGATGACTTTTGAAGGTAATGGGTCTTTCTTCTTGCATTAAAACACCACCAATTCCATTATCTTAGGCATCACATTCCATAATAAAGGTTTTTGTGAAGTCCGGCATAGCTAAGACCGATGCTTGACACATTTCCTCTTTAAGATGTTCAAAGGTCTTTGTTGTTTCCAAAGTCCATGAAAATGCATCCTTCTTCAATAATGTTGTTAGAGGTGTTGTTATTGTCCCATAATTCTTAACAAACTTGTGATAATACCTTGTCAACTCGAGAAATCCTCGTAACGCTTTATGGATGTGGGGATTTTTCATTCCTTAATGGCTTTAATTTTGCTAGGGTCTACCTTAACACCTTCATGAGATACAATATGACCCAGATATTCCAACTCTTGTACTCCAAAGAAACATTTGGAGCTTTTTTCATATAATTCTTTCTCCTCCAATAATTTGAGCACCCTATCAACATGTTGAACATGATCCTTCCAAGACTTGTTGTAGATTAGTATATCATCAAAAAATAATAACACAAATTTTCTAAGGAAGGGTTTGAAAATGGAATTCATCAAACCTTGAAATTTAGAAGGTGCATTAGCAAGGCCAAAAGGCATCACCAAAAATTCATAATGACCCTCATGAGTTCTAAATGTTGTTTTCGGAATGTCTTCAGTCTTCATTTTGATTTGATGATATCCTAAACAAAGATTTAACTTGTTGAACTAAATTTATCTATGCAGTTCATCCAATAATTCATCAATGACGGGAATGGGAAATTTATCTTTAATAGTGAGCTTATTGAGCTCCATATAATCAAGACACATGCAGCATGATCCATCCTTCTTGTGCACCACTACTACTAGAGCAAAGAAAGAACTTTGACTAGGTTGAATTATGCCAGCCTCTAACATTTACGCTACCATAAGTTCAATTTCAATCTTTTGGGCATAGGGATATCTCTAAGGCTTGATGTTTGGAGGAATACTTCCTGGAATCAAATGAATAGCATGATCATGATCATGAATATCTGGGAGGCCTTTGGGAGTATCAATGTTAGGTCGCTATAATACTAGTGATTCCCCCATTACTATTGTCATTGTATCCCTTATTGTTATTATTGTGCCCCTATCGTCCCCATATTATTATTAGTATGCCCCATAGAAACCCACTATTGTTATTTTTGTGCCCTTATGTTATTACTGTTATGTCGGCTTGATTATATTGTGATCCCTTAGAGTCCTATATATAGAAGGAAGGTTTAGTCATTTGTATCATCCAAGAATTTTTCATTTGTGTAATGTAAAGGAGGTTTCCTCGAAAAGGCTGAATTCTAAATCATTAATCTATCTTTTCTATCTTTCTGTTAGTTGGTTTCCTAACATTTGGTATGAGAGCTTTGGATTCTAGGGTTTCGCTACTCGAAACACGTCATTGTGGCATTTTCGTTATAACTTTTTTTTCTTTTTAGAAGCTACAAAAATAACTCATTTGATTTGAAATCGTTCTAAACTTCGGGTCTAAATTTCAGAGCTTGTCTCTCTATATTTGCAGAAATATGATCTGAGGAAGTCAGGGTTTTTGTAGACTCTCGAATTACATTCCAAACAAGTGACCTAGGGAAAATAATCATAACTTTTGTTTTGAGAATCAGATTGAATTTTCGTAAGAAGTTTCAGAAAAAAGATAGCATGTAGTTTTCTATGTATCAATTTTAGGTACTAAGGTCGAAATAGTGACACGTGGGACTTCGTACGAGTTCTCTCTATTGAACTAGTTTATAATCAGGTCACTGTGGGAGATTTGGCATAACTCTTCTTTCGAGAATCCAATATTGATCAAACTTGTGGGGTTAGAAAGAGGAATCAAAGGGATACCTCATGATGATATTGCAGATATTTGAGAGTTGCAGTTGTAGAGATACAACAGATTCAATATCGAGCTCTTACAAAGTGAAAAAAAGGTGTGTAGTTTTTTAAATTTTTCATCAGATTAGTTTGAAAAATTAGTTTGAAGGAATTCAAAGGGAATAGTGAAGAATTATTAGCATTAATTAATGCCTTGAAGAAAGAAAATGGAAACACCTAGTAAGCAACCTGAAAGCTCTAGCATGACTTGTGAAGAAGAGAAGGAAATGCAACATGATATATCAAAATTACAAGACCAAGTACAACAAATTTCACTCTCACTAAAGGTCAATGAAGCCAAGATGAATGGCGTGGAAGATAATAGGAATAGGATGCAAGTTAATATGAATGGCATGGAAGCTAAGATGAATGGCATGGACGAAAAGATGGAAGAATTGAAGATAAATTTGAATAAGTTGCTACAAGAAAGGGTCACTAATGGTAAAAGGGTAGTAAAGGAAACTCATGATGAGAACAAAAGAAATTTTAATCATGATTTCATAGACTCTAATGTTGGATTGAAGACCCACCATGTTCCAAAAATCGATATGAGGAAGTTTAATGGCAAGGATCCCAGAATATGGATACTACAGATGGAGCAATTTTTCGATCTCCATAATGTGAAAAACACACAAAAGGTACGTATTGCAACTTTATATTTGGAACCAAATTAGTTTGTATGGTATCAATGGCTTTTCTCTCATAAACTAATTGTCACTTGGGAAATTTTTACGGATGAAATGATAGCACATTATGAGGATACAAAAACCAACACCCTTTTTAGCCAATTGATAAATTTAAAACAAAAGGGTTCAATGATGGAACACATTGAGGACTTCCAAAAATTGAACATAAGGGTAAGAGATATTCCAAAGGAGCATAGGATTGATGTGTTCATAGGGACTTTAAAGGATAATATCCAACATGAGGTTCGCCTTTGGGAACCTGATTAATTGGAGAAGGAATTCAGGTTAGCAAGAAAAGTGGAAAGAAAAATTATGGCAACTAGGCAGCCTACCACTCACAACTATAAAACTGGAAGTGTTGTTGCCCCTAGCCTTCCACAATGTACAAGGTTGACACCACAATAATTGGAAGAAGAAAGAGCAAAAGGGCTTTGTTACAGTTGTGATAGAAAATACACTATAGGTCATAAGTGTGCTGAGAAGAAATTATTCTACATTGATTGCGAAGAGGAGGAAGAAAAGGAACAATAAATGTAAAAAGAAGAGGATATACTCGAGGAACAAACCCTAGATAAAGAAGAAATGAATCCGACAATATCTTGTAATGCGTTGGCTAGAATTACCACTCCTCAAATTATCAAGATAGAAGGACATATCAAGAAGAAAAAGGTAATAGTGTTGATTGATTCAGGAAGTACCCATAATTTTATTCATTGTAAGATAGCAAAGGAATTGAATTCCTTCCTATATCTAGCACCAGAGTGTCAAGTGATGGTTGCAAGGGGAGGAACCATAAATTGCTCAGGAAAGTGCCATAATATCAAGCTATCCATGGGATAATATGTATTGAATAGCCCAATGCTTTCCATTCCATTGGGTGGTGTTGATGTTGTACTAGTAGTCCAATGCCTACAATCCTTGGGTACAATAGATTTTAATTTTCAAGAACATTTCATGAAATTTTGTGCGGAAGGAAGGGAAGTTGAATTAAGGGGTATTATATGGAAACAGTGAAAGATAATCATCTCTAACGATATGACAAAGCTTCTAAAGGTAGGAACAATGAGGTGTAATTGCACAATTATGTTCGCTAGAGGTTCGCACATTGAAATCATCTATTTCTCCAAATCTCCAAAATGTCTTGGACAATCATTACAAGGTATTTGAGACTCCCAAAGTTCTCCCACCTATTCTTGATCATGATCATGTTATTCATTTGATTCCAGGAAGTGTTCCTCCAAACATCAGGTCGTACAGATATCCCTATGCCCAAAAGAGTGAAATTGAACCTAGAGGCTAGTATAATTCAACCTAGTCAAAGTTCTTTCTTTGCTCCAGTAGTATTGGTGGACAAGAAGGATGGATCATGGCGCATGTGTCTAGATTATAAGGAACTCAACATGCTCACTATTAAACAGAAATTTCCCATTCATGTCATTGATGAATTATTGGATGAATTGCGTGGATCAATTTACTTCACCAAGTTGGATCTTCATTCAGGATATCATCAAATCATAATGAAGAATGAACACATTCCGAAAATAGAATTTAGAACTCATGAGGGTCATTATTAATTGTTGGTCATGCCTTTTGGCCTTACCAATGCACCTTCTACATTTCAAGGTTTGATGAGTTCCATTTTCAAACCCTTCCTTAGAAAATTTATGTTAGTATTTTTTGATGATATACTAATCTACAGCAAGTCTTGGAAGGATCATGTGGAATATGTTGACAGGGTGCTCAAACTATTAGAGGAGAACAATTATATGCAAAAAGCTCCAATTGTTTCTTTGGAGTATAAGAGGTGGAATATTTGGGTCATATTGTATCTCATGAAGGTGTTAAGGTAGACCCTAGCAAAATTAAAACCATTAAGGAATGGAAAATCCGCACATCCATAAAGCATTTGCGAGTATTTCTTAGATTGATAGGGTATTATCGCAAGTTTGTTAAGAATTATGGGAGAATAGCAGCACCTTTAACAACATTATTGAAGAAATATGTATTTTCATGGACTCCAGAAGCAACAAAGGCCTTTGAACATATTAAAGAGGCAATGTGCCAAGCACCGGTCTTAGCTACACCGGACTTCACAAAAACCTTTATTGTGGAATGTGATGCTTCATGAAATTGAATTGGTGTTGTTTTAATGCAATATGAAAGAATCATTGCTTTGAAAGTCATCCAATCAAGGGAAAGTATTTACACAAATCTATTTATGAGAAGGAAATGTTGGCAATACTACATGCACTTAAGAAATGGCGACCCTACCTAATGGAAGACACTTAAAGGTAAAAACAAATCATGATAGTCTGAAATAATTTTTACTACAAATATTATCCTCTGAAGAGCAAAACAAATTGGTCACAAAGATGTTTGGTTATGACTTTGAAATCATCTACAAAAAAGGGAAGCAAATTCTTGTGGCAGATGCACTCTCAAGAAAGGTTGAGGATGTGGAAGCATTGTTGTGCGCCATTTCTTTTATCCAACCAGATCGGATGAACTAATCAAGGGAGGAATGGAAGGATGACGAAGAAGTGTGGGCACTCATTCGAAAGTTACAACAAGATCCTAGTACATCTAATACATTTAGCTGGAAAATGATTTGTTATGGTACAAAGATAATTTATACCTATGTAAGAATTCCCAACTCAAACAAAATATTCTTATGGAATTGCACAGTTCTCCCTTAGGAGGGCACTCAGGATTTTTAAAAACTTACCACGGGTTAAGAAGGAATTTTTTTAAGATGGCCTTAAATTGGATATTCAAAAGTTTATGGCAAAATGTTTGGTTTGTCAACAAAATAAAGTTGAAACAATTAAGACCCCAGGTCTATTAAACCAGATCACAAAAAGATATAAAATGTATATCAACGACTTCAAAATTAACCTCTTCGAGTGGGCAACCTCCTCATTGCAGAAAAGAACTCTACTTTCCTTTGGCTACAAAATTCCCTTTTCACATTAATATCTCTTCTCTTAGGTGTCTGCCTCTTAGGTAGAGTGGGTAAAAGTGTTAATGAACACCATATCAAGAAAATTGTGACTTGTATGTGAATTGTTTGTGGTTTCTATATTTTTTATTTGTAAAATAAAATAATGGAATGGTGTTAGGAATACTGTTTATTTTAGAGATTGGTTTGAGACTTCTTAGAGGTTGTTGGGACACTATCTCAACTACTAACTCCAAAATTAGAGTTAGTTGGACATATTCCAACTATATATATCATATTTGGGATCGAATAACAAGTGTGAAAATAAATATTTTTGTTAGCATTCAACAACTAGATTGTCTATCACTTTATCCATGCTTCAATAAGGCATGTATTGCATGTCTCGAAAAACTGTTGAAAATTTTAATATTTAGTTGAAAAAATCAAAGTAAGTTATATATCAACTCATCCTCAACAACAATCTCACATCTTTTAGGCTCTTGTTTGTGGTTGATTAGCACCATGTCTCCTTAAGCACATGTCAAAATGTTTTGAAAAAATAGTTTAGAAACTTTGAATTGGGTAGGATTTTAATGGGTCTATCCACTTCATTAATAGTGCACAACACTATGTCAATCATCACTCATTTCCATACATGGCTCTACAATGTTTTCTTGATGATATGTTTTGTTTCCATCAATCAAACCTTTCAAGCATTAAATTTTATTTATATATAAATTCAAAATATGCTAAAAATTAGTTTCTCGTTGTTTAATGAAACTTGTAGTATGCATCCTTTTAGTGTTTAATAGTATTTTCAAATTGATATCAATGGTTCAAACAAGAGGATATATATCTACACATATGAATATGTGATATGTATATTTTGGGTAGTAGATTAATTGTATGTGATTATTATTATTATTATTTGATTGTTAAATAATGTAAATAGAATATGGGAAGCTTGGTTTTCACATGGACCAAATTGTAATTTTATGACTTATTTTTAAATAGATAAACTATCGTAATAGTAAAGATAATTTCATTTTCATAATTTGTAACTCCAAAAGAAAAAAATAAGAAAAAATTAATTAGTTAAAAGAACCCTATCCAAAAATTCCTTCAAAATCACCTTTGTTTCCATAAAATATAAGAATTTTGATACCAGTATAATACCCATCATGTTTTGAGAACAAGTAATATCCACATGAAAATTGTGTAATTTTTTTGAAAAGACTTTAATCGTCATTTCAAGGAAAATTATCAACTTAAGAAATGACTTAATAAATATATGTAAACTTTTTTCAATTGGGATATTGATTAAAATTACAAATTATACCCATACAAAAAAAAATAGAAATAAATTGACATTATTATCTTCGTTCATGGTTTTTACGTTTTTTGGAATTCTTTTAATGACTAAAAGAATTTAAATTTATGCCCCAGTATTAATACGTGTACGATTATAGATATAGGTATTGAAAAAAAAAAAAGCATAAACATTTTTCAAATCCGATCATTTTCTTCTTAGCTCAGGAATCTACGATAAAAATATGTATATTGAAATTTACATGCGAGAGCAGCCACCTCCGATACATCTTAATAAATTGTAGTTTAATCCAAATACAAGACTTCAATATGTCTCTAGTCTGAGCATCATCGTGTTAAAAATCAAAATCAAAATCAAAATCAAATGGAAATTTTACTATTAAAAACTGAAAATCCATCACAATATTTTGAAATCCGAAAAATGAATGAGATTAAGCTAAAAACCCAATGAATTCCAGCACCTAAATCCACATCATCGATGTGGAAGTTACGTCATGGAGAGAAGTTGACATGGTATGCAGGAGTTTGATCAGGGTTGAAGAGCCCAAAGTGACGCTCCGTCTCATACCCCACTTTGTTGTCTTCGTTGAAAAGAGCGAAGATATAGGTCTCCATTCCCACTCCCGTTCTCTTGGGTGTCCCTTCATTCGATAGTACATACTGAATGAGATTATTGTTGTAAGTCTGAGCATTCTCAACTGTGGCCGTCTCGTCACCAGCAGAAGGCCATCCGCTTTCAGTAACAATGAGTGCGATGTTGGGATATCCGAAGGCTTCAATTGCGGACAAAATAGAATCCACCATGGCTTCGAATAAGTTGCAGTAACAACGACCTGCGTCTTGCACCACCGGAGCCGTGGACTTAAACAGTGCATAATCCAGAGAAATGCTTCTGTCGTCGAAGTAGCTGAAGTATGGATACACATTTGCCATCAAGGGAGCCCCGGTATTGGACAGAAATTTGAGCATAGAACTCATGGTATCCTTCAAGTCGTCCCTGAAAGCACCCTGAGAAGGCGGGAAGCTGTTACCTATAACAGACATGGCGTGAACGGTGGATACCTTGATGTCGTTTTGCAGATTGGCCTTCTGAATCGCAGTTTGAATGTTGGTCATGGCAGGAAGAAGATATGGTGAATACTGCATGCTACTGCTACTCAAAACCTCATTGCCCACTGCAATATATTTTATATTGGTGGCGGGATAGAACGAAACAATGTTGTCCTTAACCCAAGCGTCTGCCGTGTCCTGGCCGGAGGATATGGCCTGCAATTCGCCATTACCTACACCCACGATTACATCGATCCCAGAATTCGCCAAAGCTTTCATTGCATCCTTGTTTGCTTCGAAAATCCTAGCCTTCCCAATGTTGTTCTTCTTCATCAAACTTACCACCTGCTCTGCTGCCGGTAAATTGACTCCCAGCATGCCGTAATTTACTCCTATTTTATCACCATCTGCACATGCAATTGACAAATCATTAAGATTTGAGTAACATTTGTATTTTGCGAATGAAAGAAGAAAATGTATTTGATTGGGAGTTGTCTCTAAACACATTTTTTGGGCAGTTTTTCTGGTGGGTTTTTTTGTCAAAATTCGGCAACAATTTATTGAAATCACAAGTTTGATAGCTAATTTCTGCACAATCAAAGCGTCCCGGGGTTTTTCAAAGTGCTGAATCCAAATATGCAGCTAAAAAACCATTTTAAATAATACAAATCAAGATTTAACCTCAATTTTTTCCACCAAATTTCATCCCCAAAATCTACCCAAAAAAAAATAAAACTAAAAGACAACTCTAAATATTTACCTATGAGGATTGAACAACACAAGATGGCGATAAACCCGATCAAGACTATTTTACAGGTTCCCATACTCCTCATAGGATATTAGAGAGTCGAGAAGATATATTCCGAAGAACGTTCTGGGATTTCCACGAATCTATGACGAAACATTAGGATGCTCGTCAATTGTCTTTAACCTTGGATTTATATATATATTTTAGTAGGTAGATATTTACTTGAATGGTTCATGAGGCACAATACTTGCTAAGGTTTTGCAAATGGGGTAGCAAGCTAAGTGGGCTTGATTGTGGGGAAAAACTCCACAGTTAAGCGCGCTTGAGCCAGAGGAGTTCTGGGATGGGTGACCTCCTGGGAAGTCCTGGTTACCGGGTGCAAGCCCCGGAAGTGATGATTGATGCTATGTGATTCGTTCTCCACATTTCACTAGTTTCAATCCCACTTCTTCACCCCTGTGAGCATCACCCGATGCAATGAGTGCTAAGTGAAATATTCAAAAATCATGAGAAATTAGTCAGTTACGACTACCTCTCATGGAAATGGTCATACGTTTGAATGACTTACTTAACGCAGTTGAATCCCAAAAAATGATCTAAGATATTTAAATCTTTTACTCATGGCCGAATGCTTTTATTTATTATTAATATTTTTACATCCGTGAGTGTTTTTCCGTCTTTAATTACCGCAATATCCTACCGCTCACGTTTGTGGTCGTTAGGATTTAAGATGTGGTTACCATAAAAGATGCATAGAATATTTTTTCCCTACCTTAATTGGATGGGAGCTTGTGACTACATAATATTGGCATTCATTGAGTGTTACATTTTATTATTCACATTTAATCCTAAAATAATAAATTTAACTTATTTTTATTTATTTTTCATGTCGTTTTCCTTGTTTTAGGATTTTCCATTATTTCAGGTTGCACTCTAGTAAGTGGGTTTCTATTATTTCAAGTCGTGCTCTCATAAGTGGTGGGGCCTCTTTTTCACGAGGTGGAATGTAAATTGCACTCTTATAGGTAATGGGGGCTCGCCTCACGAGGTTGAGTAGAATTACAACGTACTGTACACATAAAGAAAGCAAATGCTAATTAGATTTGGAAAAATTGATGATATATATACAAGTGGTGATTTCGGATACAATCCCTATAATTGTCACCTTTGACCCATCGTTTATATTGGCATTTTTTAAAATTATGTTAATTTTTATTTAATAGGATTTTTGGTTTTTATTATGCACTTGCTAGCATTTTCATGGGATAGTTTTTTTTAGGAGAAACTGATTGACATTATTTTTTGCTTTCAATTATTCATTGAGGGATTTAAATGATAGATTCAAATAAATTGATCATATATATAAATGGTGATTTCAGATACAGTCCTTATTACGGTCACCTTCGACCCATTGTTTATATTGGAATTTTTGAGAATTATGTTAAGTTTTATTTAATAGGATTTTTGGTTTTCATTATCCACTTGTTAACATTTTTCTAGCATAGTTTTTTTTAAGGAGAAAATAGTTGACATTGGATTTAAGACATCTGTGGTTTATATCTTCTAATTTAGTAACCCGAGAACCCACAGTAAAAACCATTCTTCGTCAACGTTTCAAATCTCAACAGGGATCCATCATCAGGACATTCTTGAATGATGATGGATCCTTGTTTGGATTTGAAATGTTTACGAAGAATGGTTTTTACTGTGGGTTCTCCGGTTACTAAATTAGAAAATGATTGACATTAATTTTTTCTTTTCATTTACTCATTGAGGAAATGATACACTCAAACATTTTAAATGAGTAGATTCATTTATTAGAAAAAATGGCAAGTTAAATATGTTCAACTATTATGCATGTTGTCAGGCCAGGCAGTAACTCCTCAAAGCAAAAATGATTCGTATGTTTATTCCTTCAGATTGGTCTTCATTATATACATGAGGGAGAGACTGTTTACTTCATCTCCCGATGACTATTCACATTACTTATTTATTTATTTACATTATGTTCACCCAATCCTGATGATTAGGTGTCAACATTCCCCCCTTAATCTGAAGGGATGTTGGTGAGTCCAAGCATCATTCTGAATCATTCAAGTTTTTCTCTTCCAAGCGCTTTGGTGAAGATGTCTGCAATTTGCTCATTAGTGGAACAATGACAGAGATGGATTGTTTTGGCATCAACATGATGTCGAATCAGATGATATTTAGTATTGATGTGCTTCGTTCGATCATGGAACTTTGGGTTCTTGGCCAACTTTATTGCAGAGGTATTGTCAATCATGAGTGGAGTTGATTGTACTTGTTTTATCTGCAAATCTTCAAGAATTTTCCTGAGCCACACAACTTCTTTTGTTGCTTCAGCTGCTACCACGTATTCTGCTTCTGTTGTGGAATATGTCGGAACTGATTGTTTGTGTGATCTCTAGGAGATAGCTCCTGATCCAAGACTCATAGCATATCCTATAGTAGATACCCCAATTTCTTTGTCTCCATCGAAGTCTGAATCAGAGTATCCAATCAAGCTGAAGTCATCCACCTGTGTATACTTGATTCCAAAATCTTGAGTTCCCTTCAAGTACCTTAGAACTCTTTTTGCAGCAGACCAATGTCCCTCACAAGGCTTTTGCATAAACCTAGAGAGGATTCCAACATCAAACAAAATGTCTGGTCTGGTAGTAGTTAGGTAGTTGAGACTTCCTAAAAGTTGTCTATACTTTGTTGCATCCTCAAATTCTTTTCCTTCAATAGATGTGAGCTTTAAGTTTTGTTCCATTTGAGTGGTAAGAGGATTGCATTCTATCATGCCAAACCTGTTCAACAGATCTCCAATGTATTTCTTTTGAGAAAGAAATTTGGACTTCGGATGTTGGGTTACTTCAATACCAAGACAGTAATGAACATAGCCCAAATCAGTCATTTCAAAACTTTTCCCCAATTCCTTCTTTATGGATGCAATGTAGCTTTCATTGTTCCCTGTCATCAAAAGGTCATCTACATATACCACAATATATACAATTGTTTTGCCAACTTTCTTGACAAATAAAGTTGCATCATCAAGATCATAATGTTTGAAATTGAGTTTCAGAAGATGCTCAGTTAGTTTTTCATACCTAGCTCGCGGTGCTTGTTTGAGGCCATATAAGGACTTCACAAGTTTGCATACTTTATGTTCATATCCTTTCACAGCATATCCTTTAGGCTGGGACATAAAAACATTCTCTTTTATATCTCCATTCAAGAAAGCAGTTTTTACATCCATTTGATGGACTTTCCAACTATTCTGAGCTGCTAGGGAAAAGAGTGTCTGGATGGTATCCCATTTTGTTGTCGGGGAAAAAGTATCCTCATAATCGACCCCCTTCCTTCTGTGGAAAACCTTTTGCCACAAGCCTAGCTTTGTGCTTGTCAAGTGAGCCATCAGCTTTGTACTTGTTCTTGTAGACCCACTTGCAGCCAGTTAGTTTGGATCCTAATGGAGGATCGACCTACTTCCAAGTGTCGTTCTTTATGAGGGCATCATAGTCCATTTGCATCGCTTATTTCCATTCATCATGAGAAGAAGCTTCTTTGAAGGAAGTTGGTTCAAAATCTGTAGACAAGTTCAATTCATAATCATAAGAAACATCCATATCAACAGGTGAATTAGAGTCATCTGCATCACCTCCATTTTATCGGTTTGAGTTTCTAGTTCCTGTCTTTCCAACCTCGTTAGGATGAACACTTTCAAGTGTCTTTGTCAGCCACTTTGGGGGATATTTCTCAGATGGTCCAAGCTGCTCCGCTGATTGAGTTGGGACTGAATCAAGGCTGAGTCTCCCAATTCTGTCAATCACATCACTTAAAGCATCATCCGTTGTTGGAGTTTCATGCAGGGGAGAGTTTTCTTCAGAAGAAGATTCCACATGTTGATCTAGTATAGGAATCCCCCCTTCAAGATGTGGAATTTGATTATCAAATTCTTGAAATGATTTTGCTTTTGCGAATCTATCCAAGCGACCAAGTTGCTGCTCAACAACATTATGAGTTTTGGATGATTCAAGAAAAATTACATCTCTAGATACAACAAACTTTTTATTTACTTCATCATAGAGATAGTATGCTTTGTAGGTGTTTGAATACCCCAAGAAGATCCACTTGCGACTTCTTGCACCAAGTTTGTTTCTATGTACCTTTGGTATCAAGGCATAACAGGTGGAAACAAATACCCTAAGATGCTTTACCGAAGGAACGTGTCCATACCATATTTCATATGGAATCTTGTTTCTAATAGCATTAGATGGACATCTATCCTTTATATATGCAACACATAAAACAACATCAGCCCAAAACATTTACATTTTTGAAGAAGAGCATGGATTGTACCATATTTAAAATTGTTCTATTCATTATTTTAGCTACACCATTCTGTTGGGGATTATAAGGTACAATTGTTTGATATTTGATCCCATGTTGGCGAAGATAGTTTTCAAATTCATTTGATGTGTATTCTTTTCCATTATCAGTGCGAATAGACCCAATATGAGATTGTGCATCATTTTCAATCCATTTATGAAAGTTCTCGAATGTTTGAAAAGCATCAGATTTGTTCTTCAATAAATAAACCCAACACATTTTGGTGTAGTCATCAATAAATGTCATCATATATTTATTTCCATTTGCAAAAGGAACAGGCATTGGACCACATAAATCTGAATGAATGAGTTCAAGTTTTCTATGTGCTCTTGAATGTGTATCATGAAAAGACTGTTTGCTATGCTTTCCTAGAATGCAAGCATCACATTGCTTAAGTTTCCTAGGAATTGTAGGCAAACGAGTAACACCATATTTCTTCAACAAGTAGAGGCTGTGATAGTTCAAATGTCCAAATCTAGCATGCGATAATAAACTTGATGGAAGTGTACCTTCTTCATGATGAGAATTGTATGAGAAATGTTGTGCACGAGCAGAGGTTCCTTTCAGCTTGAGAAGTCTTTCTTCTTCTATTCCCCTCATGACAAGTGAGTGGTCAGATAATTTTATTACCTCAAGCTTGCCATCAAACATATGAATCGAGTGACCTTGCTGGTGGATGTGGACCAAGGACAACAAGTTTCTGTTGAGTTGTGGGAGATATAGAACATGATGCAGAAGAAAGTCTCGAAGACTAAGCAGTTTAAGCCTAATTGTGCCTAGCCCTGATGGCTTGATTTTTGATTGGTCTGCAAAGTATACTGCTCCATCAACATTGTCAATAAATTATTCAAAAAAATCTTTTCTATGAGTCATGTGGCAAGTTGCTCCTGAGTCAAGCAACCAATCATTTTTCCAAGAAGTAAGTGAAGCATTAAATAAATATTCATTTACTCCAATATTACATTGTGCCACAACATAGTGAGCAGATTCAGGTGCTTTACCTTTGTCTGTATCATCATTTTTACCTTTCTGTTGATTTCTTTGCTGCTCAATTTTGTCCCATGGTAACTTGCATGTAGAGGCATCTTGTGATCCATTTCTTTTGCAACGTATGCAATGCAAATCTGCCTTTTCTCCTTGAAAGTGTCTGCCCCCTTGCCTCTGAAATATCTTCCTCTTCCTCTTCGAAAACCTCTTCCTCTGGAAGAATCTTTAGCAGGATTCTTTTATTTATGAGAAAGGCACACAACCTCTTCAAAAGATTCAGGGGCTGTCTTCTTTCAGCAAACTTTTTCACAAGAGAGTCAAAGGTGATATCTTTGAGATTACCATTTGCTTGCAATGACTCAAGATAATTGGAGTAAGTAGGATAAAGTGACTTGAGAAAAGCGATAAGAGGAATGTCCAATTCAACCTTAGTGGATTTGATATCATGCATTATAGACTTTAATTCAGATGCAAGAGCAAGAGGATCATTATTTTGTAGTTCAAGAGTGAAGAGTTTAATCATGAGTTGAACAACTTCAAACGCAGAATGTGAGTCATAGAGTTCTTTCAGATTTTGTAAGACTTCAAAAGCAGTTGAAAATGGCAAAATATGGTGACTCACCTCTTCATTTACAGATGCTGTGATTAATGCATAAGTCTTGATATTCTTGTTTTCCCAAATGACAAGCTCTTTGTCCGATGTAGGTTGTTCTGGCTCTGTGTCTCCGTCTCCAACACACACTCCTTTTCACAACTCATTGAAAATGAGCATGTGTTTTATCATCCAAGACCACTCAAGATAGTTCTCTTTGCCAGTGATAACTATTCCCACAATAGATATGATTGAATGCATACTGTAAAACAATACTTCTACTGATAGAAAAATACTTTTGTTGATATACAGTAAAATTTTACTTCTGTTGGTAATTTTTAAAAATTACAATTCAAAAGGGAATTCTCTTCGTATAGGGCTTTGTACTATCTTTGTCTTTAATGAAAATATAAAACATTTTCCAAAGAAATATTTAGATCAGCTATGCATTCTCAAAAAATTTCAAATCTCTTCCTCATCAATTTTTTGCAACGTTCTTCAATTGTTTTACATGGAAAGGGAAACAAAGTTATTGGAATTTGGTCTTCACCAATCTAATCTCAACGCATTTCTTAAATACTTATGAAATACCATGCAGTCAATGTACCAAAAAAGGGGTCAATACAATGTCATGAACAACGTAAAAAATCGGCTCAATATAATGCCATGTGCTAAATAGCGTTCAAGAGTACATTCAACAGTGTTCAAGAGTACATTCAACGTGTGGCTTTTAACATGTTTTACATGCCAAAAAGACTTCAACGTATATACCAAAAAATTCAAAGTATATGCCAATGTTATATGCGAAAAACTTCAACGTGTATACCAAAAGAAACTTCAACATATATGTTAGCATCATTCAACCAGCAGACTCAGGTGCCTTTTCCATGTCAGGCCAGCGTTAAAAAAATACCAAGCCAACGTTAAAAGCTTTCTACAAGATTGGCATCCATTCAGAGTCTTCGCTGGCTCTTCGGAACACGCACCAACAGAATTCCGATCATCAGAATAACTCCACAGGTTCTCCGTATATTTCACTGCTTTGGAAACTTTCACCACTTAATAGATAGAAGTGGTTTCTTGCAAGAATGAAATTCTCCTCTTCAAAACACTAAGCACATTAAATTCCTGAATTATTTTCCTTTATTAAAAAAATAGATCCAAAGAATTCCTCAACTTTGACAGTGAAATCGCACCAAAACTTAACACAAATTCCTTCAATTTTGACGGTGAAAATTGCGGGGATGGTTCATGCAAATAGTCATGTTCATTTGAACTCTAGACAATACGAAAAATGTTTTTGGATATGGAGCAGCATCAATGCATAGTAACGAGCAACATTGTAATGAGCAGCATCAACACATACCACGTCAGACCAGCATTGTAATGAGTAGTGTTGTCAGACCAGCATTGTAATGAGCAAGGTTCATAATGTAATGAGCACGATAGTTCATTAGGATAGTTCAACGCATGTCAGGCCAATGTGCAACACACAACAGTGACTATGGAGGGGATCAAGAACAGTAGGCAGTGGACAAAGAGCAGTAGGCAGAAGGGAGTTATAACTATTTTGGGAGCTAGCTCTGATACCATGTCAAGCCAGGCAATAACTCCTCAAAGCAAAAATGGTTCGTATATTTATTCCTTCAGGTTGGTCTTCATTATATACATGAGGGAGAGACTGTTCACTTCATCTCCTAATGATTGTTCACATTACTTATTTATTTATTTACATTATGTTCACCCAATCCTGATGATTAGGTGTCAACACATGTGTTGCTATAATTTTAATTTATTGATTATTTCGTGCTCTCTATTTCTCATCTAAGGATAGATTTCTAATCTAGTGGTAGTATTTGTGAATATTTAAGTGAGGTTTATTGATATACATGTTTTCAATTTAAAAATATTTAGTTGCAAGGGAGTGCATCGGTTTGCTATGTTAATGCTAAAGGAAGTATCACTTCCTTCATAGGGTTCACCTTCAATGTCTTGAATTTGCTGAAAAGTATTTGTGTATGATATCCTTTCTTTCCCTTTAAATAAAATTAAACTCTTATTTTCAACTACTAATCTTAAAGAGGGAATGACTACAGTCCCTATAAGAATCACATACTCTATCAATTTAAAAAGTGATATTCCATATGAATGTATATTTACATCTACTTTATATATCTATATATATCTATATATGTATATCTATATATATATATATATATATATATATATATATATATATATATATATATATATATATATATATATATATATATATATATATATATATATATATATATATATATATATATATATATATATATAAACTAAGTCAAGCCTACACTCTTCATTTTGTTTGGTTAGTTGTGTTTGAATTGGAATATTAATTCATACAAAGGAGTTACTATCTTGATTATTTGCATTATGGTTGTAGACATGCAAGAACAAAGCTCTCAATGGACTCTCGAGGCCATCCTTGAATATCAACTATGTTTGAGATTCCTTTATGGGATGGAATGGCCCACACTTTTTTCCAAATTCAGCTGGTATGATGACCAAGTAGCATTACAGCTTGCCCAAAATTTTAATGGACGTAGAGTCAAGATAGGTGGAATGGAATTTGAAACTACAAATGAAACAAGGGCTAGGACTATTGGTCTTCCTCAAACTGTGGAATGATGGTGGAAGAAGCTTCCACTTAAACCTCAAGTTTGTGATTAATCCATAAAGTGTAGATACAAGAATATTAATTGGAGAGAAGGCATCCCAAGGTATGGTTTAAGGATGAGTGGAGGACTTTGCTGGCCATTTTGCAGTGATTCATCACTTGTGAGGGCAGGTATGCTTATACATTTCAATATCGCACTAGGTTACTTAACCATTTTAATTGTGATGATTTAATTAATTCTCCTTATTATTTGTGGAGAAGCATAGGCACAATCGATATGCTAGTACAGAGGAATTCTAGAAATCCCAAGGGAGGCCTATATCATTATGGGTTCATTAATTTACTAATTTTAGAGGAGTTACAAAAGAAGCATAGTACATGGGATGTCATTTTAGAACCTTTTTAGAAGGAAATTTGACTATCAACCCCATACTTGAGGCAAACAAATCAGACAAATTCATGGTGCATGAGGGAGGACAAGGCCTCAAAATGAATATTTAGACTCTCCAAAGGCTGAACGTCGTCCTCCTTGAGTGAAGAATCTCAGGAATACAAGAGCAGTTAAAGAATCTCAAGGTAAACCTCCCATTAGAGAAAATTTTAGCCTAAAAGAAAGCTCCTAAGGATAAATAATAAAACAATAGCTAAATTATTAAAATAAAAGTTATGAATTTTGGAGGGAAAAAAAACTATTTTTTATTGTATTTTTGGCCTATCTACTTATGGGCTTACTCAAATTTCATGTGTAGACACTCATTGGATGCAGAATTAAATTCCACATCCAATGAGCTCCCATTATGCATAGTTCTATGAAGACCCACATAGAAAGAAAAAAATGAATATACATTAAAAACACATGTTGAACAATTCTCTTTCTCTCTAGGAAACTTTGGGAGACACCACTAGGAGGTCTTAAATAGTTCTCTTTCTCCCTAGTAGGCAAAGAAGAAGGAAGCTTAGAGGCCCCTCAACCTACAAGCATAACATTTTCTAATCTATGGCCCTCAAAAGATGTGTAAAAAGTGAGAATAAAAAGTTGAATAAGCAAAGCAAGAAGTTCCAACAAGAGATAAGAGAATTGAAGGAAGAAAAATAGAAGGCACCAAGTAGATGAGAAAGATGTTTACTACAGGACAAGTAAAAATAAAGAGGGCCAACATTTTTGATTCAGGGGTTAGTGTCCTAGTGGAATATAATCCACTTTCTTAGCCCTTTCTGATGATTTACAGTTTTGCTGAATTCTTTTGCATGAGGGTATGAAAAACCCTCAACCTGGTAGAATGTTGATCCTCCATTTTGAGACATTTTAGTGATGATAAAACCATCATTTTTCTTCTCAACCCCTTGACAAGATCATCCTTCAACCTTAATTTGGCCCAAATCCTTATTATTTGATTCCAACTTTGTAATTGTGTGCTTAAGGTAAATATCATCTTTTTAATATTTATTTACTAAAGTTATTTTGTTTGGTTAATTAGAATTTTACATGTAAAGAAATATTATCTTTATGTTTTCCATTGCTTTTTCATTAAGCACGTAAGGTTTATTCACATAAAATGGTTATGTCCACTCACTTAGTTCTCAAGAGAGCACCACATCGTTTTCTCCTTACCAAAATTTACATCCCTTCGTACAACTATCATCCTGAAGGATGACAAGTATACACAGTAGTTGGGAGGAGTTTATGTGTGCCCCACAAATACCCCAAACTTTGATCTTGGCTCAAGCTTCTTCCTTGATTCTTTGGGGACATGGCAGTAAACAAAGGCTCCAAAAATCCCGAAGTGTCATACATGTGCTTTTTTCCCCGAGAAAGCCTCCTCTACTGTAATCATGCCCAAAATCTAACGAGGACTCTAGTTCTGGAAATAGACTGTTGTGTTGCATGCCACTACCCACAAATGTAGTGGTAGGCCTTGGTCATGAAACATAGCCCTTGCAGCTCCCACAATGCTACATTTCTTTCTCTTAGCCACCCCATTTTGTTGTGGGCTATGGGGTGGTATCAACTACCATTGAATTCCTTCTTTTGCACATTTTATTTTAATTCATTCAAAACACACTCACCTCCATTATCGATCTTCAGAGCCTTAACCTTCTTGTTGATTTATTTCTCAACTAGTGCCTTGAATTCAATGAAATTGGAGAATGTATGATCTTTCTTTCGCATGAAGAAGAACTAGCACTTCCATGAGAAATCATCTACAAAGATTACAAAATATGTGTGCCTGGTAGTCGAGGCTGTCAAGAAAGTTCCACAGACATTGGAGTGGATCCTTTCAAGGACTGCATGTGCTTTTCTATCTCAATCATGGAAAGTGGATTTTTTGTACTTCTCAAAAGTACATCCTTTGCATACATGTTGTTGCTCAAGTGCTCCTTTTGGGGAGGCCTGTGGTTATTAGTTGTAAAATATTTAGGGTGCCATGATGAAAATGGCCAAGTACTCTATGTCAACTTTCATCAATATCGCAATTTTGCACCTTCTCTGCATTAGTGCTTAGTGAAATGTAGTCATCCACATCTAGCTTATACATGTTGTTCACTTGAACCTCGATCTGCTTCACCTGTCCTGTGGCTATGTGTCTCAGGAATGATTTTCCTTTTCTGAATATCACATCATAACCAGAGTCTTCCAAAAGCGCAACGAAGATGAGATTTTTCTTTAGGTCTAGAACAAACATGGCATCCCTGAGTCTCAGAAGGGATCTTGAATCCATCTAAAAGGTGAATGTACAAATATCAGTTGAAATGTACCTTCCATCGTCCCCCATCTTGATGCACATTTGCAAATATTTCTCCTCCAAGTCATTGAAAAAATATTTATTCCCTATCATGTGGAACGAGGCACCACTGTCGAAGTACTACATACTCCCCATTACTATGTTAGTCATGCATGCAATGAGAGTAAATTTAAGTTTGAATTGTGGATCCAAGGTTGCACCTACTACTCTTCTTGAGGTCTTCTTGCTTGTCTTTTTGTGTGTACACTTCATGGCACAATGCCTAAATTCATAACAACTGAAGCATTTAAATTTGGACAAGTCTTTCTTCTTTCCCCCTTGACTAGATTCTAATTTGGATCAAGATTTCTTCCCTTTCCCTTCCTTTGTATTTCTAGCCAATGCAATTTTTTCTTCATCCTCGCCCTTGGATGAAATCCTATCTCTGATATTCTTCCTTATTTCCTCCTGTACCAAATTTGACCATAAGTGTTCCCTATTTGGTAGTTTCTCCCTCTTGTTCACTGAATCTTAGTACTTGTGCCAACTCTTGGGAAGGCCTAGAATGGATAGGTTTACCAAATCATCCTCTACTATAGTAACTACAATGCTGCCATGTTCATCACGACATTGTGTGAACCTGCTTAGATATTGTGGTATGGATTCATTCTTTCAAATCTTGGTATTTGAAAATTTATCCTTGATCATCAGCTTCTCGTGGTCACTAGTGTTCTTGACCAATACTGGCAGTTCTTTCCACATTACGAACATAATATCTTTCCCATAGATATCTGAGACAATGTGATCTAGTACTCCCTCCAAGATTATTCTCCTCACCATGGCCACATCTTTCTTCCATTAAGCAAGGTCCTGGACCTTTGCTAAAGTGGTTGTGGAATGTATGTCTTGACATATTCCAACTATTATTTATCACCCAATACCACCTCAATACAATGAAATTAGAGCCGCCTTCCAAGGCATACTCTATCCTCAACCCATTGAAGCTCATCTTCCCAACTCTTAATAAATTCTGCAACATTGAACTGCACATTCAATTCTACTTAGAACCAACTTTGAATTTTTCTTTTCTAGTGTGAATCACGCTTTAATACCATGTAGAAATTATGATATATATTTTCAACTGCTTATAAGATTTTCTAAATCATAAGACACGAGCCTACTCTACTTCTCTATGGAATTCAATTCACAATGTAAAACACAAATCATAGAAATTCAATAGGAAAAATCACACATAGAGAGTGAATTATCCAGGGGAAAGAAACTACTCAAAACCCCTTCCTAATTGTATTGCATTAATTAAATAGTGTATATGTAATGCATATGCTTTCTCAAGCCTCAGTTCAACCTATAAGTGTATCTTCTATCCCTCTTCCTAACTGATTAACCCTTGCCAGTCAATTCTCAATCCCTTCAAGCCCCTATTTCCTTATGATGTTCCTTGAACAATTATCCCCTATTATTTAGGGATTTTTTCCTCAATTGAGTACACAATCCATATGGTTGGTTGTGTAATTGCATGCGCCAACTCTACACATTAGAATAATCTACAACTAATAGTTCATTGCCTTATAATCTCCATCTCAACTAGGTAACTCAAATTCTATACATGAAACCATTACTTTGGGCTAATTAATTAGTTCTATTGATGATCATTGAGTGTGACTGGAGTCCCACTACACAACCTAACCTTCCACTAGTTCCTCCAACTATTAGATCTAGTTTAACTGACAATAACTCAATTTAACTAAATTAGATCACTACAAATCATCAATCACTCATGCTTATCTGAACTCAAGGCCTCCAACTCAAATTAACTAAGTTAAATGAGTAAAATAAACCATGTCACTTAGTTAACTACCTCCAAGATTTCTATTTAAATGGAAATTCAAATTTTCTCTAGTTTGACCAAGGAAAAGTGAAACTGAAATTTTCTTGCTACATTTTCAACACTTTCTAACATAACCAAGCCCTATATAGCAGGTTAATTCCTCCACGTTGATGGTATTTACAATGCACTTTCCATTAACGACGATGCATTTTCCTTGATACCCTATTTTTTTCATCATTTTGAACCAATTCTTGTAGTGTGATTCTCAAAAGCAACGAAATCATCATCATAAAGAGAACATGAAATAGAAGAATCATTCTTACCATAAGTGTGAAATACGAAGTGGGTGATGTTGGCTTGTCACGTTGAAACTTTTTGAAGGCCTCTTCATTGGCTTATAACTAATGTTGCAAACTATGTTTCTCCTCCTCTACTCTTGTAGGAATCCCCTTAGTTCAACATTCTCTACTCCAATTCTTTGGTTGATCTCCCCAAGTTCTTGGAGCCCTATCATATTTGGTGATTTTATAATCCTAGGTACAACACCTACTGCAATCTCTGTCTCATTTCCTAAACTAGATCCTAAGTCAATATGTCCATCACGTGCAATCCTAAGAGTTGTGATCTTCATCTCATTACCTGAATAAAATCCTAGGTCAATTGGTCCAACACTTCTAAACCAAATAGTTGTTACCTTCACCTAAACATGTGAATTAGATTCATGGTATTTTTGCATGGTAGCAACCATCTTCTACTTTCTTTTTTTTCCATTCCACTTGGGCTTTAATTCTAGATGGATTTTCTTGTAATGCTCCTCATCATGCCCTTCTTTCTCGCATTGTCATTGCCTTCTTTCCATAGTTTCCTTGTTCATATTTTCCCCTGCTTTCAAGGTGAATGGCTTGGCTTTCACACTAGGCAAGTCAAGAGTATTAGTTTCAATTAATTAAAAAAATGTGGGAGATAATCATGTAAACAACCAATATAGTTCATTAAAGTGTCAGGTGAATCTAAAATAATTCCCAATGTTAAAGCTTGTCTCCAAAATTCCTCTATGAAGCTCTGAACATTTTTTCCTTCACTTTGTTTCAAATGTTGTCATTCTATCATGGCTTTTCACCGATATGTTAATGGATAAAATTGTCCTTTTAAAGTAGAAACAAATTCAGACCAGGAAGAAAGGAGTTTATGCACTTTCTTACTGTCTTTCTGTAGTTTACTCTCCCACTATATGAGAGTGGTGCATCCAAATTGAAGACATGCTAACTAGATGTTTGCTTCATCTTCTTCAATCTGTTGAATCTAGCAATACACATTCACCTGTATGATCCAATTATTCAACTTTTTTGCATTGGAATCTTCCTTAAACACAGGAAAGTTAAACTTTACATCCAACTTAAATAAAGGATTTTTAGTGGAATTTCTACTTTTCCTATTAGAGTGATGATAATGAGATAATGAAGAAGAAGAGTTTTCTCTAGAAGAATGATATTGAGGTTCAGGAGGTTCTCCTCCATGCTTTTCTATGCTATGATTTCTCTTCCTTTTTCTTTTCCTTCTTGATCATTTTCCTCTCGTATTCTGAAAACAATTTTTCTACCTTATTTTCAATGGTGTAAAGAGATTTATGAAAATATTGTTCATTCTAACTATAGACATCATCATCTGTCATTTTCCTTCTTCATTTTCATGCCCCTATTTTAGATCAAAGGAATTAAGTTTACATTCACCCTTTTAGATCTTATTCATGGTTATCATTCACCTTCACAATTCACATCAGAAAGAAGACCACTATGATATCAAACTTGGTCCAAGATATTACTTCTTTGGTGTGTTCAGAATTGCATGTGAAAAAACATAATAAAACACATATGCATACACTTCAAAGAAAAGGAAAATGAAAGGAAATGATAACTACAAGAAACACACAAAATGTAATAACAAAGTTCATCTAATTTTTACTACGTCTTTGGGCCTTGCTCAAATTTGGGAGGCCTCTTCATTCATCTTAGAAAAATCAAATAAATACAAGGGAAAATTACACCTATTACCTTCAAATACTGTGATGACCTAAAAATTGGCTGCTTAAATGGAAAAACAGACTGCACCATAAGATTCCTAGAAAAAAATCATAAAATTTGAGTATAGACAGGACCATTTTCTGACATTGGCACTTCTGGATCCCTGGGGAATCTTTCATACTCTCTTAGCATAAAAAAAGATACCATGCATCAAGGTTCCACCACTTTGCTATTTCGTGCTCCAAATTCCATTGCATAGTTTTGTCCTGGCCCCCGGGTGAGGTTCCAATGCACAAATGAACAAATATTTTATACAACTCCCCCAAACAAGTTAGCAAGGGATGCCCACTGGTGGCCTGGGTGTAGATGTAATGGACAATCGTTCAAATCCAGTAACAATTTCTGGAAGTTTAGGTGGAACTTGTTCTTGGTTTTCCTTTGGAGTATCAGTCATCGACCTCCAAACTTGTTTCCTCTACTAAATTAGAAGAATTGTCTTTTTTACCGCAATATGATAACCCTTTCATTTGGCATGCAATCAAAAGGAATTCAGACTTTGGTTTATTTCCTAATCGCGTCTGCCTTTTCACAAATATTATAGCATTAATTCTTCGTCGTTGATCTTACCCTTCAATCTTACGGTTGATGGATCACCCAATCAACGAAACTAATCAGTGATCCTCCACTGTTAATCAAATCACACTTTATCCACTGGTTAACAATGATGTCGGATGAAGATCTTGCACGATGTTTACGCACCAGTTAAAGTGGTTTTCTCTCTCCACCGAGTGCTACGTGTCAGTTGATTAATAGAATCACTTAGAATTCCAAAAGACCGCTTACCAAATTTTCTTCACTCGATAAACAACTTCTCTGATAAAACCACTTTTCTTCTTTGATTAACGCACGAGCTTATTGGCACGCGATGATCATTAGTTCTATTAGATCTGTAGATCAGATGGCTCTTGCTCTTCTTCTGGGTTTA
Organism: Pinus tabuliformis; assembly: GCA_031772625.1. Taxonomy (NCBI): domain Eukaryota; kingdom Viridiplantae; phylum Streptophyta; class Pinopsida; order Pinales; family Pinaceae; genus Pinus; species Pinus tabuliformis. The sequence continues at coordinate 1,067,140,225 of CM062811.1, forward strand.
CCACGATTTGTCAGGCTTCCCTCTGTTCCGCTATGATTTTAGCGCTTCTGCTAGGTTGAGTTCTACTCTTTGTAATTCGAAGCTTAGTTAATTAAAGCTCTGTGGTTCGAAACACATTCAATCTAACTTAATACACGGTGAAAGAGGAATTAAATGCGACCACACCAGATCATACAGAACTCTAAATTTTCAGGCCAAACTGAAATTCAATAATACATAGAGATACTATTCGAAGGAATGCAACATCCAGAATTGACCAATTATACATGTTACACACACAGAGATTCAGTTTCTACAACATAATATTATACGGCCAAATCATCCAAAATCAATCAAAATCCCTCTACAATCATTCAAAACATACATAATGGATCGAATTTGTCTAATCTTAGACAACACCTAATTTGGTTGATATTCTCCTCGAGAATCTCAATTGAATCTAAACATCTTGAATTAATTATAAAATCATTCAATCCCTAAATCCTAGCTCAAATCCTATCTACAAAACTTGTAAATTGACAGCTAAAGGATCCCACTCCTTTTCTTGTAAACTTTTTTTGTATTTTTGGAATAATTCGAAGCCTTTTGTCTTCAAGCCTCATGCTCCTACGTCAGACTCCTGAGGAAAAAATTCTTCATGGGCTCCTGTCCATGAGCTCTTCTGTAGAACTGCCCAACCTTTGTAGCATGGCATCTGTCATCCAAGTAGCTTTAACAATTGGTTGATCCTTCCATTTGACCAAATACTAAAAATACCCTTGTCCTCTTGTCTTCTTCAAAAATTTCTTGTCCAAAATCCTTTCTCTCTTTAATTCCTTTGCTATAGGTAACTGTTTTACCCAATCAATCTCTTGTTATTCTTGATCCTCCGTTGTGTCATCTCCATTTCCACTTTCATACCTATATAAATCAACAACATTGAAAATTAGAGATATTCCAATATTAGGGGGTAATTCAATTTCATATGCATTCGTAGAAAATTTCCTCAAGACTCTGCATGGTCAAATTTTTTTAAAACTGTAGTTTGTTATACTCCCTTTTTGGAAATTTTTCCTTCCTTGGGTGTGCTAAAACCAAATATCCATCTTCAAAATTAACTTCTCTCTTCTTCAAATCTGCTCTGCCCTTGTATTTTATGTTGTTTCCCTGTAATTGTTGTTTTACTTGTTCATGTATTGCTTGAGATTTTGTAGCAAAAACTTCTCCTTTAGCACTTCTCCTTTCAACTTTTCCCAAGTCTCTCAATTCAGACACTCCCCTTGGGTGCATTTCATAAACTATATAGAATGGACTTTGCCTTGTACTCCTATTAGGAGAATCATTATAATCATATTCTGCCTGTACCAATACTTGATCCCATTGTTTTGGATGTTCACCTCCAAGAATTCTTAGAATATTACCCAAGCTTCTGTTTACAACTTCAGTCTATCCATCAGCCTAAGGATGATAAGCAGAACTAAAACTCAATTTAGTTCCAAGATTCTTCCATAATTTCCTCTAGAAATGTCTAGCAAATCTGGTGTCTTGGTCTGAAACAATGCTCTTAGGTAACCCATGTAATCTTACAATCTCCTTAAAAAACAGATTAGCAATGTGAGTAGCATCACTAGTTTTATAACATGGAATAAAATGTGCCATTTTTGAAAATTTGTCAATTACTACATAAATTGAATCATGTCCTCTTTGAGTTTTTGGTAAACCCAAAACAAAGTCCATTCTTACCATATCCCAAGGCCTATCTGGAATAGGTAATGGAACATACAAACATATATTTTGACTCCTTCCCTTTGCATACTGATAGACTTTACAATTTTTCACATACTTTTCCACTTCAGCTCTCATCTTTGGCCAAAAATAAAACTGGTCCAACTATTCATAAGTCTTGTTTGCACCAAACTATCCTCCCAGTCCACCATTATGTTTCTCCTTAATCAAATTTTCTCTCATAGAACAATTTGGTATGCACAGCTGATTTCTTTTAAACAACAGTTCCTCTTGTAGGAAATAATCTAGCCACTTGCTTTTGCCTAACAAAACATGATTTATACAAGCTTCAAATGCCTATTTAAAATCTAGATCTTTCTCATATAACTCTTTAATAAAATCAAAACCCAACACTTGAATTTGACTTTCTTGAACTAAAATGGTTTTTCTACTTAAGGCGTCTTCTACTTTGTTTGATTGACCAGTTATATTTTTTAACACAAAATTAAAAATTTGAAGGTATTCTACCCATTTTGCATGCTTCTGGTTAATGTTTGGTTGTTGCATAATGTATTGTAATGAATGGTTATCTGAATACAATATGAACTCATTCGACATCAAATAATGTCTCCACTTCTTCAAACACTGCATCACTGCATAAAACTCCTTGACATAAGAAGAATACTTCTTCTTTGATTCATTCAGCTTTCCACTAAAGTGAGCTATAGGCCTGTCCTCCTGACTCAAAACAGCTCCAATGGCTTCTCCACTGGCATCACACTTCGCTTGAAAAGGTTTATTAAAATCAGGCAAAATCATAATAGGCTTCTCAGTAACCTTTCTCTTCAATAGTTGGAAGTTATTTTCTGCTTCAGCAATCCATTTAAATGGTTGTGTATTCTTCTTTAATGTGTCAATAGTTCAAGCATTGATCTTACTAAAATTCCTTATGAATTTCCTATAAAAACTAGCGATACCATGAAAACTTCTTACCTCAAAGACACTTCTTGGTGAAGGCCACTCTATGATTTGTTTTATCTTCTCTAGATCCATCGTTAATCCCTCAGCAGAAATAACAAAGCCCAAATACACCAACTCCTCCTGCATGAATGAACATTTCTTTAAATTTATTAGTAACTTTTCTTGTTGTAGTCTCTGTAAGACATAATTCAGATGTCTCATATGCTCCTCCTTAGATCTGTTGTAAACTAATATATCGTCCAGATATATTATTACAAATTTATCAATAAATTCTCTCAAAACTTCATTCATGAGCTTCATACATGTATTAGGGGCATTCGACAATCCAAAAGGAATTACCATCCATCCATACAATCCCACATTGGTCTTAAAAGTAGTTTTCCGCTCATCTCCCTCTCTAATTCTAATTTAATGATAACCACTTTTTAAATCTAACTTTGTAAAATATCTAGCTCCACTCAAAAAATCCATCAAATTTTCAATTCTAGGTAAAGAAATATGTACTTGATTGTTATCTTATTGATTACTCTTGAATCAGTGCACATTCTCCAGCCTCCATCTTTCTTTGGGCTCAACACTGTTGGCACTGCACAAGAACTTAAACTCTCTCTAACTAGTCCCTTGTCTAGCAGTTGTTGAACCTGTTTTTTGATTTCTTCATTCTCTGTGGGAGTCATTCTTTAAGCTGCTTTATTTGGTAGATTTTCTCCTGGAATCAAATCTATATGATGGCTAATCTTTCTAATGGCTGGTAACTCATTAGGAAAATCATCTACAATGATATCACAATAATTGTCCAGCATCTCTTGAATTTCAATTTGTAAATCAGAAAATTTTGTGGAAGTAATTATTACCTTGGGTTTGCAAACCAATGCAAAACTTACTTCATCTTCCTCCATGTGCTGCAAGTACTCCTTCCCACTAAGAAAAATGGTCTTTTGATCAGGTTTCTTTGATGTATCCTCTTCTTCCATTGGAAGCAATGTATGATTGACAACATCTTTACTAAATTAGTATGTGTTCTTCTTTCCATCATGCATAGCTCCTCTGTCATACTGCCAAGATCTACCCAACAATATATGACACACATCCATAGGCATCACATCGCATAGAATTTTATCTTTGTATTTACCCAGCTGCAACTCCACTTCACACTGCTCATTCACCACCAACTATTATCCCTTTCGAAGCCATGACACCTTGTAAGGTGTTGGATGTTTCCTTGTTTTCAATTTCAACTTCTCCACCACTTCCATGGACACAAAATTATCTGTACTACCACCATCTATTATCATCTAACAACACTTCCCTTCAACCTTACACATAATCTTGAAAAAGGTTTTTCTCTATGCTGGTTCAACAATCTTAGCTGGCTTCAACAAAATTTTGTTGACTACCTAAGATTCCCCTTTCTCTAGTACATTCTCTTCTTCTATTCCCTTTGTTGCTTCCTATTCAGTTTTTGCAACAATTTCATTCCTCTGGTTCATTCCTATATTTTCTGGGCACTCATAAACTCTGTGTCCCAGCTTGTTACATCTGTAACATCTAATTTCTCTTCCTCTACCTCTGCCTCTTCTTCCTTTGGAAAATCTCCCTCTGCCACTTGTATCACCTCTTGTGGGTGCATGCTGACTTGAGCTATTGTTGGCTCCATCTCTAGGTGTTGTAGACCTTCCTCTACCACCTTAACTTCCCCTTCCTCGAAAAGTACCCCTATTTCTGGCAAAATGCTTCCTCATGAGTTTTTCTTCAGTCTTTAGTACCATCTGATAAGCTCTTCTACTGTTTTAGGAGACAACACACTTATCTCATCTTGAATGTCCATTCTAATACCATTCACATATCTTGCAACCTTCTCATCTATATCTTGGATTTGTCCTGCTCTTACACTCACTTTGTAGAATTCCTCTGTGTATTCCTTTACTGTCATAGACCTATGTCTAAGGTTCTGCATATGTCTAAACAATGTTTACTGATAATCACTTGGAAAAAACTTACTTTTTAGTTTTTCCACCATCCTATTCCAATTCTTAATTGGTTGTTTAACAAGTCTTCTTCTTTCTACCTGCACTTCATCCCACCAAAGTGCTGCATGTCCCTTCAGTTTTGTGACAGCAAATTTCACCTTCTTTCCTTCTTTTGTTTCTTCATAATCGAAGAATTTCTCCATGTCATTTATCCAGTCTATCAATTCGTCAAGACTTAAGCTTCCTGTGTAGACTGAAACTTCAAGTCTAGGCTTGGATGTGTATCTCAATACTGACTTAAAGAATCTCATTTCAGGAGTTACATCTCCAGCATCTTCATCTCTTGCCATTTCCATTGCTTCCAATCTATCTTCCATCTGTTGCATAGCTTCCAACACTTCAACATTTGCAACTGATCATCCTCTTCTTCTACTACCACCTCTTCCTCCAACTCTGAAAGCCATGTTGGATTTCTTTTTCTGGTCCTCGATATCTTGTTCAATGTCAGTAGGTTGCTTTGTTACCACAAATGGTGGCCTGGGTGCAGGTGTAATGGACAATGATTCCAATCCAGTAATGATTTCTGCAAGCTCAAGTGGAACTTCTTCCTAGTTCTCCTTTGGAATATCAGTCATCTACCTCCAAACTTGGTTCCTTTTCTAAATTAGCATAATTGTCTTTTTTACCGCAATATGATAACCCTTTCATTTTCCATGCAATCAAAAGGAATTCAAAGTTTGGTTTATTTCCTTATCGCATCTACCTATTCACAAATATTATCACGTTAGTTCTCCATCGTTGATCTTACCCTTTAATCTGATGGTTGATGGTTCGCCCAATCAATGAAACTAATCAATGATCCTCCACTGTTGATCAAAGCACACTTGATCCAACGGTTAACAACGATATTAGATGAAGATCTTGCACGATGTTTACCCACCCGATAAAATGGTTTTCTCACTCCACCGAGTGCTATGTGTCAGTTGATTAATGGAATCGCTGGGAATTCCAAAAGATCGCTTACCACTTTTTATTTACCAGATAAATAGCTTCTCTGATAAAACCACTTTTATTCTTTGATTAACGCACGAGCTTATTGGCATGCGATGATCATTAGTTCTATTAGATCTATAATCAGATGGCTCTCACTCTTCT